>CM056743.1:53980304-54585304 GCA_029851415.1 Eretmocerus hayati
ACAAAGCAACATCGAGACAGAAAACACTCCGTATTACAAAGGGAGTTAAGTGAGAGAAGTAGGCTAACCACAGATGAATCTGGTGAAAAGAGTAGAGGGGAAGTGGAATAAAGAGAATCAGTGAGAGTGAATTACTAGAAAAGAAAAAGTGAAGTAAAAGTTGGAGTATTTTAGAGGTTAGGAACAAGACAGTGCATGGAGAGCGAGGGGAAAGAGAGCGACATCTACGGGAGAGCAGAGGAGATGAGGCAGGAGCGAGGGAATAAGTCGGCGAGGAAGAGCGCGGAAGAAGGTGAACCGAAAGAGGAAACGGCATTGCCGACAAATACAGGGAAGGTAGGAAAGAGCTCGACAGACAGGAAAGACGACGAAAGTCAAGGTCAAAGCCAAGTAAAAGGAACCGAAAAGAGAGGTAGACCCACAAATGCTGAAAAACTAAGAATTCGAGCAGATAGCATAGGTACAATCATTGAATTTATAGGAAGGAGGAGAGAACGCTCTAGAGAGACAGACGAGGCAGAGAGACGAAAAATAAGACTAGAAACGAGTAGTGCATCAGCTTAGCTGAGCCCCACAGATAAGAGTGAAGAAAAGGCAAGGGAAAAAACAGGAGGCGAAATGGATACGGAAGAATTGAAAAAAAACTACTAGAAAAGGAGTTAATGATAAGAATGATGATGCAGCTGAATGACCTGACAACAGAGAATGCTAAATACAAGAAGGAAATACAGGATGAAATAGGGGGGCTGAAACATCTATCGACAGAGAAAGAGAGGAAAATAGGAACAGAATGAGGGACCTAGGAAACAAGATTGACAGAAAAGCTGAACTGTGGGAAGAAAGAATGCGAGAAAATGAAAATAAATGTAGAGAAATAGAAGCAAAAGAGGCAGAATTGCAAGCAAATGGAACAGGAATCACTAACCAAGCAATACGAGGAGGAAACAGAAAGATAAAGAAATTCATAGAAAAGAGGGAGAGAGAGAGGAAAGGAAGAACAATATTATCATCAAAAGAACAAACTGGGCTGAAAGTGGAGAAATCTTGAAACGAAAGGTAATCTAATTTGTCTCTGAAAAGATACAGGTAAATACACGAGTGAAATTCGCAAGGAAGATAGGAACAAAAACTGGATCTCAGCTGGAATTGGAACTTTGATCAAAAACTAGATATCATGGAAAACGAAAGCAAACTAGCGGAAGAGAGAATCTATATGGAAAACGATAGCACGTGGAAGGAGAGAGAGATACAGAGAAAAATATATAGTGAACATTGCGAAGCAAGAAAAAGGCAAAAACCCTCAAACAGAGATAGAGATAGGACATTGGAAACTGAGGGTGAATGGTACATGGTACAGATGGATAGAAAGTAGAGAAAGGCTGGAAAATCAGGCAATTCAGGAAGCAGCAGAGCAGAATAACATGGACAGCTAAAAACAGGCGTGAGAAGACCGGAGTCGAAAGATGCAAGATATGGATACTCTGCGCACCTGTCCGGAGGATGGAGGCGCCAAGATGCACGCTTACCCAGGACCGCCAATGCTGAGGGGATAGCGACCCCTGTAACCAAGCGGAGCAAGGCCTGAAGGAGGCCGACCACGGCGCCACCAAAATCCAGACAGGAATCGGAGGGATTGTCTCGGAACATACAGAAGCAAGGGTCATCTCACGAAATATAAAAATTATATTCTGGAATGTAGCAGGAGCAATTAACAAGGATGAAGATTTCTGGAGGTACTTGGGAAAATATGATATAAATCCAACGGAAACATGGCTTGACCTAGAAATATGGAAGGAATTAGAAAGATGGTTACCGAAAGTATACAACTGGGGAGTGCAAGGAGCATATAAAGACAAGAAAAAAGGCAGGAATACCGGAGGAATGATTGTAGGAACCAGGAAATCTATGAACATGAGAGTGGCGCAGGAAGAGAAACTGGACATGCTCAGCTATGGAGTAGGAATGAAAGAAGAGACGTGGGAAGTTATATCGGTGTACAGCAGGATGGGCAAAAGAGAATTCCTGAAAAGCCCAGAAGAAGAAATAGAAAGAGAAGGCTGGAGCAAATTGATGATAGGAGAGGACTGCAATGCAAGGACAGCAGAACAAGGAAGCTTGGCTTGGACAGAAGATGAAGACGGAAAAGGAGATGAAAAAGCGAGAAACTCACAGGACAAAACGATAAACAGGCAAGGTAAGGACCTACTGACACAGGTAGGAGAGATTCGTTTGGGTATCATGAATGGGAATATGAGAGTAGATGCAGAAGGACGAATGACGTATATCGGTAGCAGAAGACACTCAGTGATAGATTACGTGATATGCAACGCAGGAACATGGGGAAACACACGAGAGATGAAGGTAGGAGATAGAACAGACTCGGATCATCGCCCAATAGAAGTCACTCTGAAGGGAAAGAATGTAATAACAGCGAAGAAAGAGAAGAAAGAGAAAGAGATCAAAAATTGGATGGAGGAAGGTATAGAACAATACAAAGAAAATCTGTCGAAGAGAAAAGACACCAGAGGCAGCGTGGGAGAAGAATGGGAAGGAATTGCCAGAGGAATGGAAGCGGCAACAACGAAAAAACACATTACAATACGAGAAATGGTGATAGGTAGAAGGAAATGGTGGGACAAAGAGTGCAGTGTAAGTAAAACTAGGTTAAACAGGCTACTGCGGAATATGATCGAAAGCAGAATAGAGAGAGCAACTTCCCTAGCAGCAAAGAGAAGACAACATCAGCTTTGCAGAGAGGAGGAAGGAAGAGACGAGAAGAGAGAACAGCAAAAACCACTAGGGATTAAGGATAGGAACGAAATTCTCAAATATATCAAGAGAGAAAGAACATGCAAAGAGAGAGCAGGAGAAGACATCACAGACGGAGAATGGACAGAGCACTTCAAGAACTTGCTAGAAGGGAAAGAAGAATGTGAGGAAAAAAGGGAAATAGGCAATAACGAGGAGGGGAGTGAACAAGGAGTATCTATGATTATAACTGAAGAAGGGATTGACAGAGCGAAGAGAAAACTCAAGAAGAACAAGGCCGCAGGAGAAGATGGGATGAGAAACGAAGCATGGATCAAGGCAGAAGAGAAAGAGTAGGAAGCATCATTCAGAGAATTTGTAATGAAGGAGACATCCCAGAGGTGTGGGAAGAAGGATGGATCTTCCCAATCCACAAGAAAGGCGATGAGAAGGAAGCTGAAAACTATGAAGGAATAACGCTGATGGATACAGCCTATAAAATCTTGGCAATCGTCATTGTAGAAAGATTAAGGAAAGAGGTAGAAAGGCTGGGCATACTACCAGACAAACAGGCAGGATTTCGGAAAAAAGGGAGTGGTATCGACAACATCCACATCCTGAAGACGGCTGCAGGGGAAGAAATACACAAGTACAACAGGGAACTCTTCACATTTTTCGCAGACTTGAAGGCAGCTTTTGATAAGGTTGATAGAGAGAAGTTATGGGAGGTCATGAGAGGATACGGGATGAACGAAAAACTGATAGAGATCATAGAATGTATATACAAGGAGACGTCATGCGGAGTAAGAACTGGACGAGGGTGTACTAGAAAATTTTGGACAAACAAAGGATGAAGCTAAGGGTGCCCACTAAGCCCTGTTCTTTTCTTGCCCATGATTGCGGGTGTAGAGGAATATCTCAGGAGAAAGGGAAACGGAGGTACGAAGTTGGGGAGAAGTCGAATCTACACACTAGCCTATGCGGACGATCTAGCGATACTGGCTACAGAAGAGAAAGAACTCAAGTTTATGCTGAAATGCCTGGAGAAATACTTCAATGAAAAGTATACGATTATGAATGCAGATAAAGCCAAAGTACGAGTGTTTAGTAAGAGAGACAAACACGAGGAAATAAGAACATGGTCGTGGAAAGCAGAACCAATAGAAGAAGTGGGAGATTTCAATTACCTCGGATATACGTCCATGAAAAATAACAGGGACGACGCACACATAAGAGAAATTACGAAGAGAGCAGCAGCAGTGATGGGACAGGTCTGGGGAATCGGGGAAAGGAAATCCGGAGGTGACTTTGACAGAAAGATCATGTTGTTTCATATCTTGGTGAAAAGTATATTCCTATACGGAGTGGAGATATGGGGATGGAGGGAACGAGAAAAACTAGAGGCAATGCAAGCAGGGTATATTCGATGGATACTAGGACTAAACAGACATACGCCTAAGTATATAATACTAGAAGAGATCAAAATAGGAAATATCAGCATAGAAGCCGGCGCAGAGTGCTCAAATATCAAGAGAAAGCAAGGTCAAGTACAAAAAACGAAGGGCTTGAGAGGATGCATGAGAGCAATAAGCACTCAAGGATGGAACCAAACGCGCTGGGGTCAAGAAATGGACGAACTACTGGAACAAGGGAACTTAGAAAGCAGCTGGTTAAGACAAGCAAAAGAGGAAAAAGGAGAAGACTCAATAGCAGAATGGAGAAGTCACTATGAATGGAAATTAGAAGGAGGAAGAAGGAAGGAATAAGGGATTTGAGATCAGCCCGAGAATACCAAAGGTAGAGGTTGGAAGAAAGAACAAAATACCTGGACATCGAAGGACAGGGAGAAAGGATAAAAATGATAGCAAGATTCAGATGCTGCAATGGATGGGAAGGACGATTCTACTGGAAAGAAGAAGAAAACAGAAGGTGTAGAGTATGTGAATGCGGCGAAGGAACATGGCAACCCATGAAAGGAGTATGCACAACAAGAACAGAGCTCACAGACCAGGGAATCATGACGAGAGGGGGAAAAAGAGAGAAATGGATGGAAAATGTATACGAGACAAGAAAAGAAAATAGAAATTGGAGAAAACAGCTCCAAGGAAGAGGGGTGGAGAACAAGCTATAATAACTCTGTCAAACATATGTACAAGAATCGAATTTTTCCATTACAGGCTTTAAGAAATGGAATTAAATGAAAATTAGAGAGAATAATCCAACCTACAGTACCCACCAAAAATAATGGAACATCCATCCTCGCACTAAAACATCGACTGCTCAAAAACTATTGATTGCATGGCTATTTCGAAGAGAGGATCTTAAAGATCGGAAAAATGCTGACTTTTTATGTACCTCAAGGAATTTCTCATGTATTTTTCATGTCCAGTATTCACTGTCAAAAAGTGAAATCTTTCAAATCGCGCCAATCACCTGTAATTTTCACGGGCACGGACGGATCGAAGAAATTCGACGGGATCTTGTAAGGCTTTTCAGGACCTTCAATTTCCTCCTTTTTGAAATTCTCTACAATGACTTTAAGCCAAACAATCGCTCTCGAACGACAATAATGGGATATGGGGCTACCTGTATGGTTCCAAGGGCGTTCCGCCTTATTTTGATTCGATCTCGTTTGTGAACATGAAATATAACTTTGGAAAAATTTCAAAGAACACATCATCGACGTGAAATTCTCTGAAGTTTCAAGAAATTTCGATGGAACAGCCCGCAAATGCGCTCCTGAAGAGCTACGTCCGATTCAAACACTGTTTTGAGTGGAAAATCATAATTATATGAAGAAAATCGAATCCTCAGGAGCGGATTTGAGGGCAATTCCAACCACATTTTTTGAAAGCTCAGACAATTTTTTGTCGATAATGTGTGCTTTGAAATTTTTTCAAAATCATATTTCATGTTCACAAACGCGGTCGAATCAAAATAAGGCGGAACGCCCTCGGAACCATACAGGTATCACGCATATTTCATCGTTATCGTCCGAGAGCGATTATTTGGCTTAAAATTATCTTAGAGAGTTTTGGAAAGAGGAAGTTGAATGGCCTTGGAAAGCCCTACAAGATCCCGTTGAGATTTTTTCGACCCGTCAATGCCCGTGAAAATTACAGGCGATTGACGCGACTTGAGAAATTTTACCTCTCGACAGTGAATACTGAACATGAAAATTACATGAAAAAAATTCTTGAGGTACATAAAAAGTTACCATTTTCTCCGATTTTCGAGATCCTTCCTCCAAAATTGCCGTACGATCAATAGTTTTTGAGCAGTCGATGTTTGAGTGCGAGTATCGATGTTCTATTATTTTTGGTGGGTACTGTATGTATCCCGCCAAGGGAATCATCATCGGTGAAATAAAAACAAAATTAGTCCTCCAATGCCGATTCACGAATTTAATATCATTGTTTCATAAAAGAGGACGATTTAAGTCCAAAAAATGTAATTTGAAATCCGCGCCACGGCTGACATCGAGACAAAGATCTGCCGGGCTCAAATAGCTCAATGGTAGAGCATCTTCCCGGCAAGGAGAAGGTTCCCAGTTCGATACTGGGTCCAGACATTTTTTTCACGTCGCATTCAAATGCACTTCTTCTTTGATTAAAATCTTGACGATGAAAACCCGATCGATAATTTCTCATTCAAAATAGCCTCAAATCCGAGGTCACCAATAGAGAAATAAAAATTAATCCTCCAATGCCGATTTACGAGTTCAATATCATCAGTTCGTTCATAGTGTTTTATGAAGAAGCCAAATCCTTTAATAATACGTTGTGTAATAGTTCTATTTATATTCTATAAATCATAACTGTGTAATATTCCTCTTTCATTTTTCTGTAAATTCATTAATTCGTGGATGTTATCCAATTCAAATCTCAATATATGTGTGCTCTCTGATGCAAGTAATGATATATTCTGGTTTCTGTCATACAAGATATTTACTTGTTCGGTTATCAAATTACGGGCGTCAGTATCTATAGTTTCAAATAATTTGCGGTTCACTCACCCCACTACTCCCAAAGGGGTGCCTCTCTTCCTCATATTGTGCCCTCTAACTGAATCGGGTTGTGGCACTCACGGGATGAAGAAATATTCTGCGAGGTCTGATTGTAAGTCGTCGAGGGTGTGTGACATAGTTCCTAACTTCACAAAAGGAATGAGCTGGTCACAATCTGCTAATTTTCGAATACATCGTTCTCTGACAGCCTCCAATTGTTTCTCCCTGCCATCATCTTTCTCTAATAATCTATCACAATTCATAACGATTGAAAGTCTCCACTCTGATCTAACTATTTTTCCTTCGCCGAAATACTCGAAGTAAATGCCTGGGTTTCTCGAGATATGCGTGAGTCTATGAGTTATGTTTATACTACCCAATGTAACTGTAGAATAAAGGGTGCCAATCCACAAGAAAATCAGAAGCATCATTTCACTCCGTGTTTCGCGTGCGCCTGTAACAATCAAATGAAAATAGCTATCTATTATATGCACGTTTTACCTTATCAAGATGCTTTAAGAAGGTTCTCCCGGTCGGAGTTCCTAGCAAAACATCATTGTTCCGATAGACTCCTTTGATTTTGAATTCCCCGTTGAAAAATTCATCCAATTTGCCTTTTCTTGGCTCCTTGAGAACGTATACCTCCATCCCCACTTTGAGGTTCTAGGCTCCTTATTCTTGTCATATCGACATTTGGTCTGATTCTTAGAATCAATCGAATTCTTCCTAGCTTTTCTTTGAACATCAGCAAGAACTTGGATCAGATTGCACAGATATTAGCTGTATGTTTCGAGTTCAAATTCGTCAGGATATCTGTCTACTGTCCGGGCTTTGCGTCCGTAAATGATCTCAAAGGGAGTGAATCCTGTGGAGGCGTGGACCGAGGTATTGAACTCAAAGCTCGCAAAGGGCACGATCACATCCCAATCTTGACTTTGCCCAGCCTCGGTTCTAATGTAGCTGCTTAAGGCGATGCGGTCACCATGCAAGCAGGGAATCATTCCCAAATTTCTCCGATTCTGTTGCGATTTGGGCCAAACGACGAGCGCACAAATATTTGTCATCATCCAACTTAGATTTGTCGGCTCTTCGTTAAGCCCAAATCGCAATAGAATCGGAGAAAGTTGGGAATAAAAATGTGCGTATATCATAGGTTAGGAGGTTCCCGCGTCTGAGTTATCCCCACTTTTCTCCGATTCTCTTATGATTTGGTTTAAGCAACGGATTGAGGAATACTAGTTGGACAATAAACAGTATTCGACAACACGTCTCACACTTTGAATCGCCGAACTTTTTATGTAAGGTGTATTTTCAAGGTCTATGCTCACGGTGCACGGTGGCCGCATCGCTTTGACATGGCGTGACTGCGTTTGAGAGGAGCGTTTTCTTGGGGGTGATAACTCGTGGTCGTAATTAATTTGATACCAAAAAAATGTTGCTAGTTTTTCGAGGAGTCGATTCTTGAAACTAGTGCCTCTGTCACTCAAAATTATTCTGTGCACATCAAAATTTGCTATCAGGTGTCTAGCTATTCCATCTGCAATTTTAACGGCACGGATATCTGGGATAGGAATGGCAAGGCAGAATTTTAAAAGTTGAGACTGCATGGTTGAAATGTGACGGTTACTCGAGGGAGTGGTAGGCAGAGGGCCCACAGTATCGATAGCGATTTTTGCAAGTAGCTCCGTAGGTGTGTCTGAGATGATCATTGGGACTTTTGTTCGAATTCCTATCAGTTTCTGTTCTTGACAGACGGAGCATTCATGTACAAAATTGTCTATGTCTTCTTTCATGGCTGCCCATGAAAACTCCTCTCGAATACGGCTATATGTTTTCGCTATGCCTCGGTGTCCTCCGAATGAACTTGAATGGAATTCCTCAATGATGTTTGCCGTTTGAGTGGCTCCTGGAAAGACACGAGTACCGTAACAAAAGCTTATGGTCAGAGGAAAATCTCGAAATTCATACATGAGATCTTTGATGGATTCCATCCAGGTTGAGGGCTCGTGATCCCCGTAGATGGTAGTTTGGCATCCGTACAAGAAGTGACGGAAGTGTTGAACACAATTGACGACAGCCAGACACTCTCTCTCTCTCTGTTGCACAATAATTTCTTCCTGCTGTAGATAAGGATTTCGACATGTAAGTAATGGGTTGCTCCTTGCCAGGTTCTCCTTGAGAAAATACCACCGCTATGACCCCAGTGGAAGCATCATAGGTCAAAATGAAGGGTTCGTCGAAATTAGCAGGAATTGAAACGGGGGCCTCACACAGGGCTTGTTTGGAAGTTTCAAAGTTCGGGGAGCAGGTCATTCATGGGTTCCGCCTCCTTTGAGGAATCTTTAATGAATCGTCGATAGTAGTTCGCGTGGCCTCAAAATGATTTGATGTTGCGCGTTGTTCTAGGCGTGGGAAAATTTCGAACGGCATCTAGCTTTGAAGGGTCGGGCCTAACTCCGCGTCTGTCAATGGTGTGACCAAGGTATTTCACTTCGGGCGTTGAGAATTCACACTTATCTGGCCCGAGTTTCATACCAGAATCTGACAGCTGTTCAAAGACTTTGTAAATTTTTCTAAGAATTTAGTGACTCTCGAAAGACTAGTATATCATCCATATAAATGGAAATTTCAATGCCTTGTAATCCGATCATTACGTCATCGATAGCTCGCTGGAAAGGAGCTGGACCATTGCATAAGCCAAAAGGCACAACTAGCCATTCAAATAAACTATAGGGAATTCGGAACCCTGTCTTTGGCCGGTCAGAAGGGTTAACTTGAATTCGATGAAATCCGCTGACGAGGTCGAATACTGAGAAATATTTCGATTCTCCCATCAATTCTAGTATCTCTTGGATGTTGGGCTACGAAAAAGCATCTGGATCGGTCTTCTCCTTCAATTTAATTAATGACTAGCCTGTAACGCCTTTTTCCATCAGGACCTCGTTTTTCCGCTACAATCCATAACGGACATACCCATGGACTGTTAGAGTACTGAATTGGATGATCTTGTAGTAATTTGATAATTCGTTCGCGGATCTCTTTGTGGAGGCTGGTGGGTAACTGTACTGCTTGGAGGTGGTGGGTTCGTCATCTCGAGTGACAATATGATGTATATATTTCGTTCTTGGTGGCAAATCTCCGGCAACATGAATATATGATGGAATTTTCGTTCCATCCGTCTCAATTTCTTCCGATCATGACGGCAATCATGGGTGCGCAATAGAAGCTTCACTATGATGTTGACTCTCTCTGATTTAGATAATGGTTTCGTCGTTCCCATTGGTTCGGATTCAGAATCGAGGCAGTCCTCTGAAAGTTCTAGGTTAAATTGATCTAAGTTTTGGGGAGGTACTTCAACTGTGATATCTCTGTCTAACGTGTTAGTAGGTATGGCGTAGCATATGCCATTCAATACTTTAACACTACATTCTCCTAAAAGAACCCCTTCTTTCGTTTTGACAAAGGGTGAATAGGCGTCTCCGTCAGGCAGGTCAGTCCAAATTCTGACGGGGGCTTCTGACTTGGGACTATTGTAACCGAGTAGATATTTGCTACGTTAACAGTTTCAGAGCTAGCATCACTGCCCTGATAAGGGAGCTCCTGCCATTGGTCTTCACTAGACCGGGTTACGGAGTCCATGGTGGGGCTGTCGCGAGTGATTGTTGCATTAGCGTGTAACTCATTTGAGTTCTGAGGCTCATGAGTTATCCCAGGTGATTCGTGAGTTACGGTGATACTGTTTATACGTAACTCGAGAGGTGTTGTGTCTGCTCTGTAACGTTGAGTCGGCGTTTTTCTGGAAAAATGATTGCATCCGTCATTAGATGGGAGAAATCCCTTCTTCGTTGATTTCGATTTCTTTCTCATCGTCTGTGGAATCTAGGTTGGGTTTGGGTGGAAAGATATAAGGTTGTTCTCTCTCTCGCTCTCTGGAATGAAACTAATTTCTTATCAAACCATATCCATGCTCCATATTACCAAAAATAATTTGATACTAAAATTATGTCATATTTTACTATGCAGTCTGGAAGAAAGCTGAAGCAAGAGCCCTAAAGATTTTTGAAAATGGAGGTTAACTACTCTTTTTTGCGTTATTTTTCGTACTGGTCGAATGAGGTCGAGAACGCACCCAGGATCTAAATCGACTTACAAACCATCATTCTGTGAGTATTTTTGCCCGTAGAAACCAAATTAGTGGTCCGTTTGAGCCTCAGAAGTGGAGGCTCTCTGTAGAATGCAAGACGATGATCGTAGCAAAAAACGGCACCTTTCCGGAAAAAGAATTACGTTAAAATCGGTATCTGTGAAGAAACTCCCTATTTGTGGGTCCGAAACAGCACCACACTACTCTTTCCCACGTTTTTTGACCCGCTGGAAACGATCCCGGTGGTTTTAGGTAGTTTTGATGCGTCAAATTCAAGTATAGAAGAGCTGATGACCGGTGTGTCAAAGCCCGTGTATAACGATATGCAGTCAATGCATAAGCATAGGATGAAAAGAGCTTGTCCTCGTCCGCTTATTATCTACATTCTACGTATCCAAGCCACCTAAAACCACCGGGATCGTTCTCAGCAGGTCAAAATACATAAGAGAGAGTAGTGTGGTGCTGTTCTGGATACACGAATAGGGAGCTCTCTCACACATACCGATTTGAACGACATTACGGTTTATCAGGCTGTCCCATGCAGCCAAGTCACCAGACCTCAATCCATTCAAAAATGTGTGGTCTGAGATGGTGCGCAGCTGGTGACCGGGGATGGCACGCACACAGGCTCAGTTGCACGAGCTGCTCATGGAGTCGTGAGAGGGATTGCGCTACAGGTTGAGATATTTTGGAAATCCCTCACAGCCTATGCTCAATAGTCTCATGGCTGTGATGAGAGCTCATGGAGATCTAGTTATACTTCGCAACTATCTCATAAGTTAATCATATTATATTTTGAACAGTTCTTGCATAATTCTCGCTAATTCGGCATTGATAATTAAAAAACTTCCTAACTTTCTCCGTGCTTCCATTCCATTCACTCAATACCGGCATGATAGCAGCAGTTCTTGATTTCGAGGAATACGAGTAGGTTCGAATTTGACGGGAGCAGTAGCGAGAAGCTCCGATATTTACAGTTGACAATAGATAGGCTTATTTGCTATGGTCACGGATGTGCTATATTTAGAAAAGTAGACTGCAGCGCCGCAAATGGCAGAAAATAACCTCAAACTGTGGTGGGCTTAGCGAGTTGCGTGGCCGCTGCGGGAGGATAGCGGGGTAGCCGAGATAACACGGACATGGAAACATTGAATGTGTGTGTGAGGCCCACAACGGCGTAACGCGCGAGCTAGCCACTAGATGTCTCGCGCAAGCAATTTGACCATAGCGAATACTTACCATACGCAAATGTTGCATGTGAGTATACTAGGCTGGTACGAATGATGAAATTTTCTCCAAATCAAAACGCTTGGGGTCCCAATTTTCACCATTTTGTACGTGGATAAAGGGAAAAATCTCCTGCGATCATCGAAATGAGGTTTTCTGCTGGAGCAGGAGCCCTAAAGATTTTTGAAAATGAAGGTTTTCTACTCGTTTTTTTGCGTTCCTTTTTCTTCAAACTGATCGAATGAGGTGGAGAACGCACCCGGGATCTGAATCGTCTTACAAACCATCATTTCTTATGTACTTTTGCACGTGGAAACCGAATTAGTAGTCCGCTTGGGCCTCACAAGTGGAGGCTCTCTGTAGAATGCAAGACAACGGTCGTAGCAGAAAACGGCACTTCTCCGGAAAAAGACAAATTACGTTAAAATCGGTATCTGTGGAAAAACTCCCTATTTGTGGGTCCGAAACAGCACCACACTACTTTTTCACACGTATTTTGACCCGCTGAAAAAGATCCCGGTGGTTTTAGGTAGTTTTGATGCGTCAAATTCAAGTATAGAAGAGCTGATCACCGATGTGTGAAAGGCCGTGAATAACGATATGCAGTGAATGCATAAGCATAGGATGAAAAGAGCTTGTCGTCATCTGCTTAATATCTACATTCTACGTATTCAAGCTCCCTAAAACCACCGGGATCCTTTCCAGCAGGTCAAAATACGTAAGAAAAAGTAGTGTGGTGCTCTTTTGGACCCACAAATAGGGAGCTCTTTCACAGATACCGATTTTAACGTAATTGGTTGTTTTCCGGAGAAGTGCCGTTTTTTGCTACGATCGTTGTCTTGCATTCTCTAGAGAGCCTCCACTTCTTGGGCTCAAGTGGACCACTTATTCGGTTCCCACGTGCAAAAAAGCATAAGGAATGATGGTTTGTAAGATGATGCAGATTCCGGGTGCGTTCTCCGCCTTATTCGACCAGTTCGAAAAAAACGCAAAAAACGAGTAGAAACCCTTCATTTTCAAAAATCTCCAGGGCTCGTGCTCCAGCAGAAATTCTCATTCTGAGAATCGAGAAAAATTGTTTCTCCATCTACGTGCAAAATGGCGAAAACTATAACCCCAAGCGTTTTCATTTAGAAAAAATTTCATTTTTCGGCCCATCCTAGTGTCTACTCCAAACGCGTTCTGAATCGAAAAGGCATGCACTGTTCTCATTCAACTCCGTAAAGTATATCAAATGAGTTATAGAACAGTGATATAAGATCACTATGATTGAAATTTCTTGAAATTGAGATCTCGAAACTTTGGTTGATTGTCACTCACAGTATAAGAATAATGTAAAATTCTCGCTGGAAAAGTTTCAAAAAACAACAAATCGAAGAATGAAAGAAGATGCCTGTAAAGATTTCAGAAACCAGGAGGACCTCGATCATGAAACAGATTGCTCAGAAAATATGGTCAAAAATTTCTTCAAAGAACAAAAATTTTTCTCTTTAACAAATGGTGCAAGAGTAGCCTTATCAAATATGTAGCATGATGCAGTGGTTCCGTGCGGATTTCCGTGTCGAAAACGGCGAAATCGGGTAGATTATGTGCCTCTCCGTTTTACTTCCGTGCACTCAAACGGGCAGAAAACGGAGGCTTTTTAGTGGGCACCCGTCGAAAGAAGCTCCGCGAGCTCTCCACCCGTGGGCTGCCCGTGCAATCCGTTTTCCTCCCGTTTCCCGTTTTTTTACCGTGTGAAGGTTTTTGGCTGAGGAGACCAAATGGGATGCATCCGTGGGCTGCCCGTGCGATCCGTTTTTTTCCGTTCCCCATTTTTCCCCGTGTGGAGGACTTTGGCTGAGAGGATCGAATAGGATGCATCCTTGGGCCGCCCATGCGATCCGTTTTTTCCTTCGTTTTTTTCCCGTGTGGAGGACTTTGGCTGAGGGGATCCAATACGACGCATCCGTGGGCTGCCCGTGCGATCCAATTTCTTCCCGTTTTCCATTTTTTCCCGTGTGGCGTACTTAGGCTGAGGAGACCAAATGGGATGCGTCCGTGGGCCGCCGGTGCGATTCGTTTTCTTTTCCGTTTCCCATTTTTTTCCCGTGTGAAGGACTTTGGCTGAGGAGACCAAATGGGATGCATCCGTGGGCTGCCCGTGCGATGCTTTTTATTCCTTTCCCCGTTTTTTTCCCGTGTGGAGGACTTTGGCTGAAGGGATAGAATTAGATGCATCCGTGGGGCGCCCATGCGATTCGCTTTTGCACAGAGCTCGTCCCGAAGTATATCCAAAATCCAGAATGAGTCCGCAACTGAGAGATAAAAATTCCGATGGCATGCATAGAATGGGCAAGCGATCTGGTATGTTCAATGGACAGGGAAACGAACTCCTCAGTTCCTTTCATTAAACACCCTCCCCAATCAGATTCATCTGACCATCACACGCTTCACTGTGTGCAAAGTTGAACAAGTAACTGGCCCTGATCGTGTCATACATATATTTTCATCCGAATCAAGGACTGTAAGCTTCCAAGATATCACTTCTCTCACTCAAATTGGATATGTATGTATCGATGCAGAAGGACCTCCAGATAGCTCCATATAGCTCAACACCGAAGATCCAATAGATGATAGGATCGTAATACTAGGAGACGTTTCAATTGAAGTGGACACTGATGTGTGTACCAAATATGGTCCAAGTATACACTGCCCTTTCCCATTTAGAGGAGATAGGAAAGGGATAGAAAAACTAATCGAAAGATATAAAATCAAAAGTCTTCAATTTGTAAAAATGCGTCGGAAACTATAATTCAATTTCTAAATCACAATGAAATAGAGTTATATTTATTCAACTCTAGTTTCCTTTCCATTCATCTGTGTGTGTGTGTGTCTCCGGAACCCGAAGCCCTGGGAGCTGATCTTAGGGGTGAGTGAAAAGAACCACCCCTTCCCTCCCCCCACCGAGACCTGGGGATTGCACCTGGTGGAGAAAACCAACCCCAGGTGACACACTTGGTGGAGGGTTGCTCCAGGAGATGGCTTGACCTTAAGGGGGTGACTTCCACGACGGCAACCTGGGCAAGGTCAGTGACGACCTGGCCCAGAATTAGCTTACCTCTCTTGCTCTGGATCCGACATGTATGGTGAGGGAGACCATTTGGAACACGTATTCAGAGCTACAGAGAATGGACATGTTGAGATTCCGCCTGAGGTGACGATCCTGATAACCCCGTTAGTGTCCACTGGCCATAATCGGATCACAGCGCCATCTTGGGGCATGTCCATTTTCTGGATTCAATATACATGTTGAAGGAGACCATTTCAAACATATTTGCAGAGCTACAGAGAATAAACATGTCTAGATTCCGGCTCAGGTGACGATCTTGATGGCCCTCTAAGTTTCTGCTGGCCATGATCGGGTCACAGCGCTACTTTGGGGCGTGTCCATCTTCCCGATCCGACTTATATGTTGAAGAAGACCATTTTGGACATGTATGCAGAGTTACAAAGGATGAGCATGTCTAGATTACGACCTTCTCTTGGAGTCTCAACAGCGCTCCTCATTCGTCTGCTCTCTGTCTGCCATCTGTCTGCTAACTTCGAACTTGTTATCGGAATCTGAACATTCTCAACATGGATCTAGCAGACAGTTGGCAGACAGATAGACTGTAACTTCCCCAGATACCAAATGTTGATCTCAAGGACCATTAACTTCAAGAATGATAGAGTGTATTTCTTCGATGATCATGAACGATTCCCTGGGATCATCAAACATTCGGGAACGAATGTATTGGAGAGAAGGTGGTCCGCCGCAGAGTATGTACACAATCTGACAACGAAATCTTTCCAGAACGTATCAAACAGGAGGTTCCGAGATGATGTCACTCCCGGAAGTTTGAAAGTCAGGTTATGATTAGAGAAAGTTGCTCGAGCGTCGGTTGGTAAGGCAGGGATTGAATTTTTCGATGGTAATTTTACCAATGTTTACATAATATAGGTAGCGCGGCATTATTATCATCCATTCCCTAACCGTACGAAATGTCGTGTGCTCATTTGATGACGGAAATCTGAACCAGGTGAATAGATGGTAATGGAAATGTGAGGCAACTAAGGTGAATATTTTTTTATAATGAACTAAATTTGATATATATATATATATATATATATATGTGCTCTGGCGGCAGATTCAAATTCTGGTATGAATGTGAGATGTCCGGCTGTACAGAGCAATACCTTTAGTATACCAGTTTATCTACTGGTTTTCACACGTATTCAATGGAATGTATTTCATTTTTGAACATGTGTACCTTCGAGCTTCGTTCAAATACGAAGTTGCATGGAAGGATTTTGATGGAAAGATTTGAGATGGTGGAGTAACAGAGATAGAAATTTGGCAAAGTTTGGAAATAGTACATCAAGCAATCAGGGTGGGAAAGAGGATTCCCGCACGAGTGGCCGGGAAGAGTGCGAGAAAGTAACATTCTCGCACGATTCCATTTTCTCGCACTGTGCCTCCACGGTATTTGAAGGCATTAGCTGATAAGATCATTAGAATTGTTTTTTGAAATTCTGTCTTCTATTCATTCCATAGACGATTGTATTCCGTTGATAAATCTTTCGAAATTCTAATCACATTGATTGACGAATAGTTCCTGATCGTTATGAATGGACTGCAAAATTTCGACTAGTACACAAGATGCACTATATTAACCACTATTGATCTAGTACATCAAGGCGAATCAGGTGGTAAGGGGGTGGCATCGGAGGGGGAGGAGAGCGGGGTCCAGGGGCGGCAGGGGGCGAAGCCCCCGCCGGGGGACTGAAAAAAACGTCTGGAAGATAAATCGAAAAACGAACTTGCCATCCAGTACATTATGATGCTGCACAAATTGAAAAAATTCTCAATTATTCAAGTTGATTCGGTCTCTTTAGACATGGCGATGTAAAGAAAAATGGTAAGTGAAAAGGATTCCCTCGCATGAAGTTGCCATTTCGAGTAACTCAACCCACTTTGGCGTTCGAGATAATACCACATTCGGACTCAAATTCCACATAGAAAATGATGGTTCAAAGTATGTTTCCAGCTCCGTGGGTATCACCCATAGTTGCATTACCACGCCCAGCGAGGAAAGGCAAAAAGAAAATTTTCCGCTTAATTCAGAAAACTGTCGGCTCTTCCTGGCATGGTTCAATTTCCTTTTCCGGGGTCCGGTGGGATGTCAATCTTATCTTCTTGTCATCCAGAAACGATCTAGGGGGTGCCCGTAAGTCTAAAAAATGATTGGTAAATGAGTGCCACCCCAATATACATATGTTTCTTCATGGATATATATATATATATATATATGTGTTACGTGCAAAGTCCGAAATTGTGCACTCCGGGGAGTGCACAACGATGGTTTGTGCAAAGCCCGATGGATTGGGCTTCGCACAATGTGAAGTGTGCAGAGTCCGATGCATCGGGCTTTGCACAGAGGATTCTTGTACAAAATCAGATTCACTGGACTCTGCACAACTCTTGTTGTGCAAAGCTCGATATACCGAGCTGTGCACACAGAATCGGGCTGGGATCTGTAATCTTCAGAGGTGAGTCAGGGAATCTGTAGGAATGATTCAAATAATAAATACAGCGGCCATGTCTCACGAGGCCAATATCAGCAAAACTAATCCGGAATACGGAATTATGGATCGAAAAAGCACGCATTTTTATGCAAAGAATTGATTCGATTGTGTTGAAAGATGATGGCAATTTCATCAAGAGCGCCGTAGGCTATAAAAATCTTATCGCGGATGTCCTGATGGTTACCAAGTGAGTTGCTCCTCGCATGATTCAGGAAATTTTGATATTTCGATGAAAAGTCACGTTGGAATTCCAACGGACTGGGGGATGCCATGAGATTAATAACACCGTGAAAGTCGGAAATACTAGTGTAACGAGCGAAGCAACTCTCGTGTTTCGAAAATTCTGTCGTGCACGTTTGAATGAAATAATGAGAACGAATAATTTGAGAGATTTGCCTCCATGTAACCTTGAACATATTCGACATTACATGAAGTTACCCGAGTTGTATCAACATATTTGATAGAATCCTCCATATTCGGTTCCATCGTGAATTTTCATCAAAATATCAATTGAATCAGTGCTCTCTTGATCCATGGTTCCGTTTTCCGCACATCCCGAATCAGTCACTCTGTGATTGGCCTCGTAAGAGTGACTGCTGTGAATATTATTTGAATCATTACCACAGATTTCCCAACTCTCGTCTGGAGATTACAGATCCCAGCCCGATTCTGTGTGCACAGCTCGGTAATCGAGCTTTGCACAAACCATCGTTGTGCACTCCCCGGAATACACAATTTCGGGCTTTGCACGTAACATATATATATATATATATATATATATATAAGATTTATATATGAGCAATATCGATTGCCTGTACAAAGCAACATCGAGACAGAAAACACTCCGTATTACAAAGGGAGTTAAGTGAGAGAAGTAGGCTAACCACAGATGAATCTGGTGAAAAGAGTAGAGGGGAAGTGGAATAAAAAGAATCAGTGAGAGTGAATTACTAGAAAAGAAAAAGTGAAGTAAAAGTTGGAATATTTTAGAGGTTAGGAGCAAGACAGTGCATGGAGAGCGAGGGGAAAGAGAGCGACATCTACGGGAGAGCAGGGGAGATGAGGCAGGAGCGAGGGAATAAGTCGGCGAGGAAGAGCGCGGAAGAAGGTGAACCGAAAGAGGAAACGGCATTGCCGACAAATACAGGGAAGGTAGGAAAGAGCTCGACAGACAGGAAAGACGACGAAAGTCAAGGTCAAAGCCAAGTAAAAGGAACCGAAAAGAGAGGTAGACCCACAAATGCTGAAAAACTAAGAATTCGAGCAGATAGCATAGGTACAATCATTGAATTTATAGGAAGGAGGAGAGAACGCTCTAGAGAGACAGACGAGGCAGAGAGACGAAAAATCAGACTAGAAACGAGTAGTGCATCAGCTTAGCTGAGCCCCACAGATAAGAGTGAAGAAAAGGCAAGGGAAAAAACAGGAGGCGGAATGGATACGGAAGAATTGAAAAAAACTACTAGAAAAGGAGTTAATGATAAGAATGATGATGCAGCTGAATGACCTGACAACAGAGAATGCTAAATACAAGAAGGAAATACAGGATGAAATAGGGGAGCTGAAAACATCTATCGACAGAGAAAGAGAGGAAAATAGGAACAGAATAAGGGACCTAGGAAACAAGATTGACAGAAAAGCTGAACTGTGGGAAGAAAGAATGCGAGAAAATGAAAATAAATGTAGAGAAATAGAAGCAAAAGAGGCAGAATTGCAAGCAAATGGAACAGGAATCACTAACCAAGCAATACGAGGAGGAAACAGAATGATGAAGAAATTCATAGAAAAGAGGGAGAGAGAGAGGAGAGGAAGAACAATATTATCATCAAAAGAACAAACTGGGCTGAAAGTGGAGAAATCTTGAAACGAAAGGTAATCTAATTTGTCTCTGAAAAGATACAGGTAAATACACGAGTGAAATTCGCAAGGAAGATAGGAACAAAAACTGGATCTCAGCTGGAATTGGAACTTTGATCAAAAACTAGATATCATGGAAAACGAAAGCAAACTAGCGGAAGAGAGAATCTATATGGAAAACGATAGCACGTGGAAGGAGAGAGAGATACAGAGAAAAATATATAGTGAACATTGCGAAGCAAGAAAAAGGCAAAAACCCTCAAACAGAGATAGAGATAGGACATTGGAAACTGAGGGTGAATGGTACATGGTACAGATGGATAGAAAGTAGAGAAAGGCTGGAAAATCAGGCAATTCAGGAAGCAGCAGAGCAGAATAACATGGACAGCTAAAAACAGGCGTGAGAAGACCGGAGTCGAAAGATGCAAGATATGGATACTCTGCGCACCTGTCCGGAGGATGGAGGCGCCAAGATGCACGCTTACCCAGGACCGCCAATGCTGAGGGGATAGCGACCCCTGTAACCAAGCGGAGCAAGGCCTGAAGGAGGCCGACCACGGCGCCACCAAAATCCAGACAGGAATCGGAGGGATTGTCTCGGAACATACAGAAGCAAGGGTCATCTCACGAAATATAAAAATTATATTCTGGAATGTAGCAGGAGCAATTAACAAGGATGAAGATTTCTGGAGGTACTTGGGAAAATATGATATAAATCCAACGGAAACATGGCTTGACCTAGAAATATGGAAGGAATTAGAAAGATGGTTACCGAAAGTATACAACTGGGGAGTGCAAGGAGCATATAAAGACAAGAAAAAAGGCAGGAATACCGGAGGAATGATTGTAGGAACCAGGAAATCTATGAACATGAGAGTGGCGCAGGAAGAGAAACTGGACATGCTCAGCTATGGAGTAGGAATGAAAGAAGAGACGTGGGAAGTTATATCGGTGTACAGCAGGATGGGCAAAAGAGAATTCCTGAAAAGCCCAGAAGAAGAAATAGAAAGAGAAGGCTGGAGCAAATTGATGATAGGAGAGGACTGCAATGCAAGGACAGCAGAACAAGGAAGCTTGGCTTGGACAGAAGATGAAGACGGAAAAGGAGATGAAAAAGCGAGAAACTCACAGGACAAAACGATAAACAGGCAAGGTAAGGACCTACTGACACAGGTAGGAGAGATTCGTTTGGGTATCATGAATGGGAATATGAGAGTAGATGCAGAAGGACGAATGACGTATATCGGTAGCAGAAGACACTCAGTGATAGATTACGTGATATGCAACGCAGGAACATGGGGAAACACACGAGAGATGAAGGTAGGAGATAGAACAGACTCGGATCATCGCCCAATAGAAGTCACTCTGAAGGGAAAGAATGTAATAACAGCGAAGAAAGAGAAGAAAGAGAAAGAGATCAAAAATTGGATGGAGGAAGGTATAGAACAATACAAAGAAAATCTGTCGAAGAGAAAAGACACCAGAGGCAGCGTGGGAGAAGAATGGGAAGGAATTGCCAGAGGAATGGAAGCGGCAACAACGAAAAAACACATTACAATACGAGAAATGGTGATAGGTAGAAGGAAATGGTGGGACAAAGAGTGCAGTGTAAGTAAAACTAGGTTAAACAAGCTACTGCGGAATATGATCGAAAGCAGAATAGAGAGAGCAACTTCCCTAGCAGCAAAGAGAAGACAACATCAGCTTTGCAGAGAGGAGGAAGGAAGAGACGAGAAGAGAGAACAGCAAAAACCACTAGGGATTAAGGATAGGAACGAAATTCTCAAATATATCAAGAGAGAAAGAACATGCAAAGAGAGAGCAGGAGAAGACATCACAGACGGAGAATGGACAGAGCACTTCAAGAACTTGCTAGAAGGGAAAGAAGAATGTGAGGAAAAAAGGGAAATAGGCAATAACGAGGAGGGGAGTGAACAAGGAGTATCTATGATTATAACTGAAGAAGGGATTGACAGAGCGAAGAGAAAACTCAAGAAGAACAAGGCCGCAGGAGAAGATGGGATGAGAAACGAAGCATGGATCAAGGCAGAAGAGAAAGAGTAGGAAGCATCATTCAGAGAATTTGTAATGAAGGAGACATCCCAGAGGTGTGGGAAGAAGGATGGATCTTCCCAATCCACAAGAAAGGCGATGAGAAGGAAGCTGAAAACTATGAAGGAATAACGCTGATGGATACAGCCTATAAAATCTTGGCAATCGTCATTGTAGAAAGATTAAGGAAAGAGGTAGAAAGGCTGGGCATACTACCAGACAAACAGGCAGGATTTCGGAAAAAAGGGAGTGGTATCGACAACATCCACATCCTGAAGACGGCTGCAGGGGAAGAAATACACAAGTACAACAGGGAACTCTTCACATTTTTCGCAGACTTGAAGGCAGCTTTTGATAAGGTTGATAGAGAGAAGTTATGGGAGGTCATGAGAGGATACGGGATGAACGAAAAACTGATAGAGATCATAGAATGTATATACAAGGAGACGTCATGCGGAGTAAGAACTGGACGAGGGTGTACTAGAAAATTTTGGACAAACAAAGGATGAAGCTAAGGGTGCCCACTAAGCCCTGTTCTTTTCTTGCCCATGATTGCGGGTGTAGAGGAATATCTCAGGAGAAAGGGAAACGGAGGTACGAAGTTGGGGAGAAGTCGAATCTACACACTAGCCTATGCGGACGATCTAGCGATACTGGCTACAGAAGAGAAAGAACTCAAGTTTATGCTGAAATGCCTGGAGAAATACTTCAATGAAAAGTATACGATTATGAATGCAGATAAAGCCAAAGTACGAGTGTTTAGTAAGAGAGACAAACACGAGGAAATAAGAACATGGTCGTGGAAAGCAGAACCAATAGAAGAAGTGGGAGATTTCAATTACCTCGGATATACGTCCATGAAAAATAACAGGGACGACGCACACATAAGAGAAATTACGAAGAGAGCAGCAGCAGTGATGGGACAGGTCTGGGGAATCGGGGAAAGGAAATCCGGAGGTGACTTTGACAGAAAGATCATGTTGTTTCATATCTTGGTGAAAAGTATATTCCTATACGGAGTGGAGATATGGGGATGGAGGGAACGAGAAAAACTAGAGGCAATGCAAGCAGGGTATATTCGATGGATACTAGGACTAAACAGACATACGCCTAAGTATATAATACTAGAAGAGATCAAAATAGGAAATATCAGCATAGAAGCCGGCGCAGAGTGCTCAAATATCAAGAGAAAGCAAGGTCAAGTACAAAAAACGAAGGGCTTGAGAGGATGCATGAGAGCAATAAGCACTCAAGGATGGAACCAAACGCGCTGGGGTCAAGAAATGGACGAACTACTGGAACAAGGGAACTTAGAAAGCAGCTGGTTAAGACAAGCAAAAGAGGAAAAAGGAGAAGACTCAATAGCAGAATGGAGAAGTCACTATGAATGGAAATTAGAAGGAGGAAGAAGGAAGGAATAAGGGATTTGAGATCAGCCCGAGAATACCAAAGGTAGAGGTTGGAAGAAAGAACAAAATACCTGGACATCGAAGGACAGGGAGAAAGGATAAAAATGATAGCAAGATTCAGATGCTGCAATGGATGGGAAGGACGATTCTACTGGAAAGAAGAAGAAAACAGAAGGTGTAGAGTATGTGAATGCGGCGAAGGAACATGGCAACCCATGAAAGGAGTATGCACAACAAGAACAGAGCTCACAGACCAGGGAATCATGACGAGAGGGGGAAAAAGAGAGAAATGGATGGAAAATGTATACGAGACAAGAAAAGAAAATAGAAATTGGAGAAAACAGCTCCAAGGAAGAGGGGTGGAGAACAAGCTATAATAACTCTGTCAAACATATGTACAAGAATCGAATTTTTCCATTACAGGCTTTAAGAAATGGAATTAAATGAAAATTAGAGAGAATAATCCAACCTACAGTACCCACCAAAAATAATGGAACATCCATCCTCGCACTAAAACATCGACTGCTCAAAAACTATTGATTGCATGGCTATTTCGAAGAGAGGATCTTAAAGATCGGAAAAATGCTGACTTTTTATGTACCTCAAGGAATTTCTCATGTATTTTTCATGTCCAGTATTCACTGTCAAAAAGTGAAATCTTTCAAATCGCGCCAATCACCTGTAATTTTCACGGGCACGGACGGATCGAAGAAATTCGACGGGATCTTGTAAGGCTTTTCAGGACCTTCAATTTCCTCCTTTTTGAAATTCTCTACAATGACTTTAAGCCAAACAATCGCTCTCGAACGACAATAATGGGATATGGGGCTACCTGTATGGTTCCAAGGGCGTTCCGCCTTATTTTGATTCGATCTCGTTTGTGAACATGAAATATAACTTTGGAAAAATTTCAAAGAACACATCATCGACGTGAAATTCTCTGAAGTTTCAAGAAATTTCGATGGAACAGCCCGCAAATGCGCTCCTGAAGAGCTACGTCCGATTCAAACACTGTTTTGAGTGGAAAATCATAATTATATGAAGAAAATCGAATCCTCAGGAGCGGATTTGAGGGCAATTCCAACCACATTTTTTGAAAGCTCAGACAATTTTTTGTCGATAATGTGTGCTTTGAAATTTTTTCAAAATCATATTTCATGTTCACAAACGCGGTCGAATCAAAATAAGGCGGAACGCCCTCGGAACCATACAGGTATCACGCATATTTCATCGTTATCGTCCGAGAGCGATTATTTGGCTTAAAATTATCTTAGAGAGTTTTGGAAAGAGGAAGTTGAATGGCCTTGGAAAGCCCTACAAGATCCCGTTGAGATTTTTTCGACCCGTCAATGCCCGTGAAAATTACAGGCGATTGACGCGACTTGAGAAATTTTACCTCTCGACAGTGAATACTGAACATGAAAATTACATGAAAAAAATTCTTGAGGTACATAAAAAGTTACCATTTTCTCCGATTTTCGAGATCCTTCCTCCAAAATTGCCGTACGATCAATAGTTTTTGAGCAGTCGATGTTTGAGTGCGAGTATCGATGTTCTATTATTTTTGGTGGGTACTGTATGTATCCCGCCAAGGGAATCATCATCGGTGAAATAAAAACAAAATTAGTCCTCCAATGCCGATTCACGAATTTAATATCATTGTTTCATAAAAGAGGACGATTTAAGTCCAAAAAATGTAATTTGAAATCCGCGCCACGGCTGACATCGAGACAAAGATCTGCCGGGCTCAAATAGCTCAATGGTAGAGCATCTTCCCGGCAAGGAGAAGGTTCCCAGTTCGATACTGGGTCCAGACATTTTTTTCACGTCGCATTCAAATGCACTTCTTCTTTGATTAAAATCTTGACGATGAAAACCCGATCGATAATTTCTCATTCAAAATAGCCTCAAATCCGAGGTCACCAATAGAGAAATAAAAATTAATCCTCCAATGCCGATTTACGAGTTCAATATCATCAGTTCGTTCATAGTGTTTTATGAAGAAGCCAAATCCTTTAATAATACGTTGTGTAATAGTTCTATTTATATTCTATAAATCATAACTGTGTAATATTCCTCTTTCATTTTTCTGTAAATTCATTAATTCGTGGATGTTATCCAATTCAAATCTCAATATATGTGTGCTCTCTGATGCAAGTAATGATATATTCTGGTTTCTGTCATACAAGATATTTACTTGTTCGGTTATCAAATTACGGGCGTCAGTATCTATAGTTTCAAATAATTTGCGGTTCACTCACCCCACTACTCCCAAAGGGGTGCCTCTCTTCCTCATATTGTGCCCTCTAACTGAATCGGGTTGTGGCACTCACGGGATGAAGAAATATTCTGCGAGGTCTGATTGTAAGTCGTCGAGGGTGTGTGACATAGTTCCTAACTTCACAAAAGGAATGAGCTGGTCACAATCTGCTAATTTTCGAATACATCGTTCTCTGACAGCCTCCAATTGTTTCTCCCTGCCATCATCTTTCTCTAATAATCTATCACAATTCATAACGATTGAAAGTCTCCACTCTGATCTAACTATTTTTCCTTCGCCGAAATACTCGAAGTAAATGCCTGGGTTTCTCGAGATATGCGTGAGTCTATGAGTTATGTTTATACTACCCAATGTAACTGTAGAATAAAGGGTGCCAATCCACAAGAAAATCAGAAGCATCATTTCACTCCGTGTTTCGCGTGCGCCTGTAACAATCAAATGAAAATAGCTATCTATTATATGCACGTTTTACCTTATCAAGATGCTTTAAGAAGGTTCTCCCGGTCGGAGTTCCTAGCAAAACATCATTGTTCCGATAGACTCCTTTGATTTTGAATTCCCCGTTGAAAAATTCATCCAATTTGCCTTTTCTTGGCTCCTTGAGAACGTATACCTCCATCCCCACTTTGAGGTTCTAGGCTCCTTATTCTTGTCATATCGACATTTGGTCTGATTCTTAGAATCAATCGAATTCTTCCTAGCTTTTCTTTGAACATCAGCAAGAACTTGGATCAGATTGCACAGATATTAGCTGTATGTTTCGAGTTCAAATTCGTCAGGATATCTGTCTACTGTCCGGGCTTTGCGTCCGTAAATGATCTCAAAGGGAGTGAATCCTGTGGAGGCGTGGACCGAGGTATTGAACTCAAAGCTCGCAAAGGGCACGATCACATCCCAATCTTGACTTTGCCCAGCCTCGGTTCTAATGTAGCTGCTTAAGGCGATGCGGTCACCATGCAAGCAGGGAATCATTCCCAAATTTCTCCGATTCTGTTGCGATTTGGGCCAAACGACGAGCGCACAAATATTTGTCATCATCCAACTTAGATTTGTCGGCTCTTCGTTAAGCCCAAATCGCAATAGAATCGGAGAAAGTTGGGAATAAAAATGTGCGTATATCATAGGTTAGGAGGTTCCCGCGTCTGAGTTATCCCCACTTTTCTCCGATTCTCTTATGATTTGGTTTAAGCAACGGATTGAGGAATACTAGTTGGACAATAAACAGTATTCGACAACACGTCTCACACTTTGAATCGCCGAACTTTTTATGTAAGGTGTATTTTCAAGGTCTATGCTCACGGTGCACGGTGGCCGCATCGCTTTGACATGGCGTGACTGCGTTTGAGAGGAGCGTTTTCTTGGGGGTGATAACTCGTGGTCGTAATTAATTTGATACCAAAAAAATGTTGCTAGTTTTTCGAGGAGTCGATTCTTGAAACTAGTGCCTCTGTCACTCAAAATTATTCTGTGCACATCAAAATTTGCTATCAGGTGTCTAGCTATTCCATCTGCAATTTTAACGGCACGGATATCTGGGATAGGAATGGCAAGGCAGAATTTTAAAAGTTGAGACTGCATGGTTGAAATGTGACGGTTACTCGAGGGAGTGGTAGGCAGAGGGCCCACAGTATCGATAGCGATTTTTGCAAGTAGCTCCGTAGGTGTGTCTGAGATGATCATTGGGACTTTTGTTCGAATTCCTATCAGTTTCTGTTCTTGACAGACGGAGCATTCATGTACAAAATTGTCTATGTCTTCTTTCATGGCTGCCCATGAAAACTCCTCTCGAATACGGCTATATGTTTTCGCTATGCCTCGGTGTCCTCCGAATGAACTTGAATGGAATTCCTCAATGATGTTTGCCGTTTGAGTGGCTCCTGGAAAGACACGAGTACCGTAACAAAAGCTTATGGTCAGAGGAAAATCTCGAAATTCATACATGAGATCTTTGATGGATTCCATCCAGGTTGAGGGCTCGTGATCCCCGTAGATGGTAGTTTGGCATCCGTACAAGAAGTGACGGAAGTGTTGAACACAATTGACGACAGCCAGACACTCTCTCTCTCTGTTGCACAATAATTTCTTCCTGCTGTAGATAAGGATTTCGACATGTAAGTAATGGGTTGCTCCTTGCCAGGTTCTCCTTGAGAAAATACCACCGCTATGACCCCAGTGGAAGCATCATAGGTCAAAATGAAGGGTTCGTCGAAATTAGCAGGAATTGAAACGGGGGCCTCACACAGGGCTTGTTTGGAAGTTTCAAAGTTCGGGGAGCAGGTCATTCATGGGTTCCGCCTCCTTTGAGGAATCTTTAATGAATCGTCGATAGTAGTTCGCGTGGCCTCAAAATGATTTGATGTTGCGCGTTGTTCTAGGCGTGGGAAAATTTCGAACGGCATCTAGCTTTGAAGGGTCGGGCCTAACTCCGCGTCTGTCAATGGTGTGACCAAGGTATTTCACTTCGGGCGTTGAGAATTCACACTTATCTGGCCCGAGTTTCATACCAGAATCTGACAGCTGTTCAAAGACTTTGTAAATTTTTCTAAGAATTTAGTGACTCTCGAAAGACTAGTATATCATCCATATAAATGGAAATTTCAATGCCTTGTAATCCGATCATTACGTCATCGATAGCTCGCTGGAAAGGAGCTGGACCATTGCATAAGCCAAAAGGCACAACTAGCCATTCAAATAAACTATAGGGAATTCGGAACCCTGTCTTTGGCCGGTCAGAAGGGTTAACTTGAATTCGATGAAATCCGCTGACGAGGTCGAATACTGAGAAATATTTCGATTCTCCCATCAATTCTAGTATCTCTTGGATGTTGGGCTACGAAAAAGCATCTGGATCGGTCTTCTCCTTCAATTTAATTAATGACTAGCCTGTAACGCCTTTTTCCATCAGGACCTCGTTTTTCCGCTACAATCCATAACGGACATACCCATGGACTGTTAGAGTACTGAATTGGATGATCTTGTAGTAATTTGATAATTCGTTCGCGGATCTCTTTGTGGAGGCTGGTGGGTAACTGTACTGCTTGGAGGTGGTGGGTTCGTCATCTCGAGTGACAATATGATGTATATATTTCGTTCTTGGTGGCAAATCTCCGGCAACATGAATATATGATGGAATTTTCGTTCCATCCGTCTCAATTTCTTCCGATCATGACGGCAATCATGGGTGCGCAATAGAAGCTTCACTATGATGTTGACTCTCTCTGATTTAGATAATGGTTTCGTCGTTCCCATTGGTTCGGATTCAGAATCGAGGCAGTCCTCTGAAAGTTCTAGGTTAAATTGATCTAAGTTTTGGGGAGGTACTTCAACTGTGATATCTCTGTCTAACGTGTTAGTAGGTATGGCGTAGCATATGCCATTCAATACTTTAACACTACATTCTCCTAAAAGAACCCCTTCTTTCGTTTTGACAAAGGGTGAATAGGCGTCTCCGTCAGGCAGGTCAGTCCAAATTCTGACGGGGGCTTCTGACTTGGGACTATTGTAACCGAGTAGATATTTGCTACGTTAACAGTTTCAGAGCTAGCATCACTGCCCTGATAAGGGAGCTCCTGCCATTGGTCTTCACTAGACCGGGTTACGGAGTCCATGGTGGGGCTGTCGCGAGTGATTGTTGCATTAGCGTGTAACTCATTTGAGTTCTGAGGCTCATGAGTTATCCCAGGTGATTCGTGAGTTACGGTGATACTGTTTATACGTAACTCGAGAGGTGTTGTGTCTGCTCTGTAACGTTGAGTCGGCGTTTTTCTGGAAAAATGATTGCATCCGTCATTAGATGGGAGAAATCCCTTCTTCGTTGATTTCGATTTCTTTCTCATCGTCTGTGGAATCTAGGTTGGGTTTGGGTGGAAAGATATAAGGTTGTTCTCTCTCTCGCTCTCTGGAATGAAACTAATTTCTTATCAAACCATATCCATGCTCCATATTACCAAAAATAATTTGATACTAAAATTATGTCATATTTTACTATGCAGTCTGGAAGAAAGCTGAAGCAAGAGCCCTAAAGATTTTTGAAAATGGAGGTTAACTACTCTTTTTTGCGTTATTTTTCGTACTGGTCGAATGAGGTCGAGAACGCACCCAGGATCTAAATCGACTTACAAACCATCATTCTGTTAGTATTTTTGCCCGTAGAAACCAAATTAGTGGTCCGTTTGAGCCTCAGAAGTGGAGGCTCTCTGTAGAATGCAAGACGATGATCGTAGCAAAAAACGGCACCTTTCCGGAAAAAGAATTACGTTAAAATCGGTATCTGTGAAGAAACTCCCTATTTGTGGGTCCGAAACAGCACCACACTACTCTTTCCCACGTTTTTTGACCCGCTGGAAACGATCCCGGTGGTTTTAGGTAGTTTTGATGCGTCAAATTCAAGTATAGAAGAGCTGATGACCGGTGTGTCAAAGCCCGTGTATAACGATATGCAGTCAATGCATAAGCATAGGATGAAAAGAGCTTGTCCTCGTCCGCTTATTATCTACATTCTACGTATCCAAGCCACCTAAAACCACCGGGATCGTTCTCAGCAGGTCAAAATACATAAGAGAGAGTAGTGTGGTGCTGTTCTGGATACACGAATAGGGAGCTCTCTCACACATACCGATTTGAACGACATTACGGTTTATCAGGCTGTCCCATGCAGCCAAGTCACCAGACCTCAATCCATTCAAAAATGTGTGGTCTGAGATGGTGCGCAGCTGGTGACCGGGGATGGCACGCACACAGGCTCAGTTGCACGAGCTGCTCATGGAGTCGTGAGAGGGATTGCGCTACAGGTTGAGATATTTTGGAAATCCCTCACAGCCTATGCTCAATAGTCTCATGGCTGTGATGAGAGCTCATGGAGATCTAGTTATACTTCGCAACTATCTCATAAGTTAATCATATTATATTTTGAACAGTTCTTGCATAATTCTCGCTAATTCGGCATTGATAATTAAAAAACTTCCTAACTTTCTCCGTGCTTCCATTCCATTCACTCAATACCGGCATGATAGCAGCAGTTCTTGATTTCGAGGAATACGAGTAGGTTCGAATTTGACGGGAGCAGTAGCGAGAAGCTCCGATATTTACAGTTGACAATAGATAGGCTTATTTGCTATGGTCACGGATGTGCTATATTTAGAAAAGTAGACTGCAGCGCCGCAAATGGCAGAAAATAACCTCAAACTGTGGTGGGCTTAGCGAGTTGCGTGGCCGCTGCGGGAGGATAGCGGGGTAGCCGAGATAACACGGACATGGAAACATTGAATGTGTGTGTGAGGCCCACAACGGCGTAACGCGCGAGCTAGCCACTAGATGTCTCGCGCAAGCAATTTGACCATAGCGAATACTTACCATACGCAAATGTTGCATGTGAGTATACTAGGCTGGTACGAATGATGAAATTTTCTCCAAATCAAAACGCTTGGGGTCCCAATTTTCACCATTTTGTACGTGGATAAAGGGAAAAATCTCCTGCGATCATCGAAATGAGGTTTTCTGCTGGAGCAGGAGCCCTAAAGATTTTTGAAAATGAAGGTTTTCTACTCGTTTTTTTGCGTTCCTTTTTCTTCAAACTGATCGAATGAGGTGGAGAACGCACCCGGGATCTGAATCGTCTTACAAACCATCATTTCTTATGTACTTTTGCACGTGGAAACCGAATTAGTAGTCCGCTTGGGCCTCACAAGTGGAGGCTCTCTGTAGAATGCAAGACAACGGTCGTAGCAAAAAACGGCACTTCTCCGGAAAAAGACAAATTACGTTAAAATCGGTATCTGTGGAAAAACTCCCTATTTGTGGGTCCGAAACAGCACCACACTACTTTTTCACACGTATTTTGACCCGCTGAAAAAGATCCCGGTGGTTTTAGGTAGTTTTGATGCGTCAAATTCAAGTATAGAAGAGCTGATCACCGATGTGTGAAAGGCCGTGAATAACGATATGCAGTGAATGCATAAGCATAGGATGAAAAGAGCTTGTCGTCATCTGCTTAATATCTACATTCTACGTATTCAAGCTCCCTAAAACCACCGGGATCCTTTCCAGCAGGTCAAAATACGTAAGAAAAAGTAGTGTGGTGCTCTTTTGGACCCACAAATAGGGAGCTCTTTCACAGATACCGATTTTAACGTAATTGGTTGTTTTCCGGAGAAGTGCCGTTTTTTGCTACGATCGTTGTCTTGCATTCTCTAGAGAGCCTCCACTTCTTGGGCTCAAGTGGACCACTTATTCGGTTCCCACGTGCAAAAAAGCATAAGGAATGATGGTTTGTAAGATGATGCAGATTCCGGGTGCGTTCTCCGCCTTATTCGACCAGTTCGAAAAAAACGCAAAAAACGAGTAGAAACCCTTCATTTTCAAAAATCTCCAGGGCTCGTGCTCCAGCAGAAATTCTCATTCTGAGAATCGAGAAAAATTGTTTCTCCATCTACGTGCAAAATGGCGAAAACTATAACCCCAAGCGTTTTCATTTAGAAAAAATTTCATTTTTCGGCCCATCCTAGTGTCTACTCCAAACGCGTTCTGAATCGAAAAGGCATGCACTGTTCTCATTCAACTCCGTAAAGTATATCAAATGAGTTATAGAACAGTGATATAAGATCACTATGATTGAAATTTCTTGAAATTGAGATCTCGAAACTTTGGTTGATTGTCACTCACAGTATAAGAATAATGTAAAATTCTCGCTGGAAAAGTTTCAAAAAACAACAAATCGAAGAATGAAAGAAGATGCCTGTAAAGATTTCAGAAACCAGGAGGACCTCGATCATGAAACAGATTGCTCAGAAAATATGGTCAAAAATTTCTTCAAAGAACAAAAATTTTTCTCTTTAACAAATGGTGCAAGAGTAGCCTTATCAAATATGTAGCATGATGCAGTGGTTCCGTGCGGATTTCCGTGTCGAAAACGGCGAAATCGGGTAGATTATGTGCCTCTCCGTTTTACTTCCGTGCACTCAAACGGGCAGAAAACGGAGGCTTTTTAGTGGGCACCCGTCGAAAGAAGCTCCGCGAGCTCTCCACCCGTGGGCTGCCCGTGCAATCCGTTTTCCTCCCGTTTCCCGTTTTTTTACCGTGTGAAGGTTTTTGGCTGAGGAGACCAAATGGGATGCATCCGTGGGCTGCCCGTGCGATCCGTTTTTTTCCGTTCCCCATTTTTCCCCGTGTGGAGGACTTTGGCTGAGAGGATCGAATAGGATGCATCCTTGGGCCGCCCATGCGATCCGTTTTTTCCTTCGTTTTTTTCCCGTGTGGAGGACTTTGGCTGAGGGGATCCAATACGACGCATCCGTGGGCTGCCCGTGCGATCCAATTTCTTCCCGTTTTCCATTTTTTCCCGTGTGGCGTACTTAGGCTGAGGAGACCAAATGGGATGCGTCCGTGGGCCGCCGGTGCGATTCGTTTTCTTTTCCGTTTCCCATTTTTTTCCCGTGTGAAGGACTTTGGCTGAGGAGACCAAATGGGATGCATCCGTGGGCTGCCCGTGCGATGCTTTTTATTCCTTTCCCCGTTTTTTTCCCGTGTGGAGGACTTTGGCTGAAGGGATAGAATTAGATGCATCCGTGGGGCGCCCATGCGATTCGCTTTTGCACAGAGCTCGTCCCGAAGTATATCCAAAATCCAGAATGAGTCCGCAACTGAGAGATAAAAATTCCGATGGCATGCATAGAATGGGCAAGCGATCTGGTATGTTCAATGGACAGGGAAACGAACTCCTCAGTTCCTTTCATTAAACACCCTCCCCAATCAGATTCATCTGACCATCACACGCTTCACTGTGTGCAAAGTTGAACAAGTAACTGGCCCTGATCGTGTCATACATATATTTTCATCCGAATCAAGGACTGTAAGCTTCCAAGATATCACTTCTCTCACTCAAATTGGATATGTATGTATCGATGCAGAAGGACCTCCAGATAGCTCCATATAGCTCAACACCGAAGATCCAATAGATGATAGGATCGTAATACTAGGAGACGTTTCAATTGAAGTGGACACTGATGTGTGTACCAAATATGGTCCAAGTATACACTGCCCTTTCCCATTTAGAGGAGATAGGAAAGGGATAGAAAAACTAATCGAAAGATATAAAATCAAAAGTCTTCAATTTGTAAAAATGCGTCGGAAACTATAATTCAATTTCTAAATCACAATGAAATAGAGTTATATTTATTCAACTCTAGTTTCCTTTCCATTCATCTGTGTGTGTGTGTGTCTCCGGAACCCGAAGCCCTGGGAGCTGATCTTAGGGGTGAGTGAAAAGAACCACCCCTTCCCTCCCCCCACCGAGACCTGGGGATTGCACCTGGTGGAGAAAACCAACCCCAGGTGACACACTTGGTGGAGGGTTGCTCCAGGAGATGGCTTGACCTTAAGGGGGTGACTTCCACGACGGCAACCTGGGCAAGGTCAGTGACGACCTGGCCCAGAATTAGCTTACCTCTCTTGCTCTGGATCCGACATGTATGGTGAGGGAGACCATTTGGAACACGTATTCAGAGCTACAGAGAATGGACATGTTGAGATTCCGCCTGAGGTGACGATCCTGATAACCCCGTTAGTGTCCACTGGCCATAATCGGATCACAGCGCCATCTTGGGGCATGTCCATTTTCTGGATTCAATATACATGTTGAAGGAGACCATTTCAAACATATTTGCAGAGCTACAGAGAATAAACATGTCTAGATTCCGGCTCAGGTGACGATCTTGATGGCCCTCTAAGTTTCTGCTGGCCATGATCGGGTCACAGCGCTACTTTGGGGCGTGTCCATCTTCCCGATCCGACTTATATGTTGAAGAAGACCATTTTGGACATGTATGCAGAGTTACAAAGGATGAGCATGTCTAGATTACGACCTTCTCTTGGAGTCTCAACAGCGCTCCTCATTCGTCTGCTCTCTGTCTGCCATCTGTCTGCTAACTTCGAACTTGTTATCGGAATCTGAACATTCTCAACATGGATCTAGCAGACAGTTGGCAGACAGATAGACTGTAACTTCCCCAGATACCAAATGTTGATCTCAAGGACCATTAACTTCAAGAATGATAGAGTGTATTTCTTCGATGATCATGAACGATTCCCTGGGATCATCAAACATTCGGGAACGAATGTATTGGAGAGAAGGTGGTCCGCCGCAGAGTATGTACACAATCTGACAACGAAATCTTTCCAGAACGTATCAAACAGGAGGTTCCGAGATGATGTCACTCCCGGAAGTTTGAAAGTCAGGTTATGATTAGAGAAAGTTGCTCGAGCGTCGGTTGGTAAGGCAGGGATTGAATTTTTCGATGGTAATTTTACCAATGTTTACATAATATAGGTAGCGCGGCATTATTATCATCCATTCCCTAACCGTACGAAATGTCGTGTGCTCATTTGATGACGGAAATCTGAACCAGGTGAATAGATGGTAATGGAAATGTGAGGCAACTAAGGTGAATATTTTTTTATAATGAACTAAATTTGATATATATATATATATATATATATATGTGCTCTGGCGGCAGATTCAAATTCTGGTATGAATGTGAGATGTCCGGCTGTACAGAGCAATACCTTTAGTATACCAGTTTATCTACTGGTTTTCACACGTATTCAATGGAATGTATTTCATTTTTGAACATGTGTACCTTCGAGCTTCGTTCAAATACGAAGTTGCATGGAAGGATTTTGATGGAAAGATTTGAGATGGTGGAGTAACAGAGATAGAAATTTGGCAAAGTTTGGAAATAGTACATCAAGCAATCAGGGTGGGAAAGAGGATTCCCGCACGAGTGGCCGGGAAGAGTGCGAGAAAGTAACATTCTCGCACGATTCCATTTTCTCGCACTGTGCCTCCACGGTATTTGAAGGCATTAGCTGATAAGATCATTAGAATTGTTTTTTGAAATTCTGTCTTCTATTCATTCCATAGACGATTGTATTCCGTTGATAAATCTTTCGAAATTCTAATCACATTGATTGACGAATAGTTCCTGATCGTTATGAATGGACTGCAAAATTTCGACTAGTACACAAGATGCACTATATTAACCACTATTGATCTAGTACATCAAGGCGAATCAGGTGGTAAGGGGGTGGCATCGGAGGGGGAGGAGAGCGGGGTCCAGGGGCGGCAGGGGGCGAAGCCCCCGCCGGGGGACTGAAAAAAACGTCTGGAAGATAAATCGAAAAACGAACTTGCCATCCAGTACATTATGATGCTGCACAAATTGAAAAAATTCTCAATTATTCAAGTTGATTCGGTCTCTTTAGACATGGCGATGTAAAGAAAAATGGTAAGTGAAAAGGATTCCCTCGCATGAAGTTGCCATTTCGAGTAACTCAACCCACTTTGGCGTTCGAGATAATACCACATTCGGACTCAAATTCCACATAGAAAATGATGGTTCAAAGTATGTTTCCAGCTCCGTGGGTATCACCCATAGTTGCATTACCACGCCCAGCGAGGAAAGGCAAAAAGAAAATTTTCCGCTTAATTCAGAAAACTGTCGGCTCTTCCTGGCATGGTTCAATTTCCTTTTCCGGGGTCCGGTGGGATGTCAATCTTATCTTCTTGTCATCCAGAAACGATCTAGGGGGTGCCCGTAAGTCTAAAAAATGATTGGTAAATGAGTGCCACCCCAATATACATATGTTTCTTCATGGATATATATATATATATATATATGTGTTACGTGCAAAGTCCGAAATTGTGCACTCCGGGGAGTGCACAACGATGGTTTGTGCAAAGCCCGATGGATTGGGCTTCGCACAATGTGAAGTGTGCAGAGTCCGATGCATCGGGCTTTGCACAGAGGATTCTTGTACAAAATCAGATTCACTGGACTCTGCACAACTCTTGTTGTGCAAAGCTCGATATACCGAGCTGTGCACACAGAATCGGGCTGGGATCTGTAATCTTCAGAGGTGAGTCAGGGAATCTGTAGGAATGATTCAAATAATAAATACAGCGGCCATGTCTCACGAGGCCAATATCAGCAAAACTAATCCGGAATACGGAATTATGGATCGAAAAAGCACGCATTTTTATGCAAAGAATTGATTCGATTGTGTTGAAAGATGATGGCAATTTCATCAAGAGCGCCGTAGGCTATAAAAATCTTATCGCGGATGTCCTGATGGTTACCAAGTGAGTTGCTCCTCGCATGATTCAGGAAATTTTGATATTTCGATGAAAAGTCACGTTGGAATTCCAACGGACTGGGGGATGCCATGAGATTAATAACACCGTGAAAGTCGGAAATACTAGTGTAACGAGCGAAGCAACTCTCGTGTTTCGAAAATTCTGTCGTGCACGTTTGAATGAAATAATGAGAACGAATAATTTGAGAGATTTGCCTCCATGTAACCTTGAACATATTCGACATTACATGAAGTTACCCGAGTTGTATCAACATATTTGATAGAATCCTCCATATTCGGTTCCATCGTGAATTTTCATCAAAATATCAATTGAATCAGTGCTCTCTTGATCCATGGTTCCGTTTTCCGCACATCCCGAATCAGTCACTCTGTGATTGGCCTCGTAAGAGTGACTGCTGTGAATATTATTTGAATCATTACCACAGATTTCCCAACTCTCGTCTGGAGATTACAGATCCCAGCCCGATTCTGTGTGCACAGCTCGGTAATCGAGCTTTGCACAAACCATCGTTGTGCACTCCCCGGAATACACAATTTCGGGCTTTGCACGTAACATATATATATATATATATATATATATATATAAGATTTATATATGAGCAATATCGATTGCCTGTACAAAGCAACATCGAGACAGAAAACACTCCGTATTACAAAGGGAGTTAAGTGAGAGAAGTAGGCTAACCACAGATGAATCTGGTGAAAAGAGTAGAGGGGAAGTGGAATAAAAAGAATCAGTGAGAGTGAATTACTAGAAAAGAAAAAGTGAAGTAAAAGTTGGAATATTTTAGAGGTTAGGAGCAAGACAGTGCATGGAGAGCGAGGGGAAAGAGAGCGACATCTACGGGAGAGCAGGGGAGATGAGGCAGGAGCGAGGGAATAAGTCGGCGAGGAAGAGCGCGGAAGAAGGTGAACCGAAAGAGGAAACGGCATTGCCGACAAATACAGGGAAGGTAGGAAAGAGCTCGACAGACAGGAAAGACGACGAAAGTCAAGGTCAAAGCCAAGTAAAAGGAACCGAAAAGAGAGGTAGACCCACAAATGCTGAAAAACTAAGAATTCGAGCAGATAGCATAGGTACAATCATTGAATTTATAGGAAGGAGGAGAGAACGCTCTAGAGAGACAGACGAGGCAGAGAGACGAAAAATCAGACTAGAAACGAGTAGTGCATCAGCTTAGCTGAGCCCCACAGATAAGAGTGAAGAAAAGGCAAGGGAAAAAACAGGAGGCGGAATGGATACGGAAGAATTGAAAAAAACTACTAGAAAAGGAGTTAATGATAAGAATGATGATGCAGCTGAATGACCTGACAACAGAGAATGCTAAATACAAGAAGGAAATACAGGATGAAATAGGGGAGCTGAAAACATCTATCGACAGAGAAAGAGAGGAAAATAGGAACAGAATAAGGGACCTAGGAAACAAGATTGACAGAAAAGCTGAACTGTGGGAAGAAAGAATGCGAGAAAATGAAAATAAATGTAGAGAAATAGAAGCAAAAGAGGCAGAATTGCAAGCAAATGGAACAGGAATCACTAACCAAGCAATACGAGGAGGAAACAGAATGATGAAGAAATTCATAGAAAAGAGGGAGAGAGAGAGGAGAGGAAGAACAATATTATCATCAAAAGAACAAACTGGGCTGAAAGTGGAGAAATCTTGAAACGAAAGGTAATCTAATTTGTCTCTGAAAAGATACAGGTAAATACACGAGTGAAATTCGCAAGGAAGATAGGAACAAAAACTGGATCTCAGCTGGAATTGGAACTTTGATCAAAAACTAGATATCATGGAAAACGAAAGCAAACTAGCGGAAGAGAGAATCTATATGGAAAACGATAGCACGTGGAAGGAGAGAGAGATACAGAGAAAAATATATAGTGAACATTGCGAAGCAAGAAAAAGGCAAAAACCCTCAAACAGAGATAGAGATAGGACATTGGAAACTGAGGGTGAATGGTACATGGTACAGATGGATAGAAAGTAGAGAAAGGCTGGAAAATCAGGCAATTCAGGAAGCAGCAGAGCAGAATAACATGGACAGCTAAAAACAGGCGTGAGAAGACCGGAGTCGAAAGATGCAAGATATGGATACTCTGCGCACCTGTCCGGAGGATGGAGGCGCCAAGATGCACGCTTACCCAGGACCGCCAATGCTGAGGGGATAGCGACCCCTGTAACCAAGCGGAGCAAGGCCTGAAGGAGGCCGACCACGGCGCCACCAAAATCCAGACAGGAATCGGAGGGATTGTCTCGGAACATACAGAAGCAAGGGTCATCTCACGAAATATAAAAATTATATTCTGGAATGTAGCAGGAGCAATTAACAAGGATGAAGATTTCTGGAGGTACTTGGGAAAATATGATATAAATCCAACGGAAACATGGCTTGACCTAGAAATATGGAAGGAATTAGAAAGATGGTTACCGAAAGTATACAACTGGGGAGTGCAAGGAGCATATAAAGACAAGAAAAAAGGCAGGAATACCGGAGGAATGATTGTAGGAACCAGGAAATCTATGAACATGAGAGTGGCGCAGGAAGAGAAACTGGACATGCTCAGCTATGGAGTAGGAATGAAAGAAGAGACGTGGGAAGTTATATCGGTGTACAGCAGGATGGGCAAAAGAGAATTCCTGAAAAGCCCAGAAGAAGAAATAGAAAGAGAAGGCTGGAGCAAATTGATGATAGGAGAGGACTGCAATGCAAGGACAGCAGAACAAGGAAGCTTGGCTTGGACAGAAGATGAAGACGGAAAAGGAGATGAAAAAGCGAGAAACTCACAGGACAAAACGATAAACAGGCAAGGTAAGGACCTACTGACACAGGTAGGAGAGATTCGTTTGGGTATCATGAATGGGAATATGAGAGTAGATGCAGAAGGACGAATGACGTATATCGGTAGCAGAAGACACTCAGTGATAGATTACGTGATATGCAACGCAGGAACATGGGGAAACACACGAGAGATGAAGGTAGGAGATAGAACAGACTCGGATCATCGCCCAATAGAAGTCACTCTGAAGGGAAAGAATGTAATAACAGCGAAGAAAGAGAAGAAAGAGAAAGAGATCAAAAATTGGATGGAGGAAGGTATAGAACAATACAAAGAAAATCTGTCGAAGAGAAAAGACACCAGAGGCAGCGTGGGAGAAGAATGGGAAGGAATTGCCAGAGGAATGGAAGCGGCAACAACGAAAAAACACATTACAATACGAGAAATGGTGATAGGTAGAAGGAAATGGTGGGACAAAGAGTGCAGTGTAAGTAAAACTAGGTTAAACAAGCTACTGCGGAATATGATCGAAAGCAGAATAGAGAGAGCAACTTCCCTAGCAGCAAAGAGAAGACAACATCAGCTTTGCAGAGAGGAGGAAGGAAGAGACGAGAAGAGAGAACAGCAAAAACCACTAGGGATTAAGGATAGGAACGAAATTCTCAAATATATCAAGAGAGAAAGAACATGCAAAGAGAGAGCAGGAGAAGACATCACAGACGGAGAATGGACAGAGCACTTCAAGAACTTGCTAGAAGGGAAAGAAGAATGTGAGGAAAAAAGGGAAATAGGCAATAACGAGGAGGGGAGTGAACAAGGAGTATCTATGATTATAACTGAAGAAGGGATTGACAGAGCGAAGAGAAAACTCAAGAAGAACAAGGCCGCAGGAGAAGATGGGATGAGAAACGAAGCATGGATCAAGGCAGAAGAGAAAGAGTAGGAAGCATCATTCAGAGAATTTGTAATGAAGGAGACATCCCAGAGGTGTGGGAAGAAGGATGGATCTTCCCAATCCACAAGAAAGGCGATGAGAAGGAAGCTGAAAACTATGAAGGAATAACGCTGATGGATACAGCCTATAAAATCTTGGCAATCGTCATTGTAGAAAGATTAAGGAAAGAGGTAGAAAGGCTGGGCATACTACCAGACAAACAGGCAGGATTTCGGAAAAAAGGGAGTGGTATCGACAACATCCACATCCTGAAGACGGCTGCAGGGGAAGAAATACACAAGTACAACAGGGAACTCTTCACATTTTTCGCAGACTTGAAGGCAGCTTTTGATAAGGTTGATAGAGAGAAGTTATGGGAGGTCATGAGAGGATACGGGATGAACGAAAAACTGATAGAGATCATAGAATGTATATACAAGGAGACGTCATGCGGAGTAAGAACTGGACGAGGGTGTACTAGAAAATTTTGGACAAACAAAGGATGAAGCTAAGGGTGCCCACTAAGCCCTGTTCTTTTCTTGCCCATGATTGCGGGTGTAGAGGAATATCTCAGGAGAAAGGGAAACGGAGGTACGAAGTTGGGGAGAAGTCGAATCTACACACTAGCCTATGCGGACGATCTAGCGATACTGGCTACAGAAGAGAAAGAACTCAAGTTTATGCTGAAATGCCTGGAGAAATACTTCAATGAAAAGTATACGATTATGAATGCAGATAAAGCCAAAGTACGAGTGTTTAGTAAGAGAGACAAACACGAGGAAATAAGAACATGGTCGTGGAAAGCAGAACCAATAGAAGAAGTGGGAGATTTCAATTACCTCGGATATACGTCCATGAAAAATAACAGGGACGACGCACACATAAGAGAAATTACGAAGAGAGCAGCAGCAGTGATGGGACAGGTCTGGGGAATCGGGGAAAGGAAATCCGGAGGTGACTTTGACAGAAAGATCATGTTGTTTCATATCTTGGTGAAAAGTATATTCCTATACGGAGTGGAGATATGGGGATGGAGGGAACGAGAAAAACTAGAGGCAATGCAAGCAGGGTATATTCGATGGATACTAGGACTAAACAGACATACGCCTAAGTATATAATACTAGAAGAGATCAAAATAGGAAATATCAGCATAGAAGCCGGCGCAGAGTGCTCAAATATCAAGAGAAAGCAAGGTCAAGTACAAAAAACGAAGGGCTTGAGAGGATGCATGAGAGCAATAAGCACTCAAGAATGGAACCAAACGCGCTGGGGTCAAGAAATGGACGAACTACTGGAACAAGGGAACTTAGAAAGCAGCTAGTTAAGACAAGCAAAAGAGGAAAAAGGAGAAGACTCAATAGCAGAATGGAGAAGTCACTATAAATGGAAATTAGAAGGAGGAAGAAGGAAGGAATAAGGGATTTGAGATCAGCCCGAGAATACCAAAGGTAGAGGTTGGAAGAAAGAACAAAATACCTGGACATCGAAGGACAGGGAGAAAGGATAAAAATGATAGCAAGATTCAGATGCTGCAATGGATGGGAAGGACGATTCTACTGGAAAGAAGAAGAAAACAAAAGGTGTAGAGTATGTGAATGCGGCGAAGGAACATGGCAACCCATGAAAGGAGTATGCACAACAAGAACAGAGCTCACAGACCAGGGAATCATGACGAGAGGGGGAAAAAGAGAGAAATGGATGGAAAATGTATACGAGACAAGAAAAGAAAATAGAAATTGGAGAAAACAGCTCCAAGGAAGAGGGGTGGAGAGCAAGCTATAATAACTTTGTCAAACATATGTACAAGAATCGAATTTTTTCATTACAGGCTTTAAGAAATGGAAATAAATGAAAATTAGAGAAAATAATCCAACCTACAGTACCCACCAGAAATAATGGAACATCTATCCTCGCACTAAAACATCGACTGCTCAAAAACTATTGATTGCATGGCTATTTCGAAGAGAGGATCTTAAAGATCGAAAAAATGCTGACTTTTTATGTACCTCAAGGAATTTCTCATGTATTTTTCATGTCCAGTATTCACTGTCAAAAAGTGACATCTTTCAAATCGCGCCAATCACCTGTAATTTTCACGGGCACGGACGGATCGAAGAAATTCGACGGGATCTTGTAAGGCTTTTCAGGACCTTCAATTTCCTCCTTTTTGAAATTCTCTACAATGACTTTAAGCCAAACAATCGCTCTCGAACGACATTAATGGAATATGGAGGCTACCTGTATGGTTCCAAGGGCGTTCCGCCTTATTTTGATTCGATCTCGTTTGTGAACATGAAATATAACTTTGGAAAAATTTCAAAGAACACATCATCGACGTGAAATTCTCTGAAGTTTCAAGAAATTCCGATGGAACAGCCCGCAAATGCGCTCCTGAAGAGCTACGTCCGATTCAAACACTGTTTTGAGTGGAAAATCATAATTATATGAAGAAAATCGAATCCTCAGGAGCGGATTTGAGGGCAATTCCAACCACATTTTTTGAAAGCTCAGACAATTTTTCGTCGATAATGTGTGCTTTGAAATTTTTTCAAAATCATATTTCATGTTCACAAACGCGGTCGAATCAAAATAAGGCGGAACGCCCTCGGAACCATAAAGGTATCACGCATATTTCATCGTTATCGTCCGAGAGCGATTATTTGGCTTGAAATTATCTTAGAGAGTTTTGGAAAGAGGAAGTTGAATGGCCTTGGATAGCCCTACAAGATCCCGTTGAGATTTTTTCGACCCGTCAATGCCCGTGAAAATTACAGGCGATTGACGCGACTTGAGAAATTTTACCTCTCGACAGTGAATACTGAACATGAAAATTACATGAAAAAAATTCTTGAGGTACATAAAAAGTTACCATTTTCTCCGATTTTCGAGATCCTTCCTCCAAAATTGCCGTACGATCAATAGTTTTTGAGCAGTCGATGTTTGAGTGCGAGTATCGATGTTCTATTATTTTTGGTGGGTACTGTATGTATCCCGCCAAGGGAATCATCATCGGTGAAATAAAAACAAAATTAGTCCTCCAATGCCGATTCACGAATTTAATATCATTGCTCCATAAAAGAGGACGATTTAAGTCCGAAAAATGTAATTTGAAATCCGCGCCACGGCTGACATCGAGACAAAGATCTGCCGGGCTCAAATAGCTCAATGGTAGAGCATCTTCCCGGCAAGGAGAAGGTTCCCAGTTCGATCCTGGGTCCAGACATTTTTTTCACGTCGCATTCAAATGCACTTCTTCTTTGATTAAAATCTTGACGATCAAAACCCGATCGATAATTTCTCATTCAAAATAGCCTCAAATCCGAGGTCACCAATAGAGAAATAAAAATTAATCCTCCAATGCCAATTTACGAGTTCAATATCATTAGTTCGTTCATAGTGTTTTATGAAGAAGCCAAATCCTTTAATAATACGTTGTGTAATAGTTTTATTTATATTCTATAGATAATAACTGTGTAATATTTCTCTTTCATTTTTCTGTAAATTCATTAATTCGTGGATGTTATCCAATTCAAATCTCAATATATGTGTGCTCTCTGATGCAAGTAATGATATATTCTGGTTTCTGTCATACAAGATATTTACTTGTTTGGTTATCAAATTACGGGCGTCAGTGTCTATAGTTTCAAATAATTTGCGGTTCACTCACCCCACTACTCCCAAAGGGGTGCCTCTCTTCCTCATATTGTGCCCTCTAACTGAATCGGGTTGTGGCACTCACGGGATGAAGAAATATTCTGCGAGGTCTGATTGTAAGTCGTCGAGGGTGTGTGACATAGTTCCTAACTTCACAAAAGGAATGAGCTGGTCACAATCTGCTAATTTTCGAATACATCGTTCTCTGACAGCCTTCAATTGTTTCTCCCTGCCATCATCTTTCTCTAATAATCTATCACAATTCATAACGATTGAAAGTCTCCACTCTGATCTAACTATTTTTCCTTCGCCGAAATACTCGAAGTAAATGCCTGGGTTTCTCGAGATATGCGTGAGTCTATGAGTTATGTTTATACTACCCAATGTAACTGTAGAATAAAGGGTGCCAATCCACAAGAAAATCAGAAGCATCATTCCACTTCGTGTTTCGCGTGCGCCTGTAACAATCAAATAAAAATAGCTATCTATCATATGCGCGTTTTACCTTATCAAGATGCTTTAAGAAGGTTCTCCCGGTCGAAGTTCCTAGCAAAACATCATTGTTTCGATAGACTCCTTTGATTTTGAATTTCCCGTTGAAAAATTCATCCAATTGGCCTTTTCTTGGCTCCTTGAGAACGTATACCTCCATCCCCACTTTGAGGTTCTAGGCTCCTTATTCTTGTCATATCGACATTTGGTCTGATTCTTAGAATCAATCGAATTTTTCCTAGCTTTTCTTTGAACATCAGCAAGAACTTGGATCAGATTGCACAGATATTAGCTGTATGTTTCGAGTTCAAATTCGTCAGGATATCTGTCTACTGTCCGGGCTTTGCGTCCGTAAATGATCTCAAAGGGAGTGAATCCTGTGGAGGCGTGGACCGAGGTATTGAACTCAAAGCTCGCAAAGGGCACGATCACATCCCAATCTTGACTTTGCCCAGCCTCGGTTCTAATGTAGCTGCTTAAGGCGATGCGGTCACCATGCAAGCAGGGAATCATTCCCAAATTTCTCCGATTCTGTTGCGATTTGGGCCAAACGACGAGCGCACAAATATTTGTCATCATCCAACTTAGATTTGTCGGCTCTTCGTTAAGCCCAAATCGCAATAGAATCGGAGAAAGTTGGGAATAAAAATGTGCGTATATCATAGGTTAGGAGGTTCCCGCGTCTGAGTTATCCCCACTTTTCTCCGATTCTCTTATGATTTGGTTTAAGCAACGGATTGAGGAATACTAGTTGGACAATAAACAGTATTCAACAACACGTCTCACACTTTGAATCGCCGAACTTTTTATGGAAGGTGTATTTTCAAGGTCTATGCTCACGGTGCACGGTGGCCGCATCGCTTTGACATGGCGTGACTGCGTTTGAGAGGAGCGTTTTCTTGGGGGTGATAACTCGTGGTCGTAATTAATTTGATGCCAAAAAAATGTTGCTAGTTTTTCGAGGAGTCGATTCTTGAAACTAGTGCCTTTGTCACTCAAAATTATTCTGTGCACATCAAAATTTGCTATCAGGTGTCTAGCTATTCCATCTGCAATTGTAACGGCACGGATATCTGGGATAGGAATCGCAAGGCAGAATTTTAAAAGTTGATACTGCATGGTTGAAATGTGACGGTTACTCGAGGGAGTGGTAGGCAGAGGGCCCACAGTATCGATAGCGATTTTTGCAAGTAGCTCCGTAGGTGTGTCTGAGATGATCATTGGGACTTTTGTTCGAATTCCTATCAGTTTCTGTTCTTGACAGACGGAGCATTCATGTACAAAATTGTCTATGTCTTCTCTCATGGCTGCCCATGAAAACTCCTCTCGAATACGGCTATATGTTTTCGCTATGCCTCGGTGTCCTTCGAATGAACTTGAATGGAATTCCTCAATGATGTTTGCCGTTTGAGTGGCTCCTGGAAAGACACGAGTACCGTAACAAAAGCTTATGGTCAGAGGAAAATCTCGAAATTCATACATGAGATCTTTGATGGATTCCATCCAGGTTAAGGGCTCGTGATCCCCGTAGATGGTAGTTTGGCATCCGTACAAGAAGTGACGGAAGTGTTGAACACAATTGACGACAGCCAGACACTCTCTCTCTCTCTGTTGCACGATAATTTCTTCCTGCTGTAGATAAGGATTTCGACATGTAAGTAATGGGTTGCTCCTTGCCAGGTTCTCCTTGAGAAAATACCACCGCTATGACCCCAGTGGAAGCATCATAGGTCAAAATGAAGGGTTCGTCGAAATTAGCAGGAATTGAAACGGGGGCCTCACACAGGGCTTGACACAAGCAATTTGACCATAGCGAATACTTACCATACGCAAATGTTGCATGTGAGTATACTAGGCTGGTACGAATGATGAAATTTTCTCCAAATCAAAACGCTTGGGGTCCCAATTTTCGCCATTTTGTACGTAGATAAAGGGAAAAATCTCCTGCGATCATCGAAATGAGGTTTTCTGCTGGAGCAGGAGCCCTAAAGATTTTTGAAATTGAAGGTTTTCTACTCGTTTTTTTGCGTTCCTTTTTCTTCAAACTGATCGAATGAGGTGGAGAACGCACCCGGGATCTAAATCATCTTACAAACCATCATTTCTTATGTACTTTTGCACGTGGAAACCGAATTAGTAGTCCGCTTGAGCCTCACAAGTGGAGGCTCTCTGTAGAATGCAAGACAACGGTCGTAGCAAAAAACGGCACTTCTCCGGAAAAAGACAAATTACGTTAAAATCGGTATCTGTGGAAAAACTCCCTATTTGTGGGTCCGAAACAGCACCACACTACTTTTCCTCACGTATTTTGACCCGCTGAAAAAGATCCCGGTGGTTTTAGGTAGTTTTGATGCGTCAAATTCAAGTATAGAAGAGCTGATCACCGATGTGTGAAAGGCCGTGAATAACGATATGCAGTCAATGCATAAGCATAGGATGAAAAGAGCTTGTCGTCATCTGCTTAATATCTACATTCTACGTATTCAAGCTCCCTAAAACCACCGGGATCCTTTCCAGCAGGTCAAAATACGTAAGAAAAAGTAGTGTGGTGCTCTTTTGGACCCACAAATAGGAAGCTCTTTCACAGATACCGATTTTAACGTAATTGGTTGTTTTCCGGAGAAGTGCCGTTTTTTGCTACGATCGTTGTCTTGCATTCTCCAGAGAGCCTCCACTTCTTGGGCTCAAGTGGACCACTTATTCGGTTCCCACGTGCGAAAAAGCATAAGGAATGATGGTTTGTAAGATGATGCAGATTCCGGGTGCGTTCTCCGCCTTATTCGACCAGTTCGAAAAAAACGCAAAAAACGAGTAGAAACCCTTCATTTTCGAAAATCTCCAGGGCTCGTGCTCCAGCAGAAATTCTCATTCTGAGAATCGCAAAAAATTGTTTCTCCATCTACGTGCAAAATGGCGAAAACTATAACCCCAAGCGTTTTCATTTAGAATAAATTTCATTTTTCGGCCCATCCTAGTGTCTACTCCAAACGCGTTCTGAATCGAAAAGGCATGCCTTGTTCTCATTCAACTCCGTAAACTATATCAAATGAGTTATAGAACAGTGATATAAGATCACTATGATTGAAATTTCTTGAAATTGAGATCTCGAAACTTTGGTTGATTGTCACTCACAGTATAAGAATAATGTAAAATTCTCGCTGGAAAAGTTTCAAAAAACAACAAATCGAAGAATGAAAGAAGATGCCTGTAAAGATTTCAGAAACCAGGAGGACCTCGATCATGAAACAGATTGCTCAGAAAATATGGTCAAAAATTTCTTCAAAGAACAAAAATTTTTCTCTTTAACAAATGGTGCAAGAGTAGCCTTATCAAATATGTAGCATGATGCAGTGGTTCCGTGCGGATTTCCGTGTCGAAAACGGCGAAATCGGGTAGATTATGTGCCTCTCCGTTTTACTTCCGCGCACTCAAACGGGCAGAAAACGGAGGCTTTTTAGTGGGCACCCGTCGAAAGAAGCTCCGCGAGCTCTCCACCCGTGGGCTGCCCGTGCAATCCGTTTTCCTCCCGTTTCCCGTTTTTTTACCGTGTGAAGGTTTTTGGCTGAGGAGACCAAATGGAATGCATCCGTGGGCTGCCCGTGCGATCCGTTTTTTTCCGTTCCCCATTTTTCCCCGTGTGGAGGACTTTGGCTGAGAGGATCGAATAGGATGCATCCTTGGGCCGCCCATGCGATCCGTTTTTTCCTTCGTTTTTTTCCCGTGTGGAGGAATTTGGCTGAGGGGATCCAATACGACGCATCCGTGGGCTGCCCGTGCGATCCAATTTCTTCCCGTTTTCCATTTTTTCCCGTGTGGCGTACTTAGGCTGAGGAGACCAAATGGGATGCGTCCGTGGGCCGCCGGTGCGATTCGTTTTCTTTTCCGTTTCCCATTTTTTTCCCGTGTGAAGGACTTTGGCTGAGGAGACCAAATGGGATGCATCCGTGGGCTGCCCGTGCGATGCTTTTTATTCCTTTCCCCGTTTTTTTCCCGTGTGGAGGACTTTGGCTGAAGGGATAGAATTAGATGCATCCGTGGGGCGCCCATGCGATTCGCTTTTGCACAGAGCTCATCCCGAAGTATATCCAAAATCCAGAATGAGTCCGCAACTGAGAGATAAAAATTCCGATGGCATGCATAGAATGGGCAAGCGATCTGGTATGTTCAATGGACAGGGAAACGAACTCCTCAGTTCCTTTCATTAAACACCCTCCCCAATCAGATTCATCTGACCATCACACGCTCCACTGTGTGCAAAGTTGAACAAGTAACTGGCCCTGATCGTGTCATACATACATTTTCATCCGAATCAAGGACTGTAAGCTTCCAAGATATCACTTCTCTCACTCAAATTGGATATGTATGTATCGATGCAGAAGGACCTCCAGATAGCTCCATATAGCTCAACACCGAAGATCCAATAGATGATAGGATCGTAATACTAGGAGACGTTTCAATTGAAGTGGACACTGATGTGTGTACCAAATATGGTCCAAGTATACACTGCCCTTTCCTATTTAGAGGAGATAGGAAAGGGATAGAAAAACTAATCGAAAGATATGAAATCAAAAGTCTTCAATTTGTAAAAATGCGTCGGAAACTATAATTCAATTTCTAAATCACAATGAAATAGAGTTATATTTATTCAACTCTAGTTTCCTTTCCATTCATCTGTGTGTGTGTGTGTCTCCGGAACCCGAAGCCCTGGGAGCTGATCTTAGGGGTGAGTGAAAAGAACCACCCCTTCCCTCCCCCCACCGAGACCTGGGGGTTGCACCTGGTGGAGAAAACCAACCCCAGGTGACACACTTGGTGGAGGGTTGCTCCAGGAGATGGCTTGACCTTAAGGGGGTGACTTCCACGACGGCAACCTGGGCAAGGTCAGTGACGACCTGGCCCAGAATTAGCTTACCTCTCTTGCTCTGGATCCGACATGTATGTTGAGGGAGACCATTTGGAACACGTATTCAGAGCTACAGAGAATGGACATGTTGAGATTCCGCCTGAGGTGACGATCCTGATAACCCCGTTAGTGTCCACTGGCCATAATCGGATCACAGCGCCATCTTGGGGCATGTCCATTTTCTGGATTCAATATACATGTTGAAGGAGACCATTTCAAACATATTTGCAGAGCTACAGAGAATAAACATGTCTAGATTCCGGCTCAGGTGACGATCTTGATGGCCCTCTAAGTTTCTGCTGGCCATGATCGGGTCACAGCGCTACTTTGGGGCGTGTCCATCTTCCCGATCCGACTTATATGTTGAAGAAGACCATTTTGGACATGTATGCAGAGTTACAAAGGATGAGCATGTCTAGATTACGACCTTCTCTTGGAGTCTCAACAGCGCTCCTCATTCGTCTGCTCTCTGTCTGCCATCTGTCTGCTAACTTCGAACTTGTTATCGGAATCTGAACATTCTCAACATGGATCTAGCAGACAGTTGGCAGACAGATAGACTGTAACTTCCCCAGATACCAAATGTTGATCTCAAGGACCATTAACTTCAAGAATGATAGAGTGTATTTCTTCGATGATCATGAACGATTCCCTGGGATCATCAAACATTCGGGAACGAATGTATTGGAGAGAAGGTGGTCCGCCGCAGAGTATGTACACAATCTGACAACGAAATCTTTCCAGAACGTATCAAACAGGAGGTTCCGAGATGATGTCACTCCCGGAAGTTTGAAAGTCAGGTTATGATTAGAGAAAGTTGCTCGAGCGTCGGTTGGTAAGGCAGGGATTGAATTTTTCGATGGTAATTTTACCAATGTTTACATAATATAGGTAGCGCGGCATTATTATCATCCATTCCCTAACCGTACGAAATGTCGTGTGCTCATTTGATGACGGAAATCTGAACCAGGTGAATAGATGGTAATGGAAATGTGAGGCAACTAAGGTGAATATTTTTTTATAATGAACTAAATTTGATATATATATATATATATATATATATATATATATATATATGTGTGTGTGTGTGTGCTCTGGCGGCAGATTCAAATTTTGGTATGAATGTGAGATGTTCGGCTGTACAGAGCAATACCTTTAGTATACCAGTTTATCTACTGGTTCTCACACGTATTCAATTGAATGTATTTTATTTTTGAACATGTGTACCTTCGAGCTTCGTTCAAATACGAAGTTGCATCGAAGGATTTTGATGGGAAGATTTGAGATGGTGGAGTAACAGAGATAGAAATTTGGCAAAGTTTGGAAATAGTACATCAAGCAATCAGGGTGGGAAAGAGGATTCCCGCACGAGTGGCCGGGAAGAGTGCGAGAAAGTAACATTCTCGCACGATTCCATTTTCTCGCACTGTGCCTCCACGGTATTTGAAGGCATTAGCTGATAAGATCATTAGAATTGTTTTTTGAAATTCTGTCTTCTATTCATTCCATAGACGATTGTATTCCGTTGATAAATCTTTCGAAATTTTAATCACATTGATTGACGAATAGTTCCTGATCGTTATGAATGGACTGCAAAATTTCGACTAGTACACAAGATGCACTATATTAACCACTATTGATCTAGTACATCAAGGCGAATCAGGTGGTAAGGGGGTGGCGTCGGAGGGGGAGGAGAGCGGGGTCCAGGGGCGGCAGGGGGCGAAGCCCCCGCCGGGGGACTGAAAAAAACGCCTGAAAGATAAATCGAAAAACGAACTTGCCATCCAGTACATTACGATGCTGCACAAATTGAAAAAATTCTCAATTTCCAGAAATTTCAAATTCTGTTCGATGAAATTCAAGTTCTAAAAAAAACTCAGTAATAGAACTTTTGAATAAGTAGATTTTTTTGAATTGAAATCACAAATACTCATAAAATATACTTTTGTGAGTCTATTGGCTCAAATTAAATGAACAGCACATTTTTCATGAATATCAACTACAATACAAAATGCATGGAATCATTTTGACCTAGTTGAAGAATCAATCTCCTCATATTGTTATGAACCAATTTCAATTTTTTGAATTCAATTCATCTAGAGAATATAAACAAAAAATTTTCTATCTTACGTGTGATCATGAGATTCATTCTCCATAACCAATTGTCAATTTTTATAAAAATATTGAGCTCCTGCTCATTCTGATTTGATCATCTAGTTGCCTATCATCTGTTGCATGACAGAAACATATCTAGAGAATATCAACAAAACATGTTCATCTCACGAGTGATTCTCGAATATATTCTCTAGCATCAATGGTCAATTCTAATGATAATTCATTGAGTCCTGCTCATTCTATTTGGATCATCTTGTTGTCAATCATCTATTGAATGACAGAATTGTATCTAAAAAAATTATCAGGCTTCTATCTGGAAAATGAAATTAAAAATTTTACACAGCTGTTGCAGCAATTTCATTTACGAATCGATCATCTTTGACAGAATCATTATCACGCTATTGACGTTGATTTGCTGCTGCGAAAAAAAATTCTGCAAGATATATCGATAAAAATTGGCTAACTAATAGATTTTTACAAGTTCTCAAATTCTTATCAGAATCGTGATCAATTCATTATTGTACTGATCTGATTCTCCTAGAAACATAGTGCGAAAGTTACTTTCTCGCACGCTTAATCGTGCAGTAATGTCATATTCTCGCACGGATGGGATTCGGAACTGTGCGAGAATGCTTTTACGCATCACTTTTGGCACGGGTATCATGCATGAAGAGTCAACTTCACACACAGTTTTACGCACGGAGTTACATAAATTGATTTTAATCGCCGAAAGCGTTCCTTCTCCCGATAGTGCTCACCTTAGTTCCCTCACCTTCCATTACCATCTATTCACCTGGTTCAAATTTCCGTCATCAAATGAGCACACGACATTTCGTACGGTTAGGGAATGGATGATAATAATGCCGCGCTAACTATGTTTCGTAAACATTGGTGAAATTACCATCGGAAGATTGAGTAGAGTCAGCCATAGTCAGATGGCTGACAGAGAGCAGACGAATGAGGATCGCTGTTGAGACTCCAAGAGAGGGTCGTATCTAGACATGCTCATCCTTTGTAATTCTGCATACATGTCCAAAATGGTCTTCTTCAACATATGAGTCGGATCGGGAAGATGGACACGCCCCAAAGTAGCGCTGTGACCCGATCATGGCCAGCAGAAACTTAGGGGGCCATCAAGATCGTCACCTGAGCCGGAATCTAGACATGTTTATCCTCTATAGCTCTGCATATATGTTTGAAATGGTCTCCTCCAACATGTATATTGAATCCAGTTGGTGAACATGCCCCAAGATGGCGCTGTGATCCGATTATGGCCAGTGGACACTAACGGGGTCATCAGGATCGTCACCTCAGGCGAATTCTCAATATGTCCATTCTTTGTAGCTCTGAATACGTGTTCCAAATGATCTTCCCCAATATATATGTCGGATCCAGAGTAAGAGAGGTAAGCTGATTCTGGGCCAAGTCGTCACTGACCTTGACCAGGTTGCCGTCGTGGAAGTCATCCCCTCAAGGTCAAGCCATCTCCTGGAGCAACCCTCCACCAAGTGTGTCACCTGGGGTTGGTTTTCCCCACCAGGTGCGATTCCCAGGTCTCCGTGGGGGGGGGGGGGGGGGTAGTTTTCTACTCACTCCTGAGGTCAGCTCCCAGGTGCGAACCAGGTCTCCATGGGGCTGGTTTTTTTCACTCACCCTTAAGATCAGCTCCCAGGGCTTCGGGTTCCGGGACACACACACACACACACACACTCAGAAAAATGAAAAGGAAACTAGAGTTGAATGAATATAACTCTATTTCATTGTGAGTTGAAAATTGAATTACAGTTTCCGACGCATTTTTACAAATTGAAGAATTTTGATTTTATATTTCCCGATCATTTTTTCTATCCCTTTCCTATCTCCTCTAAATAGGAAAGGGCAGTGTAAATTTGGATCATTTCTGGTACACACATCGGTGTCCACTTCAATTGAGACGTCTTCTAGTATTACGATCCTATCATCTATTGGATCTTTGGTGTTGAATATCACCGTATATCTCGCCTGCATGGATATTTTTGATGTTGAGGTCATCGAGAACATATTTCCCATAAGATGGAATTCCTCGAGAGAATTCCATCTCGCGTCGATTAATTCAATCGACGCGAAGTATACTACTTAGCCAATTTGGCTAAGTAGTATACTTCCACTAGAAGAAAAAGCAAACAGAACGAGGGAAAAATTATTCTTTCGCGTTCTCAAAAGAGAAGGGAAGGAGAATGAATCGAACACTTACCCTCTCAGTGCGTTGTCCGGAATAGATCCGGGTATGCTGCCTTTACGATCGGTAACATCGTCTTTTTCAGAAATTGATTGATTAATATTTCTTTTTTTGCTTCGCACAAGTAGCACTCGCGAGTTTAATTCTTTTACTTCTTTACTGGAGTAAAAGTCACTCTTTCCAATTCTGACAGAGAATCAGAACGAAAACTCACGATTCACAATGTTTAGGAAATTCAACTCATTGTATTCGAAAATTTCTGAATATGATGAGCACGAGAGCGGAGAAAACGAACGGGGAAGGTATTGAAACGACGGTAGCGTTTCAACTGAAACTTCTTTACTTTGTATGCGGTTCGTTCACCTGAATTAACTGCAAAAAACCGGTAGCTTCCCATCGATATGAGCAGCAGTTCAAAGACATGCAGAGTTTCCATCGTATGCGGGTAATCAGTTGCAGTTTGAAATTATGATAACTGCAATGAGCTTTTTACGATCTACTCACGTTCGTATGACATAGGAGGGTCTGCGTTTCCAACTCTTTCTCTTTCCATCCGTACGTCATAGATATACTCTACCTACACAGTAGGTGATTAGTGATGAACAATATCACGCCTACTGTTCACGCGCGATGTATGCTAATGTGGGAAGGGAGGAGAAAGAAGAGAGGTCGGAGAGATGGAGGTGAGTATATATATGAGTCGTTCTGGAGCAAGCTGGACAAAACCGTCACCAGAAGGGTCTGGGATAAATCCGCAAAAATTTTTTTCCATTAGTACTATGTTGAAGTAGTACGAAAAAATTTTTTTCAGATTTTTTCGGCCCCCCCCCCCCCCCTGTAGGCCCCAGAGCCCATGAAAGGGCCATTTTAGGCCCTTTTTAAGCCTATTCTAGGAAAATCATAGTTCCAACGCAATTCAATATTTTTCAACGTACTTGGGCGCATTTTTCTCGTCAAGACTAGTACTTTTGAAAAGAAGAATGGTCCAAGGCCACTTAGTGAGCCTGACGACTTCTGCGAGCTAATTATTGAGAGCAAATTTTAGCGATTTTTGGGCCTGCTTCAAAGCGATCTAGCTCCTACTAGACATGTGATAATCGACTTCTGCAGGTGGTTATTTTGAAGGTCTTGAAAAACACTGCAATTTGACTACCTGGAGAAGTCGATTATCGTACTTTCTATAGGAGCTATAGCCGATACAAATTGAGCTATTCACGAAAAAATCGAAGATTCAGGACTCGATTTCAAAAATATATCTTAATTTTTTTCCACCAAACTTGTGCGAAAATGTTCTCTCAGACATCGACTTTTAGTAAGAAAAATTTGGCGGAGGTTATTTTTTTTTATTTTTCTTTGCCGAGCGTTACAAAATGCCGCATTCCGTGGTTTTAGCAAGAACGGCATGTTCGACCACGGTCACATATGCTCCTATCTGGACTGGTGAGCACCAATCTGTGTGGAAGTACTCCCCAAAGTACCCCCAAATACGTGTAAGAAGTTGCGGGGACGAGCCCCCAGCCAGGAGCGAGCTGTAGGTTCTATTTACCGTGTCAAAAATAGGCATTATCTTGGCTATTCGAGCGTAAGCGACCGAGAGCATGATTTTACTTGTTCTGGCTTACAAAAGAAATAATGGGCTAGAATGAGGATCCAAACATACTTTTCCGACTCAAAATGACCATCTAATGCCTATTTTTGACACGGTAAATAGAACCTACAGCTCGCTCCTGGCTGGGAGCTCGTCCCCGCAACTTCTTACACGTATTTGAGGGTACTTTGGGGAGTATTTCCACACAGATTGGTGCTCACCAGTCCAGATAGGAGCATATGTGACCGTGGTCGAAGATGCCGTTCTTGCTAAAACCACGGAATGCGGCATTTTGTAACGCTCGGCAAAGAAAAATAAAAAAAAATAACCTCCGCCAAATTTTTCTTACTAAAGGTAGATGTCTGAGAGAACATTTTCGCACAAGTTTGGTGGAAAAAAATTAAGATATATTTTTGAAATCGAGTCCTGAATTTTGGACTTTTTTGTAAATAGCTCAACTTGTATCGGCTATAGCTCCTATAAAAAGTACGATCATCGACTTCGCCAGGTGGTCAAATTGTAGGTTTTTTCAAGACCTTCAAAATAACCACCTGCAGAAGTCGATTATCACATGTTTAGTAGGAGCTAGATCGCTTCGAAGCAGGCCGAAAAATCGCTAAAATTTGCTCTCAATAATTAGCTTGCAGAAGTCGTCAGGCTCACTAAGTGGCCTTGGACAATTCTTTCTTCCAAAAGCACTAGTCTTGACGAGAAAAATGCGCCCAAGTACGTTGGAAAATATTGAATTGCGTTGGAACTATGATTTTCCTAGAATAGACTAAAATACGCTGCTAAAAGTGATTAGCAGAATGCTTTCTCACGGCGTTATATGATAATAATTTCAACGAAAAAGAAAGTACCCCATATTTTGAGTTTTCATCTTGAGGAATCATCTCAGAGAGATTTGGGTCATCTGAAAGAAGGTTTTTCCAACAATATCTATTGTTTGGTTGAGAGAAAATTTTGATACAGTCGTTCAAAGATGATCAAACTGGAGTTCTTTGTGAAAATTTCCTCCTCCCGAAAGAATCTTCATTTGAATAATGTTTCACGGATTTTATGAAAATTTCGTATCAGCCAATCCTTTCAGAATGGCGCATAAGTAAGTCTTTAGGTCATTAAAATTGGGATGAATGAGTCGTAAAGGATGATACGAGGGACAAATTAATATAAATTCAAATGTTCTACTATTCTCTGAGTTATCCTTTTGAGGAAGCTTCTTGAGATTCAGGCCATCTAGACTGAGGTTTTTTCAACAATATCCATCGTTTGGTTGAGACGGAATTTCGATGCGGTGGGTTTGAAAAGGGTTACAATGAAATTTTTGGTGAAAATTTTGATTTTTTCGGAAATTTGAGATTTGTGAAGACTGAATAGAATTTCGGTATCAACCAATCGATAGATAATGCAGATAAAACCATAGCTTAGGGCATCGAATTCTAGATGAATGAGTCATAAAAGAAGGTACGAGGAAAAAATGAATATTAAGAAAAATTTCCCATTATTTTTTGAGTTATTCTTTAGAGGAAGCTTTTTAGAGAGATCTGGGTCATCTAGACTGGGCTTTTTTGAACAATATACATGGTTTGGTTGAGACGGAATTTGGATGCAGTGGGTTTGAAAAGGGTTAAAATGAAATTTTTGGTGAAAATTTTGATTTTTTCGAAAATTTGAGATCTGTAGAGATTAAATCAAATTTCGGTATTAGCCAATCGATAGATCTCGCAGAAAAAATCATAGTTTAGGTCATTAAGATTGAGATAAATGAGTCATAAACATTAGTAGGAGGAAAAATTGAATATTAAGAGAAATTTTCCTTTATTTTTTGAATTATTTTTTGGAGGAAGCTTTTTAGAAAGATTTGAGCCATCTAGTCTTTTTTGTTTTTCCGATGATATCTATTACGTGATTGAGACAGAATTTGGATGCAGTAGGTCTTAGAAGGCTCAAAAAAGAATTTTTGGTGAGAATTTTGATTCTTTTGGAAATTTCAGATCTGTAGAGATTAAATGAAGTTTCGGTATTAACCAATCGATAGATCTCGCTGAAAAAATCATAGTTTAGGCGACTCAATTTGTAGTGAGAGTGTGTGAGGAAAAGATATTTATGTATTAAGAGTCGAAATTTCAGCTGTTTTGCTCTAAAAACCCCATGGATCAAATTTGACTGGAAGCTGAAAGCTGCCAAATCACTGGGCTCTCAGAAATTAAATTCTGTACAACTTGTAGGGAGCCAGGAATTGATATAGTGAACAGTAAAAAAGAAAGTGTGTCCGATAGAAAACATCACACACACACACACACACACATGGACAAAGGGGTGCAGAGATGAGTCTCTGACGGATTTGGAAGGCCATCAGGAGGAAAAGTGTTACCTACAATTGATGGATTTTGGCGACATGAAGAGAATGGTCTAAGGCTTTTTCAGATAAATGGAATTTCGTTGGAGAAAATATTGGTTTTAATGGAAAATTTGATCAAAATTTTGCTGGGGTGAAAACAAAGCTTTCTCTTTAGAGAAAGCAAAAGGGCCTAAAATGGCCCTTTCATGGGCCCTGGAGCCCACAGGCGGGACCGAAAAAATCTGAAAAAAAATTGTTTGTACTATTTTAACATAGTACTAATGGAAAAAAAATTTTGCGAATTCTTCCCAGACCCCCCTGGTGACGGTTTTTTCCAGCTTGCTCCAGAATGACTCATACATCTTTGATGGAAATGCATGCAACTTTTGCATAATGAGTGTTGGTGTTTTTTATCATTCTTGATGACACGTGTATGAGTGGAATTAAACTGTTTGAATGCGTATAAAAATTGATGATAGATAAACAAATGAATATTCGATTCTGTCTCGCAAATCAGATTATCAATATCTACTGATAAAATTGAGACTGTATGACTGAGGAATTATACAGAATTCAAAACAGTAAGAATTTTACATATATCTTGATTAGTTCAAGAGATATGAACAATAATGACCGACGCAGTGCCGGGGTCGTGGAGCGCCAGCTCTTCCGATCATTGAAGTTAAGCAACGTTGGGTGCCGTCAGTACTTGGATGGGTGACCGGTGTGACCGGTCTCCATCCCGGTCTAACAAACCCAAACTTGCTGATTTTTCTGAGCGGTTGGCTGTAGCTTACGACCTTGCAATGTGTTCGGGAGGTGTGAAGTGTCACTGATTCGGTATTAGCCCTTGCGGTTGCAAGGGCTAATACTAGATCCTCGTGGTTGCGAGAGATCTAGGCCCGATAAATGCACCGGATTTTCTGGGGCGGGTTTTCTTCTTCAGAAAGAAGTTTTCCCCTGCCTCACGGGCTAGTTAATCCCGGGCAAATGCAGAGGATTCTACACTGACACCTACACAGTTTACACACACAACACGTACACTTAACAAGTCCGCAAAATAATCCCGTAGAGAGATTGAAATTGCGTAAATAAAGAAAAAAAAGATATGAACAATGGATTATTCTTAACTGATTGAATGTTCATCATTGTCTCACAAGTTATGTAATTGATATTTTTTGATGAAATTGAAACTGTATGACTGCGAAACTATACAGAATTCGAAACTGAAAGGATTTCACATATACCTTGATTAGTTCGAGAGATATGGGGAATGGATTATTGTTAGTTGTTCGAAAATTCATTATTGTCTCAAAAGTTATGTCATTAATATTTTTTGATGAAATCGAAACTGTATGACTGTGAAACTGTACAGACTTCTAAACAAAAAGAATTTCATATATAACCTGATTAGTACAAGAGATATGAAAAATGGAATATTGTTTAGAGTTCAAATCTTCATTATTGTCTCACAAGTTATGTTATAATACTTCCCGATGAAATTGAATCTGAATGACTGCGAAACTATACAGATTTCAAAACAGGGAGAATTTCACATATACCTTGATAAGTTCAATAGATATGAAGAATGGATTATTGTTAACTGTTCAAATCTTCATTATTGTCCCGTAAGTTATGTAATCAAAATATTCCGATGAAATTGAGACTGTATGACTGCGAAACTATACGAAATTCGGAACAGAAAGAATTTCACATATACCTTGATTAGTTCAAGAGATATGAAAAATAGATTATTGTTTAAAGTTTGAATCTTCATTATTGTCTCATTAGTTATGTATTTAATATTTTTTGATGAAATTGGAGCTGTATGACTCCGAAATTTTAGAGAATTCAAAACGAAAAGAATTCCACATATACCTTGATTAGTTTAAGAGATATGGAAAATGGATTATTGTTTGAAGTATGAATCTTCATAATTGTATAGCCAAACATGTAATTAATATTTCCTATGGAATTGAAAACTCTTATGTGGATCAATAATTGAGAATCAAAAGAACTACAGAAAGTTTCAGAGTGATATACCTTTATTATTCCCATGATTACACTTCATGATGACACAGATTTATCATTCATTCCGGTCTCCATTAGAAGTTTACAAGCTACATTGTGGAACAAGTATTCCAGATTCCTAGCTATGATCTCATCGCGAATGGAATCAGTTATATTAAAAACTTCTGTTTCAATGTGATATTTGACCACGCAAATCTCATGATCCAAACTCATTTTTTTCGCACGGCGTCCTTTTTCGATTCTTTTTCCTATAGTTTTCATATTTCTCTGATAATCATAAACCTTATTCATGTATTCATTGAATTTATCTCGAATGTAGTACTCCTAGATTTACAAACTATCGAAATTTTTCCTTGAGAAGAACATGAATGAAGTCTTTTTTTTGTATTATGATAACTCCAAGGTGATTTACCGTTTTGAATACGAGGGTATACTCCTTATCCACTATTCGTTTCATCTCGTCCACGATGCAATGACAGTTAATCTGTTTGAACTTCTCGTATTCCATCATGAATCTTGCCCATTCAGGATAGGTCATAATGAATGTTTTCTTGTCATTCTTTAGAACAATCTCGAATTCTGGATCCTCCCCCATCAATAGATTCAGCTTGAGTTTGGTTTCTTTTCCACCGATGTCCAAGTACTTTGTTGCCTTACAGAATTCGAGGAAACTGAAAACAGAGTCAATTTTTAGTCTCCGATTCGAAACATGGAGATTGACCAGAAATTATTTCACCTAGTCTTCAACGCAGTAGTTAATCCACCCGCTGATTGTAAGTCATCGTCGAATACACCACTATAGCTCATCATCTTCAAATCATCCAATGTTTCATCATCATCATCACCATCGTATGGATCAGAAACACATGGTTCTGAGAAAAGTATTTTCTCTTTTTTCGGCTTACTCACAATCTCCAAGATCTCAATTGATGAATTTGACGATGCATTTGTAATATCAACTTGCTCAATGGTTCTCTTCACAGCAGGTCTGCTCAACCGAGCAGTAATTTTTTTCTGCGGCTTTAAAGGAGACGGTGTCTTTTCTTCACTCATTGAATTCTAATTTGATGTTATCTGATCCACTCTAGAATCGGTTGGATCGCTCACTATGCAACTAGCTCTTGGTTGATCCATTCCTGCTTCTTCACTCGGTGGTGCGTCAAGATTCATCTCTGTCGCCATCCTCTTCTCCACTTTAGCCTCAATACTCTCGTCAAATTTCAAGCGATTGTATCCTTGCAGTGGTGCGTACCTCAGATACACTAGATTTTCAGTTGAATTGAACTCCGTTAAGTAAGTATTCAAATCTCTCTGGATCCGAATCGTAAGTCTTCGGGGGGCAAACAGACTGAAAATCTCTTCAGTGGATGGATTCACAATTCCAAACACGATAGCTTCTCCGAACCTTGTTTCAATCGGTCTGCAAGAAGTTATCTCATACCTCACACTCTGATCGAGGGAAGTAATCTTGATTGTCTCGGGGTAGGCTTGTTGTGTGTTCAATTCTCTCCAAGATATGATTCGAGCTCTTGCGATAGTTGTTTCAGCTTAAATAGTTGAGCTCGACCATGATCTTGCTGTTTTGACATTGACTTATCAAATTGATAATTGAGATGAGGAAAGGTTACTTCATCACTGATCGAAGAAGAAATGATGGACTTCAACTTTTTGTCGAAATTTCTTCATGTATTAGTTCGCTTAGTAATCGAACATGGAAATACTTCAACCTCTTACAGCAGGTAATTATTGTTCCAACTTACTCATATATTGTAGCTTGCCATGATCTTGCACCTATCGAATTGATAATTGGTATGGCAAAAGATTACTTCAAATTTCCGCGTACAAGATACGTTCAACTTTTCATCATTGATGATCGAAGAAGAAGTAATTAACTTCCTATCGAAATTAGTACATGGAGTTCGATTAGTAATCAGACAAAGAAATACTCTTCTATCTTCCACAGCACGTAGTTATTACATCGAGTCACTCAATCTTATATATATTTTCTTTCACGTATTTGTCCTCTCAATTCTTATCCATCGCTCGAGGCATCACGGCTGATGTTGTAAGTTTTTTATCTCATGCTCTCCGGGAGTTGAACTGCAAATATAATGAGCTCATTGATATAAATTTGAATCGTTTGAATCCTGAAGAAGTTCCTAAACTTGAAGATGAATAAGGTACTTTTATCAAGCGTGTGTCGAGTGTTCTGAAACTTTCACCTAAATCAACCGGTGCAAAAACCCATCTCGAGACTCTATCAACCGAAGCGAAAGCTGAGAAAATGATCTTGGTAAACATCTATCATGCTAGATCGAGAGATCAAATGCGTGATATCGTACAATTCGATAGAGAATCTGCTCTCAATAATCGAATCTCGACCAGCATAATTGGGAATATTCAACACAGATCGTTTACACCTTTTTTTGATAATGCGAAACCATTAGTATTGAGATTCATTAAATCACGACTCGAAGAGTATAAATCTGTCAAAGTTCCTCTTATTTTCAACGCATACTTCAAATTGCTGAAGGAGGATTCCAAGATGAAACATTTTTAGACTCGTTACGATAATCTGCTTCTATCTTCGAAGCTCGATAGATAGTATTAAGAATCAATTTTTATTATCATGACAGAAATGGAAGAGTTCGTTGATGCAGTTTCAGGTTTCTCTCTTGATGAGATTCTCGGCTTCAAAGTTAACGTTGTTGAATCGAATTTGGTAAGTGGATCTCCATACATTCCAACACCTGCTTGGATTGCAAATAAACATGCAATTGTGAATGTTATGAACCTCGATCAGGCATGCTTCGGTTGGAGTTTGATAGCAGCTTTGTATCCTCAACGGTAAAGACAAAACTCAATTCATAGTCACCCCTATTCCATGCATCATCTGAATTTCAGCGGGTTAACTTTCCCAATAAAATTTAAATCGAGTTCTAGATTTGAATTCTGAAACCCTGAGATTTCAGTCAATGTTTACAGTTACGATTCTGAACATAAATTTCACCCTCTGTACATAACTAATGAAGAAAAGGATCAATATGTGAACCTGCTTTTGATTCACAAAGGTGAAAATCAACACTATTGTTACATCAAATCTCTCTCAAGACTATTGTCTCCATCTTCCCCTCGCGACAGACGTAAGATTCACGTGTATAATCGTTGTCTACATCACTTTCATTCCGAAGATAAGCTAGCGTGTCATAGGATTGATTGTTCGAGTAAAAATCCTGTTGCAATAACTGTACCATCTGACAACATTTTCAAGTTTACATCTTATTTCGAGTAAGAATATCTGCCTCATATCGTTTATTGCGACTTTGAATGACTGTTGATGGAAACTGATAGGAAATACTTCGAGGATACTGAGGATCAGCATCTTAAGAGGCTTCTTAGACTCAAACTCATACAGAACTCATATCAACACCACGTTGCATATTCAGTTGGTATGTACTTTCACCATGCCTACGACTTGAACCAATGTAAATACAAATCTTGTAGAGGACCTGATTGCAGTGATAATTTCGCAATCCGTCTCTTTGAAATTGCGTCTCAAGTTGAAAAAGTGAGTACAACATTCTGACTTCCATAATTTACTTAATACTACAAAATATTCATTCCCACAGGAATTGGATTACATAAATCCCTTGAACATGACAGAACAGAATGAGATAGACTTCAAATCTGCTACACATTGTCATATTTGCGAAGGTTTACTGGACTCTGATCCGACTGAATGTGCACGTGATCACAACCACCTAATCGCAGGTATTGATTTTTCTTCCCAGATATCATTCTCCCTGCAGTTCTAGGAATCAATACATATTATAGCTCCGAACTACCGAGGTGCAAGTCACACTCCATGCAATCTGGAATGTAAGGAACGATATATGCTCGTTGTCGTGATCCAAAATTCGAGCAAATACGACGTGAATTTCTTAATAAGGAGCATTTCCAGTGCAATCCCAGGATGTATAAAGATCATTCCTCAGAGTATGGAAAATTATATCGCATTCACCAAAATGATTGATAGTACGAAGATGAGGTTAGTTTTCATCGATTCCCCCAAATTTTTGAGTGCAAGTATCGATGAACTGGCGAGTTATCTATCAACTGATAGAAAATCAATTACACTGTCAAATCCCTATCCTGATATTGTGAGAGCTGCTGCAAAGAAACAAGCAAGCATTGAAGAGATAACCCTACTTGTCATGAGGGAGGGAGTTTTTTTATTACGATTACATGGATAATTGGATGAGATTAGAAGAAACTTCGCTACCGAGTAAGGAAATTTTTTTCAATATTCTGAATGATACTGAAATTTTGGATAAGGGATACTTGCATGCGCAAAGAGTTTGGATTACTTTTTCGATTGATACCTTGGGTGCATGCAGTGATCTCTACATGAAATTAGACTGCTCACTTTCAGCAGATATATTTGAAAATTTTCGACGTAGCTGTCACAAGAATTATAAACTCGATCCAGCTCACTATGTAACCTTACCCTCGTACTCATTTGGCTGTGCTCTCTTTGAATCTGGAATGGAAATTGAGCTTCTAACTGATATAACTATGATCAATTTCTGTGAAAAAGCTGTTCGAAGAGGCTTGGATCAATGTTCGAAACACTGGGCGAAAGCAAATAATAAGTACATAAAGCAATATGATTCATCAAAACCTCCAAGTTACATAATTTCATGGGATCAGAATAACCTCTATGGTTGGGGTTTATCACAACCGTTACCTTATGCTGGGTTATCCTGGATCGGGAATGTGTCAGATTTTGACGTGAGATCTATTCCAGATGATAGACCTTATGGATATTTTGTTGAAACATATCAAGTATCCTGTTGAATTGCACGATTTGCATGATGACTATCCTTTCTGTCCAGAGCAATTAGTTCCGCCAAACTCCGTTAGTAAGAACGAAAAGCTCTTGGCAACTTTTCTCGATAAGAATCGATACGTTCTACACTTTAGAAATTCGAAACAGATCTTGGAGCATAAATTGAGTGTTGAGATCTTGCGTGTACTTTAATTCAAGCAGAAGCCTTGGTTAGCTTCCTACATCGAAAAAAATACGAAGTTGAGACAAAGAGCAGTTTCCTCGTTTGTGGCGAACACGTACAGACTTTTATCTCATTACCCACACAGCATGGAAATGTTTCAGAAAACATCTCAAAAATATTCCAATGAAACATTTCTGAAATATAGTTATGTCCGCGCTTTCGAAATGTTTTTGAAAGCTTTCATGGGAATATTCCTGGAAACCTTTCAGAAACGTCTCAGAAATGTTTCAAAAACATTTAAAAAACATTTCAGAAACGTTTCAGAGACATCACATTGAAATATTTGCGGGAGTTTGAGATAATAAATATTGCGACGATCGAGCAAAAAAAATCATGTCATTTCGAAGTCGCGGATATTCACATTGAAATTTGATTTTTCATTATTAAATATCTCGAAAAATTGCTTTTAGTACAATATCAATATTATGTGTTGATATCTTTACGTGAGTGTCGCCAGTGGGATTTGAACCTGCGATCTTCGGATTACTAGACTGCGACATTGTCCACTGAGCTGTGGACGTATGTTCACGTCGTAGCTTAAAATGTGTATTTAGCCAAACGCAAGTGTTTATGATGTGAAAATGAGTTGGGGATTGAATTTCATCCGTTTCTGACGATTTGAGACATACAAAAAGGATCGTAATCCAAGTTTTTGATATGAAAATGGTACTATGTTCGCTCAAGGATCTTGTGAGAAAGGAAATTGTCTACTGATATATGGAATTAGGATTCCGTGGAGGAGGAAGGGAGAATAAAATCTCAAGTCAGGGGTCACGCGAATATTTTCATCTTACCAAAACAAATCATGTAGATGCATCATAATTTTGTTCCTCAGGATTTTCTCATTAAACAAAATCGCACTGCCAACTGTAATATCAGGCGTATTCAAGGGAAAATCTGACCAGAAAACATTCAAATATTCCAAATGGTTTTGAAAAAGGATTCAAATCGCTTAATGAATATCGCTAAGATATTGGCATTGGAGTATTTCAGGAAATTCTTTTGGAATTATATTCATACTTAAATCTCCCGAAAACATCCCAGAAACGTTTCAGAAATATTCCCGAAACGTTTCATCAATATTCCAGAAATTTTCCAAAAACGGTACCAAAATCTTCCAGAAACTTCTTCAAAAACGTTTCAGAAACATTCTGGAAGAATTTCAGAAACGTTTCAAAAACATTTCAGGAATATTCCAACAACGGTTTAGGAATATTTCAGACCCATCACAAACCTCTCAGAAGTGTTTCAGAGACTTTTTGAGGAGCTCTTAGGAACCTTTCGGAAAGACTTCGGGGATCCTCCAAGAATGTTTAAAGTTGGAATATCTCTCACATTTTTCTACGGGCACTCAAGAATCTTTCGGAATTCTGAAGCGCGAAGTTGCTGAAAGATTGTCAGGAAAATAATGATTGGATACTTAGAAGTCATGTATTTCAATCGATTATGCTGGAAAAGTGGATCATCCGAAAATTATCAGAGAAGTTAGTCTGGAACTCAAATTCCTCGGACTACACGATCCCGCAACTCAAACTCATTTTTTCTCAATAATTCGAAAAAAATTTTGCCGTTCGCATCGAAAAAAAACCAAATCCCAAATTTGGACGTCCGAATTTGTACCTCGAACAGAAAAAAAACGTCAGGAGGGTGGCCACCTTATCGTGGTCATACGATATATAAATATCTCTTTCTCTCTCCCTTTTTTTCTTGTTGTAACGCAAAAATAAACGAATCTTACGCGTTATTTGACGCGTTATAATCAAAATATGGGAACCTTTTCAAACGAGAAAATTCCTAACTGGTTCTAAATGATAGTCCAATCGAATAACTGAAAAGTCATATGAAAATAATAACTATACGTCATTGTCTTGATGTTGTTGACTCGGTGTGGTTGAAGCTGATGTTGCTGCTTACTCGAGGTCTCGTTCGCCTGGCAGAAAATGTGCATCTGCCTACGCCTTGTTTAGTTTGATCTGCTGGATTTTTCTCATTCTGAATGATTCACTCAGTTCCTGCGTGCGTTGAATGCGCTGCGCTTGTGTGACGTATACACGCGCTTCGCGCTCAGCTTGCGTACGGTGACGTCTCATTGGCCTACACGAGTTATCGTCATCTTGCTATGACTGTTGCTGCGGTTCAACAGCTGGTTGAGCTAGTTCTTGAATTTGTCGTTGTCGTGGCTACATATCTAGCGCGGGTGGCTCATATTCCACCTTCTCGATAATCACTTGATTTTGCAGCTAATCGGGCGCGTAAAAGTTGAAGTCAATCCGCATAGTAGCAGATATTCGATGACGGCGGTTTTATTAGTCGCTGGAGGGGGTAACACCCGCTGAGGCTGTCTCGTGTGTGGTTTTTCCTCGCGAAACCTTTCTAAACTACGGAATTCCACCGCCCATCTGTCAGCTGACCGCTGTAGTTGAATTTCACGCACGTTGACTCCTGCCTCACGCTGGATGACTCTCTCTTCTCTCGATTCCAACATATCCTTGCGATATTGTAACGATGAGTGTACCTGCTCAGCGTTTTGTATTGCGCGTGGTAAATCGATGGCATATTTATTTGAGACGTGCTGCCTCTCTCGTGCCACCCGCGCCTCACATTCCTGGTTTCTCAACCTGAGCAAATGATCATGCTGCTGTTGTTGAAAGACGATGCTGCACTGCACCTTTAGCCCCAATCGTGCATTGCTGATGTCGCCGTTGAGCTCTGCAACTGCTGCTGCTGCATGAGCGTCGGCGCGCGTTCTTTCCACTTCTCGCTGCTTTTCTTGGAATCCTCGCGTCGGTGTTGTTGATGTTATTGTTGTCACGCGCGTTTTTATTCGCGCTGGTGACAATCTTCTTCCCTCCAATGCTCTTCCATAGCTTTTAGGCTTTTCATCAGTGCTGATTTTCTACGCACACATTTACGCGCGTGAAATTCAGCGATGTCTCCGGAGGTGATGTTAGCCTCTTGTTGACGCGCGGATGGCATTATCGCGGGTACGATAGGGTTATCAGGCGCCGGCATTTTTGCTACGTCATTAACGGCGTCCTGGGTGTCCAAAGGCACAACCACTCTCGCACTCTCACTGTCTCTGCCCTGCTCCCTCGCGCGGGTATTAGAATCACTATTTCCACCCTGATCTTGGTCATTTCTACTGTCTCCATTCAATCACTTAATCACTGCTTCTTTCATAGGTCCGATTTTCAATCACTGTTCTAGTCCTAGATATTTTTCAGTCACTAATTTCAAGTCACAGAATTATGGACTAAGTTCTAATCTTCACTCTAGTCACTTCGTTTTATACACACTCCAGTCGCTCTGCTTCATATATACTCTAGCCCCTTCCATCCTCAGATTTCGATCTTGTTATCGGCCCTTTTGTGCGCGTGGATTGCGGATCGATCTCGCGTGTGGTCTGCTCACCTGTAGATTCTCTCGGCTCCTGCTGCCTCTTCCTCTAAGCGTGTGGCACTGCTGCGAGGTGGAGAGATTTGCCGACACTTGACGACGCCAGATCCTTTGTCTGCTGCTGATGTGATGATCGATCGAACGTATTATTTTCGGGCTTCTGATTTAATCCAACGCTTGCATATCCCAGGTCTTTGGCGTGGGTTGACGATTATAGTTCCACTCGATCCTTTGATAAAAAATTAACATTCTCGCCAAGTTCCTTGCTAACGTCGAATGGACCGTTGTATTTTTTGCCAGTTCAGCTGTGAAATTCTTCCCTGCTGATGACAGTGGTCGATTCTTCTTTATTAGCTTATCACCTATATTAAATCTAACATCACGCTTTGATACATTATGATACAATTTTTGCTTCGCGATCGCTCTTCCAATCTTACTTATAGTGGAGTTGTGTACCTCGGGTAACTTATTCAGACGATCTGACCAATTTTTCACTGATTGCTGGGAAACAATAAAATCTGAATTGAGCTTTTTGTGCTGGATAGTGAACTTCTCTGATTCATCGACTCGCGAGCGCTTATCAATTTAATTCATACTCTGATTCTCTGACTCTAGTTCTACTTTACTTCCCAATTTTGATTCTGAACTGATTCCTGCTCCGTCTAAGCTTTTCAATGACGCTATCAGTTCGTTTTGACGACCGTTTCTTGTGAATTTTTTTCAAGCTTTCCTCGAGAATTTCCACGCGTCTTTTCCATAATTTTGGCGCTCTAATCTCTCGTCCATAAACGATGAATGCTGGTGACTTTCCGGTCGACTTTGAAAAATTCGAATCGTGACAAAATTGGGATTGTTGAATATTTCATTCCATTCTTTGTAGTTATCCGCAAAAATTGCTATCATAGTCTTAACATCTCTGTTTACCCTTCCCACCGGATTCGATTGGAGCAAGAGGCTTGAAGTTTAAGAAAAATGAAGAAAAACGCGGTTTTCGACCCTTTTTCGCTACTGTTTTGCATGAATCTTCGGTGCAACTTCACATTTTGATACGTGCTTTAGTTAATTTCGAATCTTGTTCCAAAATCTATAAAATGAGTTAAGGTACGTCCCAATCGAGTAATGTGGACCGAAGTTGTTGTAAGCCTACGAAAAATGGTTTTCCCCTCTTTTCTTACGTTTTTCGTCCGCGATCATGAGGAAGCTATGCGTTATATAGCCACCCGACAAAGAGAACTCTGTCCAGATTTTTATGCTTAGGCTCCCACAGTTTTCACTATTTTGGGCTCGACTGGGGAAAGTCACCTTGAAACTACCGAGGAATGAGATCTTGTGATGGAGCAAAAGTCCAGGAGATCTTTGGAAAATTAAGAAAAACATGACGTTTTGATGATTCTTCCAAAAGTGACGCGATAGAGCGCAAAATATTTTCTTCGACTGAGTCGTCATATGAACAACCCTTCCTGATGTATCTTCACCCGTAGAAACCAAAAATGAGGTCTACTCAGGCCTCAGGAGTCAAGGGTCTTTGTGAATCGCGAGATACCGATCCTAGCGATAAAACTACACTCTTTTGGAAAACGCCTGAATCCGTTCAAATCGCTGTCCTGCTGAGGAGAGAATCTGAACAGACCTCAATCATTCATGGAACTCCATTTTCCTACGTATTCTGAGCTCCCGAAAACAATCCCGGTGGTTTCATGGAGCTCCAGTACGTGGAATTCAAGTGAAGACTAGCTGACGACAGATGTGCCAACCTTGTGTATAAGGGGAGGCAGTCCATGCATAGGGTAGGATGAAAATCTTCCGTCGTCATTTGCTCAATACTTAATTTTATGCATCCAAGCTCGATGAAAACACCGTGATCGTTGTCAGGAAAACAAAATACGTAGGAAATCGTGTCCCGATAAGGATCTAGGCCGATTAGAACATTTCCCTCAGCAACACAGTGATTGGAATGGATTTAGATGTTTTTTTGGGAAAATTGAGTTTTATTGCCAGGGTCGGTATCTCTCGAATCTCCAACGCCCTTGACCCCTGAGGCCTAAGTAGAACTGGTTTTTGGTTTCTACGGGTGAGAATACATAAGAAATGGTCATTCATATGACGACTCAGCAGAATAAAATAGTCTACGCTTTATCGCATCACTTTTGGAAGAACCACCAGAACGTCATGTTTTTCTTAATTTTTCAAAAATCTCCTAGACTTTTGCTCCGTCACAAAATCTCATCTCTCGGCAGTTTAGAGGCGACGTTCCTCTTTCAAACGCAGAATGATGAATACTGTGGAAGCCTAAGCGTGACAATCTGGACAGAGTTCTCTTTGTCGGGTGGCTACATAAGTCCTAGCCCCCTGGTGATCGCGGATAAAAAACATAAGAGAAAGGGCGGAAAACAATCTTTCGTGGATTTACAACAACTTCGGTCCACGTAACTCAAATGAGACGTACCTGAGCTCATTTTATGGATTTTGAAACAAGCTTCAAAATTAATCAGAGCACGTATCAAAATATGGAGATGCACCAAAGTTTCATGCAAAACAATAACGACAAAAGGTCGAATAACACTTTTTCCTCCATTTTTCCAATCTTTAAGGCTGTTCCTCCACCTGAAAAACTCAGTTTTGAACTTGCAGTAAAAAGATCTCCGTATTTTCTCATCAAAAGACAATGAAATTCCACTAGCGCGAAGCAATTCTAGAGAAAATTGGATTTTCAAGTGCATCCTGAACCGCGTGACCAGTCTTCCTTCATCATGGTTTGCGGACTACATAACAGCTAAAAATACATTCAAAAATGAGTAAATATTCAAACTGCTCTCTTGATTCTGGGAATGGTCCCATTAAGTTCATTGCTATAATTTTCATCGGTGTATAAACCGTGCGCGTACCTATCATACCTAATCTGACCGCGTTAATCTACCCCTTATAAAGCGCAACTATCGCAATTTTTTACGTGATTACCGGGCCAATAGTACGACTGCACCACCTTCCTATACGTTTTTTCTTTGCCCATATGACCGGCTGATGGCTCGTTATGGCTTTCTTTAATCATATTTGCGTGGTTTTCTCCTGGAACCCCTAATTTCCACGCATCTAATCCATCGATTATCTCATTCAGTTCGGAGTCTGGACTATATTTATGAGTTCTATCATCCATAATCTTCCAATCTCTGTATCTTTTTGGAAGTTTCAAGATTTACAAAAATCTCCTATTGTACCACTGATCTGATGTTTTCCCAAGAACTCCAACTGAACCGATATTCATCGTGTCATCTTCAAACATTCTTGTAAGCGCATCAGGGACAACATTAAGGCTTCCTTTGCAGTGGATTTCCTTGAACAAATAACTCGCGAGGTAATGGGCCCATCTGCCTACGCGTCCCACCGGATTCTTCTTGTTGAACAGCCACTGTAGAGCGCTGTGGTCTGTCACAACCCGTATGGAAAAAATTTCCCACATGGATTTAACCATTAGAATCATTTTCGTACTTGATCGATATGATCGATCGTGATTTTCTCGCTCGCGGGAATTTCAAATCATGTGATATATGGATTGGCCGTTGCAAGCTAATTCAATCAGCAGATGTGCTGATTTTACAACATAGATCGATATTGAAATCGATCTATGTACCTTCAAGGCACTTCTAATGCGAGGTTGCAACTTGAAAGCTTCGGATGGGAATGGATGAATGAGATGAAATATTCGACAAATTTGAATCTACGCTTGGTGTTGGTGCGTTTCGCCCTTCCTCGACAGATCCGCCTCTCCAGGGGGGCTGAAGGGGTCTGGTCAGGTTAGCCCCCGATGACACCTAGCCTAAGTGGCTTGGTAATCGAGATCTCAATCGTCCTCATATACAAATCAGAGACTTTCGCAGGCACTCGTGAGTAATGTTTTCATCTCGGTCGTTGATGGGCCGACAACCAGTTAGAATTATTTTCGTACTTGATCGATATGATCGATCGTGACTTTATGGCTCGCGGGAATTTCAAATCATGTGATATATATGAATTGGCCATTGCAAGCTAATTTAAACAGCGGGTGTGCTGATTTTTGAACAAAGATCGATATTGAAATCGATCTATGTACCTTCAAGGCACCTCTAATGCGAGGTTGCAACTTGAAGGCTTTGGATGGGAATGGACGAATGAGATGAAATACTCGACGAATTTGATTCTACGCTGGGTATGTGGGTAGTTGCTAGGTGGCTAAAACCTCAGATTTCGCCCAGCCAAGAGGGGTCAGAAAACCATCTACAACCTGCATGGCTGAGCGACCTGGCCGAAATCTGTATATATTTTACGTAAAAAAGAGTCTCGCGTGAGTTTCTACCCACCTGCTCTATGTAGCACAAAGCTTCCACCACTTACGCTGAATGGGCAGAGAAGGGTCCGGATTACCAACATGGCTTGAGTGGTAATCCAAGTAGGTTATCCAAGTAGCGAATTTCCTACTCACTTCCACCACCTACAAGTGGGTAAATCCATGTGGGAAATTTTTTTCCATACGGGAACTGTAGAATTTTCTCCTTCAATATATGGTCTAAATTTTTCGATACTCCATTTTATGGACAGGCATTCTAGTTCTGTCACAGACCAGCCTCTTTCTTGTTTCAAAAGTGATCGACACGCGTAACAAATTACGCGTTCTTTGCCATCTACTCTCTATGTGAGCATAGATCCTATCCCAGTGTCCGATGCGACAGTATGCAAGAACCATTCGGCGTTTGGTACTGGCATACTGAGCGAGGGTGGAGATGCTAACGCTCTTTCTTGTTCCTCATTCCACTCAAATTTCGCGTATTTTTTCAATGAACGATTTATCGTCTCAACAATCGTCGCATAATCTCCGATGAGTTTACTGTGCTATGATGTCATACCTGTGAATAGTTCCACTTGGTTGACATTTTGTGGCCTCGGATAACTTTTGATTGCTTCCGCTTCCGCGGGACCGAATCTTGAACCGCGATCGTCCTTGTATGACCACGATGAGGTGGCGACTCCCCTGACTTTTTTTTTGTTCGAGGTACAAATTTGGACGAAATTTATTTTCATATTTTTTGGTCCGAACTATACGATGGCAGGTCGAAATTTGGAATTCGGTTTTCTTTTCATGCGAACGGCAGAATTTTCTTCAAAATATTGAGAAAAATGGGTTGCGCGATCGTGTAGCCCGCGGAATTTTAGTTCAGACTAACTTCTCTGATGATTTTGGGATTATCCACTTTTCCAGCATAATCGATTAAGAACGTGGAAATTTGAAAATGCAAGGGCTTTTCCGGCAGGTTAGGGCATTGGTAACTCGGGGTGCCATGGAGGTTAGTAATTTAGTAACTCTTTGTTTTGATCACCCAGGTTTGTTCATATCTCGACATTGAAAGCTACTGTGTCTGCTCAACATGGGATTAAGAGCAGTCAGAAGTCTGTACAATTTTGGTCCGCAATCACAAACAATATACGAGGACGATAGTTTCTTGAGGGCTTGCGAGATTCCCGAACATTTCATTCGCGAAAGTTTCACGCGTATGTGACATTGATCTTACAATCAAGGTTATGGTGGCATTGTTCACATTGCGGGGGCAACATAACCTACAACACTATACGCTTCTTCTTCGGTGTTTCTATACATTATTAGCATGATTCTTCCATCGAGTGCTTGCAGCAAATGGATAGAAGAGACGATTTTCAACAAAGTGCAAGGACAACGAATAAGGTGGCTTTCCAAAATATCAGCCAACAACGATAATGTCGCGAGTGCACCCGTTGACGTGAAATTCAACCTCTACAGTATGTTCCTCACGCAAACTGCCCACATATTTCTTCTGGCTCAAGATCGAGCATATTTTGAGCTAGGCTCAATAATCAATGCAATGCAATTGGGATGACAACGGTGGCATCAGAAGTATTCCAGAATCAATCAAAACGATTTGGATCACACTATCTGCGCGTGCCATCGTTTTCCGAACGCGTATGGAGTATATCAACTATTTCTAAGGAAATCAATGGACAGAGTAGCCACATAGTCGTTACTTGAGTCAGTAGATATGTGAATCACATCACGTGGTTAGGATTTCAGTGAGAGCTTGTTGATTTTTCATGCATGCGGAAAATGATTGTACTCCTTATATGCTCGAGACCAACTTCATTTCTGAGAATTCTGGGATACTTTTATTGCCACCGTGTTCATTCCAATTGCATCGTTTGGATCCTGAGTCCAGCTATAATAGGCCGTAGTCTCAAGTCAGGAAAAACATGTGGGCGTTTTTTGCATGGAATATTAGACATGTGGGCGTTTTCTGCGTGGAATATACTGTGAGTGATGAGTTCTGCGTTTACGGGGGCAGTCACATATCTATGATTGCTGGCTAATATTTGCAAATGCCACCTCGTTCATTTCGATTGTACTTCGATGAAAATCATCTTTTCTACCAGTTTGGAGCAAAAACTTTATGGGCGAGTCGTGCTAATGGATTATAGAAACATGGAAGAAGAAGTGTATGGTTTCGTAGGTTATGTTGCCAGCGCAATGTAGGGATGCGCCAGATAATGCGTGATTGGTTTTCGATATTGGGAGACTTTTACCGTTGACACCGTGTTATTTCAAGTATTGTACTGCAGAGCAAGCCCCAAAGTACAAGTGTGCTCAATTGCTATACCGAAAAAAACATGCGGACAGCTTTTACGCTCGATCTAGGCTTACGTTGCTCGCTTCAACTTGGGACGCGATGGGAATCAGATGGTCGGATGAAATGATACGAATCCTTGAGATTACTCAGCTCGATGCTAGATTTTCTCAGAATCCCGGCAGAATTTGGGATCAGATCCTGGCTGATATTGAGGCCAATATTGGGTCGTGATATATCAATCGGCTTGGTATAACCATAGTCCAGTAAATTCATGTCTCAAGACAATAGAAAAATTAGTCATAGCTGAGAATTTTGATGACATAGCATGTGGCCCTAGTTGATGTACAGCTTCCGAGGTGTAATTTGAACACCTCAGGTTCGGGACGTCGTCCCAACTCAAGCGAGCACGTGGAAGATCCGACTATAATGGTAATCTGTGTTGCAGTTTGTGATCAGATTGTGGCTGATAGGAGTACGTGAGGGGAAAAGCAGCACTCAAATCTGCTTGGTATAACGATTTTGTCTTAGGTTCGCCACGAGAATAACTTCCAATCCGAGTCATAGCTGAGGATTCTCATGACATAGGAAGGTAGTGGATGTGCAGGTTTTCGGGTGTTATTCGAAATATTTAACCATAAGATGCTCTTTCAGCTGTACCTTGTAAATCATCTGAATAAGCTGTGAATTTTCTTCGCGATTTTTGACCAGATTCCAGCCGAAAGAGAGGTCTTGACCGGAAAGCAGCGTTCGAATCTGTTTTGTATTGCATTTCTCTAATACGTTCGCGATGAGAATCGCCTGAAATCCTAGTCGTGTCTGAAAATTCTGATGACCTCGCATGGGGAGGTGATGCTCAGATTCTCGGTCATGATTCGAAATATATTACCATAAGATGCCGTTGCAAGGAGAGCTCTCTATCAATCCGACTATGATGTTAGCTATCACTTCAATTTGTGATCGGATTCTGATCGAGACAGTAGTCTTGACTGGAAAACAGCATTCGAATCTATTTAGTATCGCATTTTCCTAGTTCGTTTACGAAGAGAATCTCCTTCAATCCGAGTCATAGCTAAGAATTCTGATGACATAGCATAGGTAGTCGTTGTTCAGGTTCTCATCTCATATTTGGCGGATCAACAAGCTTCAGCTGGACAACCATCCCATAGGCAAATAGTTCAAAGAACTCCTGAGAATCTGGACATCGACTGCCATGCTATCCCATCAAAAATTTCAGCTATGACTTGAATTAGAGTTTATTCTCGTCGCGATTCTATGACAGAATCATAATACCGAACAGATTCGAGTTCCGCTCCCCAACTCAGCCTTTCATGTCAACCACAATCTCATCACGAATTACGTGACAGATTGTCATCACACTTGGAGTATCCGCAAGCTCGAGCTAGAATGACGCCTCGTATCTGAATACTTCAGGTAATCCTTGAGAGCATGAACATTGACCGCCTATGCTATGTCAACAGATCTCTCAGCTACGTCTCGGATTAGAGGAGATTCTCATCATGAATCAATCAGGGAATCGCGATACCAAACAAATTCGAGGGGTACTCTCTCTCCTGGTTTATCCTATCGGACAGAGTCTGAACACGAATTCAGAGACAAACGAATATTGAATTCGGGTTCTTAGCGAGCTTCAGATAAAACGAAGTCGCATAGTCGAATGCTTCCAATGTCACCCAAGAATCTTGACATCGACTGCCCATGCGACGTCATCAGGATCCTCAGACATGACTACGATTTCAGGCGAATCTCATCGTGAACGTATTAGAAAAACGCAATACCAAACAGATTCGAACGCTGCTTCTCAATTGGGACAACTCTCTCAGCTAGAATCTGATCACAAATCACGAAGGAAATTCACAGCTTATTCCGATGATTCACAAGCCCCAGCTTGAAAATCATTTCATGGTTGAATTTTTTGAATAACACCCGCGAACCTGCACATCCTTTGCCTTGCTATGTCATCTAAAACTGGTAGAAAGGATAATTTTCATCAAAGTACAATCGAAATGAACGAGTCGGCACTTGAAAATATCAGTCAGCAGCGACAGATATGTGACTGCCCCCGTAAACGCAGAACTCATCACTCACAGTATATTCCACGCAGAAAACGCCCACATGTTTTCCCTGACTCGAGATTACGGCCAATCATGGCTGGACTCAGGATTCACACAATGTGATAAGAATGAACACGGTCGCAATAAAAGTTTCCCAAAATTCTTAGAAATGAAGGTCGTCTCGAGCTTTTAGGGAGTACAATAATTTTCCGCATGCATGAAAAATCAACAAGCTCTCACTGAAATCCTAACCACGTAATGTGATTCACTTATCCCCTGACTCAAGTAACGACTATGTGGCTACTCTGTTCATTAATTTCCTTAGCAATAGTTGATATACTTCATACGCGTCTGGAAAACGATAGCACGCACAGATAGTGTGAGCAAAATCGTTTTGATTGATTCTGGAATACTTCTGATGCCACCGTTGCCATTCCAATAGCATTGCATTGATCATCGAGCCTAGCTCAAAATATGCTTGATCTTGAGCCAGAAGAAACATGTGGGCAGTTTTCGTAAGGAACATACTGTAGATGTTGAGTTTCACGTCGACGGGTGCACTGGCGATTCTATCGTTGTTGGCTAATATTTTAGAAGGCCACCCCATTCGTTTTTCTCGCATTTTGTTGAAGATCATCCCTTCTATCCATTCGCTCCAAGCACTCGATCGAAAAATCATGCTAATAATCTATAGAAACACGAAAGAAGAAGCGTATAGTGTTGTAGGTTATGTTGCCCCCGCAATGTGTACAATGCCGCCATCACCTCGCTTGCAAGATCAATATCACATACGCGTATCCTGTTCGCGGATGAAATGTTCAGGGAATTCGCAAGCCCTCAAAAAACTATCGTCCTCTTATATTGTTTGTGATTGCGGATCAAAATTGTACACACTTTTGACTGCTCTCAATTCCATATTGAACAGACACAGCAGCTTCCGATGCCGAGATATAAACAAACCTTGGTGGTCAAAACAAAGAGTTACCAAATTACTAACCTCCATGACAGCCCGAATTACCAATGCTCTAATCTGCCGGGAAAGCCCTTGCATTTTCAAATTTCGACGTTTCTCATCGATTATGCTGGAAAAGTGGATAATCCCAAAATCATCAGAGAAGTTAGTCTGGAACTAAAATTTCGCGGGCTATACGATCCCGCAACTCGAACTAATCTTTTCTCAATATTTCGAAAAAAATTTTGCCGTTCCCATCGAGAAGAAACCAAATTCCCAATTCCTGACCTGCCATCGGATAGTTTGGAACAAAAAAAATGAAAATAAATTTCGTCCGAATTTTTACCTCGAACAGAAAAAAACGTCAGGGGGTGACCACCTCGTCGTGGTCATACGATATAACCTCAAAATCCAATCCCTTGGCATCAAAATTCACTCTCTTCTCTGTTGATCGTTAGACCTTCCCCCACGACCCTGTTCTACAATTTCTCTAGTAGATCTAAATGCTGCTCAAACGTCTTTGTCACCAGGACAATTTCATCGAAATACTCGTACGCGTGAATCTCCAAGACACCGATGATTGAATCGCTTAATCTTTGAAAGCAGGCTTCAGAGTTAGCTAGACCCATAGGTAGCCTTTTGAATTGCCAGTGCCTCCTACCGGGATTGTGAATGCACAAATATTCCTAGAAATGTTTCAAAGCTTTATTCGGTGGTGGCCCATGCTGGGGTCCTCTTTTGGAGCATTTTGTTGTTGTACCGGTGGTGGTTTGCCCTGGTTCTGGTAATTATTATAATAGCCGTCATCAAAATATCCACTATAACCTCTACCACGGTAATCCCTTCGATAATCAGCTCCTCGATTTCCTTCACAACCTCCTAGTTGATTATTATTCTGGTAATTACCATTGTAATTCCCATTATGACCTGTATTCTGATTTTGATACTGATTTCGACCTGGATTTTGATAATTATACGCGTAAAATTCACGCGTCTGGGAATTTTGTTGCTGAGAATAAATATTTTTGAAATTTCAGGTGGTGGCCTCGCTTGAACCCCGTGTTGCTGGCCGTTGCCACCATTGCCAATCTTGTTATTACCTCCCCGATCGCCACGGTCTCTACGTCGATTTCTATTCCGACCTTGCCCTTTATATTGATTTGGATTTCGCGCATTACTATGCTGATTCGCCTTCTCACCGTTTGGCGTCGATGAAAGTTCTTCTCGCGATTCGTGAATTCGAATACTCATCAATTTTGCAACATCTGCCATAGTTGTTACTTCGGCTGTTGCTAGATCTATCGTTTCTCTTTCGGATTCGGATTTTTCCTCCTCATCTTGATTTGAATGTTGACTCCCTTCTGAATTCTGATTTGAACTCTTAGGCTTCTGTAAATTCGATTTTTCATCCTCTTCCTCATTGCCCTGGACGAGGGCCTGATTCTTGCCCGCATCAAAAGTTTCCCCAAATTTTCCTCAGTTCCCGGGCCATTCAACTGGAACACCCAGTACGACAGTCTACTCTCTATCGAACTGTCAGAAGGTGTGACAATAGTGGCTTTTGCGGACGACGCGGGACTCATAGTTTGGCCCGACAACGAAGAGCTCTTGGGTAGACGCGCGAACGGGTAGAGCTGGCAGTTCCAAAGTGCGAAGCCATAGTGGTCACGAGGCGGAGAGAGTTCAATTTGCCCCACTTTCACATCAGCGGGCAAGAGATACGGGCCAGAGATAGCAAGACAGAGCAGAAATATCTGGGTGTATGGCTCGACGACAAGTGATCGTTCAAGAAGCGCATCCAAGAAAACGTGCAGAGGGCAAGCAGGGTCGCGGTGGCTCTCTAGTGGCTGATGCCGAACATCGGAGACCGAAACAGAAGAGGCGCAAACTGCTCAACACCATGAGTTCTCCTATCATGCTCTACGGTGCACTCGTGTAGGGGAAGAGAGTAGAGAAGGCCGTCATCGAGGAGAAGATGGGGCCTGTCCACCGGAAAGCGGCTCTGAGGAGCATTCGTGCCTACCGCACCGTGCCAGGAGACGCAGCTTGCGTGTTGGCGGGTATGCCACCCATCCGCTTGCTCGTCGCGGAGCGAGAATCTGGAACCTGCCAAAAGTGGTCGGAGCCGAACGTTGGCTCATCCCAACGAATGAGGAGATCATCCGTGACAACGAGAAGGAAACCACTCTTGAGCAGTGTCAAACTGAAATTAGCCATTTCGACCCCTCCTCTGTTTGTACGTGCCCTTCGCCTTCTGGTAGGCAGTGCAGTTGCTCGCCCCAGATCTGTGATCGGATTTGGACCCGATCGCCGCACAGCTCAAGCACTTCGGCTTCCCTTTGCAGGTTGCGATGAGGTGTCCTGTTCTGCCGCACTGGAAGCAGAGTTTTGGTCTCCGATCCTCCGTCTCCTCCTTTTTGCAGCCCGAGGCCTCGTGGCCGTACTCAAGACAGTTGTCACACCGTGGAATGCCACCTTTCTCGCGGATCCTGACTCTGCCCCATCCAACCTTGGCCTCCTTCCAGTTCAGGAGGTGGTGGGCCAGTCTTGTTGGGACCGAGACGACCGCCGTTTGGGTGCCCCGATAACCGATTCGGAGAGACTTCACTGCGATATTTCCTCTCTCACTCTCTGGCAGGGCCTTAGCGAGGTCCTTGAGTACTTGGCCCTTATCAACGTCGTAGTTGACTCCGAGCACCTCAAGAGTAGATGTGTTCAGGAGGCAATGAACAGCTCCTTCTTCTCCGACCACTGGTGCCAATGCTGTCTTCACGGCTGTGGCGTCGGTACCCTTCCTCGAATCGATGAGGACTTGGACCTCCTTTGTCCTTTGTCTTGCGGAAGCCCGTGACTTTTGTGCCTACTTCCTCGTCGGCGGAATTCGTCTTGATTCTCCGCAGCATGTCTGCGTGGGTGAGCCCTCCCTGATTGGCCGTGACAAGGATGGCCTCAGGCTTGGCTCTTCTCGGCTTCATTTTCGCCTTCATTCCGTCGGCATCATTCGATCTACCGCTCTTCTTCGCCTTCTTCCTTCGACACCACTTCCTTCCAAGGCCCATTCTGCTCAGGCCGATTGGGCGTCGATGTCGAGCGCGGTGTTCCGAGAACTCCCGGTGGAGGTCCGTATCGCGTCCCCTTCGAACCGCGTTGTTGCCCCGGTCGCGATTCCGGTTTCCCTGCCCACCTCCCTTGGAAGCCATCACCCGACGCGGCGGGTTTTTTTGTGGCCGGAGGCTGCACATCCCCCCTCGCTTTCAGGGTCTTTTCCGTTTCGAGGAGCATTGTCTCGAAAGCAGCCCGCTTCACCTTGTCTGTCGCGAGCAGGCCTTCGAGCGCGTGGCCTATCTTCTTGAGTTCTTCAATGTCACCCTTGGTCGCTTCTGGGTTGCTGGAAACAGACTCGGCTATCCCTATAACCAAGTTGAAGTGCTCGAGGAGGAGATATGTCTTTTCCTCCATCTCTTTCCGGCACATTTTCAGGTCTTCCCATTCCCCCATGAGATCGCCTGCCTCGTTTCCACTCTTTTGTCGTGCTGCATCTCCGGATGAAAGGATAGGGTCAACCTCCATCCCATCAGACTCTTCATCGTGTACTCTCTTATCGAGCGCACCGATTCCGGGAGTCAGAATTGTTCCGTTCCCTTGGCACCCTATAGTGGAGTCGGACTCGCTCGAGTCTGAGCTCAAGTTGACGGCGTCATCAACCCCGTTGCTAGGTTGCGTGATCTGGATCCTGAGCGCGGGGTTGTTCTTCAGCAGCTTCTCTGCCGCCTCTTGTGCTTCTGCTGCCACCTTCACATTCTCCCCTAGTTGGACCGGGAAAGTGAGCTTCGATTGCTTTAGCACTCGTTTTTCCGCTTCCTCACCTAAACCCTCCCTTTTCTTGCTGTTTGGGTTAAGGTCTACCTCCCTCTTGCGTTGGTCCTTTCCTCCAACTCCTTCCGCCTGTGGCGTATTTCCATTGCTTGTAGATCTGAGCGTGAGTCCACCAGCCAAGTGTGCCACTGGTAGTGCGCTTTGCATCGTTGCCCCCCCCCCCCCAAGATCCGAATGGGGCCCCGCTTTACTTGGGGAATTCTTGCCGTCAATGCTGAACATCATCTTCTTTCTTCTTTTTTCCAGGGCCTGTAATCGCATGCTGGCCGACCCCGGTCCAGACCATCACGGGTGTGGTGTTTTGTGTGATGCGTGTTCTGTATAATGTTGGTATGTCTGTGTAATGCTTGAGCAAGCGTAAGTATGGTGCGTGTAGGGTGAAGTAAGTGTAGGTGTAAGTATAGGACTCGGGCCCGGAGGATCGTCACTCCCTCAAGCTCCAAGTGCGACCCGGAGGTCACACCCAGAGCCCCCCAACGGGAAACCCTCTTTCTTTCTCTCTCTCGCTCTCTCTCTCTTTCTTTCTTCATTTCAGGTGGTTGTAGGACTGATACGCTGCGACGTACGAAGGAGAGGCACCGGTCAACCAAACGCGGCTGGCCAGTACCTCTCCAACAGTCCCGGGTTGGAATTCGCATCGATATGGCAATCCAAACCGGGTGAACCCTCTCTTCCTTCTCCGCTGGCGCCGGCCATTGGACAAGGCAGAGATCGACCAAATTACCAATCCGGCCCCGGAAACACGTGAGCATTACTTCTGGACCGGCGGCGTCTCGCGCTCAGGCTTGAGCGTCTTTCTTCTCGCGACTCGCAGGTGTTGATTCTCTTTCTTCAATCTTCTTCCTACTCTTCAGTCTTCAATCTTCGATCTTCTTTCTTCTCTCTTCCCTCTTCAGTCCATCATATTCCTCCTGGAACCATTTGGACCTCTTCTGTTTGACTCGGCAGGTTCACTGTGACTCCCCTGCTTCGAGGCGCCTCACTCCTCTCTCGTTCTCCTCCTTATGAGTCATCACCAGCTTGATGTATCGATTGACTCTATCCCATGTCTCCTGGTTGCGGAGCAAGTACGGGACGAGATTCTCAGGTGTTAGTTGACCACTCAGCCATTCATCCAGTTCGGCGCGCTCTCTCCGGGTGTCACTGCACTTGAACAGGGCATGCTCAGCGTCATGCCAGTTGTCTCCGCATGACTGACATGCTGGGGATGTCCTCTCCTTGAACCGGGTCAGATAGGCACCGAAGCAACCGTGGTCACTCAGTGCCTGCGTTGTCTAGTAATCTATCTCTCCGAACGTGCGTTCCGTCCATTCGGCTACGTCACGGATCAGCCGGTGCGTCCATCTGCCATTTGCAAATGGTGAATCCCACTCACAAGGGGGGACCACGGGGTCCGGGTCGCTAATCTCGCCCAAAAGTTTTTTGCAGTTTTTTATCATCGAGAGTATAAAGAATCCAGAGTAACTCCGTCGAATGGGCCTCCTGCCTAAAGATACATCCACTGAGATTATCATTGCTCATATAGGCCCATGTTAAAAAGTGGTATATATAGATATACTGGTAATGCTAACGTTTTCGCTTGTAGCTCTGGACAGGAGGCCCATTTGACGGAGTTACTCGAGATTCTTCATATTCTAGACGGTACCAAACTGTGAAAAAAATTTGGGGATGATTGGCGATCCGGACCCCGTGGTCCCCCCTTGTCAGTTTGCCACTGCTCAAGAGTGGTTTCCTTCTCGTTGTCGCGGATGATCTCCTTCATTGTCGAACTCAGCACTCGTTCGGCTCCGATCACTTCCTGGCGGTCCCAGATCCTCACTCGCTCTGCGACGAGCAAGTGGATGGGCGGAGTACTCGCCAATACGTGAGCCGCATCTCCTGACACGGTGCGGTAGGCACGGATACTCCTCAGGGCCACTCTCCGGTGGACAGGCCCCATTCCCTTCTCGATGATGGTCTTCTCTACTCTCTTTCCCCACACGGATGAACCGTACAGCATGATGGAGGTGGTGACGGTGTTGAGAAATGCGCGCCTGTTTTCCCTGGGTCCTCCGATATTCGGCATAAGCCGCTGGAGCGCCGCACCAACCCTGCTCGCCTTCTGGGCGGCTTCCTGGATGTGTTTCTTGAACGACCACTTGTCGTCGAGCCATAAACCGAGGTATTTCAGCTCTGTCTTCCGTGGGATCTCTTGCCCGTTAATATTCAACCGGGGTAAGTCAAACTTCCTACGCCTTGTCACCACGATTGCTTTGCACTTTTTGACATCGAGCTCCAGAAGCCTGCTGATCATCCACTCGTAGACTCGGCCCAGCGCTTCGTTCGCGCGTCTACCCAAGAGTTCCTCGTTGTCGGCCCATACTATGAGTCCCGCGCCGTCCGCGAAAGCCACTATTATCACTCCTTCTGGCATTTCGATAGACAGTAGGCTGTCGTTCTGGGTGTTCCAGTTGAACGGCCCGGAAACCGATCCCTGTCCGATTCCGGCGGATAATACCCGAATCTCTTGTCCCTCGTCGGTGTCGTACACGAGGGTCCTGTCCCGCAGGTAGTCACTCGTGACGGCTAGTAGATAGAGGGGCACTTCACCTGCTTGGGATTGATAGACTCGCTCCCAGCTCGCGCAGTTGAACGCGTTCTTCATGTCCAACGCAATGATGGCACAGAATCCTCCTCTTCTTTGGTATGGGTTCCCTACCGACGCTTGAACCCGTTCTTGGACCTTCTCGATCGCGTGCACAGTGCTCCGTCCCTTCCGGAACCCGAACTGCATTGGTGATAGCCCACCGCCTTCTTCGTAGGCTTCCTCCACCTTGTTGAGCACCATCCTCTCGTACATTTTCCCGATATTGTCGAGCATGCTGAGAGGGCGTTAACCTCCTTGACCCTTAGGTATCAGGACCAGCTTCTGGCGTTTCCATTTGTCCGGGAAAGTTCCCGCGCTCAGACAGATGTTGAAGAGGTCGAGGAGTAAATCTGGCTTGTATTCGAAGACCAGTTTCAGAGCCTCGTTTGGAATGCCGTCCAGACTAGGGGCCTTGCCGTTGGGCAGCATCTTTGCCGCTGTGAGTAGCTCTTGCATAGTGAAGAGCGGGATGGGATCTTCGCTCTCCGGAGTGAATGCCACTCTGGGTTCTCCTGCTGGAAAGAGGTCTTCCACGATGCTGCGCAAGGTTGCTGCATCAGTCGGTGCTGGGTTGCCCCTCCGGGTTCGGACCTTTGACATGACCACGCGGTATGGCGTGCCCCAGGGGTCTCCGTTAACCATGTCACATAATTTACCCCAGCACTCCTCTTTGCTTCTCCGGATAGCTAGAACGAGAGCCTTCTTTGCTTCCCAGTACGCCCTGTCATCTTCCGCCAGCGATGGTCGTTTCAGCTTCCTTGATCGCCACGCGGTCCTCCTTTTTCTATTGCTCGTTCTTCGTAGAGCCTTTATCTCGTTAGTGATTCAGTACTCTGGTTTCCTCCAGAAGCATGGCGTTGTCTTGCAAGGCATCGATGCGTCACAAGCTCTTATGATGGTGGTCATCACCATATCCACAGCCTCGTCCACGGTGGAGTTCGTCGGGAGATCTTCGGCTGTTCCTATCGATTCCCGGAATTTTCCCTCGTCCAGCTTGCGTACCTGCCACCCCGTCGGTCACGGTCTGCGTGTTTTCTGTCTCTGTCCGTCAGTTCTAAGCCGAAACCGAATATGTCGATGGTCACTGAGTGTTTTCGTGTCCAGAACCTCCCACGATGTCATGCGTCCCATGAGCGACGGGCTCATGAACGTCAGGTCTAGGACCGATGACGAACCTCCCTCCCGGGACCGAGTGTCGTGCCGGTAGTAGGTGATAACCCCCGTCTCGTTCGCGAGCACTAATCCTAATGCCTCCGTGGTATCAGCGAGTATTACCCCCGTCCATCGCGTGGCCCCCGCTCCAAGTCGGTTCCTTGGAGTTGAAATCCCCCGCGATTATAACTGAGCCCCCCATTGCCTTACATCCTCTTCTAGGTCGTGAAATTCGTCTTCGAAATCGTGCGTCTTGAGCGACGGCGAATAGTAGCAGCTATAGACTGCCGTACCCCCTATGGTCTCCCGAGCAAAACCGCGGCCACTAACAGCTGGTCCAACCTCGCGGATCGCAGGATTCATGATCTGGATTACAGCAGTCCCCCAGTGATCGAATGTGGATCGGGAGAATTTGCGCTTTCGAGGCGATTCGGAGATAATCAGAACATCGATCCCGTCTTCTTTGGCAAAAGCGCGTAGGAGATCGTTCACGTCCCCGCTCTTCCTGAGGTTGGCTTGGATGCCACCGGCTAATCCGTGACGTAGCCAAGTGGGCGGAACGCACCAACGGAGAGATGGACTACTGGACGACGCAGGCACTGAGTGATCACGGTTGCTTCGGTGCCTACCTGACCCGGTTCAAGAAGAGGACATCTCCAGCATGTCAGTCATGCGGGGACAACTGGGATGACGCTGAACACGCTCTGTTCACGTGCAACGACACCCGAAGAGAGCGCGCTGAGTTGGATGAATGGCTGGGTGCTCAACATACGCCTGAGAACCTCGTCTCGTACTTGTTTCACAACCAGGAGACATGGGACATAGTCACCAGATACATGAAGCTGGTGATGACCCGTAAGGAGGAGAAAGAAAGGGAAGTGAAGCGCCTCGAAGCAGGGGAATCACAGTGAGTCTGCCGATTCGAACAGAAGAGGTCCAAAATAATCCAGGAGGAATACGATGAATTGAAGAGGGGAGAAAAAAGAAAGAAGGAAGAAGAGAGAAGAAGGAATAGAGCAGGTCGAAGAAAGAAGAGTAGGGAAAGATCGAAGAAGGAGCAACAACACCTGCGAGTCGTGAGAAAAGAGAGTCGCTCGATCCTGAGCGCGATACGCCTCCCACCCTGAAGTAATGCTAACGCGGTTCCGGGGTGGGTTGGTTAGATAGTGGTTAGCTGCCCCCAGTTCTGCAGTGATGGCTTGCCAACACTGTAGGGCTGAGAGCAGAAGGTTATAGCCCCCAAGGCACACGGGCGCTGGATTCATGCTCATTCGGTTCACCGGGTGGGCAAAATGGAAGCGCTCATGGTCTGCCGGTAAGACATCCAATAGGGATGTCCTGTCATCAGATTTTCCCTTATATTCCACAAAAAAAAGAGGGTTTACGCGGGAGAGAGACTTGCCAATATCGCGTACTCGTACAGCATACATTTCGAGCCGGTGCCCCGCATTCCGGCTTACATTCCCCGAGGAGGATGGGCAGCTCGCAAGCCCCGATCCTGTGCTCGGTCCGGACGGCTACACAGCCACACTCCTGTAGGTGGTCACACCATTGCAAGCCCACGTGTGGCCGTCGACCGAGGCCATGGTCGTCTCACATACACACAACTACATGTCATGTGTGGTGCGTTGTTCTTTCGATCCGTCGGATAGATCAGCCATTTGCTCTCGCGTCCCGTGGCAAGCTGCTCGTCATCGCGACAACAGCTGCCCTTTGCTCTCTTTTCTCTCTTCCCTCTATCTCGCTACTGAATCTAGGTGTGATTTCATTCGAGTGGTCAGTCGCGAAAGTTTTTTTGCAACTGGGAGCGCGAAGTTGTGAAAAAATGAGACTTTTCTCCATTATTAACAGTGCGAGAAGTAATGCGGCAATGACTTCTCGCATAATTCTACATCAACACACTGGTGATTCACGCACTGGTGGAGAGTGCGTGAATGTAACCTCTCGCTCCGATGATTTACATTCACGCGCAGTTCCAAAAGATGATGTCGCATCATCTCTCTGAATTAGGCCCCTCCTCAAAACTTCGGTTTTAGGATAATCTTGCTCGGACAGAGGTGCATTCAATTACAACTCCGCGCACAGTTACAAATTAGTACATCAAGTAACAGAGGCGCAAAGTACTTTTAAGCACGAGTTTCCGAAATTAATGCGTAAAAGTGAACTTTGCGCGCTGTTGTTACTTCTGCGACGTGAGCAAAGTGTTTGGCGCTGTCCGCAAAATATCTCTGCGCACAGCGCAGAAAATTTTGCACTCGGCGAAGCGTGCGCGAAGTTACAACTGTGCGCAAAGTTTCACTTCTACCTACGAAAATTGCGGGAACGAGAGCGGTAAAGTTGCACCCGTATTGCTTACTATACTTCTTGATATTAGTGCGTAAATTTGTTCCCCACGATCTATACTCTGAAGGTCGGGGGGAAGGAAAGGCGCGGGCGGGGTCCAGGGGCGGAGCCCCTGGTGGGGGTTCGGGGTTGGAGCCCCCGACTGAAAAAGAATCCTGAAAAAGTGTCATAGAAAAATCTCCCCATCATCAATTATATCTCATCGCATCACTTGAAAATGTTGATTCCAACTCTCAAAAGTACTAATATTAGATGAATATGAGATATGCAAGTACTCCCACCAAAAGAGTATTATCATCAGTATCAAACAAGAATTTTGTATATTGGGGAAAATCCACTTCATAGAAAGCTTCATCATCGAATTTCATGGCAAAAGATTTTGAGTCATTTGAATTTTTGGCAACAGAATCTCATTGTCAACCATTGGGATAAAACTCGTTCACGTAGAATTTTCCAAATTTTTAGCAAAGATGGACTCGTCTGACTGAAGAATATGGAGATATTAACACGTTCACTGCGAAAGCGAGATCGCGATTCTGGTCTAGATTGCGAGAGAGTACACATGCGCATTTCAGCAGTTTCGGAAGCCAAACTTCTTGGAAGATCATCATTTTGGCATTTATTTACAGTATTACTATGAATTTGAGTGGGCCCCACCGGTGGAGCGCATCGCACATAGAGTTGTCAGCCATCTTCCTGTGGTGGAGCCCAAAAAATTTCCTATAACACTGAGAATATTCATCTGGGTGATGAGGGGACCAACCAAATCGTCGAAGTCGATGTTTGTGGCCTCCAGAAGGACGTGCGTTTCAATATACCCCTGGGCATATGAGAATCGTGATCATATTTTTATCGCCCTTGCAACAAACTTGCATTGCTAGGCTTGATCTAAGGCTGCAGTTCATTGACGTATGTCAAAAATCTGCAGCGTTTGTAACCAGATACTTGAGTAAAACAGTTTCTGCTCTAGTTTGAATTCCGAGAGTTACAGTGCATGATAGTACAAGGGAGATGGAGCAAGGGCTGTGCTTGGAAGAACCCAACGATTTTTTATGTATCCCAAACTTTCCTTTCACTTAAATTGAAGATCACTCGAGAGAAATTCGACATTTTCCAACGTATTTCGACTCTGTTTGTAGGCCTTAGAATGACTTTTCAACTGAGCTAAAACACGTTGGAAAGTGTCAACCTCGAAGGGAGTGATCTGCTACTTATCAATTGATCCCACGCGATTTATGAATAAATAAGTGAAAAGCAAAAATCGCGCAAAACTCATCGAAATCGAGTCCGATACCGAAACTGATGTGTACACATGTTCATTACAACATAACCAACGAGAAATAACCACAACATGAGTCATTGGATATGTCTCCGCCGTTTAATGGAAGCTGCAACTCGATAAAAAGTGGACCCCACGGGTGGGGCCTATAGCAGTGAACGTGTTAAGAAAGAGATATTCAGAATTACCGAACAGGCATCAACAATCAAAGTTGAAACATTATATTGTGAGGGTACAAATGTAGGCTCTGGATCTCGGGAGAGAGCCGGATTAATATTTAGGATTCAGGATACCTCGACAAAGGTGTGCGTATATTGATGGATTAATATTGGACTTGATCCTCTATTTTCTCGTTCGATTTCCACCCCCACTCGGGTACTTAGGGCCTCGTGACTGATAGAAATCTCCCGAAATTTTTATGATCTTCGCAGAAGAACGAGGTGAGTACTTAGGCTCACCTGCGTGATCGTTCTACGGAAATCACTAGAATCTCAAGTTCTAATTTCATTACCTGGATAGTCATAAAGGATAGTTGTGGGTACTTAGGGCCACAGACTCATCAGTTATGATATCCAGGCTTAAATCTTCAGAATTCCACAAACCATGATAAATGATTGAATTTATCCGACTTGCAGGATAGCTGAGATCTATACAGTTGAATCAGGCAATCCATTCTTGGTGAGTCCGGGTACTTAGGGCCGAACTACCCCCAAGGAATTGCCTAGGAACTGTATCGAGGTCATTCATTCAATCTTCAAGAGTAAAATATATATATATATATATATATATATATATTATATTATATGAAAATCATATCATTAATTTTGACTCTCTATACATTCATATTGTTGGAAAGTTAGAGTTTCAAGCTCGATACAGCTCGTGAATTCATTTGAGCATAAGCTTGCCGCAATGGGCTAACGAGCCTGTATTTATACCTGGATTTCTAGCTGTACAATATATCTATATCGTGATCAGATGACTGAATAGATTATCGAACATTTGCAAAACCACTATCTCATTGGAAAAATGACATAAATTGAACATTTTCGTAAAATCTGCATACAATATTTGATTCGTCATCTCAAAAGGAAATAAATTCAACGCAAAACGCAGATTCACTCATTTTTTATTCATTGCCAGGAACAAAAAGATAAATTCCTGGAACTTTCTAGAAGCACGTGGCTTTTCATCTAATTTGGAATTTAATGAAAATCAAAAGAAAAATTGAGTTCCTTTCATATTGGGCTACTCTACTCATCAATGATTCCATTAGGAGAGAAGCTATTTCACTCACAAATACATTCTGCAATAAATATTTACAATATGTACAACAGATCTGATTCCGGCTCTATCTTCCTTTGAATGCGGAACGTTGTGATAGATTACGTTTTTTCAAAGTATAAACAAAAAGGTGCATTAGAAAAATGGAAAGAAAATATCGTTGTTGTTTTTTAACAAAAAGCATTTAGTTTGCAAAATAAAATGAACAAGCAAAATCAAATTATTCTGAAAAACGACTATATACATTTGATAGTTCAGAAAACGAACTTTGTGATGGCACAGAAAAGTTTACGATTTCATAAGATTTTATATGAAAAATTCCTCATAGAATTTCATGGAACCTTCCGGATTTTCTATGTATTAGTATATACATATTCACATATTCTTGTGTGTTTATCACACCACGGACATCACTAGGAAGGTAGCAAACGTCTGCCTTACCGGCTTCAATACGCGCGAAGATTTAAATGCTATAGAGGTACTAATTGTATGTATATTTTAGAAATCATTGAATAAAAATAAAAATTTTGGGGTGCTGGCACTCACAATATGAGTACGCGTTACTTGGATGGAATTTGGATGTGAAATACCCAAGAAACTTTCAACATTTTATTGACAAATGGGTGAAAGTTTTGAGTAATCAGAAAATTTCGAATGAAAAATGAGAACTATCCTCCAGGGAATGGTCGACATCAACCATATCTTATTGATTATCCTAGAAAATCTCACATTCCCATCTGAATCAGTAGTTAGTTATTTCAATCAATTATTAGACACGAACAATAGATTCAATGGTATTGTACATATACTCCCATTTTATGAGGCGTTATGTTTGAATGTTTAAGCTCTGTTGAGTACTGGAATCTTCTCTACATTGTGGTAACAAAAAAAAACTTTGCACACTGATAAGCGAACTTTGCGTACGATTATGAGAAGTTTGCGCACGATCGTAACAACTTTGCGCACGGTTTCAAACTTTGCGCACTGAGAATCGTGCGTAAAAAAATTTGCTCAACTTGGCACACCGCACACTCACCCGCAAGGTGATTTTTCGGCACAACTTTACGCACACAATATCAAAATAGTGCATTTCGATAAACTGTGAGTAGAAGTCGACAAAGTGTGCGCGAAGTGCACTTTTACGCACAGTGTATCGAAAAAATAGTATACGCAACTCGTGTGAGAAGTTTCCGCGCACGTTGCCAATTCATGCGAGAAGTAACATTCACGCACACTTCGGAACTTCTACTTGTGCGAGAAGTTGAATGAGACTCATTAGATGTAGAATTCCAAGATTCGCCGAGATCGAGCTCACCAATATTCTTCGCTCGTCAATTCTCTGGTGAATTATCCGATGATTCATCATATGAGAATGATACAATGTCACTGCTCTTATTTTCCTTATTTGATTTAGGGGGTAGATTGATTCCGGGAAGGCTAGGGGAGTTGATGATTTCATCTTCGACAAACAGAGCAGCTCCACCAACAACGTTGCCCGGCTCACTGACTACAGGACCAATCCTGGACCCAGTATGTGGTGCTTGCACAGGAGGCTCTTCGTCTGCCATGTTCCCAAATCCATTCTTGAGAAGTTCTTGAAACTCTCCGATATCACTTCGCCACAATGATTGCAATTTTTCCCTGCTCTTTCTATCATATGGCCTCTTCAGAGCTGCGCATACCTACAGACAATATTTCTCTGCTCACTATATGCTTTGATATGTTCGTAATAACCTGATTTTAAGAGAGCAAGTAAAACAAAACGAGATAAGGTGGCATTTCTTCAGATTTTTCATACGCTTCGGGAAATCAAATAGATTGAGCAGATACTCGAATCATTTTCATCGTTTTTTTCTACATATGCAGGAGCAAGTTTATCTCTAAATCTTTCAATTTAATTGAAGTTATTCGACTTAGGAGACATTTTGTTGTAAATCACAGGCTCGATAGACATTGGATCAACTCAACCTCCAATTTGACCGCTGGGTGAAATTGTGCGAAGTGGAATCCGAAATTAGTGCGTACCCATGATCTGAACTCAGAATAAACATACTCAAATAACTGCTGTCCACCTTCAAAGGGATTTTATATAATTCAGTGTCTTTAAGCTCTTTCATTGCAAACTGCAGAAAGCCATCTCTTTGGTGTGTTAATTTTGTAGATTCTGCAAAACCGCGAGAAATGAGATAACTCGAAGATTACTTTATACCGACCGTGACTATTAAATATAATATGCCAAACATAATCATGGAGATAGTGTTGCCTCGAGAGTGCCCAGATTGTCCCGCTATTTTCTATTGATATCCAACCATTTACCCAGGGGGCGGCGTATTAGTTTTTCGAAATACCCTTCTGAATTGAATGAGAAATTATCTCTAAAATTTCATATTCAGTTGAGCGATGGTTTTCCACATGGTTTTGAACTCACGAAAACCATAAAAAAAACCATCTTTCAACTCAATATATAAAAATGGTACAGAACATATTTTCATTTGATTTGAAAGAGCATTTTGAGAAAGTAATACGCCTCTCGAGAACTCTTACAGGCCAAGCAACGCGAGGCATTACGCTAGGGTTAAAATATGAGGAAATCAATGGTTTGCATCGACCCCGGATCAATTCTGCATTCCCCAGGAAATTTAGAGTGATTTCTCCATTTTCCGTGTTTGCAGAGCTCAGGAATCACCGAGAAACATGCATTCAGGGGAACAGTTGCCAAATTCTTGTATTTCAACCAATTTCAACGTACTTCAGGGCATTCGATTTTTTGTCTCAAGACCCTCAAATACCGTTTTTTAAAGTTACGGAAGTCAGATCTGGAGCTATCGTATGAGCAAAATACGGAGAGGATTTGTAAAAAAGCAGGTCAACATCGGGCTGTACCCAACATGTCTCGTTACGGTCATCTCAAAGGGGCATGCAGTGCGACTTTTCTCACCACTCAGAACGTGTTTATCACGTCAAAATATATCGGCAATGGTGTAAAGTTCAAAATGGGGTCGCACAGCGATAAAAACGTTTTACCGATGATTTACATCGTTTTCTTTGGGGAAATTAAGATAACTTGGCTCCACCCGAACAAAATTAGACGCATTTCAGCTCAGTCTGAAGGTCTTGAAACAAACTTTGAAATGAACTGAGGTAAATTGAGAAATGTTGATATGAACCACAATTGCTGAGGAAATGGCTAATGGGGGCGGATATATTTAGGGGATTTGGAAGCCAAGGCGTTGAATCGCATAGGTTATTATGATTCATGTGATTTCAAAGACAGAGTCCGGCTTTGGAACCGTACAATATCCCTATCTCTAATAAATTTGATAACTCAGCCTAATCCGATCGGCATGTAATGTGCTCTCACGCATTTCAAAACTTCATTGGTAAGCTTAAGAATTATCCAAGATACATCAAAGAGCATTGAGATGCGCCCAAGTTTGAGGCTTGAGGAACCTCAGTTCGTTGCAAGTTTGAATTTTGTTTTGAGAAAACGGACTTTTTGTCTCTTTTAATTTTCTTCGCTTGGCTTTGTTTGGTCGAAATTGAACTTACGTCAGCTCATTTTGGAGGTCTTGGAGCAAGCTTTAAAATTAGCTCAGGTGCGTTGAAAAATGTCCAAGTAGGCCATACTTGGAGATGAGCAAAGCGTAATGAAGTTGAAGTATGTTGGAACTGAAAAATGGGAGAGAAACGCAACAAATCGTTATTCACATCGCAAATCTGTCTCGGATCAGTTCAGATTTCGGTCTAAACGGATTCTGGAACTAGAAAATGAGGGGAAAATAAATGCGTTCGCGGAGTTTTTCGTTATTTCTGCAAAACTTCCGAGCGCTTCAGGAACACTGTGGCGTGACTTCGCGTATGCGAAACGTACGCGAATATCCATGGTTAGTTAGTCCCGCGCGAATTTCAGAGGAATTCCTCTAATTTGTGAACTTGCGTACGCGAATACCGTCCACTTGGGGAGCGTGCGCGAATGATCATGGTTTGGTAGTCACACATTTAAGGGGAGGCGCAATCCTCATCTTCAAGTCTGGTCCGAAGAATCATTGGGGGGGGGGGGGGTTGGAGATTTCGATTCATGCGTATTTTTTCGATTTAAAAACGATGGCCCCGTAACTTTTTCAGAAAAATAATTCGTCATCCATATGTATTCCCTGGTTCGCGTACCCTTCGCCATATCGCCAAACCCACACGTCATTCCGTTCAAAACAATAGAAAGTACGCCAAGAAAGATTTGCAGAACGATTCATCGATTACTGTCAGACTATATACATTTTTACCGTAAAAATTCTGAATTTTCTCGTTAAATTGCCTCACAACTCGAGTAATGTCGATTATTCCGAAGAACCACGGGAAAAATCTTCTATTTGGATTGAAAAATGACATCGAAGTTATGAAGACAAAAAAATCCTCGGTCAAATTTCGAAATTTCAACCGGCAAACATGTATGCGGTCTTACAGAATTCGGAAGATCACTAGCTATCTTATGCATGTAACACGTGGACGTAGTGTAAAGCGAGTGATCGAGACTTCTATGCTAATGAACAATAATTCTAAGTGCGTTAAAACGAACAGAAAACAATAGATTCCCGGGGAGACGGGTATTCTCTCTTTCCAAGGCGAGTATCTCCATAGCACGAACGTGTTGCCACGAATAGTAGATTATGTACCCGAGTTGCGGAAATGCAGGATTTTCACGAATAGAGCTGAAAACAAAGTTTTCAGCACAAGTCATGGAGAACTGCGTATCCGCAACGAAGTACATCTTATGTCCCCTAACGCATGAACGAACCGTTACGAGCCCCTACGCATTAGCGTAGTTTCAACTCTTTACTACTAACGCACAACTTCCACACGGATGTAGAGGCACCCATGTCGGTGTGCAAGTTGTGCTTTCGTATGCGTAGGATATTTGGACGGACCGCGGGCTCGGATCATTGTCCACCAAACGAATTCTTTGTGGGAATTTTGATTTGGAACTTCATTTTAATCATGGTTTACGAGTTCAACTCAGATTCGGTATCAACCGGTCGATAGTAAATGATGAAAAAATATCTATCGAGGTCATTGAAAGTTTGGTTAATAACTTTTAGAGGGAGAAACGAGAGAAAAATGAATATTTGAAGGAATCTTCCACCATATTTTCACTCATTTCCTTGCGGAAGCTCAAGAGCGAAGTTTGAGGCATACACAGTACCTTCCAAAATTAATGGATCTTGCATGGTCTCACTAAATCCATGATAACTTCGAATCTCTTCTTCGTATGGGAGTTTAAAGAATAAGATCTTGAAGATCACAAGAAGATCTATCGATTCATGTGTTTCAAATATTTTTGAAGTGCTTTTTAAGTGCCCGTAATTGACATTGAAAATTTGAGAAAATTCTTCTTCAGTGGATCACGTCCAACTTTCACCGGAGAGGTCGGATCACAAAAATTCTTACGGGATCTTGTGATTCGTTCAAAAATCTAGAAATTTGGTCTTTTGTAAAATTCCCGTGCGACCCTTCCCGTCTAACTTACGAGCTCCGAAAGAAAACTTTGTATTAACATAGGGTGCTTATGGAGATCCCGAAGCTAGTACCTATTTCGTTTCGTCTTGCTCTACTCTAGTGAGAAAACTCATCAAAAAAATATCACGACACATGATTTTGACGTGAAATTATTTCATCTTTCAGAATATTCTATCAGATTTTGTCTCAGATTTGAGGTGACAACAATTTTCTAGTTTTGTTGTGAAAATTGATTTATTTCGTGTTTTGGCCGTTTTCTCACTAGAGTAGAGCAAGACGAAACGAAATAGGTACCAGCTTCGGGATCTCCATAAGCACCCTATGTGAATACAGAGTTTTCTTTCGGAGCTCGTAAGTCAGACGGGAAGGGTCGCACGAAAATTTTACAGGGGACCAAATTATTAGATTTTTGAACGAATCACAAGATCCCGTAAGAATTTTTGTGATCCGACCTCTCCGGTAGAAGTTGTAGGTGATCCACTGAAGAAGAATTTTTTTTAAATTTTCAATGTCGATTACGGGCACTCAAAAAGCACTTGAGAAATATTTGAAACACATGAATCGATAGACTTTTCTGTGATCTTCAAGATCCTTTTTTTTGAATTTCCATACGATGGAGGGATTCAAAGTTATCATGGATTTAGTGAGACCATGCATGATCCATTAATTTTGGAAGGTACTGCATATGCCTCGAATTTCGCTCATGAGCTTCTGCAAGGAAATGAGTGAAAATATGGTGGAAGATTCCTTCAAATATTCATTTTTCTCTCGTTTCTCCCTCTAAAAGTTATTAACCAAACTTTCGATGACCTCGATAGATATTTTTTCATCATTTCCCATCGACCGGTTGATACCGAATCCGAGTTGAACTCGTGAACCATGATTAAAATGAAGTTTCAAATCAAAATTCCCACGAAAAATTCGTTTGGTGGACAATGATCCGAGCCCGCGGTCCGTCCAAATATCCCACGCACACGAAAGCACAACTTGCACACCGACACGGGTGCCTCTACATCCGTGTGGAAGTTGTGCGTTAGTAGTAAAGAGTTGAAACTACGCTAACGCGTAGGGGCTCGTAACGGTTCGTTCATGCGGTAAGGGACATAAGATGTATTTCGTTGCGGATACGCAGTTCTCCATGACTTGTGCTGAAAACTTCGTTTTCAGCACTTTTCGTGAGAATCCCGCATTTCCGCAACTCGGGTACATAATCTACTATTCGTGGCAACACGTTGGTGTTATGGAGATACTCGCCTTGGAAAGAGAGATCACCCGTCTCCCCGGAGATCTATCATTTTCTGCTCGTTTCAACGCACTTAGAATTATTGTTCATGAGCATAGGAGTCTCGATCACTCGCTTTACACTACGTCCACGCGTTACATGCAGCTAGTGATCTTGATCTTGAGAAAATTCACAGATCGATCCACCGAATTCTATAAGACCGCATACATGTTTGCCGGTTGAAATATCAAAATTTGACCGAGGATTTTTTCGTCTTCACAATTTCGATGTAATTTTTCAATCCAAATAGAAGAGTGTTCCCGTGGTTCTTCGGAATAATCGACATTACTCGAGTTGTGAGGCATTTTAACGAGGAAATTCAGAATTTTGCCCGGAAAAAATGTATATAGTCCGACAGTAATCGATGGATCGGTCTGCGAATCTTTCTTGGCGTACTTTCTATTGTTTTGAACGGAATGACGTGTGGGTTTGGCGATATGGCGAAGGGTACGCGAACCAGGGAATACATATGGATGACGAATTATTTTTCTGAAAAAGTTACGGGGCCATCGTTTTTAAATCGAAAAAATACGTATGAATCAGAATCTCCAACCCCCCCCCCCCTCCCACCCCAATGATTTTTCGGACCAGACTTAAAAATAAGGAGTGCGCCTCCCCTTAAATGTGTGACTACCAAACCATGATCATTCGCGTACGCTACCCATATGGACGGTATTAGCGTACGCAAATTCACAAATGAGAGAAATTCCTCTGAAATTCGCGCGGGACTTACTAACCATGGATATTCGCGTACGTTTCGCCTAAGCGAAGTCACGCCACAGTGTTCCTGAAGCACTCGGAAGTTTTGCAAAAATGACGAAAAACTCCGCGAACGCTATCATTTTCCCCTCATTTTCTAGTTTCAGAATCCGTTTTGACCGAAATCGGATCTGATCCAAGACAGATTTGCGATGCAAATAACGATTTGTTGCGTTTCTCTTCCATTTTTCAGTTCCAACGTATGTTGGAACTGAAAAATGGAAGAGAAATGCAACAAATCGTTATTCACATCGCAAATCTGTCTCGGATCAGTTCAGATTTCGGTCTAAACGGATTCTGGAACTAGAAAATGAGGGGAAAATAAATGCGTTCGCGGAGTTTTTCGTTATTTCTGCAAAACTTCCGAGCGCTTCAGGAACACTGTGGCGTGACTTCGCGTATGCGAAACGTACGCGAATATCCATGGTTAGTTAGTCCCGCGCGAATTTCAGAGGAATTCCTCTAATTTGTGAACTTGCGTACGCGAATACCGTCCACTTGGGGAGCGTGCGCGAATGATCATGGTTTGGTAGTCACACATTTAAGGGGAGGCGCAATCCTCATCTCCAAGTCTGGTCCGAAGAATCATTGGGGGGGGGGGGGGGGGTTGGAGATTTCGATTCATGCGTATTTTTTCGATTTAAAAACGATGGCCCCGTAACTTTTTCAGAAAAATAATTCGTCATCCATATGTATTCCCTGGTTCGCGTACCCTTCGCCATATCGCCAAACCCACACGTCATTCCGTTCAAAACAATAGAAAGTACGCCAAGAAAGATTTGCAGAACGATTCATCGATTACTGTCAGACTATATACATTTTTACCGTAAAAATTCTGAATTTTCTCGTTAAATTGCCTCACAACTCGAGTAATGTCGATTATTCCGAAGAACCACGGGAAAAATCTTCTATTTGGATTGAAAAATGACATCGAAGTTATGAAGACAAAAAAATCCTCGGTCAAATTTCGAAATTTCAACCGGCAAACATGTATGCGGTCTTACAGAATTCGGAAGATCACTAGCTATCTTATGCATGTAACACGTGGACGTAGTGTAAAGCGAGTGATCGAGACTTCTATGCTAATGAACAATAATTCTAAGTGCGTTAAAACGAACAGAAAACAATAGATTCCCGGGGAGACGGGTATTCTCTCTTTCCAAGGCGAGTATCTCCATAGCACGAACGTGTTGCCACGAATAGTAGATTATGTACCCGAGTTGCGGAAATGCAGGATTTTCACGAATAGAGCTGAAAACAAAGTTTTCAGCACAAGTCATGGAGAACTGCGTATCCGCAACGAAGTACATCTTATGTCCCCTAACGCATGAACGAACCGTTACGAGCCCCTACGCATTAGCGTAGTTTCAACTCTTTACTACTAACGCACAACTTCCACACGGATGTAGAGGCACCCATGTCGGTGTGCAAGTTGTGCTTTCGTATGCGTAGGATATTTGGACGGACCGCGGGCTCGGATCATTGTCCACCAAACGAATTCTTTGTGGGAATTTTGATTTGGAACTTCATTTTAATCATGGTTTACGAGTTCAACTCAGATTCGGTATCAACCGGTCGATAGTAAATGATGAAAAAATATCTATCGAGGTCATTGAAAGTTTGGTTAATAACTTTTAGAGGGAGAAACGAGAGAAAAATGAATATTTGAAGGAATCTTCCACCATATTTTCACTCATTTCCTTGCGGAAGCTCAAGAGCGAAGTTTGAGGCATACACAGTACCTTCCAAAATTAATGGATCTTGCATGGTCTCACTAAATCCATGATAACTTCGAATCTCTTCTTCGTATGGGAGTTTAAAGAATAAGATCTTGAAGATCACAAGAAGATCTATCGATTCATGTGTTTCAAATATTTTTGAAGTGCTTTTTAAGTGCCCGTAATTGACATTGAAAATTTGAGAAAATTCTTCTTCAGTGGATCACGTCCAACTTTCACCGGAGAGGTCGGATCACAAAAATTCTTACGGGATCTTGTGATTCGTTCAAAAATCTAGAAATTTGGTCTTTTGTAAAATTCCCGTGCGACCCTTCCCGTCTAACTTACGAGCTCCGAAAGAAAACTTTGTATTAACATAGGGTGCTTATGGAGATCCCGAAGCTAGTACCTATTTCGTTTCGTCTTGCTCTACTCTAGTGAGAAAACTCATCAAAAAAATATCACGACACATGATTTTGACGTGAAATTATTTCATCTTTCAGAATATTCTATCAGATTTTGTCTCAGATTTGAGGTGACAACAATTTTCTAGTTTTGTTGTGAAAATTGATTTATTTCGTGTTTTGGCCGTTTTCTCACTAGAGTAGAGCAAGACGAAACGAAATAGGTACCAGCTTCGGGATCTCCATAAGCACCCTATGTGAATACAGAGTTTTCTTTCGGAGCTCGTAAGTCAGACGGGAAGGGTCGCACGAAAATTTTACAGGGGACCAAATTATTAGATTTTTGAACGAATCACAAGATCCCGTAAGAATTTTTGTGATCCGACCTCTCCGGTAGAAGTTGTAGGTGATCCACTGAAGAAGAATTTTTTTTAAATTTTCAATGTCGATTACGGGCACTCAAAAAGCACTTGAGAAATATTTGAAACACATGAATCGATAGACTTTTCTGTGATCTTCAAGATCCTTTTTTTTGAATTTCCATACGATGGAGGGATTCAAAGTTATCATGGATTTAGTGAGACCATGCATGATCCATTAATTTTGGAAGGTACTGCATATGCCTCGAATTTCGCTCATGAGCTTCTGCAAGGAAATGAGTGAAAATATGGTGGAAGATTCCTTCAAATATTCATTTTTCTCTCGTTTCTCCCTCTAAAAGTTATTAACCAAACTTTCGATGACCTCGATAGATATTTTTTCATCATTTCCCATCGACCGGTTGATACCGAATCCGAGTTGAACTCGTGAACCATGATTAAAATGAAGTTTCAAATCAAAATTCCCACGAAAAATTCGTTTGGTGGACAATGATCCGAGCCCGCGGTCCGTCCAAATATCCCACGCACACGAAAGCACAACTTGCACACCGACACGGGTGCCTCTACATCCGTGTGGAAGTTGTGCGTTAGTAGTAAAGAGTTGAAACTACGCTAACGCGTAGGGGCTCGTAACGGTTCGTTCATGCGGTAAGGGACATAAGATGTATTTCGTTGCGGATACGCAGTTCTCCATGACTTGTGCTGAAAACTTCGTTTTCAGCACTTTTCGTGAGAATCCCGCATTTCCGCAACTCGGGTACATAATCTACTATTCGTGGCAACACGTTGGTGTTATGGAGATACTCGCCTTGGAAAGAGAGATCACCCGTCTCCCCGGAGATCTATCATTTTCTGCTCGTTTCAACGCACTTAGAATTATTGTTCATGAGCATAGGAGTCTCGATCACTCGCTTTACACTACGTCCACGCGTTACATGCAGCTAGTGATCTTGATCTTGAGAAAATTCACAGATCGATCCACCGAATTCTATAAGACCGCATACATGTTTGCCGGTTGAAATATCAAAATTTGACCGAGGATTTTTTCGTCTTCACAATTTCGATGTAATTTTTCAATCCAAATAGAAGAGTGTTCCCGTGGTTCTTCGGAATAATCGACATTACTCGAGTTGTGAGGCATTTTAACGAGGAAATTCAGAATTTTGCCCGGAAAAAATGTATATAGTCCGACAGTAATCGATGGATCGGTCTGCGAATCTTTCTTGGCGTACTTTCTATTGTTTTGAACGGAATGACGTGTGGGTTTGGCGATATGGCGAAGGGTACGCGAACCAGGGAATACATATGGATGACGAATTATTTTTCTGAAAAAGTTACGGGGCCATCGTTTTTAAATCGAAAAAATACGTATGAATCAGAATCTCCAACCCCCCCCCCCCTCCCACCCCAATGATTTTTCGGACCAGACTTAAAAATAAGGAGTGCGCCTCCCCTTAAATGTGTGACTACCAAACCATGATCATTCGCGTACGCTACCCATATGGACGGTATTAGCGTACGCAAATTCACAAATGAGAGAAATTCCTCTGAAATTCGCGCGGGACTTACTAACCATGGATATTCGCGTACGTTTCGCCTAAGCGAAGTCACGCCACAGTGTTCCTGAAGCACTCGGAAGTTTTGCAAAAATGACGAAAAACTCCGCGAACGCTATCATTTTCCCCTCATTTTCTAGTTTCAGAATCCGTTTTGACCGAAATCGGATCTGATCCAAGACAGATTTGCGATGCAAATAACGATTTGTTGCGTTTCTCTTCCATTTTTCAGTTCCAACGTATGTTGGAACTGAAAAATGGAAGAGAAATGCAACAAATCGTCTGATGAGCAAAGCGTAATGAAGTTAAAGTATTCAAACTCCATCACGCTTTGCTCATCTCCAAGTATGGCCAACTTGAACATTTTTCAATACACCTGAACTAATTTTAAAGCTTGCTTCTAGACCTCTGAAATGAGCTGTAGCCCTATCGAAGTGGCGCGGAGGAAAGTTCGCGCATGGCAATCTCGCGCGCGCCTGATGATTGCCGAATTGTTGTTGATGGCATAACCTCGGACGCCAGTCATCCAATATTATTATGTGATCTTTCGGTGATCAGAGTTGGGAAAGAATTAATTGAATGGTGGCGTTGAGTTCTGCAATAATGTGGCATGCATCGCTGATCCTGACCCACTGTGAGCATCTGAATTGTTAGCGGAGAGTCATCCATGATCGAAGAATGAAAACTTGTGCTAGTGCTACCTTGAATTTCTGTCGCAATATTTTGCACTCATTTACCAACTCATATGTGACATGGAACCGAAGTTGTGCTTCAGATACAAAACTGCACACCGTGAGAGTCGACATGAAATTCAAAAGCTCCATCTCGAAACATATTGAGCATATCAGATACTAATGCTCTCACTTTGAATTTTGTGCATGAGTGTTTAATGTTTCCGTATTAAGTGAGTGTCTCGAAAAAATTGCTAAGCATATCACGTCAAAGCAACTGCTTTATAGTCTCAAATCATAGTCGAGTTCTGGTGATGAGTTTGGAGGATTAGAAAAGAACACTGAGAGTAGCACTAGCACAAGTTATCCTACTTTGATCATGGATCACTATGACCCTCCGGTACCAAATTCAGATGACAGCGGATTTGGATGCGAGCCTCATCATTGCCGAATCAAACTACACCATTTGACGCACTAATTTCTAACTTTTAGCACCGAAAGATTACATAATAACATTAGTAGTAATGGTACCTAATGTCCAGACAGAGGGGTGGGGGAAGTCACGTGGTATTGTGGGCGTGGCGACGGGGGTGTTAACCCGTCACCCGTGATTGATCGATCTTTGGGGGGATTAAGAGGGGTGATTAATGGGTCGATCAATCACTTTTGACGCACCCTACTTTTTTTAAAACAAAAATAAAATGAGAGGATGTGCTTACGCACGCATTAGCTATATACAGCTTGTCGCGTGCATACACACATCCTCTCTCTCTCTCTCTCTCTCTCTCTCTCTCTCTCTCTCTCTCTCTCTCTCTTTCCTCATACAGCTTGTCGCGTGCATACACACACCCTCTCTCTCTCTCTCTCTCTTTCCTCTCTCTCTTCCCTCTCTCTTTCTCTCTCACTCTTACCTTCCTATACTCCTCTTAGGCAGCTGCACTGTTGACATGCTGACTGGCTCTCGGGGATGTTGGCGGGAAAGCGGCGTCGTCTTTTCGCGCCGATGTTGGACGCGTGTTACAGCCTAAACCTCTATTTCTCTCTCACTCTGTCGCACTCACTCTACCTACCTAACTTACTATACTCCTCTTCGTGCGGGCGAGCTGTGGTGCGCTATATACGTTGATACGTGATGATGCTGGAGGGAAAGCGAGGAAAGCGGCGTTGTCTTTTTGCGTCGATCTTGGACGCTTGGCTGCCCTACGTTGCTCATCTCATCTCAGCTATGCACACACCCACACCCACACACACACACACACACACACACACACACACACACACACACACACAAACACACACACACACCTCGCGTCCTGTACCCAAATTTCTCTCTTTCCTCGTGTCGTTGCATAACTAAGCTCATGCATCGGCATGCCGTGCAGCAAAGTTACGCACTCTATATTTTCAGAGCTCGACCGCACACTATAGGTTAGTATACTGCGGATCTCTCTCTTTCTATACAATACTCTATGCAGCGCGCATCTATGCTATAGGAATTGAAGTGGCTGATGGGAAAGCGGTGCAGTTTGCGGACCGAGGGGTTTTTCGCACCGAATTATACCGTCGCGCATCTTATACATATACGTATACGTATACGTATATTCTCTCTCTTTCTTGCTCGCTCCTTCGCATGCCTTCTCGCTCTCGCTGTGCCGACCTTTCTCACATTCGTAAACATTGCGATATTTGTGAGGGCGGACGGGAGTCAGAGTGCGTGTACGTGACGGACGGCAAATTCTGCGCGCATCTCGATCCCTTGGCTAGAATATCGGCATAGCAGGTAAGTATATCTTATGCATGTACGAAATAGATGTCGCATAGTTGGAGCAAAAGTAAGTATATTTCAGCAAAGGACGAGTGATGCATGCGTTGCTTCACGGTCAGTTGCACTTATTTTCGCAAAGGTCAGTATAGGATCGGACATCCGTAAGTGTGCAGCGGAAATGAATAGTGTGAAAATAAGATGAGCAGCAGCAACAGCACGGCAAAGGCATCGACGCTGCTCCAATTTGGCCTATTTTCGGGAAGGAAAACGTGATACATGAGATACAAACCCGTTTATTCCTGCACCGTCGAGGGGTGTGAGAATCGAGATGGGACCCATGTGGTCGAGCCCGCTTCGTGGGGTGAGTGACAGCAACACGTGGGCGCAAGAGCTCTCGATCGCCCGATCGATGCGCTCGTGAGCAGTAGATCATGCGTACCACCTTGATTTATGTTGAACGAGTGTGCAGCCAAGTAGCTCTCATGTAGCATCGACGTTATTTGAGAAGTCATCATGGCACGTCGAGTGCTCATTTATTTTAAGTAAGCTTTGACGTTAAATCTAGGATGTCTTTCGATCGAGATTAATGGTTACTAGTGAAACTACTGCATCCATATACTGCAAGTTTTATTTTTGAATCTTTTAACGGATGCATTGGGGTGAGCATCGCTAGGGCGAGAGGACGCTTTCAATCACAAGTATATCAACGGATACTTCCTTTGAAATTTTAGTTAAATCCAAAATGTCTTTCGAGTGAGATTGATGGTTACTCGTGAATTACTGCTTCTATGTACTACAAGTTTTATTTCGAATCTTGTAACGAGTGCATTGGGTAAGCATTGCTAGCGGAGGGGACGCTTTCAATCACAAGTATAGTAACGGATGCGTCTTTTGAAATTTTGAACAATATTTAATGCACACCGACGTAAAATTACTAAAACAAGTTTAACTTTTGTGAATTTTCTATTAACCAATGGCATAAATTTTCTTCGAAAATGGTGAATGAAAATTTGTATGATGAATGAGAGATGTATAAGGATAAATGAAAATCCAACACTGTGATTCATTTTAATATCGTCGTTATTATTCACATTTCTTGAGATTCTTCGATACAATATAGCTGAGCACAGCGATTATGAAATACAGCGTAATGGTACAGAATCATTTCATAAAATACGATTTCAAAAATATCTCTCACAGTGGGGTCGCGAGTATAATCGTATTTTTTCAAAACATCACCTCTAATTTGCTCCTTTTTCTCACTGAACAAAGTCCGCACGACGTCTAAGCTGTTGGATGCGTGAAAGTCGACCTGCTGCTGGATCGTATCCCTAGTGACCTCGTGGATCATATGTCTCATGTTGTTGACGTCGATCACTAAATTTGTCAAGCGCTTGTACTGCTCCTTGATCAATATTTGGATACGTCGTAACCCCTTGAATGTCACCTCTTGCATAGTGATTGTTGATTTGAGAGATTTCCTCCTCTTCTCTTCTGGGCTGTATGACTCGTCCAAATTGTCATCTTCCATAGTAAGAACCACGCTCTTGCGCGAATAAGTTGTCGTCAAAATAATATCGAAGTTCGACATCTGAATCTTAAGAGGCATCACCTCAGACGGCGTCGATTTACGGCTGAAGAAATCGGCAATTTCTCCGAATTTCTTCTCGAACTCTCCCCAGCTTTCAAAATTGAATCTCACTCTTGACGTACCAGTCTTGCTCACGATCAGAATCACTGGTCTGTATTGGGCAGTTGCACTAGTAAGGCCAATGTCCTCGAGTCCAATCATGACTCTCTTGGAGCCAGAATCGTTGAGATCATATGAGCTGCACAGCAATAGAGGCAAATCCACATCTTTCACTGGGGGAGATGTACACATCGGAGGCACTCGGGCACTCTCTTGTTGAAGCATTGCTTCAGCCATTTTCTACACAGATTTCACTAGGGTCACTATACAATAACAATTGACTATAGCTTTCCCGGCGGAAGCCCGTTTGTGACAAGCGAGAGGGTATTATGTGGTATAGGCGGCTCCTAGTCAGAGACTGGACCCCCATGGCGTTAAAGAGTTCGTTGGCATCTCTCAATTCAAACTATTAGGGTACAAAGGGGTGGGAGGAAATTTGATCCAGTCGGAAAAGTCGTGGGCGGAGCTTCCTAGGTCTATGACACCAGGGGTTGGCGCTCGTAAAAATAGGAAATTGATCAAGATCCATATGAGAGTAGCGTTATGATGTGGTAGTGGGGGTAAGAGGGGTAGGCAAGCGCGCTTCTCATTCGTATGCCATATGAGGGTGTGAGGGTGTACAAATTCGTGAATGAGATAAACTTATTGAGATGCTACTTGGCTCGAAGAGGGCGAGTTCACTTCAAGTTGAGCTTTCTTACTGATAACTTCGATCATGGATGATTCTCAACAGGACGAGAGTCTGCTGCGCGAGCTGGGCGAGTATTACGCTATGCGTGAGTATTCTGCGTTTAATATTCATCTTGAATCGAAAGACGGATTGAAACACGAATTTGCTACAATATCCAATCATGTGCAGGCCGTGAAGATGGGATATACAATGTGACCCATACTCCCGAACCCCAAGACGAGGACCGTCAAGTTGAGGAGCCTTATTTCCAAGACTTTGCTGATATTTCTTTTCTCCAATCAGGCGACGGTGATAACATCGCCGCTGACCAAAGTTCAACATATCAAGGTGAATTTACAACGCTGCGATGTCTGTTGTAGCCGATAACGAACAATTCCTAATTTATGCGATTCACTTAGATTTCAGACCTCTATTGATCAGCTCGCCAGAACGCTCAGATTTCATACCGATCTCCGACAGCGAACTGCAAGATCGCATTCATGCGTCGAGACGGGTACTCTATGAGAGGGTACCAACTCCGACCTTCGAAGACCTCCTGCCGATCCTCACGCCCCCAGGGTTCCCTCCGTCTACTGCCGGAGACCAAGTGTCAAATTGTGCCTGGCTTAGTGAGAGTGGTGGAGTATCAACTTGTGACAGTGCGGTGTTTACTCAAGATAGGCTGTGTCAAAATGAATGTGAATCGCAAAGTGCTGTGGGTGAATCAACGGAGCATCCACCGGCAAAGAGGCGAAAAAAATCCTCGGGCGATGACTCTTCAAACGGATGCAACGACTACTGTGATGATAATAACGAATCGATGAGCGGCGATTATTCAATGGAAATCGACAACGAGGCTTCGGCTGGAAATTCGTCAATGGATATCGATACCTCTGATGCTGAACCCGAGGAGGAGGAGGAGGCAATGTCGTCCGCTGTTGCAACTCATTCGCAGGAAGCGATGGATATCTCCACCATCGATAGCATCAGTGATAACCAAGACACGACGAATGACGATCAAAATTACGAAAGTGACCAACCCGAAGCAAATGAGTCGATGGGTGTCCAAGAAGGGCAAAACGAAGTAACGGACTCAAGCTCCGATGACACGCACAGTGGGAACCCCGGCGACGCGAGTGATGCGTCTGTGGTACTACTTCATGAGGAAGACGAAATCGACATCGACGGTGAGTCATTTTATTAACTGATCGGCATGTATTGGGGCACGCGGTTGTAGATTATAATGGGGAATTTTTAATTTTCAAGATCTTCCCGATTTGGAGAGAACCGAGGAGTTTGAGGCTTTTCAATTACTCTTAGCACTTTTCTAGAAAAACAATTCCCATGGATGCTGTAGCTTTCGTGTATCATTCAAGATCGTATATCAATTGCGTTTTTCTTTCGTTCAGTACATTCAAATGAGAGATCGAGCGATCGCGCCGACGGTGCTAATGAACCAGAAATGCCTCAACAACAAGTACAAGAGCCAGTACACCAAGAGCAACAACAACCCGTTATCCCTGTCATCCAGGCTGGTGGTGGTGGAGGCATGGAATATCGATATATAGATATAATAAGTAGCGCTCCGTGTTTCAATAGACTATTTCGTACTTCTGCAGAGCAAGTAAGATTCCGATTCAGACCATCGATATACGATGACGGTCGTCCATACGAAGCTCTCGCGGAAGGGCTCAGAGAAATTCATCATAGAATTACTAATGGTTTTGCAAGCAACGATTGGATAGGTATAACAATGAATTCAATCACGTTTCGGTACGGTGAGGCGTGGTTTGTCTTTCGGAGAGTTCAAGATTTTGACTATCATGATATATGGGCACTGTTCTATAGCATAGCACAGAGTAATGAGGGTTTTCGCATAGATGGCACTGTAGAATTAATTGCAACGCGAGTGCAGGAACCACGTGGCGCCGGTGCGAGCGATAAAGTTAAGATCGAAGTACTGTCTAAACATTCGGTATTGTTCATTAGAAACTTTGACGATGATTTGTGTTTACCTAGAGCCATCGTTTGTGGATTGAAATATAATTGCCAGAAGTCAAAAGATTTGAAGAGAAACAAAGAATGGGGTAATTTTGCCAGAGATGTACGCGGTGTACAGAAACGCGAAGCGCAGAAATTGTGCGACGATGCGGGTGTTGCCGTACCACAGGGCGGTTGTGGGTACGATGAATTCGAAAAATTTCAAGAGCATCTTCAGAGAGTTCATAATGCAGCGCTCGTGGTGTGGATGAAGCCGAGCATCGCTAACCAAGAGACGCTTTGGTTCGACGGTCGGAAAAAATTCGTGGATGAATCAAAACTTTGGAGCGAACGGGTCGATGTGCTTTACAACGGTGAAAACCATTTTGATTTGATTCTGAATCTTGCAGGAATGGTTACTCGTGATGGAAGGTCTAAGTACTACTGTTATCGATGTAGAAAAAATTACCGTGCACCGTTTTCTCATGCATGTCCGGCAATATGTTCGGGTTGTCACAGCGTGCCGCAGTGTGCAGTCGGTCAAAAAACTCCGTGTAAAGATTGCAATCGAACGTTTGTCAGCCACGATTGTTATTTGAAACACAAGATACCTGGATCGTATAGCGCTCGTCGGACCAAGAGGGCTCGTAAGACTATATGCGACAATGTCCAGTGGTGTAATGAATGCATGTACCGATGGGACAAAGCTATTGACAAAAAACACGAATGTAATGCTCGTTATTGTGAAAATTGTAAAACCAAACACAGCAGTAACGCTCAATGTTATATCCGTAAGCTACAGCCAAACGATGGCCAGAATAATTTGTATGCGTTCTACGACACGGAAACGGAAAGCGAAGAATTAGTCCGCGTGAATCCCGACGGTTCGAGTGTTTATCGACATAGGGTAGTTCTTGCTGTTGTCCAATTCGCTTGTAGCAGATGTTTGAACAATCAAAATTTGGATGAGACTTGCGGTGGATGTGGCAAACGTCAGCATGTTATAGTCGAGAGAAACGGTAAATCTGTGATGGAGCAATTTCTCGACCTTCTTTTGCGCACACAGAATGGTGAGACGGGTCCTAACGGCGAAACCATAGCCGAAAAAACGAAATTTAACAAGATTATTGCGGTTGCGCATAACTCAAAAGCATTTGACGGTCAATTTGTTCTTCAAGAATTAACGAAACGCCTCGTGAAAGGAGTAACGGATACTCCCCAAGTCATTATGAACGGCCGTAAGATTCTCATGATAGAGTGGGGCAAGTTGCGCTTCATAGATAGCCTCAGTTACATGCCTATGGAACTGGCTGCACTGCCCAAAGCGTTTGGTTTGACGGAAACGAAAGGATTTTATCCGCACAAACTGAAGTCGACCGATGAGCGCGGAAACGATGGCCGTTACCCCGATCCCGAAGCTTACGATCCTGGTAGAATGAGCCCCGAGAAGCGCGAAGAGTTCTACACGTGGTACGCTAGCGTGAGCCACTTGCCTTTCTGCCCAAAAACCGAGTTAGAAGAATACTGCAAACGCGATGTGACCGTCTTACGGCAAGCCTGTATCAAGTTTAGGGAAATATTCATGGACGCCACGGGCGTATGTCCCTTTTCGAAGCCGATAACGATCGCCGGTGCATGTTTTGACGCGTATCGAACCTCATTCATGAGCGACCAAGTGATAGGCGTTCTTCCACGCAGAGGGTACGTGCATGCCGATGAGCAGAGCAAGAAAGCTCTGCAGTGGCTTCTGTGGAGGGAGAAGGAGGATGGGATGCAGCGCCCGATGTTGCACGCTGGGAGGGGGCGAGAGCGTCGAATCATCAAAAATCTGCGCGTCGATGGGTATTATGATCGCGAAATCGATAGAGAAAACGGTTTGGACGTGAAAGACATCGTGTATCAATTCCACGGGTGTTATTGGCACGGGTGCACAAATTGCTTCGCGAATCGTCAAATGACGTTGCACGATCGACGGACAATGGATGCCAGGCGCGAGAGAACAAGGAATATTTCGAGCGAAATAAAAAATTCGGGGAAATACGAATTAGTAGAGATCTGGGAGTGTGACTTCGACAGGACGATCGCAAAAGATCCACGCTTCAAAGAATTCATGAAACTTCCCCACCCTTGTCTCTCAAAAGTAACGATAAATCCGCGCGAGCCGTTCTACGGCGGACGTACGGGTAATCTTGTAACGATACGAGAGACGGACGACGACGAGAGTATTCATTATTACGACGTGTGTTCGCTGTACCCATGGGTTTGTAAATACGGCAAATTTCCGATCGGTCATCCGCAAGTGTACATGGGCAAAGACTGCTTCGAAATCACAGGCGAGCAATTCGAGCATTTCAACGAGAAAGTTGAAGGACTGGTCAAGTGTCTCGTTCTACCCCCCACGAACCTGTTTCATCCCGTGCTACCGTACAGAGCTCAGAATAGGCTCATGTTTCCTCTGTGCAGAGCCTGCTGTGAGGAGTTGAGAAGGGACGAATGCGACCATATCCGGGATTCCGAACGCGCGCTATACGGTACGTGGGTCTCCGACGAGCTCAAAAAAGCCGTGAGCTTGGGCTATAAGATCCTCCGCATAGACGTCATCTGGCAATACGAGGTGACACAATACAACCCACATGCAGCGGTGCAAAATGACAAGACGCGCGGTCTCTTTGTGGAGTATGTCAACACATTTTTGAAAATAAAGCAAGAGGCTAGCGGGTGGCCCGACCATTGCGTGGACGACGCGAGTAAAGACGCATATATCGAAGAATACTTCATTCGCGAGGGAATTCGGCTCGATAAAGACAAAATTCAAAAGAATCCAGGGCTGCGTTCTACAGCCAAAATAATTTTGAATAATTTATGGGGCCGATTTGGTATGCGCGGCAATATGACAAAGACGGCAATGATAACAGATCCCGCGAAACTTTTGACACTTCTCCGCGATCCTGACATAGAGGTCGGACGTTTGGAAATAGCGAGCGAAGATGTCATCTACGCGTCATACAAAGAGATCGAAAATATCGCTCCGCACTCGGCCCCGAACACAAACGTTGTTATCGCCGCGTACACAACAGCGCAGGGCCGTCTCAAGCTCTACGAGTACCTGGAAAAGCTCGGTGATCGATGTATCTACATGGATACTGACAGTCTCTTCCTGGTCTCATCCACCCGCATTCCCGACCAATACATGCCTCCCACGGGTGATTTTCTCGGTGATTTGACGAACGAACTTGCCGGCTACGGTCCTGGCGCGAGAATCAAGACTTTCGTTTCCGGTGGGCCCAAATTTTACGCTTACCGCACGGTGAATGACAACGGAGAGACCGTGGATGAGTGCAAGGTTAAGGGTATTCGCCTGAATTACGATAACAGTAGAAAAATAAATTTCGATTCGGTCAAAAAGCTCGTCGAGAAGGCTACTCTGTCAAACGATATAGATACCGCACTCGCTCCGAGCGTCGATCTATTTGGAGACGATGAATACGAAGACGAGAACCTCGGCAATACCCGTCCTCGGCGCTATCACATAGAAGTTGAAAATATGGTTATAGGACGCACCGCGGTGCACGATGTTGTGACGCGAACCGAGCGCAAAAAATGTCAAGTAGTTCTCAAGAAGCGAAGATTTCTGACCCCGAGTCTTTCTGTACCTTATGGATATAAGACAAACTGATCGCCGAAATATTTGTAACCATGATCATGAATAGGAGAGAGAGAGAGCTGACTGTTATAATAATAATAAAGAGAAAATCATCACTCAAATACCTTCCTTTCTTCTTCTATTTCTTACCCCAAAGACTCCAGCAGCGGCGGCGGCGGCGGCGGGCGCGGGCGCTAGAGACGTCAAGCGGACCCCAGCTGATCACCGCGTGGTGCACAGCTCAAGCCGGAGGTGCACCGCTAGGCGTCTCGAACGCCATCCCTGCGGTGAGTATTTAGCAACGCTGCGGCGGCATGACTTGAGAAGAAGAATTGGGTGAAAAAGTGGAATACACGAATGAGCGAGAAAGAGAGATGTATTCACTTGATTTTTGAGATTTATTCAAACTTTCCGTTACACTTTTTCTTTACACTTTTGATCATTCGATCCTCGGTTCATCATCGATTGATATCTCGTGATGAAGATTATTCTTAATCGGGTGTGCCATATCAAAACCAACGAGTATTGTATTGATATGTATTATCGAGCGCTCGGATGCAACACTACACAGAACGACAAACACTGAATTTTCATAATCTCCGCGTTCAACGAAATACGCTCGCAAACTCGCGCCTCTCGTCATCACTTTGAACATATCACAAGCACTTAGAGTCCAGTAAGGGCCTCCTCTGGACTTTGGGAGCACGTACGCCAAACCACAAAGGATGGCTCTTGGAGGTAAGACACAAAACTGCTCCGCCAATTTATACACCCCGTGTATCAGATTGTTGGTTGTCAAGGTGATGCGTCCTCCGTCGTCTATGCATCGGCAATCGAAATACAGTCGCGTCACACTCAACACCTCGCATCTGATCCATTTGGATCCAATGTATGCAGCGATGAGCATTCTCGGCTGGAAAATAACGTTATATTAAAATTCTCTGCGGTCATACTTTGAACCATACGAAAATTTTCTCCCCAAAATAAAAAGCTCTTACTCACCCTCAGCTCAAAAAAGTCGAGTTTTTTCGTTGGCACTGGGGCCACGTCGTACCACATCGTTATGTGATCGTAGACGCGGCCCATCTCTGAATCCAACTGCTGATAGAAAACATCGTCTTGGCTGATGTGGATGTAGAAGGACGATGGTGTGTTGAATTTTACTATCCGCACCTCTCTGGCGCGGTTTAAGAGAGCATCAAGATCTCTGGTTGCTAGTTCCATTCTGGACAACTGTTTGAGGAAAACTGAAGTTCGTGAAAAGCATGATGTGCATCACGAGCACCAGCATCCTGCCACTGAACGTCCTGTTGGAGAGAGAGGGGAAGAAGGGCAGTTCAAAAACTCATATGTTCCCACGTGGTGCTGGACATTTTCGCCCTCCGAGAAGGCATGGGCGTCGATGTCCTAGCCTTACCGCGCTTGCCGCTTCTCGGGACGACTGTATCGGAAAACGACCCGCTTTCGTTCCGAATTTCAGAAAATTCATCGTCGTCGTCGTCCTCGCCGTAGTTGGCGTATTCACGAGTAGATTCCAATTTCCGTTTCGCAGGCAAAGATGAATCTTTCGAATTCCACAATTCCAAGTTGCCTACGTACTCTTGGGGTATACCCATCTCACGGAGAGCGCGCATAAACTCACGCCTACCGATTGCCCGGATCTTCTTACGATGCCTCGCCAAGTCATTCACTATGTCCACAATGTTAGACATGGGTATGGGCTCACCATCGATGCTCACAATGCCAGCCTCGTTCCAATCTATACGATTGCCTGAATTTTTTAAATAGTCGAGTAGCAATTCCGTCTTCTTCTGATACATTTTGGGCACACTGGCTAAGATCACGTCATCTTGTAATCGGACGTCGGCACTCGATTCAAGTTTTCTCCGAGAATGGGAGGCGCCTCTCGATGGATTTCGTTTTTCATCTATGAAGAAGAGATATCGCTGGAGCGTCTGTAAAAATTCCTTAATTTTCTCGTCGTCGGACCCATATTGGTTCGAATCAAGAATACTACGCATCTCCTTATCCAAGCGCGTAAGATTAGTGCCTGGAGTCTGCGCCGACTTTGATTCGATCGCGAGTTCCGGAGCGGCGGTGGCTTGCATCGCTGTTTCAAGCCTCTGTAGTTTATCCTGCGGAACCAGCACCATCTTCTTGGCTCTCTCCATCACTCACGACCGAGGGAGCTGACCAGGAGCTCCAATACAGGAGGTAAGAGGTAAGCTAGGAAATTTCCACCACGCTGAACGATGATCCGTTTTTTGCGCTTCCAGCAATCTTTGCGTGATTTCTTGGCTAGTTTTCTAAGTACAGTCTTGTATTTTCTCAATTTCTTCTTTTGACACTCCTTGAGCGTTACGCCTCCCTTCAATACGTTCAGTGCACACTCACAGATGTACTTTACAAGCTTCTTGTCAGCTCCGCGCAATAATGCGGTGCGTTGCTCGCGATTTGAATGTCTCAGCGCGTCCAGTAATACCAGGTACTTTTTCTCAAAGGGTTGACGTCGAGTCCGAGAGCGCCGACGTCCGATTCTCGATGCAACCTCGCGCATGGTCGAATCCGAACTGATGGATGGATTTCGTCGTCGGGATATTTAAAAATGACGATCGTAGTGGTGCTCGCCGTATTTCGGTACATACACTATTTCACCACCCTCGTCGGGAAATATGCACGAGCGAAAGCGCAACTCGTCCGGTGTCTCTTGTCTCAGATCGATCAGTAGATACGAGAACGGCTTGGACGTGCTATCGCGATAGACTTCTTGCACGAATCGCCAGTCTTCTGGATATACCTGACGCGCCAAGTGTTGAATCTGCCCTCGATCACGAGGATTCTTGAAGAGTACGATGTAATTCGCATTCAGCGAAATTTCACGCTGTCCTTTGTGGAATATATTCTGAGAAATAAAAATGATACTCATATTTCTATGGTGCGAAAATTTTGTAAACATGTCGGTTATTGTGTTGGAATTGTTCTTGTCCGTAGCCTCGCGCATCAAATCGTCTATGATGACGAGCTTTTTCAGATGTGGGTCATTGGAGAAATCTTCTTGTCGCGGAAAGCCCTCTCGAAATTCAACTTGGGTACCGTCGCCAGCCTTAGCCATGTCTCGATATTTATCCTGCCACTCGCTATAGTAGAAGAGAATTCTGTCGAAGCGTACATCGATTTTGTCGCTAATGAATCTCAAAAGCCGGCAAATGAAAAAGCTTTTACCAGCTCGGCTGGGCCCCGCAGCTATCTGAGAAAAAGGATGGCAAAATCGAGTATCCATTGCGTGAGAGCGCGACTCACTGACTACTCAACTCTTCTTCCACGCGTCGTAAATATACCAATCTCGCGATGATCTGATCAGTTTGCCGAAAAAAGCCGTGACTAATGGACACACTCGAGAGACAATATTTCGACCCACGACACCCTGCGGGGTTCTCCGGGGCGAGAAACCTCATACAGCGCAACCCTCGTATCCCTGCGCAACAAGTGAGGGAGTGGCTGACGCGCCACGACGCGTATACGTTGCATAAGCCCATCAGAAAAAAATTCTCTCGCATGTTTTACAACATATCTTGGATAGATCAGCTGTGGGAGGCCGATCTGGTATCTCTTATTGATCTCAAAACGTACAACGATGGGACGGCATTCATACTGGTCGTTATAGACGTGCTGAGCAAATTTGCATGGGCACAGCCTTTACGCGATAAAACGGGGTCAGAGGTAACGAAAGGATTTGTGAAAATTCTGCAAGAAAGCCAACGTCATCCTTACATGCTGCAGACCGATCGCGGGAAGGAATTCGTCAACAACGTGTTCCAGAAACTGCTCAAAGAGAAAGAAATTAGGTTCCGCGTGTCCTTGATGCCCGATAAAAAATGTGCCGTGATCGAGAGATTCATTAGAAGCTTGAAGGAGCGTGTATTCAGATATCTCACTCATCACAATACACGCCGCTACATCGATGTACTGCCGTCATTGACCAGAGCCTACAATCATAGTACCCATTCGACGATTAAAATGAAGCCTGCCGCGGTGACGATCTATAACGCGCGTAAAGCCTATGGAAATCTGTTGAAACGCGCGATGAGAGTTCAAAAGCCACAAAAATCACCTAAATACCACGTCGGCGATTTGACTCGCATCAGTATGGATCGGTCGGTGTTTTACAAAGGTCATGACGAAGGAGGCTGGAGCCAGGAAATATTTCGTATCAATCGAGTACTCAAGAGACAACGCCTGTACGTGTATGAGCTACATGATTTGAATGGTGAACCGATAGAGGGGCTTTTTTATCAACAAGAGCTCAGCCCCGTCCACAGAGATCGTACGGCTCGTGATCAAGAATTCAGAGTCGATAAAGTTCTGGAGTCAAGAGGACGCGGAGCCCGAAAACAATACCTCGTCAGCTGGGTTGGATATCCAAAAGAATTCAATTCTTGGGTTGCTGCTAGTGACTTGAGGGATATTTAAAAGATGGAGGTTAACGATTTCTCCATAGTGTTGCCAAGCAATAGCAGTGCTGACTATTTTCCCAATAACACGACCACGAGCTTTTCGACGCGTCTACCCCGTGAGATCGAATTGCACGGCAAGTGGTCCGTCGGACTCGCTGAAATACATGTACCATGCAGTATACTGCATCTGACCAGGGTGGATTGTAGGCTAGGTGATGACTGCTACTTCCCACATGGAGTATATACGAGTATTCAGGCCCTCGTTGATGCCATCAATGACGCTCTGTTTGAGTTTCACGACAACGAGATGCTACAAAAACTTGGCTACGACGAACGCGGGGGGTTCGTGAAAATGTACGACTACAAAGCAATCAACGGTAGTATGGACAGGAAAGAAGCCACTTTGTCGGACGCCGTTAAGCGCATCCTGGGTTTTGATCAGGGCTGTATACCCGTGCCTGTGCCAGAGAGTGAAGAAGAGGACAGGATGATAAAAATCATGTCTGTAGGGAAACATGCAGCCAGTTTAGCAAGAGCCATACCCGATCAGCTGTTCGTTTACACAAATGTGTGCGAACCGTGCATCGTAGGAGACGCGCATGCGCCTCTACTTAGAATCGTAAATATCGATGCACATACGTATAACTATGGCAGTACAATCGTCAAAAGATTCACACCGTGTACCTATATCCCCGTATTGAATAATCGATTCCAGATCATAGATCTGGATTTAAGGGATCCGTTCGCGAATTCCATACCATTCGATTTTGGGACGCTGACTATTACGCTTCATTTCAAACGCGAGTTCTGATCATGGATTATTACGGTGCATACATGGATCAAGGTGGGGGTGGCGGTCGTGGGGTGAATAATGTATTCGTAGGGTCAAGAAATCAACGAGGCCACGGCATCGGCGCATTTCTAAGTGGACTTCTGAGACAGGCCATTCCATATCTTAGGAGAGGGGTTCAAGCAGTTGGACGAGAAGCGTTCAAAAGTGGTTTGCATGTGCTCGACGACGTTGTCGAAAATAGAGCGTCTTTCAGAGACTCCCTCAAAAGTCGTGCCACCGAGTCTGGTAAGAATCTGACCCGCAAAGCCACAGCTCACCTCACAGATATGATGGCCGGCTCTGGTTATAAAGGTTTGATGCTTCGACGAGGAGTACAGTTGAAGCGCAGTTCTCGCCCTCGACGGAAGCTCACGAGAGACAAGAAGACTCTTAAAAGGCATAAACAGACTCGTCCTAAACAACTGAAGAGGCTGATCAAGAAGAGAACCCGCAAAGTGACGAAACTCAAATCTCGTCGTAAAGTTTCCAAGAGGAAGAAGAGCACGAGAAAGAATAGGATAGACGATATCTTCGGCTAGAATGGCTTTCTTACATCAAGCGAGTTGCGAGTGCATCAAGTCAGAGGTCGATCTTTTCACGCTACCCATGACCCAAACCACCATCGAGGGGTCATCTTGTGTGGAATACAAGCCTGTCAGCAGCTTATCCGACCAATCGCCTATAGAGTTCCAAATTGCAGGCACCGGAGAAGATTACTTGGATTTGGCTCACACGATGCTCAAACTCAACGTGCAAATCACTCCGTATGTACAAGCAGACGATAAGAAGGTGGCACCCGTGAACAATTTCATGCATTCGCTCTTCAGTCAAGTCGATATCTACTTCAATCAAAAACTCGTTTCCCCGGCCAACAATGCATACCCCTACCGGGCATACATTGAAACTCTGCTGAATTACGGTCCCGACGCCAAGGAGTCACATCTTACCACAGCTTTGTGGGCTGCTGATGAAGCCGGGGCGATGGACGAGTTACCGGGGACTGAAAAAAATGATGGTTTGATCACGCGTCAAAGCTACACCAGTGGTGGTAAAGTTATAGACCTACTGGGCCATCTGCATGCGGATGTCTTTAACCAAAATAGACTCCTCCTCAATGGAGTGGACATCAGAATCAGACTCGTTCGTACAAAGGACGTTTTTTGCTTGATGGATGCGTCAGAAAGCAAATACAGCGTTCATATTTCTGAAGCTACACTTCTGGTACGTCGCACAAAAATCAATCCAGCTGTGCTGATTGCTCATGCCAAAGCTTTGGCCACCACCACAGCTAAATACCCCATTACGCGTGTCGAGGTGAAATCATTTACGCTGCACAGTGGAATACTCGGCGATTGTTTGGACAATGTTATCCTCGGCCCACTTCCAAAACGTATCATCGTTGGATTCGTGGATACGAAAGCTTTCAACGGCGATAGGAAGAAAAATCCGTTCAATTTCCAAAATTATTCCATCAACCATCTCTCGCTTTACGTGGATGGGAAGCAGGTACCCAGCAAACCGTTACAACCAAGCTTCAAAGCTACATCTCCTCTCTACATCGAATCGTATCACACTCTTTTCTCCGGTACCGGAATTCATTTCTTGAATGAAGGTATGGGTATCGATAGAGGTGACTACCCTAATGGATATTGTCTTTTCGCTTTCGATCTGACTCCCGATATGTCGGCTCATTGTGGTACCCACTGGTCGCTGGTTCGACACGGCAATGTACGAATTGAGGTACGGTTCGACGCAGCCCTAACAGAAACCATCAATTGTATAGTATACACCGAATTCGATAATGTTATAGAAATAGACTCGACGCGTCAGGTGATCGTTGACTATGCGTCTTAGATCATGCGCGCATCAGCTCTGCGCAACCCCTTCTGCGCGCACCTCAAGCTCCTCCTCTTACACCATGGAGAGGCATCCTACCGTTACTCGTTCAAACAGTTCAACGGTTAGTCATTTCCGGAAAGTCGTTGCGCGCGTTTCGACCGACTCCACCCTTTCGTTGCCGAGAGCCACTCAACATCAAAATGGAGCACGACGATTTTATCATCGATATTCAAGCGTTCCACGACAAAGAAGGGGCGTTTTTACCAAAGGAGATTGCTATCGTGGCTCTCGATGGCAATTTCTCGTCGCACTGGATCGTCAAACCACCGTATCCATTCAACGAACTGAGCAGCAGTTTAATTGCGACAAATTCATATCTCATGGTTAAACACCATGCGTTAGAGTGGTATACTGGGGAATCCATCCTCGAAGATGTTTACAGAACTCTCCGCACCATTTGCAGTGGCGCTCAGAATATTTACGTGCGCGGGTATCAAAAAGTCAGACTGTTGGAAGGTGTGCTGGGCAGACAAGTGATCAACCTTGAAGACTACAGTTGTCCATCTTTCAAAGCTCTGGCCCATTTCGACAAACAATATTGTACCTACCACGGCGCAAGACAAGGATTCGCCTGTTCGGTGCTATATGTTTATAGACTACGATCTTGGATACGAAAACAGTTACGTAAAGCAGCCATCCACGAAACTAAGAATAAACCGACCGTTGCAAGCGCCCTAGAGAAATCCGTCGACGCGGCGAAGACCGGAGAGGGGGTAGTCGAACCCCTTTACTCCAAGCCTTACGATGAACACTCTCCAGATTCTGAGGGCGCTCCAGCACATCCGAGCAGCAACAGTTGGGGTTTACCCCGCAGACCGGATACCCCGCGTGTGGACGCGACCAACCTGTGTCGTAGCGAACGTGCAAAACCATAACCTTCCAGGTTCATACTCTACCATCATCATTCTCACGAATAAAAAATCAGGAGCAGTTATAAAACAATCATTGTAACTCGCAGGTTCACACTGGCAAGCATTCTGGGTGGATAAAAATGGACGCGGCGTGTTTTTCGACAGCTACGGGGAGCCACCCTCAGTCAGTCATCATATTACTCGACTCAAGAGAAACTGCACGTACTTCACATGGAACCAGCGACAACTACAGTCTATTGACTCAAGTGTGTGTGGACAGTATTGTGTTGTGTTTCTGTATTATATGTCCTATTATAATTCTCTCGACGATTTTTTATCTATGTTCTCGTCAGATGCTCGAAACAATGATAAAATATGTGTGAGAGTCTTCAAAAAAATCATGGAGAAAAAGAAAAAGAAAAAGAAAAATGTAAGTACTTCCCGGAAGGGGCACTTTTACTGTATTCAAGCTTGTAAATCAAAATCTTGTGAAACAAATGTTGCGTGAAAAAGATCGAACTGAAATTAATACTGAGAATGAACGTGTCATTATAAGACGGAAAATTGAAGCCAAATTTACTCTATAAGCGTTAGCATACACATATGTCGGTGACTGAATCTCGAAGCTCGTAGGAACACTCTTTTAAGTTAGGTGAACTTCCTCATGTTGAACTTACCTTAAGTATATTCAAGGACATCATTTCAATCGGAGCAGTATTATCAGCCTATAATGTAAGAAAACTCCATCTCTCTCATCTAGTTCATCGTATGTAATCATGCGTAGTATAATCATTTATATAGAGTTGAATATAAGGATCCTACATTTTACCAGTATAATCATATATGTAAAAGTGTGCTTTTGATTTGTGTGCCAATAAAGATAAGCTTTTACCAATCGACTCTCATCAATAGCGAATTAACACTTCCCAGTGAAAATACATACCTTTTCTACATCACTATCTATGGATCATAGTCTCCAAACTTTCTATACGTGTCGTAATTTTTTAATTTTTGATATTCTCCTTTATCCGGGTATTTTTTAGTCTCGTGCACTACGGGTTTTTGCTTATACTCTTTCCACTCAGACGGAATTTCTCTCTTCCTATCATCACGCTTATCCAAAAGAGGAGTGCGCTCTTGACTATTACTCGGTCCGTTACCCATGTCGACAAAGGAATGAAGCATCATCACTTCTACACTCGGTTTATATATTCAGCTCATTACATTTCGATCAACATATTTTTTGTCATTGCACGCATCGCGCCTCGTTCATCTTTTCTGAATGCACAGACACATACGAAAATCCGAAGAGACCCGGACGAAAAGCCTGCGCTCTGCATATACGCAAGATTATATATATATGTCAACGTTGTTTTCCTGGCCAGCATCATCAAGCGTCGTCGTATTTACCACGAAGAGGAGTATAGGTAAGATAGAGCGAAAGAGGGATAAAAAAGAGTATACGTACGCTACGAGCTATATATATAGCTAATGCGTGCATAAGCACATCCTCTCATTTTATTTTTGTTTTAAAAAAAGTAGGGTGCGTCAAAAGTGATTGATCGACCCATTAATCACCCCTCTTAATCCCCCCAAAGATCGATCAATCACGGGTGACGGGTTAACACCCCCGTCGCCCCGCCCACAATACCACGTGACTTCCCCCACCCCTCTGTCTGGACATTGGGTACCATTACTACTAACATTGGATGACTATCCGTTCGAGGTGATGCCATGAATAACAATCCGGCAATCGTCAGGTGCGCGCGGGATCACCGCGCGCGAACTTTTCTCCGCGCCGCTTCGATAGGGCCCCTGATGTAAGTCCAATTTCGACCAAACAAAGCCCAGCTAAGAAAATTAGAAGAGACAAAAAGTCCGTTTTGCTCCAAAAAGAAATTCGTACTTGCAACGAATTGAGGTTCCTCAACCCTCAAACTTGGGCGCATCTCAATGCTCTTTGATGTATCTTGGACAATTCTTAAGCTTACCAATGAAGTTTTGAAATGCGTGAGAGCACATTACATGTCGATCGGATTAGGCTGAGTTATCAAATTTATTAGAGATAGGGATATTGTACGGTTCCAAAGCCGGACTCTGTTTTTGGAATCACACGAATCATAATAACCTATCCGATTCAACGAATTTGCTCCCAAATTCCCTTAAAATATTTGCCCCCATTAGCTATTTCCTCAGCAATTCTGGTTCATATCAACATTTCTTAATTTACCTCAGTTCATTTCAAAGTTTGTTCCAAGACCTCCAAACTGAGCTGGAATGCGTCTACTTTTGTTCGGCTGAAGCCAAGTTATCTTGATTTTCCCAAAGAAAACGATGTAAATCATCGGTAAAACGTTTTTATTGCTGTGTGACACCGTTTTGAACTTTACACCATTGCCGATAAATTTTGACGTGATAAACACGTTCTGAGTGGTGAGAAAAGTCGCGCTGCATGCCCCTTTGAGATGACCATGAGGGGACATGTTAGATACACCCCGATGTTGACCTGCTTTTTTACAAATCATCTCCGTATTTTGCTCATACAATAGCTCCAGATCTGACTCCCTCGACTTTAAAAAACGGTATTTGAGGGCCTTGAGACAAGAAACCGAATGCGCTGAAGTACGTTGAAATTGGTTGAACTACAAGAATTTGGCAACTGTTCTCCTGAATGCATGTTCCTCGGTGATTCTTGAGCTCTGCAAACACGAAAAATGGAGAAATCACCCTAAATTTCCTGGGGAATGCAGAATTGATCCGGGGTCGATGCGAACCATTGATTTCTTTATATTTCAACACTAGCGTAATGCCTTGCGTTGCTCGGCCTGTGAGAATCCCCGAGAGACGTATTAGTTTCTCAAAATGCTCTTTCGAATCAAATGAAAATATGTTCTGTACCATTTTTATATATTGAGTTGAGTGATGGTACTTTTTATGGTCTTCATGAGTTCAAAACCATGTGGAAAACCATCGCTCAACTAAATATATGAAATTTTTGAGAGATAATTTCTCATTCAATTTGGAAGGGCATTTCGAAAAACTAATACGCCTCTCGGGAACACTTACGAGCCGAGCAAAGCGAGGAACTACGCTAGTATTATGCAGTATGTAATGTTAGTTGTGTATGTATGTTATAAGATACGTTATATAATAGTAACATTCATATGTAATAGTGGCGTCGGTCATTGCTAATAGAAACAAGATATGATAGTGGAAGAAGAGTGGGGAAGGCATTGGGTGCCGCGGAACAACATGCGGCGAGTGGGAGTGTGTCGGTGCTCTTCGGTGCGAACACATGGATAACTCGGGATGAACAGAGGTGCAGTATGTATTACTCCCTATACTATATAGTTCTTTTTGAATATGCCGCCCCCGGCGCCCTACTCCGCCCCGCAATTCAATCTGCAAACCGCCCCACTCCGCCCACACCGTCTGATATTCCAAAATCCGCCACACTACGCCCCACACCGCCCACTCCCACCCCACACTGTCTGATATCCCAAATCCCGCCCACACCACCCCACTCTGCCCAACACTGTCTGATATCGCAAAATCCGCCCCACACTATCTTATATCGCAAAATCCGCCCCACTCCGCACCACATAAGTAAACATTATGTATATATATAATCGATATATATATAAATTACTTCCCAATGTGTTCAATTCTCTCCATTCTGGAGGTAGCTGTGAAAATAAACATTATTCTATTTTTTTCATTCCACCACATTTTGAAATGATTGCAATTTAACAGTACGAACGGATTTCCTGACTACCTTAGCATCAATGAATCATGTGATCACATTGATGAATTGAGGTACCGTTCTCAGCCCGTTTGTTTTTTTCTCTCGAATTTCAATGATAATGTAAATGTCATTGCAATTAATACAAGAATTATACATCCACCATTATTACACCTGAATTCCATTGAATTGATTAATCATTGACAATCATAGAGGGAAAGATCGCCGTGAGCCCTATGAGAAACCTCCATAGATTCCCTCATCAATGAAAGATATTTGGATAAAAAAACATTATCAAAACCTATGAAACTCAATAATCTACCAACGTTAACCTGATCTTGTAACATGACAAACTTTAATCATAACTCAAATATATTTTTCACGAATAACAAAATCCTATCTTGTGTATCAACAATTCTTATATCCAATTCCACCTCTCTTCTCCCAAAATCTTTTTATTTTCTTGATAATTGATCATCTTCAAAGGAAACACGAAAAAGCAATCCAAAAAAACTATTATCTATCATACATTCTTTCAATGTAACTTTTTTATCCTGTACAAATTATTCACAAAAAACTCCTTGAATTCCCAATAGTCATTTTTACATTTCCTCATATCTCTATTTTTTATAACTACTTCCTTTCACAACCTCTTTATCACATTCCTCCAATTCTTGCATACTAGACATCCTCTTGACCTTTCTTCATTATTCAGTAGGGCGAAAATTGAATAAAGGCAATCCTCATTCAAATGAACGTTTATATTCACTACAGAACTCATCTCTCCAACGCGATAAATACCCTGTAAAAATATCATTCAACAAGAAGAATGAGTGAACACACATCTCAAATCCGCCTTACACCGCCACACTCAGACCCACACGTCCCCACTGCGCCCCACACCACCCCACACAAACAAACAATATTTATAATTGATATAAATTACTTTTCAGTCTGTGCAGGTCTCTCAATTCTGAAGGTACCTGTGGAAATATACATCATTATATCCATGCCATTCCATGACATCATATCGTCGCCCCCGAAGAAGAAAAACACTTGCATACTATCAAGCGACGAAGACTAACACTTGCGTGTTAGTCACCGACGAAAAGTAACACGATATGTATCAAGCATCGAAGAGTAGCACTTCTCGTGTACCCGCCTCGAAAAATAACACTTGGTCGTGATCACCGACGAAAAGTAACGTTTGCCGGGTACCCGGACGAAGAAAAACACCTCCCGTAAGCCCGGACGAAAAAGAACAACCGCCGTATGCCCGGACGAAGAAAAACACCTGCCGTATGCCCCGACGAGAAAAAACACCTGCTGTATGCCCCGACGAAAAAAAACACCTGCCGTATGCCCGGACGAAGAAAAACACCTGCTGTATGCCCGGACGAAGAAAAACACCTACCGTAAGCCCCGACGAGAAAAAAACACCTCTCATTATCATTCAGCAAAGAGAACATCTGGGGGTTTTTTATACTGTTAGGAGGCGCTCCAACTCATATTTGAAGGAAAAATTATGTCTGGGCGTTGCACCAGCAGAGAGCATCATCACCTCTGCCCCAAGCCAAGAACGTCTCGTAAATATCACCTATTGCATGATTCTTACTGTTCACATTCATCAAAACTATTCTCTCTCTCTCTCTCCTGGAAATCTACACGATAGTTCTAGTCCATTGTATTTTTTCTTTTTCCACCTGAAACACCCCCGCAATCATTGCATAGTGTGAGGCAGCTGTATCTTATTCCTTATTTCCTCTTCTTAAGTTTTTCCTATCGAAGGGCGTTCAGTTCACAGTATACTTTGTCAATCGAATTCCTGAACTCGAGATCAAATTTAGGAGGTCTCAAAAGTTATTTGGTTTCGCTCTTGTCTAGATTTGTTATTACACTCCAAAATTATTAATCTTCGAAAAAAGCCATGTCACGGTCTATTCTATATATAAGAGAGCTTCACGTGTCGCTCACAAAAATCATATCTCAGATTCTTCTCTTGGTTCCAAATCAGTTCAAAGGTAGACAATAAGATTCCTTTTCTCACCTGTAAGATTCTATGATTCCCTTCAAACGTGCATTCGTGTATCGTTTTGGACTTACAATAAGTATTTCTAACAAGGAAAGGGGTTTCTTGGTACGGTGCGTATGCTTCGATCTTAGTTACAAGTTCTGACAGGATTATTGCGTGATTCGAGATGTCTATGGCAATATTGCTTTTGAATAAAGTTTTCAACTGATAGATGCTTTCTATGGGGGAAAATGTCGGATACATGAAGAACTGATTTTCTAGGAGTCCTATTCTCAACATCTTCTTCAAAAGAATGTTTTATTGTAACATATTATGTTCGCAGGAAAAAACTTCAGTTGTCAACGTTTTCTTGCTTCCAAAGTTATGCTTTGCTCATTTTTCGCAGATTCATTTTTAGACTACTAATTCGTTGTTATTCGTTATTAGATACATTGTTATTCTGTGACAGAAAACATTGAAATTAAAATTTCTTCAGAGATAACTCCGATTATTACCAACAGGTGTTTTTCTTCGTCCGGGCATACAGTAGATGTTTTTTTTGGTCGGGGTATACGGCAGGTGTTTTTTTTTCGTCCGGGCATACAGTAGATGTTTTTTTTGGTCGGGGCATACGGCAGGTGTTTTTTTTTTCGTCGGGGCATACGGCAGGTGTTTTTTTTCGTCGGGGCATAGGAGTTGTCCATTAATTACGTAAGGAAAATTCCCGTCTACTTTGACCACCCACCCACCCCTTGCAAGGGAGCGTCAGATTGTAAGTAACCACCCATCCTTTCTTACGTAATATTTAACACATGTTTTTAACTTAAATTCGTGTATTGTCGTTGCGTAACATTAAACGCTCGTTTTGAACCTTAAACTCGTAAATTGACATCAAAAGAGCACACTTGACACACAGCTATGCATATCTAAGTGAACTTATTTTTAGTTTTGAAAATTTGACAAAGGAATGAGAGTCTCATTTTTTGAGAAACGGGGTCGAAACCCATTCCTTGATAGAATCGATGACAGGAACTGACGATCCTTCGGCCAATATTGATTTCAATTGATCTTTTGCTAACCAGAAATTGTCAAATTTCTCGGCTTCTCCACTCTCGACCCATTCAAGATCTGGTTCATCTCTTGATTCTTCGTTCTGTAGCACACACAACAGTTCGTTGTCCCTTTCAGCCAGAATTGAAGCGACGTGCATCCTTTTTTGGCGCCAATTCATTTTATGTTGCAAAGATTGCATGTGAGAAGAAGCTGACTTCTTTGATGCGAAGTAGATCCCACAAGTTTGACAACATCTATCGACCAAGTCTGACTGTAAACTAGGGCAATATAAATCATAAGGGAGTTGTAGGAAACAATCATTAGGAGGTGATATTTTTAAAGCCAATCTTTGCATCAACGGTAGAAACTTCGAGGTTCGCATTTCAGCAGCTCTAGGGATTTCGATTTTGCCATCTTTGTAAGCTAGTGGATATGGTGGAGGCAAGAATCTGTCAGGCAGGACTTTTAGGAGATCACTCCTGAATTCGCCACAACATTTCTCGTTTCTACATTTCACGATCTAAAACGTAGAAATGTCATTTTTTAAGATATAAATAACGCGTTAATTCTACTAAACTACATATATGGATTCATGCCCAACCTGTAATAGGTATTGAGATTCTCGTACGTGTTGCGAATACCATTCTTCATTGCGTGGGGTTCTTCGCGTAATATTTCATCAACTTCATACTCTGCTTTGACGGGGAAGTCATCGATAGTCATTTCATTCCAGATTTCAGCCAGAGTATTCCCAGCATGTTCGAAATTCCTCTTTTCTAACTCGGCATCAATCGTTTCCCCACTCCCATTGAGATGGCTACCGTAGTAATCGTGTTTCAGAATTACTCCGGAGAGTTGTTTACTGAGAGGAGCCATTCTCCTCTTACTTCGATTGTAACAACTCCAGCCTGGAGCATTTGTGATGGCAAAAAAAGCATCCAAGCCGAACTCAATGAAGTGTTGAATAGCCTGAGTGATGGTCTTTGGAAACCTGGAAGAAATTCTATTCGTAATAAATTTATTGAAAGCGGGCTTATGTATAATCAATTTGAATATATTTGTGATGGTCTAAAGTTGATTTTTCAGGTATATTGTTTGCTTTACCTGGGATTTTCGTCAGGGCCACCATCAACAGTCATGATGATAACTGGCTTCAAAACTCCATTAAATTTCATAATAGTATCAAACTCTTTTATTTCTAGTAATCTTCGGAAATCCGAAGCATGAGTAGCGGCTGTAGAAGAAGAATGTTTACCACTTCGTATACTGATATACGTTGGCCCAGAGTAAGACACAGCGTCCGGAGATCCGAATCTATTCGGTTCTATCACTATCCCAGCATAGACTGATGGTATTAATTTATGCCGTGCTGAGATTACGAAGTCGTGATCGGGTAATTTCACGACATATTCCACATGCATCAAAAGTGGCGATTGTTTCTTTGCAGCAGTGAGACCAATCGGCACCTTGGCTTTGTCATCTTGTGAAATAAACCCTACTTGATCAGGTCCTAACATAGAAGCAAGTGACTCTACACTCCGAATAGAAGCGAGGCAGAAATCATGATCAGTGTGCGCTTTGTGATGATCATTTTTGGCTTTGTACAATTTTACAGGCACTGTTCGCACGTGTTTTCGACCTTCAATCGATGAAGATTTTCTGGGCATTAATCTCAAATAAGTGGCACTTCGTGACAGGTGATAACCTCTCTCATTCAAAAGATTACAAAGATCGTCTAGTGTCCGGCAGCTACGAATTTCTTCGGTGCGTCGTCGATCATGAGCCGCACTACCATGAATGGCAATCGACTTGATAGTTTCAAGCAAACCTGGCTGCGTATCTTCTAATCGGGGTCTACCAACTTCCGCTTTTCTCATAGGACTTGACTCGAAAGACGTTTCTATGTCATTCAATTTTCTTTTGACCTTCTCTCTATGTGCTTGTTGATACTTGGCATTATTTTTGATATTTTGGAGACTTTGTTTAGCAGCTTCTAGTTGGAGCTTGGTTTTTTTCATTTCTTGGAAGCTGTCCAATGTATCATCAATTCCAACGTTCTGCATCATTAACTGACTGCTGAGTTTACTCTCCAATGCTTGAACTTTTGCCAGTTGTTTGTCCTGAGCCGGTTTATAGATTTTTTTTTTCAAGGGATCGTTGATACGTTGTTTCTCTTCATGAGTTTGACTATCATTCAGTCCATGCTCAGACTCAGGGTTTGAAGACATTGGCTCAGATGATGATTGCTGATTGGAAGAATTAAGTGTTGTAAGGAAGATTTCATTTTGGATGTATATTCAAAAGCCAGCTGTTTTATGAGGTCTGGCGTTGCACAAAAAATTGAGAAAATGGCCAATACAAATATAGTGTGTACAAATGACTTTTGTAAGATCACCTCATAAGTTGTGGACTCACTTTTTTGTTAGACGAAGAGGTACTCGGTTGATTCTCAATTCCTTCAACGGGGTTGAGGTTCAAAGTGCAAACCTGCGTCGATGCAAATGAAAGTTATAGCAGCTGAGTAAAGATTTTGACAAATATTCTACTTTTTCTTGGCTCATTAGCGAAAAGATGTGATTTTTAGAAATCATTCATCGTCGAACAGAGTTTTCTTCTACTGGATCAATTTCAACATGGAGAATCCTCATCCGAATCAAAGAGATGGTGATGCATGTTGTGACTTACGTTCCTCGTAAACTGCCCTTTGAATTTTTCTTTCCTTTCTTCAATAATATTTTCCCATCGTACCATCTCCGTATCTGCAACTTTCTTCAATTCCTCTCGATCTTTGTGTTGAAGTTTCAAAATACGCCATTTCTTTGCAAACTTCAGACGACTCTCTTTGCCTTTCATGCTAGAATGAAAGGCCTGATAACATTTGTAATACTTTTGATGCAGTTTATCAAGATCGACAGGCATGCTCTCTTATTATATCGATATTTCTGGAAACGCCTCGGAAAACGCTAATAAATTAAATGAATGCACTCGCGATTTGAGATTCACTCTTCACAGTTATTTAACTGACGGAATTCTTCTTGACCTGCGAACTCGACGAAAGCACATCGATGACTGATCATCGTCATTTACTCTATATTGTTTCAGCTCTCGCCGTCGAGTCGAGAACGCGTGCTGGAACAAGTAAGAACACGATATGTCGTCTTGGCTTCGCCAATGTGTCTCTGGAGCTCTATTTCGTAAACAAATAGCATATAAGAGCAGCCTTTGTAACCGCGCCACTCGGAGTCGAAGGCAAAGGTATCCGGCATGAGGCGCGATACTGATGCCTTTTCTTGGAAAGATTGGGATACTCGAGCGATCGTCGTATGCGATATTTAACAGAATATAATAGCAGTTGATACCGACTGTTTTAAGCACGTGCTTGAAAGACTGAGCTGAACCACTGGTAGAGAATTCCCACTGAAATAACAATTATCAAGTACCGAAAAATCTTACGTAAGAATTCAGTGTTTGTACCCACCTTTCAAGCGTAAGAAATGATAAGACTTTTGGCACCACCCACCCACCCACGAGACCCTCACGTAATTAATGGACAACCCCTTAATACGGCAGGTGTTTTTTTCGTCGGGGCATACAGCAGGTGTTTTTTTCCGTCGGGGCATACAGCAGGTGTTTTTCTTCGTCCGGGCATACGGCAGGTGTTTTTTTCGTCGGGGCATACAGCAGGTGTTTTTTTCCGTCGGGGCATACAGCAGGTGTTTTTCTTCGTCCGGGCATACGGCAGGTGTTTTTTTCGTCGGGGCATACAGCAGGTGTTTTTTTCCGTCGGGGCATACAGCAGGTGTTTTTCTTCGTCCGGGCATACAGTAGATGTTTTTTTTGGTCGGGGTATACGGCAGGTGTTTTTTTTTTCGTCCGGGCATACGGCAGGTGTTTTATTTCGTCCGGGCATACGGCAGCTGTACTTTTTCGTCCGGGCATACGGCAGCTGTTCTTTTCCGTCCGGGCTCCCGGCAAATGTTACTTTTCGTCGCTACTACGGGCAACGTGTTCTTCTTCGCCGGTAGTTACGAGCGGGTGTTACTATTCATCGGAAGCTACAGCCGGGCGTTATTTTTCGTCGCTGGTTAAAAATACGCGTTAATCTTCGTCCTGGGATACGGATGGTGTTTCTTCTCATGAATGCATCCAGAAGGTGCTACTCTTCACCGGTAATCCAGAAAGTGTTTCTCTTCTTCGGGGGCGACGATATCATGATTGGAATTAAACAGTACGAACTGATTATTATATTACAGTATAAAATTTCTTCCTCCATTCTTTTCACGATGAATGCAGGAGATCTACAATCCTCATATTATTCAGTTTACACTCACTCAGAGATATTATACACACATTTTTCATTATTCTCAGGGGATTTCCTAGAATACGTTGCAATTCGCATCACATACTACGAACGGTTTTCCTGACTACCTTATCATCAATTTATCAAGAGATTTCATTGATGAAATGAGGTACCGTTCTGAGCCCGTTTCTTTTTTTTTTGTTTTTTGTTTTTTCTTTTTTCTTCATCTGAATTAGAAATGGATTATTAGAATCTTTCCAATGTGAACATGTGATATATGAACCAAAGTATCACTGAATATCTCGACAATTTATATATGCGCCATATCGGAGCATTCAGCCGCAGCCGTCACTAGGGGGGTCTGGAAAAAATCCCAAAATTTTTTTTCTACTAGTAACATGTTTTTGTTAGCACCATCATTTGAGTATCGTAGTTAGTAACATACTCAAATGGTACGAAAATTTTTTTTGGAATTCTTTCGAAGCCCCCATGGGCCTGAGGGCCCATAAAAGATCCATTTGAGGCTCCTTTTGAGCCACTTTCGGAAAAATCGTAGCTCCGAATAAACTCATCATTTTTAGACGTACTTGGGCGCATTTTCTTCCTCAAAACTGGTACTTTCGAGGAAAAAATCATTCAAGAGCGATAATTGAGCCTCGCAACTTTTAGGAGCTATTTGCTGAGAGTACATTTTAGCGATTTTTGGGCATCCTCCAAAGTAATCTAGCTTTTTTCAGACATGAGATAATCGACTTCCACCAGTGGTCATTTTGAAGGTCTCGAAGGAAGCTACAATTTGACCGCTTGTGAAAGTTGATTATCGGACTTTTCATGAAAGTTACAGTCGTTACAATTTTAGTAATTTCGTGAAAATGCCTATTTTTGGTATAGATGTAGAATATTGATATATGATCGTTAAAAATTATTTTGTTTGGAAAAGAATAGAAAGATTAATGAGTGTGAAGTGTTATAGGGTATGATTTAGTGGTTTTAGAGTTGGTTCTTTGAATTTTATTAAGATAAAATTGAATGTAAATGGGGGTTGGCGAGCGGAGCGAGCAGGGGGGCTTGCCCCCCCCTAGTATCTATATATATATATATATATATATATTTACACACAAGTATTCTGCAGTCAATTACATTCTGTCTTCGAGAATATATGTGAGAAGAACGAAAGGGGTAAGTCATTTGTATTCAACATTCATATATAATAGTGACGTCATATTATATAATATGTAATGTTATGTTGTGTATGTATGTTATGTAATACGTTATATAATAGTAACATTCATACGTAATAGTGGCGTCGGTCATTGCTAATAGGAACAAGATATGATGGTGAAAGAAGAGTGGGGGAAGACATTTGGTGCCGCGAAACAACTTGACGTGTGGCAGTCTGTCGGTGCTCTTCGGTGCGAACACATGGGTAACTGGGGATGAACAACGGTGTAATATATTTACACAAATATCTGCAGTCAATTATATTCTATCTCGGGACAAAAGTGGTAAGTAATTCGTATTCAACATTCATATGTGATAGTAAAAGAAAAGATTTTCATCTAATGATTCAATTACAGAAGAAGTCAGTAGCAGACTCAGAAGACAATCGAAGATCGAGAAGCTCGAGCACGTATATGGGTAATTCTCAGGAACTTTTGATTTTTGTGTTACTAGGCTATCGCAAAGTCCTGCATCTCGTCGACACTGGTTTCATGCTTGATAATACTTCAAAATTCTTAATTGATGGGAAATCAATATATTTGTGGATTTCTGAGTTGTTCCGAAGGACTCAGAACTATTTATGATCACTACAATCAGAGAAGAACAGGAAAATCGACTGTTACTAGCTCGATTTTTCCTCTTATTCTTGGAAGTACTGCTATGCCGAACTAGCAATCGTCTCAGCTCCAACGGAATGAGCAAGATTGTACCATAAGATATATCTGGAATCAGCCTCACTGATGTGGTGCAAGTAGAAAAAAAATGACGAGTACTCCAGAACGCGTTACCACAATTTGAGGTTTTCTAAATTGCCGTACTATTTCGTTCATAATGTTCATGCCGTGGAAACAATGCCAATGGCAAAAAGATATATCAAGATATAATCAAAAACAAAGAATTTGAGCCATCACTCGTTGATGTGCTTCAATCTGCACTCGATTGAGAGCTTGGAGAAAATAACTTCTACCTGCGTGAACTTCAGGATAAAGGTGATTTTTTGAACGTCACTTCATTGGATCGAATTTTTTGGAGCTGAATGTGTTTGTGCACGCTCATTTTGATCACTACTCGGTTGATTTTCGATATGGCAAGCTCATATGTTCATTTCTGCACTTGAGCCTGTGGGGTAGAGTACACACATGACTGTAAAGAGTCAATGTTTACGTCGCGAGTTACATTGATCAGCACCTTAATTAAGTATGTGGTGCTCGCATTGACGTGATATACATGAACACCGAATTTCATGTATACCAAAATTTCTGTGGAGATCTTGACAAAAATACTGCGTCCATGGAACGAAAGATCGGTACGAATACGAAGCGGAATCCTAAGAAAAGGAAGCATCAGAATCAAGTTGATGCAAAAGATTCTTCTAATACGGCAACTCAAAGAGTTTTGAACGATGAAAGGGTGATAGAAAAACGAAGCCTCAGAAGTGCAGATAAAGTTTGTGGTCTGAAGATTATGAAGTGAAATGGAAAATGTGTGCTTCACAAATTTCTTCGAGGAATCATAATTTCGTTATTTTGTGTTATTCATGTTATCTTTGACAACGTTGATTTTAAGATCATGTGTTGTTCTATGGATGAACTTTAAGTGTTGTTATTATTTTTGTTCTCTCATTGTTATGATCTCGAGATTCATCTAGGAATAAAATGTATTTCATCTTTGGTATTTACCGGTTCCTTTTTGAACCCTTGTCCCAGCTTGTTTGCCACATCTCAGGTATCCGTTATGTTCTTGGCCTGTTATCGGAGAGGACTCAAGGAGGTTTACACGCTCATTGGAGTTATTTTGAAACTATTTCACCAAGCCGATATTTTTTCGAGACACTCGATTAGGAAGAAAATATATTCTAAGAACTCGAAAATTGGCATGTGTCTTATGATCTAGAATATTTTTACTTTCCCATTGGGAGGATAAGTATCTTCTGTGCAGTGATCTGAGCCTCTGATCATTTGAAGTCGTGTCGTCGAATATTCTTGTACGGTTTTAAGTCTCTATGATTCATTTGAACCAGTGAAAAACTCAGATTCTGGTATTTGGGCACTTAACACGTTCGCTGCGACGGGTCCCACCGGTGGGACCCGCGATTTTGCTTTCTCTAAAGAGAAAGCTTTGTTTTCACCCCAACGAAAATTTGATCGAATCTTTCATAAAAATCAACATACTCTTCAACAAAATCCCCTTTATCTAAAGGAGCCAAAGACCATTCTCTTCCTTTCGCCAAAAGCTATCAATTGTAGGTAACACTTTTCCTCCTAATACCTTTCCAAATCTGTCACAGACTCATCTTCGCGCCCCTTTGTCCGTGTTTGTATGTGTGTGTGTGTGTGTGTGTGTGTATGTTGTTTTATACCGAACACGCTTTCTCTTTTACTCTTCACCTTATCAACTTTTGGCTTTCTACAAGTTGTACAAAATCCAATTTCTGAGAGCCCAGTGATTTGGCACCTTTCGGCTCCCAGTCAAATTGGATCCATGGGCTTTTTCAACCAAAAGTCCTCAAATTTCGACTTTTAATACATAAATATCTCTTTTTCATATACTCTCACAACGAATTGAGTCACCTCAACTATGATTTCTTCTGCAAGATCTATAGATTGGTTAAAACAGAATTTTTATTTAATCTTTACAGGTCTCACATTTTTTGAAAAATCGAAATTTTCACCAAAAATACCATTTTAACCCTTTTCAAACCCGCTGCGTCAAAATTCTGCTTAAACCAAACAATAGATATCATCGAAAAAACCTTAGACTAGATGACCCAAATCACTCTCGAAAGCTTTCTCTAAAAAATAAGTAAAAAAATAGTTGAAAATTTCTTTCAATATCCATTTTTTCCTCATATCTTCCTTTGTCATTCATCTGCCACTTTTAATCACCTAAACTATCATTTTTTCTGCATGATCTATCGATTGGTTGATACGGAATTTTTATTCAATCTTCACAGATCTCACATTTTCGTAAAAATCAAGATTTTTACCAAAAATTCCATTATGACCCTTTTCAAACCCGCTGCATCAAAATTCCGTTTCAACCAAACAATAGATATCATCGGAAAAACCTTAGACTAGATGACTCAAATCACTCTCAAGAGCTTTCTCTGAAAAACAAGTCGAACAATAGTTGAAAATTTCTTCCAATATCCATTTTTCCCTTATATCTTCCTTTGTCACTCATCTGTCTCAATTTTGATCACCTAAACTATCATTCTGCTCTCTCTAAAGAGAAAGCTTTGTTTCCACCCCAGCAAACTTTTGATCGAATTTTCCACTAAAACCAATATTCTCTTCAACAAAATTCCGTTTATCTGAAAAAGCCTCAGACCATTCTCTTCCTCTTGCCAAAATCTATCAATTGTAGGTAACACTTTCCCTCCTTCCTAATACGTCAGAGACGGATCTTTGCACCCCTTTGTCCGTGTGTGTGTGTGTGTTGTTTTCTATCCGACACGCTTTCTTCTTTACTATTCACTATATCAATTTTTGGCTTTCTACAAGTTGTACAGAATCCAATTTCTGAGAGCCCAGTGATTTGGCAGCTTTCAGCTCCCAGTCAAATTTGATCCATTGGGTTTTTAGAGCGAAACGGCTCAAATTTCGACTCTCAATACATAAATATCTTTCTCTCACACACTCTCACAACAAATTGAGTCACGTAAACTATGCTTTTTTCTGCAAGATCTATCGATTGGTTAATACCGAAATTTTATAAAATCTTCACAGATCTCAAAATTTCGAGAAAATCAAAATTTCCACCAAAAATTTCATTTTGACCCTTTTCAAACCCACTGCATCGTAATTCCGTCTGAACCAGACAATGGATATTGTTAGAGAAACCTCAGACTAGAGGGCCCAAATCTCTCTAAAAAGCTTCCTCTAAAGAATAACTCAAAAAATAATGGGAAATTTTTCTAAATATTCATTTTTTCCTCGTACCTTCTTTTATGACTCATTTATCTCAATTTCAATGACCTGAACTATGGTTTTTTCTGCATTATCTATCGATTGGTTAATACCGAAATTTTATAAAATCTTCACAGATCTCGAATTTCCGAAAAAATCAAAATTTTCACCAAAAATTTCATTTCAACACTTTTCAAACCCACTGCATCGTGATTCCGTCTCAACCAAACGATGGATATTGTCAAAAAAACCTCAGTCTAGATGGCCTGAATCTCTATAAGAAGCTTCCTCAAAAGAATCACTCAAAAAATAATGGAAAATTAGAATTAATATTCATTTTTCCCTCGTATCATCCTTTACGACTCATTTATCTCAATTCCAATGACCTAAACAATGGTTTTTCTGCATTATCTATCGATTGGTTAATACCGAAATTTTATTGAGTCTTTACAAATCTCAAATCTCCGAAAAAATCAGAATTTTCACCAAAAATTTCATTTTAACCTTTTTCAAACCCACTGCATCGTGATTCCGTCTCAACCAAACGATGGATATTGTTGAAAAAACCTCAGTCTAGATAGCCTGAATCTCTATAAGAAGCTTCCTCAAAATAATAACTCAAAAAATAGTAGAAAATTAGAATTAATATTCATTTTCCCCTCGTATCATACTTTACGACTCATTTATCTCAATTCTAATGACCTAAAGACTCACTCATGTGCCATTCTGAATCGATTGGCTCATACGAAATTTTCACAAAATCCTTAAAACATCATTCAAATGAAGATTCCTTCGGGGGAAGGGAATTTTCACAAAGGACTCCAGTTTAATCATCTCTAAACCGACTATATCAAAATTTTCTCTCAATCAAACAATAGATATTGTTGGAAAAACCTCCTTTTAGATTACCCAAATCTCTCTGAAATGCTTCCTCAAAAGAAAAACTCAAAATATAGGGTACTTTCTTTTTCGTTAAAATTATCATCATATAACGTCGTGAGAAAGCATTCTGCTAATCACTTCCAGCAGCGTATTTTATCTTTTGATTTTCCCCGACTTAGACTTGCTCGAATAAATCTTCCAAAAGGGTCTATCATGGCGGTTTACTTTGCCAGGAACGTAGACAATAAGATGAAGAAGAATCTAGACCCATATTAGCGTTTCTACCGAAATGCGGGGGTCCAGAACATGACCGAAATGAAATCATGAAAAAACGGCGTCGCAGCGAACGTGTTAACGTCCCACGATGATGGCGTGGGTCGAAAGTCGTGCACAAACTCGGAATTATCATTCTGAATAATGTATCTCAAGGTAAGCAAAATCTCAGAGTTGTGCTCGAAGTTTGGAAAAGAAATTTTCAAAACACGGAAAATCAAAAGTTCCTGAGAATTGCCCATATAGCCCAAGAACAAAAACAAAACACGTCATCTTCTAACACATCAAAATGTTTGGGTAAGTTTTATATTTTAGTTAAATTCTTAATACCATTCTCATGACTTCACTATCAGTCATCCTCTAATATTGAAAGCGATCATTAGTTTCTTACGTGTCTCTGAAGACACACGTAGTTATGATGTGGTGAGTAATATCACAAATTCAGAAATTTTTTCTCAATACACACTGCTTACATTAAGAGTTGATTTTCAATTTCTCACATTATCTATAAAAACACACACAATCATTGTTGTTTTCATTATATGTTACAGGTGTCCGGAAGATGAAGAAACTTCCAGCACAACGAAGATCCCAGTCAAAGGAGAATTTATCAAGACACGGAAGAAGACTCTGGACATCATATTTTATAATTCGCCAAGACACGAATTATTCAATGGCAATGTTGAAAAGATGGAGTGTGAGTCATATATTCATGAATAAAATTTTCTTGAAACCATTTTGCTTTCTCGAAAGATAAAGCTTTGTTTTCATCCCAGCAAAATTTTGATCAAATTTCCCACTAAAACCAATATTTTCTTCAACAAAATTCCGTTCATTTGAAAAAACCTTAGACCATTCTCTTCCCATCGCCAAAATCGATCAATTGTAGGTAACACTTTTCCTCCTAATAGCCTTCCAAATCCGTCAGAGACTCATCTTTGCACCCCTTTGTCCGTGTGTGTGTGTGTGTTGTTTTCTATCGGACACGCTTTCTCTTTTACTGTCCACTATATCAATTTTTGGCTTTCTAGAAGTTGTACAGAATCAAATTTCTGAGAGCCCAGTGACTTGGCGGCTTTCAGCTCTCAGTCAAATTTAATCCATGAGGTTTTTAGAGCAAAACAGCTCAAATATCGACTCTTAATACGTAAATATCTTTTGCTCACACGGTCTCACCACGAATTGAGTTACCTAAACTATGGTTTTTCCTGCAAGATCTATCGATTGGTTGATACCGAAATTTTATAGAATCTTCACAGATCTCAAATTTTCGAAAAAATCAAAATTTTCACCAAAAATTTCATTTTAACCCTTTTTAAACCCACTGCATCAAAGTTCCATCTCAACCAAACGATGGATATTGTTAAAAAAACCTCAGACTAGAAGGCCCAAATCTCTCTAAAAAGCTTTCTCTGAAGAATAACTCAAAAAATAATGGGAAATTTTTCTTAATATTCATTCTTTCCTCGTACCTTCTTTTATGACACATTTATCTCAATTTCAATGACCTAAACTATGGTTTTTTCTGCATTATCTATCGATTGGTTATTACCGAAATTCAATTGAGTCTTCACAAATTTCAAATTTCCGAAAAAATCAAAATTTTCACCAAAAATTTCATTTGAACCCTTTTCAAACCCACTTCATCGTGATTCCGTCTCAACCAAACGATGAATATTCTCAAAAAACCTCAATTTAGATGGCCTGGATCTCCATAAGAAGCTTCCTCAAAAGAATAACTCAAAAAATGATGGAAAATTAGAATTAATATTCATTTTTCCCTCGTATCATCCTTTACGACTCATTCATCTCAATTCTACTGACATAAAGACTCACTTATGCGCCATTCTGAATCGATTGGCTGATACGAAATGTTCATAAAATCCGTAAAACATTATTCAAATGAAGATTCTTTCGGGAGAAGGGAATTTTCACAAAGGACTCCAGTTAATCATCTTTAAACCAACTATATCAAAATTTTCTCTCAATCAAACAATAGATATTGTTGGAAAAACCTCCTTTCAGATGACCCAAATCTCTCTGAAATGCTTCCTCGAAGGAAAAACTCAAAATATAGGGTACTTTCTTTTTCGTTAAAATTATCATTATATAACGCCGGGAGAAAGCATTCTGCTAATCATTCTCAGCAGCGTATTTCTCATTAAGAATTATAATGAATCAACTCGTTCAGGTTTTATAATTTATTCAAGGTCAGTTTCTTCCTCTTTTGTAGAACTATAAACAATCTACATCTGTTCTATACTTCACTTTCATTCATATTATTTTATTACCGTGATTAATTCGTTCATTGCGTGGATAAAATCACGTGAATTGTTGTGTATACTCGGTTCTACCGGTAGTTTCATTCAATGAGATTGTGTTCAACGGCAGACATATTAGCCGGCTCGCGAGTCTCAACGGGAAGGCTCGTAAACTTCTTGAAAAGAATCCCAAATTCACATCAATCGATTGAACAAATCGTAGGAAGTCGATTGATGATAATGTTTAAAAATTTTCAGATCTTACCAGAACCACAATATAACCATGCAACGTCCTTTTGAATATTCGTTCTCATTTTAGTCAAAATATATCTATAATGGAATAGAATGAGTCACAAGAGAAATCGAAAAATGATTGTATACACGTATCTCCAACTGTAAATTAAGTGATTCAAAGTGATATACATATTCTTTATATCCCATCCCACCTCCTACCCCAACCTTCTGTGTTTCATTACTCATAATCTGAATCAAATATTGAAAAGTACTTGCCGAGGATCGACAGAGGATCATTCAAGGATCAACAGGTTCGTGAGATATTTTCAGTAAAATGAAGATCCCCACAAATACCATATGACTACATATGTACGTCTTTTTTGAGCCCCAAAACCTCAGGATTAAGAATCCCGGGGAATCGTTGAGAATTTTCAAATTTTATCCTATTAAGATTTCGACAAAATAATCGTATTTCAAAACCACCAAGATATAAACAATAACAAAAATTAGGGAAAATGTGTTACAACTCATGAAAATCCGTTTCAAACTTCGAATCATACATTTCAAAACTTCATTGGTGGGCTTAAGAATTGTCCAAAATACATCGAAGAGCATTGAGATGCGCCCAAGTTTGAGGTTTGAGGAACCTTAATTCGTTGTAAGTACGAAATTTTTTTCCAGGAGAAAAACGAACTTTCTGTCTCTTTTAATTTTTATAGCTCGGCTTTGTTTGGTCGAAATTGAACTTACATCAGCTTATCTTGAAGGTCTTGGAGCAAGATTTAAAATTAGCTCAGGTGCGTTGAGAAGTGTCAAAGTAGGCCATACAGCGTGATGAAGTTTAAGTATGTTGGAGCTAGAAAATTTGTCTTGAATCAGATCCGATTTCGGTCGAAACGGATTCTGAAACTAAAATATGAGAGGAAAATGATAGCGTTCGCGGATTCTTTCGTCATTTTCGCAAAATTTTTGAGCGTCTCAAGAATACCGCGACGCCTCGCTTCAATATTATGGGTACCTGCGTACGTTTCCAGAAGAATGACGGAATCTTGTACGACTCTAAGCGGATAGACTCACTTGTCCTGGAGTAGTGGGTGACAACCAGACCATGAGTGTTCGCGTACGCCGCTAAATTCATTCGAATTTGCGAAAGCGAGTTCGCGTGTGACTACTAAACCATGGATATTGGCGTTCAAGCCAAATCATGCAGAGCGTACGCTACCTGAATGTTGCCGATTCGGGTACGCCCGCTCACGCGTGGCTACCAGTTCATGGATATTTGCATACGCTACCATAAATGTTGATTTTTGCGTACGTGGTTCAGTGAATGGAACTACTTCTCTCGAGTCGCGCATCTGCCTACCAAACCATGAATATTTGCGTAGGCGAGAGCGGGGTATGGTGGGTAGCTCAAAGATTTGGGCACACCAGTTATGAAATACAGAAAAATATTTAAAAATGCGAATGTTCATGAATTCGCATCAGTGTATCACCTAGTTTTTCCTTGGGGAGTTACAAAAAATTTCAATATGTTTTGACCCTTCAAAATCGTATGTCAAAATTCGAGGTAAAATATCGCGTGTCACGCCTGTATGCACTCTACCGTTCGTGCGCCAATTTGATCGAAAATACTTGGCTACCCATCTCTCATCGGTAGCGTTGTTCGTTAGCTTCAATATCCAATTTGAATCGAAGTGATCCGATGAGTAGTTTTTGAGCACTGGTAATACGAAGGTGAGTGGAACGGGGTATGATGGACACAAAAAGCGGGGCGCGTTGGCCAGTTCCAACATACAGCCACAGCACATGAGCCGCGTGGCGCCACCCAACCTAACCTAACCTTCGCGGCGCCTCGTGTTGTTGATATTCTGCTCTCGCTGCACCACGGATGTGATTGTTTATCGATATTATTGATAATTTTACCTCGATGTGAGTGAAAAGTGAGTGCTATCAATGCCGTGGGTGGTGGATTAGAAGCTGTATCACATAATATGACCACCAGATTCGTGCCATGCATCTAAAATGCATAATAAACTCGTGTATGCGAGCGAGTGAGATCCAAGCTGTGACATCTTTTTGTTGAATTATCGAGTTTTACCATCATTTCACGGCATGACATGGACCCGAGGCATCAGATTAGGTAGAAAAATGTTCAAATGTGCGAATGACAACAATTCTGCATGTGTAGTGTTATTATTATACTTAAAAATCGTGAGTGTCCATCATACCCTGCACGACTGTCCGCTATACCCCGCGATTACCCATCGTGCCCCAATGATTAAGGTTGAGAAAATAGCATTTCTATGAAAATGTGCGAGCGAAAAAATTAAAAAAAAATATCTCATCATTCCTGAGATGTTTCTCTGTCGAATGACCAGTCGCAGATCCGATTATAGTAAAAATCGTAGTTGCCAAACGGGTTTTGATTAGCTATGCCCGACATACCCCGCTCTCCCCCATGCTATCGGTGTGAATGATGTTTGCTCATGAAAGGAATTCCTGTAAAATTGGTGCGTGATTACCCAACCATGGATATCGACTCATGCTACCAGGAATGCAGATTCGCGTACGCTACACAAGTGATTCGAATCCGCGTGTGCCAATTGAAGGTGTGACTACTGAACCATGCATATTCGCTCTATCTCCCAGAAAAGAATTTGATACTTGAATTCGCGTACGTGAATGAACGAATGCGACAACTTCTCCTGGTATCCGCGTGTCATCGTCGGTGACATTTCACTGAAATGATATTTCACTGAAATCGGTCGCCCTGGCAACTAAGGGCTAATCAACAACCTTTATCGATCGCCAAAGTCAGCGTTATTTTTGTGAACAATCGAAAAGCAACTTGTTGCTGCCTCAGTCTTAACCTTGATCACATCTGGATTTCCATTTGTAGGGAAATATGTTGCTTGAACGAAACGTCATGAACAAGCGTACTGCGTGTTGTAATATACGTAGGAATGATTTAATTATTCCACAAAAGTGATGAGAAAGCAATCAGCGCATAGGTTTTGATCTGTTTTGGAATATAACAAGACTGTAATTTTAATTTTGATCGAATTGTAATTGTGTAATCGATGTCTGAAATTTTTTCGCATCAGGAAACTACTTGCTTCGGTTTCGATTGAAGTTTTTCGAGAAGTCCGTTGGACCTTGTGTGGGCCTCGCGAGTACATTCTTTTCACTTGTCATATAATAAAGTGAGATCCTCAAAATTTGATCTCATCGAATTTCTTATTCGACATCATGAACATCAGATTTGAAAGGATCGGAATCTGTTATTCTTGTATTTTTATGCAAAGTTCATCGCTTAATTGAATGAGAGTTTCAAACTGTTAGACAAAGAAACATTTCTTTGCATTGTTCGATGATAATGAGTAGAGAGAAATATATCGTTAATAACATGTATTCATCACAGTACAATATGTTTTTACATTGATCTACAACTGAATAACTTCACTTAAAACTCGAATATTCATCTTGGATAATTTCAATCATTCTACTCATCTCTTAAAACATTATTTAAAGATTCCGATCATATAAGCAATGGTCTCTCTCAACCTTTTGGATTCTCAGGATGCAGCTCTTGAAATCTTTATACATTCATCCTTCTTTCGCCGAGACAATCAATACGACTCATTGATCTGGAGCTGTGAGAGTACGAGTCTTTCGCGTACCTCTGAAAATCAAATCAAGTTTGAATGGAACCAAGTTTTTCACATCAGGTCAGTTATCCCGGAACGTAATCCTCGTATCTCTTTGGAGGGACTCTTCGACTTTTACTAGCAGGGGCTTCATCAAGATCCTTCTTGTAGTCACTGCTCGTTTGATGGGCAATCTTGATTGTTCTTTTCTGTTTGCTGACCCCATTGACCTTTGCTGATACTGTTTTGGATAGGAATTCAAATCTCAAATGAGATTTATGAACTAAACATTAATTTCCGGATGAATTTCGCACAGGACAGCCTACAGGTTTTTGTCTTGAAAGGAACATAGGTAACCTGGTATCATAGATGTGAGATGATGGATGTGAACTTTTCAAATTGTTCAGAAAGTAAATTGACACATTAACGATTCAATTGAACGATTTAGATTACAGTATTGTAAACATGGTGGGTTCATGAAGGTGACGACCAAAATCGAAGAATGAAAAATTCGTTGTGAGAATTATTTGTACGTCGCCACGAATAAAAATTGATTAAGATATTTACTTGGGACAGTTGCTTGTACAAATGTTTCATGGGATTCCAGAGTCTCGTTTTGACTAGGTTGAGGTGCAGTTCCTTGAACAGTACATGAGCTAGATGAATGACTTTTGATAGCTGATGTAGAATATACTCCGAGAGCCTGCAAGCAAGGAGAGATTGATCAAACGATTGAACATTGAATCAGGATACGTGATCTATTGTTTTCCTGTTCAATTGTTGTGGATATTCTGGGGGTCGTAGAGAGACATCAAAATCTGAATTGAGATCTATACATCACCAACTGCATTGAATCCGAATGATATTGAATTCCCTGATCAACAAAGAACGACTAGGTAATTCCATATCCATTATCTTCGGAATTGAGATTTGAAAAATAATAAATTATCGATCGGAATCTAATTGTTGTGTTCGATGAAAAATACTCAATTGCGTGAGACCATCGTAAAAGTGGTCTGGACCCAACGACCCCACGACTGAAGTTACACCTTAGAACTTGAAATGCCTCTCCGTTTAGATAATTGATTCGTCATTCATTATATTTTTGTAGTAGATACATACATTATTCACTCACTCAAGGGCAAATTTGGATTAAAAAGTGTAATACAGAAATGTGAATGCACGCAATGGTACCATACACAGCAGTATACTTTACTTTTATCGATGAATCGTCCAAATCCAAGGTATCAGAGTCGTCGCATCGCCAAGGAATTGCATTCCCAACATCTTCTGAAAGTTCCTCTGAATATCGGAGAAATGCGGAGGTCAAATATATGGAGAAAGAGGATACCATGATTTTTTTTATATTCATTCAGCTTTCTGGACAAAATCAGCAAACAGAGGAGTGAGCTTGAATTACGCATCTCACTAATTGTTTGTATCGAAAATGTGTGCTATCACAAAAAACTTCTCATTTCTAGATTGAAATCCATAGAGTAGGAATTCATCATAGCTCATGCAATCTTCCCGTGCTAAGAAATATCTGACAGAAGCATCGGAAGAAAGATGACAGAATATTGAGTTTAATAGCTCATATGTGACGAGTTCAAATCCCAGTTCTAGAGTATCTTCCATACGCATTTGGATTACCAATGGATACTCCACGCATAGTCTTAACACGTTCGTTGCGGCAGGGCCTACTGGCAGGCCCCGCTATTTTTCAGTCTTCGCCAGCCCGTGATGATTTGAAAAATATCTCCAATAAGAATTTTTCGAGGTAATGACTCTGAAGTTCCAATCGATTATCTTAATCGAAAGTCGAAAAAATTTTTTTCTTGAATTCAAACCCCTGTTCCAAAATTTCTCGATTGGGATCGCTTTCTTGTGATGGAAGAAGGTGCCTGAATTTTTTGCAGCCCCCCCCCCCCGGTGAATGCCGACACCCCGAAATCGGGGGTAGAAATTCGGGAATTTTTTGAAGAAAGGGCCAGGAGGCTCTGTTCCGAAATTTCTCGATTGGGATCGCTTTCTTGTGACGAAAGAAGTTGCCTGAATTTTTTGCAGCCCCCCCCCCTCCCCCGGTGAATGCCGACACCCCCAAATCGGGGGTTGAAATTCGGGAATTCTTTTAGAACAGGCCAGGAGGCTCTGTTCCAGAATTTCTCGATTGGGATCGCTTCCTTGTGACGAGAGAGGGTGCCTGAATTTTTTGCAGCCCCCCCGGTGAATGCCGACACCCCCAAATCGGGGGTTGAAATTCGGGAATTTTTTTTAAGAACGAGCCAGGAGGCTCTGTTCCAAAATTTCTCCATCGGGATCGCTTTCTTGTGACGAAAGAAGGTGCCTGAACTTTTCGCAGCCCCCCCGGTGAATGCCGACACCCCCAAATCGGGGGTTGGAATTCGGGAATTTTTTTAGAACAGGCCAGGAGGCACTGTTCTAAAATTTCTCGGTTGGGATCGCTTTATTGTGACGAAAGAAGGTGCCTGAATTTTTTGCAGCCCCCCCGGTGGATGCCGACACCCCCAAATCGGGGGTTGAAATTGGGGGATTTTTTCTAAGAACGGGCCAGGAGGCTCTGTTCCAGAATTCCTCCATTGAGATCGCTTTCTTGTGACGAAAGAAGGTGCCTGAATTTTTGGCAGACCCCACAGTGAATGCCGACGCCCCCAAATCGGGGGTTGAAATCCGGGAATTTTTTTAGAACAGGTCAGGAGACTCTGTTCCGAAATTTCTCCTTCGGGATCGCTTTCTTGTGATGGAAGAAGGTGCCTGGATTTTTGGCAGCCCCCACGGTGAATGCCGACACCCCCAAATCGGGGGTTGAAATTCGGGAATTTTTTTAGAACAGGCCAGGAGGCTCTGTTCCAAAATTTCTCCTTCGGGATCGCTTTCTTGTGATGGAAGAAGGTGCCTGAATTTTTGCAGCCCCCCCCCCCCCCCGTGAATGCCGACACCCCCAAATCGGGGGTAGAAATTCGGGAATTTTTTAAAGAAAGGGCCAGGAGGCTCTGTTCCAAAATTTCTCCATTGGGATCGCTTTCTTGTGACGGAAGAAGGTGCCTGAATTTTTTGCAGCCCCCCCGGTGAATGCCGACACCCCCAAATCGGGGGTTGGGATTCGGGAATTTTTTTAGAACAGGCCAGGAGGCTCTGTTCCAAAATTTCTCGGTTGGGATCGCTTTCTTGTGACGAGAGAAGGTGCCTAAATTTTTTGCAGCGCCCCCCCCCCCCCCGGTGAATGCCGACACCCCCAATTGGGGGTTGAAATTCGGGAATTTTTTAGAACAGGCCAGGAGGCTCTGTTCCAAAATTTATCGATCGGGATCTTTTTCTTGTGACGAGAGAGGGTGCCTGAATTTTTTGCAGCCCCCCGCGACTGCCGACCCCCCCAAATCGGGGGTTGGAATTCGGGAATTTTTTTAAGAACGGGCCAGGAGAATCTGTTCCAAAATTTCTCGATCGAGATCGCTTTTTTGTGACGGAAGGAGGTGCCTGAATTTTTTGCAGTCCCCCCGGTGAATGCCTACACCCCGAGATTGGGGGTTGGAATTCGGGAATTTTTGTAGAACAAGCCAGGAGGCTCTGTTCCAAAATATCTCGGTTGGGATCGCTTTCTTGTGACGAGAGAGGGTGCCTAAATTTTTTGCAGCCCCCCCCCCCCGGTGCATGCCGACACCCCCAGATAGGAGGTTGAAATTCGGGAATTCTTTTAAAACAGGCCAGGAGGCTCTGTTCCTAAATTTCTCGATTGGGATCGCTTTTTTGTGACGAGAGAGGATGCCTGAATTTTGTGCAGCCCCCCCTGTGAATGCCGACACCCCGAAATCGGGGGTTGGAATAAGGAAATTTTTTTGAGAACAGGCCAGGAGGCTGTGTTCCAGAATTTCCCCATCGTGATCGCTTCCTTGTGACGGAAGAAGGTGCCTGAATTTTTTGCAGCCCCCCCGGTGAATGCCGACACCCCCCAAATCGGGGGTTGAAATTCGGGAATTTTTTTAGAACAGGTCGAATTTCTCCTTCGGGATCGCTTTCTTGTGACGAAAGAAGGTGCCTGAATTTCTTGCAGCCCCCTCGGTGAATGCCGACACCCCCAAATCGGGGGTTGAAATTCGGGAACTTTTTTTAAGAACGGGCCAGGAGGCTCTGTTCCAAAATTCCTCCATTGGGATCGCTTCCTTGTGACGAAAGAAGGTGCCTGAATGTTTTGCAGCCCCCCCGGTGAATGCCTACACCCCGAGATTGGGGGTTGGAATTCGGGAATTCTTTTAGAACAGGCAGGAGGCTCTGTTCCAAAATTCCTCGGTTGGGATCGCTTTCTTGTGACGGAAGAAGGTGCCTGAATTTTTTGCAGCCCCCCTGTGAATGCCGACACCCCGAAATCGGGGGTTGGAATAAGGAAATTTTTTTAAGAACAGGCCAGGAGGCTGTGTTCCAGAATTTCTCCATCGGGATCGCTTTCTTGTGACGAAAGAAGGTGCCTGAATTTTTTGCAGCCCCCCCGGTGAATGCCGACACCCCCAAATCGGGGGTTGGAATTCGGGAATTTTTGTAGAACAGGCCAGGAGGCTCTCTTCCAAAATTTATCGATCGGGATCTTTTTCTTGTGACGAGAGAGGGTGCCTGAATTTTTTGCAGCCCCCCGGTGACTGCCGACCCCCCCCCCCCCCAAATCGGGGGTTGGAATTCGGGAATTTTTTTAGAACAGGCCAGGAGGCACTGTTCCAAAATCTCTCCATTGGGATCGCTTTCTTGTGACGAAAGAAGGTGCCTGAATTTTTTGCAGCCCCCCCGGTGAATGCCGACACCCCCAAATCGGGGGTTGGAATTCGGGAATTTTTGTAGAACAGGCCAGGAGGCTCTCTTCCAAAATTTATCGATCGGGATCTTTTTCTTGTGACGAGAGAGGGTGCCTGAATTTTTTGCAGCCCCCCGGTGACTGCCGACCCCCCCCCCCCCCAAATCGGGGGTTGGAATTCGGGAATTTTTTTAAGAACAGGCCAGGAGAATAGGTTCCAAAATTTCTCGATTGGATCGCTTTTTTGTGACGGAAGAAGGTGCCTGAATTTTTTGCAGTCCCCCCGGTGAATGCCGACACCCCTAAATCGGGGGTTGAAATTCGGGAATTCTTCTTAAACAGGCCAGGAGGCTCTGTTCCTAAATTTCTCGATTGGGATCGCTTTTTTGTGACGAGAGAGGGTGCCTGAATTTTGTGCAGCCCCCCCTGTGAATGCCGACACCCCGAAATCGGGGGTTGGAATTCGGTAATTTCTTCAGAACAGGCCAGGAGGCTCTGTTCCAAAATCTCTCCATTGGGATCGCTTTCTTGTGACGAAAGAAGGTGCCTGAATTTCTTGCAGCCCCCTCGGTGAATGCCGACACCCCCAAATCGGGGGTTGAAATTCGGGAATTTTTTCTAAGAACGGGCCAGGAGGCTCTGTTCCAAAATTCCTCCATCGGGATCGCTTTCTTGTGACGAAAGAAGGTGCCTGAATGTTTTGCAGCCCCCCCGGTTTATGCCGACACCCCGAGATTGGGGGTTGGAATTCGGGGATTTTTTTTAAGAACGGGCCAGGAGGCTCTGTTCCAAAATTCCTCCATCGGGATCGCTTTCTAGTGACGAAAGAAGGTGCCTGAATGTTTTGCAGCCCCCCCCCCCCCGGTGAATGCCGACACCCCCAATTGGGGATTGGAATTCGGGAATTTTTTAGAACAGGCCAGGAGGCTCTGTTCCAAAATTTATCGATCGGGATCTTTTTCTTGTGACGAGAGAGGGTGCCTGAATTTTTTGCAGCCCCCCGGTGACTGCCGACCCCCCCAAATCGGGGGTTGGAATTCGGGAATTTTTCTAAGAACGGGCCAGGAGAATCTGTTCCAAAATTTCTCGGTTGGGATCGCTTTCTTGTGACGGAAGAAGGTGCCTGAATTTTTTGCAGCCCCCCGGTGAATGCCGACACCCCCAAATCGGGGGTTGGAATTCGGGAATCTTTTTAGAACAGGCCAGGAGGCTCTGTTCCAAAATTTCTCCGTTGGGATCGCTTTCTTGTGACGGAAGAAGGTGCCTGAATTTCTTGCAGCTCCCCCGGTGAATGCCGACACCCCCAAATCGGGGGTTGGAATTCGGGAATTTTTTTAGAACAGGCCAGGAGGCTCTGTTCCAAAATTTATCGATCGGGATCTTTTTCTTGTGACGAGAGAGGGTGCCTGAATTTTTTGCAGCCCCCCGGTGACTGCCGACCCCCCCAAATCGGGGGTTGGAATTCGGGAATTTTTCTAAGAACGGGCCAGGAGAATCTGTTCCAAAATTTCTCGGTTGGGATCGCTTTCTTGTGACGGAAGAAGGTGCCTGAATTTTTTGCACCCCCCCGGTGAATGCCGACACCCCCAAATCGGGGGTTGGAATTCGGGAATCTTTTTAGAACAGGCCAGGAGGCTCTGTTCCAAAATTTCTCCGTTGGGATCGCTTTCTTGTGACGGAAGAAGGTGCCTGAATTTCTTGCAGCTCCCCCGGTGAATGCCGACACCCCCAAATCGGGGGTTGGAATTCGGGAATTTTTTTAGAACAGGCCAGGAGGCTCTGTTCCAAAATTTCTCGGTTGGGATCGCTTTCTTGTGACGAGAGAGGGTGCCTAAATTTTTTGCAGCGCCCCCCCCCCCGTGAATGCCGACACCCCCAATTGGGGGTTGAAATTCGGGAATTTTTTAGAACAGGCCAGGAGGCTCTGTTCCAAAATTTATCGATCGGGATCTTTTTCTTGTGACGAGAGAGGGTGCCTGAATTTTTTGCAGCCCCCCGCGACTGCCGACCCCCCCAAATCGGTGGTTGGAATTCGGGAATTTTTTTAAGAACGGGCCAGGAGATTCTGTTCCAAAATTTCTCGGTTGGGATCGCTTTCTTGTGACGGGAGAAGGTGCCTGAATTTTTTGCAGCCCCCCGGTGAATGCCGACACCCCCAAATCGGGGGTTGGAATTCGGGAATTTTTTTAAGGACGGGCCAGGAGAATCTGTTCCAAAATTTCTCGGTTGGGATCGCTTTCTTGTGACGGAAGAAGGTGCCTGAATCTCTTGCAGCCCCCCCGGTGAATGCCGACACCCCCAAATCGGGGGTTGGAATTCGGGAATTTTTTTAGAACAGGCCAGGAGGCTCTGTTCCAAAATTCCTCCATCGGGATCGCTTTCTAGTGACGAAAGAAGGTGCCTGAATGTTTTGCAGCCCCCCCCCCCCCCGGTGAATGCCGACACCCCCAATTGGGGGTTGGAATTCGGGAATTTTTTAGAACAGGCCAGGAGGCTCTGTTCCAAAATTTATCGATCGGGATCTTTTTCTTGTGACGAGAGAGGGTGCCTGAATTTTTTGCAGCCCCCCGGTGACTGCCGACCCCCCCAAATCGGGGGTTGGAATTCGGGAATTTTTTTAAGAACGGGCCAGGAGAATCTGTTCCAAAATTTCTCGGTTGGGATCGCTTTCTTGTGACGGAAGAAGGTGCCTGAATTTTTTGCAGCCCCCCGGTGAATGCCGACACCCCCAAATCGGGGGTTGGAATTCGGGAATCTTTTTAGAACAGGCCAGGAGGCTCTGTTCCAAAATTTCTCGATCGAGATCGCTTTTTTGTGACGGAAGAGTGTGCCTGAATTTTTCGCAGTCCCCCCGGTGAATGCCGACACCCCTAAATCGGGGGTTGAAATTCGGGAATTCTTTTTAAACAGGCCAGGAGGCTCTGTTCCAAAATTTATCGATTGGGATCGCTTTCTCGTGACGAGAGAGGGTGCCTGAATGTTTTGCAGCCCCCCGGTAGATGCCGACCCCCCCCCCCCCCAATCGGGGGTTGGAATTCGGGAATTTTTTTAGAACAGTCCAAATTTCTCCATTGGGATCGCTTTCTTGTGACGAAAGAAGGTGCCTGAATTCTTTGCAGTCCCCCCGGTGAATGCCGACACCCCCAAATCGGGGGTTGGAATTCGGGAATTTTTGTAGAACAGGCCAGGAGGCTCTGTTCCAAAATATCTCGGTTGGGATCGCTTTCTTGTGACGAGAGAGGGTGCCTAAATTTTTTGCAGCCCCCCCCCCCCGGTGCATGCCGACACCCCCAGATAGGAGGTTGAAATTCGGGAATTCTTTGAAAACAGGCCAGGAGGCTCTGTTCCTAAATTTCTCGATTGGGATCGCTTTTTTGGGACGAGAGAGGGTGCCTGAATTTTGTGCAGCCCCCCCTGTGAATGCCGACACCCCGAAATCGGGGGTTGGAATAAGGAAATTTTTTTGAGAACAGGCCAGGAGGCTGTGTTCCAGAATTTCTCCATCGTGATCGCTTTCTTGTGACGGAAGAAGGTGCCTGAATTTTTTGCAGCCCCCCCGGTGAATGCCGACACCCCCCAAATCGGGGGTTGAAATTCGGGAATTTTTTTAGAACAGGTCAAATTTCTCCTTCGGGATCGCTTTCTTGTGACGAAAGAAGGTGCCTGAATTTCTTGCAGCCCACTCGGTGAATGCCGACACCCCCAAATCGGGGGTTGAAATTCGGGAACTTTTTTTAAGAACGGGCCAGGAGGCTCTGTTCCAAAATTCCTCCATTGGGATCGCTTTCTTGTGACGAAAGAAGGTGCCTGAATGTTTTGCAGCCCCCCCCCGGTGAATGCCTCCACCCCGAGATTGGGGGTTGGAATTCGGGAATTTTTTTAGAACAGGCAGGAGGCTCTGTTCCAAAATTTCTCGGTTGGGATCGCTTTCTTGTGACGGAAGAAGGTGCCTGAATTTTTTGCAGCCCCCCTGTGAATGCCGACACCCCGAAATCGGGGGTTGGAATAAGGAAATTTTTTTAAGAACAGGCCAGGAGGCTGTGTTCCAGAATTTCTCCATCGGGATCGCTTTCTTGTGACGAAAGAAGGTGCCTGAATTTTCTGCAGCCCCCCCGGTGAATGCCGACACCCCCGAATCGGGGGTTGGAATTCGGGAATTTTTGTAGAACAGGCCAGGAGGCTCTCTTCCAAAATTTATCGATCGGGATCTTTTTCTTGTGACGAGAGAGGGTGCCTGAATTTTTTGCAGCCCCCCGGTGACTGCCGACCCCCCCCCCCCCAAATCGGGGGTTGGAATTCGGGAATTTTTTTAAGAACAGGCCAGGAGAATAGGTTCCAAAATTTCTCGATTGGATCGCTTTTTTGTGACGGAAGAAGGTGCCTGAATTTTTTGCAGTCCCCCCGGTGAATGCTGACACCCCTAAATCGGGGGTTGAAATTCGGGAATTCTTCTTGAACAGGCCAGGAGGCTCTGTTCCTAAATTTCTCGATTGGGATCGCTTTTTTGTGACGAGAGAGGGTGCCTGGATTTTGTGCAGCCCCCCCTGTGAATGCTGACACCCCGAAATCGGGGGTTGGAATTCGGTAATTTCTTCAGAACAGGCCAGGAGGCTCTGTTCCAGAATTTATCGATTGGGATCGCTTTCTTGTGACGAGAGAGGATGCCTGAATTTTTTGCAGCCCCCCGGTAGATGCCGACCCCCACAAATCGGGTGTTGAAATTCGGGAATTTCTTTAGAACAGGCCAGGAGGCTCTGTTCCAAAATCTCTCCATTGGGATCGCTTTCTTGTGACGAAAGAAGGTGCCTGAATTTCTTGCAGCCCCCTCGGTGAATGCCGACACCCCCAAATCCGGGGTTGAAATTCGGGAATTTTTTTTAAGAACGGGCCAGGAGGCTCTGTTCCAAAATTCCTCCATCGGGATCGCTTTCTTGTGACGAAAGAAGGTGCCTGAATGTTTTGCAGCCCCCCCGGTGCATGCCGACACCCCGAGATTGGGGGTTGGAATTCGGGAATTTTTTTAGAACAGGCAGGAGGCTCTGTTCCAAAATTTCTCGGTTGGGATCGCTTTCTTGTGACGGAAGAAGGTGCCTGAATTTTTTGCAGCCCCCCCGGTGAATGCTGACACCCCCAAATCGGGGGTTGGAATTCGAGAATTTTTTTTAAGAACGGGCCAGGAGGCTCTGTTCCAAAATTCCTCCATCGGGATCGCTTTCTAGTGACGAAAGAAGGTGCCTGAATGTTTTGCAGCCCCCCCCCCCCGGTGAATGCCGACACCCCCAATTGGGGGTTGGAATTCGGGAATTTTTCAGAACAGGCCAGGAGGCTCTGTTCCAAAATTTATCGATCGGGATCTTTTTCTTGCGACCTGAGAGGGTGCCTGAATTTTTTGCAGCCCCCCGGTGACTGCCGACCCCCCCAAATCGGGGGTTGGAATTCGGGAATTTTTTTAAGAACGGGCCAGGAGAATCTGTTCCAAAATTCCTCCATCGGGATCGCTTTCTAGTGACGAAAGAAGGTGCCTGAATGTTTTGCAGCCCCCCCCCCCCCGGTGAATGCCGACACCCCCAATTGGGGGTTGGAATTCGGGAATTTCTCAGAACAGGCCAGGAGGCACTGTTCCAAAATTTATCGATCGGGATCTTTTTCTTGCGACGAGAGAGGGTGCCTGAATTTTTCGCAGCCCCCCGGTGACTGCCGACCCCCCCAAATCGGGGGTTGGAATTCGGGAATTTTTTTAAGAACGGGCCAGGAGAATCTGTTCCAAAATTTCTCGGTTGGGATCGCTTTCTTGTGACGGAAGAAGGTGCCTGAATTTTTTGCAGCCCCCCCGGTGAATGCCGACACCCCCAAATCGGGGGTTGGAATTCGGGAATCTTTTTAGAACAGGCCAGGAGGCTCTGTTCCAAAATTTCTCCGTTGGGATCGCTTTCTTGTGACGGAAGAAGGTGCCTGAATTTTTTGCAGCCCCCCGGGTGAATGCCGACACCCCCAAATCGGGGGTTGGAATTCGGGAATTTTTTTAGAACAGGCCAGGAGGCTCTGTTCCAAAATTTCTCGGTTGGGATCGCTTTCTTGTGACGAGAGAGGGTGCCTAAATTTTTTGCAGCCCCCCCCCCCCGGTGAATGCCGACACCCCCAAATCGGGGGTTGAAATTCGGGAATTCTTTTAAAACAGGCCAGGAGGCTCTGTTCCAAAATTTATCGATTGGGATCGCTTTCTCGTGATAAGAGAGGGTGCCTGAATGTTTTGCAGCCCCCCGGTAGATTCCGACCCCCCAAATCGGGGGTTGAAATTCGGGAATTTTTTTAGAACAGGCCAGGAGGCTCTGTCCCAAAATTGCTCCTCCGGGATCGCTTTCTTGTGACGAAAGAAGGTGCCTGAATTTTTTGCAGCCCCCCCGGTGAATGCCGACACCCTCAAATCGGGGGTTGAAATTCGGGAATTTTTTTAGAACAGGCCAGGAGGCTCTGTTCCAAAATTTATCGATCGGGATCTTTTTCTTGTGACGAGAGAGGGTGCCTGAATTTTTTGCAGCCCCCCGGTGACTGCCGACCCCCCCAAATCGGGGGTTGGAATTCGCTAATTTTTTTCAAGAACAGGGCAGGAGGCTCTGTTCCAGAATTTCTCGGTTTGGATCGCTTTCTTGTGACGAGAGAGGGTGCCTAAATTTTTTGCAGCCCCCCCCCCCCGCCCCCCGGTGAATGCCGACACCCCCAATTGGGGGTTGGAATTCGGGAATTTTTTAGAACAGGCCAGGAGGCTCTGTTCCAAAATTTATCGATCGGGATCTTTTTCTTGTGACGAGAGAGGGTGCCTGAATTTTTTGCAGCCCCCCGGTGACTGCCGACCCCCCCAAATCGGGGGTTGGAATTCGCTAATTTTTTTCAAGAACAGGCAGGAGGCTCTGTTCCAAAATTTCTCGGTTGGGATCGCTTTCTTGTGACGGAAGAAGGTGCCTGAATTTTTGCAGCCCCCCCCCCCCCCCGGTGAATGCCGACACCCCCAATTGGGGGTTGGAATTCGGGAATTTTTTAGAACAGGCCAGGAGGCTCTGTTCCAAAATTTATCGATCGGGTCTTTTTCTTGTGACGAGAGAGGATGCCTGAATTTTTTGCAGCCCCCCGGTGACTGCCGACCCCCCCAAATCGGGGGTTGGAATTCGGGAATTTTTTTAAGAACGGGCCAGGAGAATCTGTTCCAAAATTTCTCGGTTGGGATCGCTTTCTTGTGACGGAAGAAGGTGCCTGAATTTTTTGCAGCCCCCCTGGTGAATGCCGACACCCCCAATTGGGGGTTGGAATTCGGGAATCTTTTTAGAACAGGCCAGGAGGCTCTGTTCCAAAATTTCTCCGTTGGGATCGCTTTCTTGTGACGGAAAAAGGCGCCTGAATTTTTTGCAGCCCCCCCTGTAAATGCCGACACCCCCAAATCGGGGGTTGGAATTCGGGAATTTTTTTAGAACAGGCCAGGAGGCTCTGTTCCAAAATTTCTCGGTTGGGATCGCTTTCTTGTGACGAGAGAGGGTGCCTAAATTTTTTGCAGCCCCCCCCCCCCGGTGAATGCCGACACCCCCAAATCGGGGGTTGAAATTCGGGAATTCTTTTAAAACAGGCCAGGAGGCTCTGTTCCAAAATTTATCGATTGGGATCGCTTTCTCGTGACAAGAGAGGGTGCCTGAATGTTTTGCAGCCCCCCGGTAGATTCCGACCCCCCAAATCGGGGGTTGAAATTCGGGAATTTTTTTAGAACAGGCCAGGAGGCTCTGTTCCAAAATTGCTCCTCCGGGATCGCTTTCTTGTGACGAAAGAAGGTGCCTGAATTTTTTGCAGCCCCCCCGGTGAATGCCGACACCCTCAAATCGGGGGTTGAAATTCGGGAATTTTTTTAGAACAGGGCAGGAGGCTCTGTTCCAGAATTTCTCGATTGGGATCTCTCCCTTGTGACGAGAGAGGGTGCCTGAATTTTTTGCAGCCCCCCCCCCGTCGAATGCCGACACCCCCAAATCGGGGGTTGAAATTCGGGAATTTTCTTTAAGAACGGGCCAGGAGGCTCTGTTCCAAAATTTCTCGATTGGGATCGCTTCCTGTTGACGAGAGGGGGTGCCTGAATTTATTGCAGCCCCCTCGGTGAATGCCGACACCCTCAAATCGGGGGTTGAAATTCGGGAATTTTTTTTAAGAACAGGCAGGAGGCTCTGTTCCAAAATTTCTCGGTTGGGATCGCTTTCTTGTGACGGAAGAAGGTGCCTGAATTTTTTGCAGCCCCCCCCCCGGTGAATGCCGACACCCCCAATTGGGGGTTGAAATTCGGGAATTTTTCAGAACAGGCCAGGAGGCTCTGTTCCAAAATTTATCGATCAGGATCTTTTTCTTGTGACGAGAGAGGGTGCCTCAATTTTTTGCAGCCCCCCGGTGACTGCCGACCCCCCCAAATCGGGGGTTGGAATTCGGGAATTTTTTTAAGAACGGGCCAGGAGAATCTGTTCCAAAATCTCTCGGTTGGGATCGCTTTCTTGTGACGGAAGAAGGTGCCTGAATTTTTTGCAGCCCCCCCGGTGAATGCCGACACCCCCAAATCGGGGGTTGGAATTCGGGAATCTTTTTAGAACAGGCCAGGAGGCTCTGTTCCAAAATTTCTCCATTGGGATCGCTTTCTTGTGACGAAAGAAGGTGCCTGAATTTTTTGCAGCCCCCCCCCCCGGTGAATGCCGACACCCCCAATTGGGGGTTGAAATTCGGGAATTTTTTAGAACAGGCCAGGAGGCTCTGTTCCAAAATTTATCGATCAGGATCTTTTTCTTGTGACGAGAGAGGGTGCCTCAATTTTTTGCAGCCCCCCGGTGACTGCCGACCCCCCCAAATCGGGGGTTGGAATTCGGGAATTTTTTTAAGAACGGGCCAGGAGAATCTGTTCCAAAATTTCTCGGTTGGGATCGCTTTCTTGTGACGGAAGAAGGTGCCTGAATTTTTTGCAGCCCCCCCGGTGAATGCCGACACCCCCAAATCGGGGGTTGGAATTCGGGAATCTTTTTAGAACAGGCCAGGAGGCTCTGTTCCAAAATTTCTCCATTGGGATCGCTTTCTTGTGACGAAAGAAGGTGCCTGAATTTTTTGCAGCCCCCCCCCCCCCCCGGTGAATGCCGACACCCCCAATTGGGGGTTGAAATTCGGGAATTTTTTAGAACAGGCCAGGAGGCTCTGTTCCAAAATTTATCGATCGGGATCTTTTTCTTGTGACGAGAGAGGGTGCCTGAATTTTTTGCAGCCCCCCGGTGACTGCCGACCCCCCCAAATCGGGGGTTGGAATTCGGGAATTTTTCTAAGAACGGGCCAGGAGAATCTGTTCCAAAATTTCTCGGTTGGGATCGCTTTCTTGTGACGGAAGAAGGTGCCTGAATTTTTTGCAGCCCCCCGGTGAATGCCGACACCCCCAAATCGGGGGTTGGAATTCGGGAATCTTTTTAGAACAGGCCAGGAGGCTCTGTTCCAAAATTTCTCCGTTGGGATCGCTTTCTTGTGACGGAAGAAGGTGCCTGAATTTCTTGCAGCTCCCCCGGTGAATGCCGACACCCCCAAATCGGGGGTTGGAATTCGGGAATTTTTTTAGAACAGGCCAGGAGGCTCTGTTCCAAAATTTATCGATCGGGATCTTTTTCTTGTGACGAGAGAGGGTGCCTGAATTTTTTGCAGCCCCCCGGTGACTGCCGACCCCCCCAAATCGGGGGTTGGAATTCGGGAATTTTTCTAAGAACGGGCCAGGAGAATCTGTTCCAAAATTTCTCGGTTGGGATCGCTTTCTTGTGACGGAAGAAGGTGCCTGAATTTTTTGCACCCCCCCGGTGAATGCCGACACCCCCAAATCGGGGGTTGGAATTCGGGAATCTTTTTAGAACAGGCCAGGAGGCTCTGTTCCAAAATTTCTCCGTTGGGATCGCTTTCTTGTGACGGAAGAAGGTGCCTGAATTTCTTGCAGCTCCCCCGGTGAATGCCGACACCCCCAAATCGGGGGTTGGAATTCGGGAATTTTTTTAGAACAGGCCAGGAGGCTCTGTTCCAAAATTTCTCGGTTGGGATCGCTTTCTTGTGACGAGAGAGGGTGCCTAAATTTTTTGCAGCGCCCCCCCCCCCGTGAATGCCGACACCCCCAATTGGGGGTTGAAATTCGGGAATTTTTTAGAACAGGCCAGGAGGCTCTGTTCCAAAATTTATCGATCGGGATCTTTTTCTTGTGACGAGAGAGGGTGCCTGAATTTTTTGCAGCCCCCCGCGACTGCCGACCCCCCCAAATCGGTGGTTGGAATTCGGGAATTTTTTTAAGAACGGGCCAGGAGATTCTGTTCCAAAATTTCTCGGTTGGGATCGCTTTCTTGTGACGGGAGAAGGTGCCTGAATTTTTTGCAGCCCCCCGGTGAATGCCGACACCCCCAAATCGGGGGTTGGAATTCGGGAATTTTTTTAAGGACGGGCCAGGAGAATCTGTTCCAAAATTTCTCGGTTGGGATCGCTTTCTTGTGACGGAAGAAGGTGCCTGAATCTCTTGCAGCCCCCCCGGTGAATGCCGACACCCCCAAATCGGGGGTTGGAATTCGGGAATTTTTTTAGAACAGGCCAGGAGGCTCTGTTCCAAAATTCCTCCATCGGGATCGCTTTCTAGTGACGAAAGAAGGTGCCTGAATGTTTTGCAGCCCCCCCCCCCCCCCGGTGAATGCCGACACCCCCAATTGGGGGTTGGAATTCGGGAATTTTTTAGAACAGGCCAGGAGGCTCTGTTCCAAAATTTATCGATCGGGATCTTTTTCTTGTGACGAGAGAGGGTGCCTGAATTTTTTGCAGCCCCCCGGTGACTGCCGACCCCCCCAAATCGGGGGTTGGAATTCGGGAATTTTTTTAAGAACGGGCCAGGAGAATCTGTTCCAAAATTTCTCGGTTGGGATCGCTTTCTTGTGACGGAAGAAGGTGCCTGAATTTTTTGCAGCCCCCCGGTGAATGCCGACACCCCCAAATCGGGGGTTGGAATTCGGGAATCTTTTTAGAACAGGCCAGGAGGCTCTGTTCCAAAATTTCTCGATCGAGATCGCTTTTTTGTGACGGAAGAGTGTGCCTGAATTTTTCGCAGTCCCCCCGGTGAATGCCGACACCCCTAAATCGGGGGTTGAAATTCGGGAATTCTTTTTAAACAGGCCAGGAGGCTCTGTTCCAAAATTCATCGATTGGGATCGCTTTCTCGTGACGAGAGAGGGTGCCTGAATGTTTTGCAGCCCCCCGGTAGATGCCGACCCCCCCCCCCCCCCCCAAATCGGGGGTTGGAATTCGGGAATTTTTTTAGAACAGTCCAAATTTCTCCATTGGGATCGCTTTCTTGTGACGAAAGAAGGTGCCTGAATTCTTTGCAGTCCCCCCGGTGAATGCCGACACCCCCAAATCGGGGGTTGGAATTCGGGAATTTTTGTAGAACAGGCCAGGAGGCTCTGTTCCAAAATATCTCGGTTGGGATCGCTTTCTTGTGACGAGAGAGGGTGCCTAAATTTTTTGCAGCCCCCCCCCCCGGTGCATGCCGACACCCCCAGATAGGAGGTTGAAATTCGGGAATTCTTTGAAAACAGGCCAGGAGGCTCTGTTCCTAAATTTCTCGATTGGGATCGCTTTTTTGGGACGAGAGAGGGTGCCTGAATTTTGTGCAGCCCCCCCTGTGAATGCCGACACCCCGAAATCGGGGGTTGGAATAAGGAAATTTTTTTGAGAACAGGCCAGGAGGCTGTGTTCCAGAATTTCTCCATCGTGATCGCTTTCTTGTGACGGAAGAAGGTGCCTGAATTTTTTGCAGCCCCCCCGGTGAATGCCGACACCCCCCAAATCGGGGGTTGAAATTCGGGAATTTTTTTAGAACAGGTCAAATTTCTCCTTCGGGATCGCTTTCTTGTGACGAAAGAAGGTGCCTGAATTTCTTGCAGCCCACTCGGTGAATGCCGACACCCCCAAATCGGGGGTTGAAATTCGGGAACTTTTTTTAAGAACGGGCCAGGAGGCTCTGTTCCAAAATTCCTCCATTGGGATCGCTTTCTTGTGACGAAAGAAGGTGCCTGAATGTTTTGCAGCCCCCCCCCGGTGAATGCCTCCACCCCGAGATTGGGGGTTGGAATTCGGGAATTTTTTTAGAACAGGCAGGAGGCTCTGTTCCAAAATTTCTCGGTTGGGATCGCTTTCTTGTGACGGAAGAAGGTGCCTGAATTTTTTGCAGCCCCCCTGTGAATGCCGACACCCCGAAATCGGGGGTTGGAATAAGGAAATTTTTTTAAGAACAGGCCAGGAGGCTGTGTTCCAGAATTTCTCCATCGGGATCGCTTTCTTGTGACGAAAGAAGGTGCCTGAATTTTCTGCAGCCCCCCCGGTGAATGCCGACACCCCCGAATCGGGGGTTGGAATTCGGGAATTTTTGTAGAACAGGCCAGGAGGCTCTCTTCCAAAATTTATCGATCGGGATCTTTTTCTTGTGACGAGAGAGGGTGCCTGAATTTTTTGCAGCCCCCCGGTGACTGCCGACCCCCCCCCCCCCCAAATCGGGGGTTGGAATTCGGGAATTTTTTTAAGAACAGGCCAGGAGAATAGGTTCCAAAATTTCTCGATTGGATCGCTTTTTTGTGACGGAAGAAGGTGCCTGAATTTTTTGCAGTCCCCCCGGTGAATGCTGACACCCCTAAATCGGGGGTTGAAATTCGGGAATTCTTCTGGAACAGGCCAGGAGGCTCTGTTCCTAAATTTCTCGATTGGGATCGCTTTTTTGTGACGAGAGAGGGTGCCTGGATTTTGTGCAGCCCCCCCTGTGAATGCTGACACCCCGAAATCGGGGGTTGGAATTCGGTAATTTCTTCAGAACAGGCCAGGAGGCTCTGTTCCAGAATTTATCGATTGGGATCGCTTTCTTGTGACGAGAGAGGATGCCTGAATTTTTTGCAGCCCCCCGGTAGATGCCGACCCCCACAAATCGGGTGTTGAAATTCGGGAATTTCTTTAGAACAGGCCAGGAGGCTCTGTTCCAAAATCTCTCCATTGGGATCGCTTTCTTGTGACGAAAGAAGGTGCCTGAATTTCTTGCAGCCCCCTCGGTGAATGCCGACACCCCCAAATCCGGGGTTGAAATTCGGGAATTTTTTTTAAGAACGGGCCAGGAGGCTCTGTTCCAAAATTCCTCCATCGGGATCGCTTTCTTGTGACGAAAGAAGGTGCCTGAATGTTTTGCAGCCCCCCCGGTGCATGCCGACACCCCGAGATTGGGGGTTGGAATTCGGGAATTTTTTTAGAACAGGCAGGAGGCTCTGTTCCAAAATTTCTCGGTTGGGATCGCTTTCTTGTGACGGAAGAAGGTGCCTGAATTTTTTGCAGCCCCCCCGGTGAATGCTGACACCCCCAAATCGGGGGTTGGAATTCGAGAATTTTTTTTAAGAACGGGCCAGGAGGCTCTGTTCCAAAATTCCTCCATCGGGATCGCTTTCTAGTGACGAAAGAAGGTGCCTGAATGTTTTGCAGCCCCCCCCCCCCCGGTGAATGCCGACACCCCCAATTGGGGGTTGGAATTCGGGAATTTTTCAGAACAGGCCAGGAGGCTCTGTTCCAAAATTTATCGATCGGGATCTTTTTCTTGCGACCTGAGAGGGTGCCTGAATTTTTTGCAGCCCCCCGGTGACTGCCGACCCCCCCAAATCGGGGGTTGGAATTCGGGAATTTTTTTAAGAACGGGCCAGGAGAATCTGTTCCAAAATTCCTCCATCGGGATCGCTTTCTAGTGACGAAAGAAGGTGCCTGAATGTTTTGCAGCCCCCCCCCCCCCCGGTGAATGCCGACACCCCCAATTGGGGGTTGGAATTCGGGAATTTCTCAGAACAGGCCAGGAGGCACTGTTCCAAAATTTATCGATCGGGATCTTTTTCTTGCGACGAGAGAGGGTGCCTGAATTTTTCGCAGCCCCCCGGTGACTGCCGACCCCCCCAAATCGGGGGTTGGAATTCGGGAATTTTTTTAAGAACGGGCCAGGAGAATCTGTTCCAAAATTTCTCGGTTGGGATCGCTTTCTTGTGACGGAAGAAGGTGCCTGAATTTTTTGCAGCCCCCCCGGTGAATGCCGACACCCCCAAATCGGGGGTTGGAATTCGGGAATCTTTTTAGAACAGGCCAGGAGGCTCTGTTCCAAAATTTCTCCGTTGGGATCGCTTTCTTGTGACGGAAGAAGGTGCCTGAATTTTTTGCAGCCCCCCGGGTGAATGCCGACACCCCCAAATCGGGGGTTGGAATTCGGGAATTTTTTTAGAACAGGCCAGGAGGCTCTGTTCCAAAATTTCTCGGTTGGGATCGCTTTCTTGTGACGAGAGAGGGTGCCTAAATTTTTTGCAGCCCCCCCCCCCCCGGTGAATGCCGACACCCCCAAATCGGGGGTTGAAATTCGGGAATTCTTTTAAAACAGGCCAGGAGGCTCTGTTCCAAAATTTATCGATTGGGATCGCTTTCTCGTGATAAGAGAGGGTGCCTGAATGTTTTGCAGCCCCCCGGTAGATTCCGACCCCCCAAATCGGGGGTTGAAATTCGGGAATTTCTTTAGAACAGGCCAGGAGGCTCTGTCCCAAAATTGCTCCTCCGGGATCGCTTTCTTGTGACGAAAGAAGGTGCCTGAATTTTTTGCAGCCCCCCCGGTGAATGCCGACACCCTCAAATCGGGGGTTGAAATTCGGGAATTTTTTTAGAACAGGCCAGGAGGCTCTGTTCCAAAATTTATCGATCGGGATCTTTTTCTTGTGACGAGAGAGGGTGCCTGAATTTTTTGCAGCCCCCCGGTGACTGCCGACCCCCCCAAATCGGGGGTTGGAATTCGCTAATTTTTTTCAAGAACAGGGCAGGAGGCTCTGTTCCAGAATTTCTCGGTTTGGATCGCTTTCTTGTGACGAGAGAGGGTGCCTAAATTTTTTGCAGCCCCCCCCCCCCCCGCCCCCCGGTGAATGCCGACACCCCCAATTGGGGGTTGGAATTCGGGAATTTTTTAGAACAGGCCAGGAGGCTCTGTTCCAAAATTTATCGATCGGGATCTTTTTCTTGTGACGAGAGAGGGTGCCTGAATTTTTTGCAGCCCCCCGGTGACTGCCGACCCCCCCAAATCGGGGGTTGGAATTCGCTAATTTTTTTCAAGAACAGGCAGGAGGCTCTGTTCCAAAATTTCTCGGTTGGGATCGCTTTCTTGTGACGGAAGAAGGTGCCTGAATTTTTGCAGCCCCCCCCCCCCCCCGGTGAATGCCGACACCCCCAATTGGGGGTTGGAATTCGGGAATTTTTTAGAACAGGCCAGGAGGCTCTGTTCCAAAATTTATCGATCGGGTCTTTTTCTTGTGACGAGAGAGGATGCCTGAATTTTTTGCAGCCCCCCGGTGACTGCCGACCCCCCCAAATCGGGGGTTGGAATTCGGGAATTTTTTTAAGAACGGGCCAGGAGAATCTGTTCCAAAATTTCTCGGTTGGGATCGCTTTCTTGTGACGGAAGAAGGTGCCTGAATTTTTTGCAGCCCCCCTGGTGAATGCCGACACCCCCAATTGGGGGTTGGAATTCGGGAATCTTTTTAGAACAGGCCAGGAGGCTCTGTTCCAAAATTTCTCCGTTGGGATCGCTTTCTTGTGACGGAAAAAGGCGCCTGAATTTTTTGCAGCCCCCCCTGTAAATGCCGACACCCCCAAATCGGGGGTTGGAATTCGGGAATTTTTTTAGAACAGGCCAGGAGGCTCTGTTCCAAAATTTCTCGGTTGGGATCGCTTTCTTGTGACGAGAGAGGGTGCCTAAATTTTTTGCAGCCCCCCCCCCCCCCCGGTGAATGCCGACACCCCCAAATCGGGGGTTGAAATTCGGGAATTCTTTTAAAACAGGCCAGGAGGCTCTGTTCCAAAATTTATCGATTGGGATCGCTTTCTCGTGACAAGAGAGGGTGCCTGAATGTTTTGCAGCCCCCCGGTAGATTCCGACCCCCCAAATCGGGGGTTGAAATTCGGGAATTTTTTTAGAACAGGCCAGGAGGCTCTGTTCCAAAATTGCTCCTCCGGGATCGCTTTCTTGTGACGAAAGAAGGTGCCTGAATTTTTTGCAGCCCCCCCGGTGAATGCCGACACCCTCAAATCGGGGGTTGAAATTCGGGAATTTTTTTAGAACAGGGCAGGAGGCTCTGTTCCAGAATTTCTCGATTGGGATCTCTCCCTTGTGACGAGAGAGGGTGCCTGAATTTTTTGCAGCCCCCCCCCCGTCGAATGCCGACACCCCCAAATCGGGGGTTGAAATTCGGGAATTTTCTTTAAGAACGGGCCAGGAGGCTCTGTTCCAAAATTTCTCGATTGGGATCGCTTCCTGTTGACGAGAGGGGGTGCCTGAATTTATTGCAGCCCCCTCGGTGAATGCCGACACCCTCAAATCGGGGGTTGAAATTCGGGAATTTTTTTTAAGAACAGGCAGGAGGCTCTGTTCCAAAATTTCTCGGTTGGGATCGCTTCCTTGTGACGGAAGAAGGTGCCTGAATTTTTTGCAGCCCCCCCCCCCGGTGAATGCCGACACCCCCAATTGGGGGTTGAAATTCGGGAATTTTTCAGAACAGGCCAGGAGGCTCTGTTCCAAAATTTATCGATCAGGATCTTTTTCTTGTGACGAGAGAGGGTGCCTCAATTTTTTGCAGCCCCCCGGTGACTGCCGACCCCCCCAAATCGGGGGTTGGAATTCGGGAATTTTTTTAAGAACGGGCCAGGAGAATCTGTTCCAAAATCTCTCGGTTGGGATCGCTTTCTTGTGACGGAAGAAGGTGCCTGAATTTTTTGCAGCCCCCCCGGTGAATGCCGACACCCCCAAATCGGGGGTTGGAATTCGGGAATCTTTTTAGAACAGGCCAGGAGGCTCTGTTCCAAAATTTCTCCATTGGGATCGCTTTCTTGTGACGAAAGAAGGTGCCTGAATTTTTTGCAGCCCCCCCCCCCCCGGTGAATGCCGACACCCCCAATTGGGGGTTGAAATTCGGGAATTTTTTAGAACAGGCCAGGAGGCTCTGTTCCAAAATTTATCGATCAGGATCTTTTTCTTGTGACGAGAGAGGGTGCCTCAATTTTTTGCAGCCCCCCGGTGACTGCCGACCCCCCCAAATCGGGGGTTGGAATTCGGGAATTTTTTTAAGAACGGGCCAGGAGAATCTGTTCCAAAATTTCTCGGTTGGGATCGCTTTCTTGTGACGGAAGAAGGTGCCTGAATTTTTTGCAGCCCCCCCGGTGAATGCCGACACCCCCAAATCGGGGGTTGGAATTCGGGAATCTTTTTAGAACAGGCCAGGAGGCTCTGTTCCAAAATTTCTCCATTGGGATCGCTTTCTTGTGACGAAAGAAGGTGCCTGAATTTTTTGCAGCCCCCCCCCCCCCCCGGTGAATGCCGACACCCCCAATTGGGGGTTGAAATTCGGGAATTTTTTAGAACAGGCCAGGAGGCTCTGTTCCAAAATTTATCGATCGGGATCTTTTCCTTGTGACGAGAGAGGGTGCCTGAAATTTTTGCATCCCCTCGGTGACTGCCGACCCCCCCAAATCGGGGGTTTGAATTCGGGAATTTTTTTAAGAACGGGCCAGGAGAATCTGTTCCAAAATTTCTCGATCGAGATCGCTTTTTTGTGACGGAAGAAGGTGCCTGAATTTTTTGCAGTCCCCCCGGTGAATGTCTACACCCCGAGATTGGGGGTTGGAATTCGGGAATTTTTGTAGAACAGGCCAGGAGGCTCTGTTCCAAAATATCTCGGTTGGGATCGCTTTCTTGTGACGAGAGAGGGTGCCTAAATTTTTTGCAGCCCCCCCCCCCCGGTGCATGCCGACACCCCCAGATAGGAGGTTGAAATTCGGGAATTCTTTTAAAACAGGCCAGGAGGCTCTGTTCCAAAATTTATCGATTGGGATCGCTTTCTCGTGACAAGAGAGGGTGCCTGAATGTTTTGCAGCCCCCCGGTAGATTCCGACCCCCCAAATCGGGGGTTGAAATTCGGGAATTTTTTTAGAACAGGCCAGGAGGCTCTGTTCCAAAATTTCTCGGTTGGGATCGCTTTCTTGTGACGAGAGAGGGTGCCTAAATTTTTTGCAGCCCCCCCCCCCCGGTGAATGCCGACACCCCCAAATCGGGGGTTGAAATTCGGGAATTCTTTTAAAACAGGCCAGGAGGCTCTGTTCCAAAATTTATCGATTGGGATCGCTTTCTCGTGATAAGAGAGGGTGCCTGAATGTTTTGCAGCCCCCCGGTAGATTCCGACCCCCCAAATCGGGGGTTGAAATTCGGGAATTTTTTTAGAACAGGCCAGGAGGCTCTGTCCCAAAATTGCTCCTCCGGGATCGCTTTCTTGTGACGAAAGAAGGTGCCTGAATTTTTTGCAGCCCCCCCGGTGAATGCCGACACCCTCAAATCGGGGGTTGAAATTCGGGAATTTTTTTAGAACAGGCCAGGAGGCTCTGTTCCAAAATTTATCGATCGGGATCTTTTTCTTGTGACGAGAGAGGGTGCCTGAATTTTTTGCAGCCCCCCGGTGACTGCCGACCCCCCCAAATCGGGGGTTGGAATTCGCTAATTTTTTTCAAGAACAGGGCAGGAGGCTCTGTTCCAGAATTTCTCGGTTTGGATCGCTTTCTTGTGACGAGAGAGGGTGCCTAAATTTTTTGCAGCCCCCCCCCCCCGCCCCCCGGTGAATGCCGACACCCCCAATTGGGGGTTGGAATTCGGGAATTTTTTAGAACAGGCCAGGAGGCTCTGTTCCAAAATTTATCGATCGGGATCTTTTTCTTGTGACGAGAGAGGGTGCCTGAATTTTTTGCAGCCCCCCGGTGACTGCCGACCCCCCCAAATCGGGGGTTGGAATTCGCTAATTTTTTTCAAGAACAGGCAGGAGGCTCTGTTCCAAAATTTCTCGGTTGGGATCGCTTTCTTGTGACGGAAGAAGGTGCCTGAATTTTTGCAGCCCCCCCCCCCCCCGGTGAATGCCGACACCCCCAATTGGGGGTTGGAATTCGGGAATTTTTTAGAACAGGCCAGGAGGCTCTGTTCCAAAATTTATCGATCGGGTCTTTTTCTTGTGACGAGAGAGGATGCCTGAATTTTTTGCAGCCCCCCGGTGACTGCCGACCCCCCCAAATCGGGGGTTGGAATTCGGGAATTTTTTTAAGAACGGGCCAGGAGAATCTGTTCCAAAATTTCTCGGTTGGGATCGCTTTCTTGTGACGGAAGAAGGTGCCTGAATTTTTTGCAGCCCCCCTGGTGAATGCCGACACCCCCAATTGGGGGTTGGAATTCGGGAATCTTTTTAGAACAGGCCAGGAGGCTCTGTTCCAAAATTTCTCCGTTGGGATCGCTTTCTTGTGACGGAAAAAGGCGCCTGAATTTTTTGCAGCCCCCCCTGTAAATGCCGACACCCCCAAATCGGGGGTTGGAATTCGGGAATTTTTTTAGAACAGGCCAGGAGGCTCTGTTCCAAAATTTCTCGGTTGGGATCGCTTTCTTGTGACGAGAGAGGGTGCCTAAATTTTTTGCAGCCCCCCCCCCCCCCCGGTGAATGCCGACACCCCCAAATCGGGGGTTGAAATTCGGGAATTCTTTTAAAACAGGCCAGGAGGCTCTGTTCCAAAATTTATCGATTGGGATCGCTTTCTCGTGACAAGAGAGGGTGCCTGAATGTTTTGCAGCCCCCCGGTAGATTCCGACCCCCCAAATCGGGGGTTGAAATTCGGGAATTTTTTTAGAACAGGCCAGGAGGCTCTGTTCCAAAATTGCTCCTCCGGGATCGCTTTCTTGTGACGAAAGAAGGTGCCTGAATTTTTTGCAGCCCCCCCGGTGAATGCCGACACCCTCAAATCGGGGGTTGAAATTCGGGAATTTTTTTAGAACAGGGCAGGAGGCTCTGTTCCAGAATTTCTCGATTGGGATCTCTCCCTTGTGACGAGAGAGGGTGCCTGAATTTTTTGCAGCCCCCCCCCCGTCGAATGCCGACACCCCCAAATCGGGGGTTGAAATTCGGGAATTTTCTTTAAGAACGGGCCAGGAGGCTCTGTTCCAAAATTTCTCGATTGGGATCGCTTCCTGTTGACGAGAGGGGGTGCCTGAATTTATTGCAGCCCCCTCGGTGAATGCCGACACCCTCAAATCGGGGGTTGAAATTCGGGAATTTTTTTTAAGAACAGGCAGGAGGCTCTGTTCCAAAATTTCTCGGTTGGGATCGCTTTCTTGTGACGGAAGAAGGTGCCTGAATTTTTTGCAGCCCCCCCCCCCGGTGAATGCCGACACCCCCAATTGGGGGTTGAAATTCGGGAATTTTTCAGAACAGGCCAGGAGGCTCTGTTCCAAAATTTATCGATCAGGATCTTTTTCTTGTGACGAGAGAGGGTGCCTCAATTTTTTGCAGCCCCCCGGTGACTGCCGACCCCCCCAAATCGGGGGTTGGAATTCGGGAATTTTTTTAAGAACGGGCCAGGAGAATCTGTTCCAAAATCTCTCGGTTGGGATCGCTTTCTTGTGACGGAAGAAGGTGCCTGAATTTTTTGCAGCCCCCCCGGTGAATGCCGACACCCCCAAATCGGGGGTTGGAATTCGGGAATCTTTTTAGAACAGGCCAGGAGGCTCTGTTCCAAAATTTCTCCATTGGGATCGCTTTCTTGTGACGAAAGAAGGTGCCTGAATTTTTTGCAGCCCCCCCCCCCGGTGAATGCCGACACCCCCAATTGGGGGTTGAAATTCGGGAATTTTTTAGAACAGGCCAGGAGGCTCTGTTCCAAAATTTATCGATCAGGATCTTTTTCTTGTGACGAGAGAGGGTGCCTCAATTTTTTGCAGCCCCCCGGTGACTGCCGACCCCCCCAAATCGGGGGTTGGAATTCGGGAATTTTTTTAAGAACGGGCCAGGAGAATCTGTTCCAAAATTTCTCGGTTGGGATCGCTTTCTTGTGACGGAAGAAGGTGCCTGAATTTTTTGCAGCCCCCCCGGTGAATGCCGACACCCCCAAATCGGGGGTTGGAATTCGGGAATCTTTTTAGAACAGGCCAGGAGGCTCTGTTCCAAAATTTCTCCATTGGGATCGCTTTCTTGTGACGAAAGAAGGTGCCTGAATTTTTTGCAGCCCCCCCCCCCCCCCGGTGAATGCCGACACCCCCAATTGGGGGTTGAAATTCGGGAATTTTTTAGAACAGGCCAGGAGGCTCTGTTCCAAAATTTATCGATCGGGATCTTTTCCTTGTGACGAGAGAGGGTGCCTGAAATTTTTGCATCCCCTCGGTGACTGCCGACCCCCCCAAATCGGGGGTTTGAATTCGGGAATTTTTTTAAGAACGGGCCAGGAGAATCTGTTCCAAAATTTCTCGATCGAGATCGCTTTTTTGTGACGGAAGAAGGTGCCTGAATTTTTTGCAGTCCCCCCGGTGAATGTCTACACCCCGAGATTGGGGGTTGGAATTCGGGAATTTTTGTAGAACAGGCCAGGAGGCTCTGTTCCAAAATATCTCGGTTGGGATCGCTTTCTTGTGACGAGAGAGGGTGCCTAAATTTTTTGCAGCCCCCCCCCCCCCCCGGTGCATGCCGACACCCCCAGATAGGAGGTTGAAATTCGGGAATTCTTTTAAAACAGGCCAGGAGGCTCTGTTCCAAAATTTATCGATTGGGATCGCTTTCTCGTGACAAGAGAGGGTGCCTGAATGTTTTGCAGCCCCCCGGTAGATTCCGACCCCCCAAATCGGGGGTTGAAATTCGGGAATTTTTTTAGAACAGGCCAGGAGGCTCTGTTCCAAAATTGCTCCTCCGGGATCGCTTTCTTGTGACGAAAGAAGGTGCCTGAATTTTTTGCAGCCCCCCCGGTGAATGCCGACACCCTCAAATCGGGGGTTGAAATTCGGGAATTTTTTTAGAACAGGGCAGGAGGCTCTGTTCCAGAATTTCTCGATTGGGATCTCTCCCTTGTGACGAGAGAGGGTGCCTGAATTTTTTGCAGCCCCCCCCCCCGTCGAATGCCGACACCCCCAAATCGGGGGTTGAAATTCGGGAATTTTCTTTAAGAACGGGCCAGGAGGCTCTGTTCCAAAATTTCTCGATTGGGATCGCTTCCTGTTGACGAGAGGGGGTGCCTGAATTTATTGCAGCCCCCTCGGTGAATGCCGACACCCTCAAATCGGGGGTTGAAATTCGGGAATTTTTTTTAAGAACAGGCAGGAGGCTCTGTTCCAAAATTTCTCGGTTGGGATCGCTTTCTTGTGACGGAAGAAGGTGCCTGAATTTTTTGCAGCCCCCCCCCCCCCCGGTGAATGCCGACACCCCCAATTGGGGGTTGAAATTCGGGAATTTTTCAGAACAGGCCAGGAGGCTCTGTTCCAAAATTTATCGATCAGGATCTTTTTCTTGTGACGAGAGAGGGTGCCTCAATTTTTTGCAGCCCCCCGGTGACTGCCGACCCCCCCAAATCGGGGGTTGGAATTCGGGAATTTTTTTAAGAACGGGCCAGGAGAATCTGTTCCAAAATTTCTCGGTTGGGATCGCTTTCTTGTGACGGAAGAAGGTGCCTGAATTTTTTGCAGCCCCCCCGGTGAATGCCGACACCCCCAAATCGGGGGTTGGAATTCGGGAATTTTTTTAAGAACGGGCCAGGAGAATCTGTTCCAAAATTTCTCCATTGGGATCGCTTTCTTGTGACGAAAGAAGGTGCCTGAATTTTTTGCAGCCCCCCCCCCCGGTGAATGCCGACACCCCCAATTGGGGGTTGAAATTCGGGAATTTTTTAGAACAGGCCAGGAGGCTCTGTTCCAAAATTTATCGATCGGGATCTTTTCCTTGTGACGAGAGAGGATGCCTGAATTTTTTGCAGCCCCTCGGTGACTGCCGACCCCCCCAAATCGGGGGTTTGAATTCGGGAATTTTTTTAAGAACGGGCCAGGAGAATCTGTTCCAAAATTTCTCGATCGAGATCGCTTTCTTGTGACGAGAGAGGGTGCCTGAATTTTTTTCAGCCCCCCCCCCCCGGTGAATGCCGACACCCCCAAATCGGTGGATGGAATTCGGGAATTTTTTTAAGAACAGGCCAGGAGGCTTTGTTCCAAAATTTCTCGATCGGGATCGCTTTCTTGTGACGAAAGAGGGTGCCTGAATTTTTTGCAGCTCCCCCGGTGAATGCCGACACCCCCAAATCGGGGGTTGGAATTTGGGAATTCTTGTACAACAGGCCAGGAGGCTCTGTTCCAAAATTCCTCGATTCGGATCGCTCTCTTGTGACGAAAGAAGTTGCCTGAATTTTCCGCAGCCCCCCCGGTGAATGCCGACCCCCCCCCCCCCCCCAAATCGGGGGTTGGAATTCGGGAATTTTTTTAAGAATTTTTAAGAATTATTAATAAGAGTACGGTCCTCCTAAGGCATAAACAACGAGTCAAGGGAGAATTTGCTCCCATCCAAACATATTTGCCAGAATACGTGAGTCCAGTTCATGTCCGGAATAAAATTACGAAAAATCGTCCTCGCCGCGAACGTGTTAATTAGTCTCACCATCATCATCCGAGAAGAACCCTGTCATTCTTTCTGAAAATCTCGAGCCATTTGAGACCGACGGACCTTCGAACTCCTGCATAGCATCGATTCCATTGGCTTCTCCAGTGGATTTATGGTCTAGATTCTCAGATACCGGGATGTCAGCTGTATCAGCTCGATAGTCTACAAAATGATAAGTAGAGGAATCAAAAACGTAGACGTAACCAACTGGTTCACATTACAATGTTATATATACTACTTACGGTATCCAGTCTTTTCATCAGAATCTATATTCATGGAATTTTCTGATCCTTCTTCCTCTTCATCTGGGCTCACGTCATCTAAAAATCAATATTTTTTGTACGAGGTTTTTTATTTCTGACCCTAAAGATCATTTATCGAGAGTAGAAAATTGTCTTTCAGCGATAGGCTACAAGCTCGAATAATTTTGAAGCACAAACGTATTACGCCTACTGCTGATTTGATTTATGATTCGTTCTCATCACGATCATGAATAAATTTTGTAAGATATTCGAATATACCCGGAAGAGGCAATGGGTCATCACAGCAGAGAACTTTCTTCTAAGCAGACGATCTCGTCACCGTGGCATATTATGAAACATGTAAGATGTATTCCATCTACCCGGTATCGTGCTTCAGAGATTATATGATCAGGCCAAATTTGATTTTTCTTGAATATAATGATGGAAAAAAATCCTATGGGTAAAGAAAAGTCTCACTGTTGGAAAGAATCTCAATGAGTCTGGTGCCTTATCATGGAAATTCTTTGCTTATTGCAGAAAATATATGGAAGTTGTGAGTCCCATGGATGAAAGATAAAAATAAATATTTTTACCCATCATTCAAGGGATAATTCAGAAACTTACGGAATATAGTTAACTTCGGAATACGAGTTTGAAATTATGCTATGCCATAGTTTTCCAACCACGATGTGTGAGTTTACATCATCCTCGATAACATTCATGATTTGAATCGGAAGACGGACAATCGATAAGAAAAATGTTTGAAGAATAATCTGGATGGAATTGATTATTCACAGCCTTTTTCCAGTTTTGCCTGAGAATAAATCAGATACGTATGCTTCGAAATAAATGAACTGACCACGTAAGTTGATTTCAGACTCTGATTCAGATGAGATCTAGCACCACAAGTAATGAAAAATAGATTTGTCTCCTACGATTCAAACAGTATCTGATTCATCCTCTCCATCTTCAGTGATGTAGGGCAACTGTTTCAAAAACTTTCTCCGCTCAAATATGACTTCTCTGACAAACTTACAGATATCATCATGCATTTCTTTCAACTGGATATATTTATTTTCCAGAGAATTTGCGGCCTTTGTAACGAGCTTCAAAGGAGTGAATGCCCTACGGTCTTTCTCTAAGAGTGTCCAGCAATTCTCCAGTTCTTTTTCTTTCAATATCGTAGACTTCTTCTTCTGAGATTTGCTTGTTCCCATTGTTTCCTTGTCTGTTCTAAGATCCCAATTTAGAGACATTTGGTACTCGATGATTTCATCTGTGAGTATTACATATGTATTACGATAGAACATTCAAGGAATAGCATGAGTTTGCAATAAGTGCATCAATACGTTTTTGGCTGTAGATCTCTATGATTTCATTCTTATTGCATAATTCTCCCCAAATTATCGTGATTATTTTGAAGCGTCATGATCTTTTAAATATTGGAATTCGAAACTTGGAATCGATCTTTTAAATATATCGAAATTTTATTGAAGTGCGATGAATGCCTTGACTTACCAAGAAACTGCCAACCTCGAGGTTTTCTATTCTTGAATATGATTTTCAAGATGTGGTGGTATGATTCCTCCTCGTTGTTCGTTCTGCTAAGCTTCCTATATACGCAAAATCTCTTGGCAACACGACTGTAACAAATTATTTTCCATCATGCTCATTTATTCCACCAAACGAGGTTCCGATAGAAGGGGGAGAGAAAAATTTCAAGACAAAGGGCGCGGGCAAGGGTTACAAAATATGTTTCATTCGTGGATATGGCTAAATTTCTACTGGACACTGACTTTTGTAGTTTATGCTTGGTGATAGTCACAGATTCCATTGGAATCGGCTGAAGAGAGAGTGTGACGTATTATCTGGAACAGAACTCTAAAGAAGGAAACTCTCAGATCAGAAGCAATACAGCTACGAGAATGTGATTTCCTCGCACAATTTGAGATTCAACATCCGAAAAGCGAGCTGTTTGACAGGAATATTCATCATAGTTCTACTATGTATTGACAGAATCAGTCTGGAGGTAATTAATATTTGTCAATGTATTCTCTCTATTTGAACCCTGATGTTTTTCTACATCAAGTGACGAGTGCGCAAGACCCATTTTGTATTGTATTTTCGGAATATTTTCACCTTCTGGTCGTGGTCGTCCCAGTTACGAGATGTAAAAATTTGCCTCAGATCGAGAGTTCCTTGTCAGCTCTATAAACTTATGGAATTTACTAATTTCCTATTGTTTAGTCGTTTCAGTTGCATCGCCAAGCTCTGAGCTCATTGTGATCATTTTTACGAGATCATAGCATCTCAAGAAATAAAGTTAGATTTTTATCACGATGGGAATCTTCATTGATAACAATGGGGTAGAATGGAAGATTCTTTTGAGGACAAAAGTAGCAAAAGTTCAAACAGAACCCCCAGAAGACGTCGACTTCTAGTATACTCTACAGACTCATAATTAGCAGTAATGATATTCTTGGTTGGCTGATTTGCGTCCACAGACTCTTCAATGGAGGTTGAGAAAAAGAATCATATTCTGAAATCTACACATTTCAGTCCTGAGAATTCCATCTAGTGGTTCTAATCTATTGGAAAATCTGTGTATGTCTACTGAAAAATTCTTGATAATACAACACCGGCGTTTCTCGTCGACACGAAAGCCTACCATCATCGCCGAAAGGATTGTTTCCCCATCTACGAATGAAAATATGATTTTTCGACGATGCAAGATTGTGATAAATGACTCACCTATTTATCCAGTAATTTTCAAAATAGTTGAAGAAATCATCGAAGATATTTCCATATTTCTCTTGAGCGTTTGCAACAATTTTGTCGAATGTTTTTTTAACGTCTGTATCTGGCAACAAAGCAAGGGCCATGACTTGTCTCATAACGATATGTTTTTCGGGATGTTTCTTGAAATTTTGATTCGTTGCAGCGCCTTCCTTTATGGCGTTCCTCAGCAGAGCCTGAAGACAAGAGTAAAATACATTTGAGGAATAGGTACTGAAGGGAGGAGAGAGATGATCGTTCACCGCACAAGATGAATGATCAAGATTTTTCCTAAAATATTTGCATCAAATTCCAATTCTAAAGTTGGGCGGGGATTGAAACTCCGAACAGTTTTATTGACAAGACGTTAAAAAGCCCCGGCATGGTTATCGACGTCTCGCAAAGTAATAGTTCTTGTGTATCTTGAGCTCGACCCGTTGTTAGGGAATACTTCTTCTAAATTCGTTCACGTGATTGAAGATGAACTATTCTTATTGCTGGTTGGGGATTCGTTACCAATATTTTATAATGAATATTCTCACAGAGCAACGAATCAGATTTAACTGATCGGCTGTGTGCATTCTCAAATTTGGAACCCTGGAAATTTTGAGGGAAAACTAGAGAATTACTCACATCTAATACCACTTCAATATCTGGTATGGTACAGAAAAACAACCTACGATGGTCAGAAAAGTTTGAATCAAGATTGAGGGGGTTACAACTCGTCTCCAAAGCACACTTTTGTGATTCTTCAACACTCCGCAAAATGAATGAATAAATGAATTATCTCAAGGAACGAGCAACATCTTCCATGCATTTCGTTGTACAGAGTTCGAACGAATAATGCCTCCACGATCACGGGAAAATGTATCGAAGACAATTAAAATCCGATTTTCTGAAGTTTTGAAAGACGTTGCAAACTTTTTTTTAGATGTGACGTGTGAGCTATTCTTCAATTCTTGCCACAAAACGCTCGCTTACTCCTGTATGAACCTTTCTAGGTCATATCTGAGAAAAAATTTGGTACCAAACTTCCTGTCATTTCTGAATTTTGCCTTAAAATTATGTAGCACACTATTCCTATGGTGGATTTTTCCATTGAAATGAGACCTAAAGGCATTGCCACGACGCACAGTATAGTCTCTTCATAAGCATGCACGATATCCGAAAGTTTTTTTCAGCGTTCGCTAAATCGAATGGGGATAGTTCTCAAAAAATTTCCAAACATGTCAACCTTGCGGTTCTCACTCAATGATACATGATAATTGAAAATTCTCATCGTAGGTACACGTACTGGATAAGAAAAGAAATGGTTTGGATATTCGATTTTAATCACAATAATCATCTGAAATCATGCAAAAATTCCAGAAATCCATGATTTGAAAGACTTCTTTGTGATTTTCTGAATACTTTCGTCAAAACCTGCGCCGGAAAAGCATTCGAGATATCGACGATACTCTGAGGGTGTCCATCATCCATTCATTTAGCAGAAAACTACGCATGGGAATGTAGTTTATCAAGAACAAAAATAGTATACGCAGACATTATCCCACGGTATCGATCTTCACCTCATTCTCTCGACTAAAGCTCATTGCTGTTTGGATTTTTCAAAACGAGTTGATAGTATACCTATTTCAAAGGTTGACGTACTGCTATTCAGAATGTTTCGGTGGCTCGCAAATGTCATATCAAATATCAAATGTCAAATGTTAGGGAATCTAGCAGATAAATACCCCTGGGTATTCAATCTTCATCCCATGCCTCAATTGCATCGTATGTAATTTTATCCGATTCCGCGATGTTGCGTTCAGAAAAAGAAAGCTTCTCGGTCAATAGTCATTCAATGTAGTATTCCCAATATCTAGGAGAATCAGTCATTGGAACCAAATAAGAGCCATTCTGGGTTATATCACGTAATGTTTAGTGGGAGGTCTAGACAATTTCTCAAAAATTTTCTGAAGTTGGTACTGTGTGGAAATGATACAAAAATCTTTTCTTTAATACTTTGTACTCAAAAGTGTATCCTCCACACAGTTCGCCAACTTTGCACTCAATATACAAAAACCTGGTCCTTTTTGTCTCTGAACCTACAAAAAAAATTTCAAAAACAAAAGTGCCTAGCAAACAACGCCCTGAGTTTGACCGCATTCCTTGGAATACTTCAGAATGACTCATGGACTTTCAAAATGAGTTAGTGAACGATCTGAACTCAACCAACTACCTTTGTGACTCAAATCAATTAGTAATGAGTTGAGAGATGAGCGAATAATTCACTTGAAAGTACAGAAGTGAAACCACCACCCTGTCACTTCAGCATCTGGATAGACTTGATTCACTGCATTCTCAAATGCCTCTTCAAAATCACAGATGAACTCTTCGGGCTCCAATTTGGGCCAGATTTCACCTTTGATCTTATTGAGAACAGCCTTGTAGTCTTCTGTGGTTCTGCCTGTCATAAGGACCCAGATACAAGGCCATGCCTGCATTTCAAAATGTTTGGAACCATGATAATTTACATCGAATAATCCAAGAGTCATTTCAAGATATTTCAGTTAGCTCTATAACGAAGCAATTGTGGCTAAGACCTCAGATTTTTCAAATAGACACAACAAGGCTGGAATTTATAGTCGCTGCCCTTATCGAAAATCCTTACGGCTCCCCTCATGCTACACCTTACGGACGGTTTTCAATAACATGTCGCGACTATCTATGCATTTTTCCATTCAATTCATTGATGGAATTCCATATTATAGATGAGCGGGTCATATTTGATAACTTTTTGGCCCATAACTGCATTGGGTCTATTCTGCCGGTCCCAAATAATTTAATACTGCACATAATGTCACGACAAGTTGTTAGAAACCAGCCATAAAGTGTCGGATAAGGAAAGTCGTAAGGATTTCGGATAAGGAGAACGACTATAAATTCCAGCCCAAATATTCTACAGATTTTCTTTCATCTTTCTGGTGCCAATCCCCCAAAAAGGCTCTAAATTGACCATATTCAAGAATAAAATTCGAGTTTATAGCTCATTAGCATCAAAAGAGGGCCCTGCAAGATGAGTAAATGAGAGACCGAGGCTTGTGCACAGGTGGCTTTGGTTTTGAACCCATCTCAAAACTTCGCCTTTTGCAAAATTATACCAAAATACAGATTGAGGATGGAATGATGGAACAAAAAATTAGAGGTGGGTTGGTAGTATCTTCAAATGATTGGACTGAATTTGCAAAGAGCCATTCATCGCTCGCCGAAAGCAGATAGTTTTGCTTCTCATAGATCTTGGTTCGTGGAACGGATTGGTTGAAAACCAAGTCTTCTTCTCCTATCTTTGGCATATCTCAAGGTTTGGTAGATTTCTTAGGGTGAGCGTTGATTCCTCAAGGATACTGCGAAACAATCCTCATCTGTTTGATATCGTTTTTCAAGGTTTTCAAATTATCGATATCTTTTGTGGGGATCTACTCATAGCATGTGATCTTGATGTAGATTATGATCAAAGTGAGTATCCATGCGAACTCACCCGGTCGTAGTTTTTGGCCATGAAAGTTTGTAATTGTGTCACTCCATTTATATTGGGGCAGGTCAAGAATGTAGCATCTCCTTGAATGACCTCACAGTCCTTGTGCTCATTGAGAGACTCCTCGTCATAGAGGGCGAGATGCCTGTTAGTTATCTTCCCCGTTTTCTGATCCTTCACTTCTATAACTTTGTACGAAAGCATCCTCCCCGTTTCTTTATCATAAGTCAGGTGTGCCTGGCTCTCGGGGGACTCGAAATACTTCATATAGTCACTGATTGACTTAATATTCACAGTGACTTTTTTGTAGCAGCCCGCCTCCATCGATACATGTTCCTCTTCACCGTATTATATGGCAACTTATATGCCACATTTTTGAATCTGGAATAAGTGGATCAAATTTCCAATTAATTCAATCAGTTATAAGGAATTCGATCGCAGTAACCGAGGATCTGAATATTTCTCAGAATTGAAGCAGCAAATGGCCCAGCAGTATTCTAATCTGAGCAGTATTGATTGTTAACGTCGACCGATGAACGGGAAGCTCTCAGAGCTAACATATCAAGAGTCGCAAAACTGGGCTCTAACTAGTGGATACAGTGATCGTTGACAGAAAATGGCAATTTGAGTCTCAGAAAGTGCCTGAGAGCATCAAGGAAAATGAGTGATATTACATTTCGATACGAGGGTGGAAAAACTTTTTTTCGCGTCCAAGTGTTGAGTTTCCGGCCTGAGCCGAAGGCGGAGAACGGAATCAACGCAAGGATGCGAGAAATAAGTTTCCACCCGTGTATCAAATAATATTTTCTGACAGAAAAGTATTTTTGACACACTGTGCGAGAAAGTAACTTTTTCGCACTGATTCTCCACTTTCTCTCACAGTTTGTCAAAAGATAGTATTCGATACACGAGTGTAAAACTTATTTTATACGGCTCGACGCGCAAAAGCGTATAAAGCGGCATATGCATCTCGTGCCAAAAACTTTGTTCTTCACGGTAACCTCGACGATAACCTTGTTGGACGTCGGCGAACGCCGACGTCCAAAAAGGTTATCGCAAAGAACAAAGATTTTTGGCACTCGACGCATAATATACTATTCTGCATCCTCGTGTTGATTCGGACCTTCGCCTTCGGCTCAGGCCGGAAACCCAACACTCGGACGCGAAGAAAAGTTCTTTCACCCTTCTATCGGAATGTACTATTTCAGACAAATTTCAAAGATGCCATCAATGGTGAGAAAATAGTACATTTCGATACTAGGGTGGAAAAACTTCTTCCGCGTCCGAGTATTTGGTTTCCGGCCTGAGCCGTAGGCGAAGCTCGGAATCCACACGAGGATGCGAAAAATCAGTTCTACACCGTTGTATCGAATACTATTTTCCGATGTTTGGGTGCTCACAAAATTGTAAAAAATAGTATTCGCAACTCGTTCATGAGGTTGCCCGCTTCCGAGCGATTATTTCGACCTTCGCCTGCGGCTCAGGCCGAAAACCAATCGCTCAGGAGCGAGCTACAACCTCATAATGTCGGTGCAAAATCTACTAATTTAGTACACCCCGGCTCGTCAGAATGCTTGAAATAAATTTTGAAATTTCATGCGAGCTACGAATAGTAGTGTGCGATACAATAGAGGTGCAGAATGTGGATTTCGCATCTCACGTGAGTTTTTCCGATTTGATCTGGAAGTAAGGAGAAGCGTCCTCCAGATTTTGCAACCGCGTTACTCCCAAACGATCTAAACTGACTTAGTTTCGACCAATCAATTGGGCTCGGCGAGTTCAAGCACCCGTGTTTCCTACGCATTTTTCCCCCATACACCTAAAGGGACCGAATTCATCCAATTAATCGGAACTGAGTAAGTTCAGAAAGTTGAGTGATGTACCATTTGCTTATTTTTGGTAAACCGCGAATGAAAGTGGAAGACTTATGCAAAAAAACTCTATTATACACGTTGTGTCAGGAAATAGTATGAACGTTTTGAAGAGAGAGCCCTACTTCTGTAATGGTTTAATCCTACGTATCCCGAAAGTCAAATTTGTTTCTTGGAAAAAAAATATATACATTCATTTCATCCAAAATTCAAACGGTGGAATGTTTTCGGAGCCTTAGATGTCTCTCAAAATAAGTATATGCTTGGGGAGAAAATTCATGAAACGCGTATTATTGCGTAGAGTTTCATCTTTTCCTGGTTAGGAAGTTATCGAACTGTCTTGGTCGGGTCTAATACTACGTTTTCTGTAAGAGTGCTATTATAAATCCATACAATTGGTATATTTCCAGCCCGACGACACTAATACAGATGATACTGATTTAGGTTCAGCAAATGGCTAACGCTGCATCGAAAAATCTTGGTACAGTGTCGTGAATGATGAGCAATATTCAGTAGATCTCGGAATGATCATTCAGTTTTCAAGTATAAATCTGGTTCATTAAAAGATGAATGTTACCTTTCCATCTTGCTGACTCTATTCTATATGGCTCTGGGATCAGCTCTTTCTTCTTGAATAACCTTTCGTAACTCTTGATAGAATTCATGCTTCCCTTCAATACACTTTTCATGATTGTGTTTTCCAACGACCTTACGAATCCCACAACTAGTTATCCTCAGCCTACCTCAGCATCCCGAAGACTCATGCCTGTTGGCCTTAATACAACCATAGTGCCTGGAAAGTTACATACATTCGAATAAGTGAGCTTACAACATAAAATAGGATGATGATGAACCATGATATAAGTGTAACGTGAGGTTTACCCAGGAGTGCAAAACAAATCCATTCCAGAATTTACTGCTCTGCATTTCTCTCGCAGGGAGGAGATTTGAAATCTCGGTACATAATAGACCGATTCGTGCTACTTAAAGCAAGTCTATACTGCTTACTACTCCATAGATGGCACCACGGTAATCCCCGTGGCTTTATTCAAACAATGTCTTATTTGAAGTTAATTTCAAACACTTTCCAGATGGAATCATGAAGCTGGCGCGCTTGGCGATAAAATCCTACACCATTTAAGTTCTTTCACGTCTCAGAACTCACGATGATTTTTAAATGATTTGGAAGATGGCAAACGTGCATGATCGCGTGGTTCTACTATGCAGCAGCGATAACTCAAATCGCTATTTTCCAAAACATTCAATGAATATCGTGAGTTTTGAGATGCGAAAGAGCCCAAATTATTAGGAATTGTATAGCGCAGCGCGCTAATTGAATGATTGAATCGAAAAAGTATTTGCAACTGTTTGGAAATTAGAGATTGTTGGATTTATGCCATGGCGATAAAACCGAGCACTTTGGACTTGTCTCAACTCATGCGTCGGAGAAATTCACTTGAAAATCAGTGAACAGCAGAGATTATCGATCGCTTAAATCAGAAAATATTTTTCGAAATTGAGAATCCCGAGGAGGAATCGTATCTGTGATTACACTGTGTACCAAGTAATGGAATCCGTAAGGTTTGAGAATGAAAGAGGGGGAGATGAAAGTGAACGCTTGCGTAAAGAGGGTTTGACGTACTCTGTTCCAGTGCCCGATGTTCTTTCATACGCGTAAATGAATCCGCAATGCTCCATTGGCTGTCTCGGCTTCTTCCCTTTTGGGTCCGTAGATTTTTGCCCAGATTTTCCGATACGCTGCAGCTTTGACTTGCTAGATCCTCGTCCTTGACGCTCTGGTGCGATTTTTTCCATGCTGATTAGATGCAGATGACAGATATCATATATCACAGAAGATGCCACCCGTGACAAACTGTCATTTGAAGATACATTTTCTTACCGATGCCTGATCTTGTTTGTATGTCCAGAGGTATCTCGGTGTGATCCTACGTTTTGTGGCTCTGTGTATTGACCTGCTAATGTTTGGTTTACACCAATATCGAATGCGGGATCCAGCAACGACGAAGCAACTCGCGAAGTGGCATCATTTTTCGGCACATTAATATTGTCCAGAGTGCCTAGGAAGTAGCCAAACGACTCTGCTACTGGACCCTTGCAGTGTTTGAACTTGCACGGTTGACTATCTTGAGGAGACCGCTGTTGTCGTCGATTTGATGATGAGGTGCCGCTAGGATGCACACTTCCTGTTGAACCACTCAACGTGTTGGAGCTGCTTGCGAATGTTGCAAACGTAGCTGATTGTCTTTTGCTACATGAACGAGCTAATTTCACAGCTAAAGGCACAGCCGTAGGTGGTGATGCTGAAACTAGCGGGATCTTCAGTAGGCGAATGCCGCTGCTCACCGATCTTGCAACTAATCCTGCAGAATGCAGACCACCCGACGCACGGTGACCAGTGATTTTCGTTGAAGAGACCATTAATCCTGTTGCTTGTAGATCACTCGAAGAGTGGTGATTTGTGCCACTTGCCGGTACCCAGGATGTGTTCACGTGCTGTCGTTCCATCGATGGTTGGACGTTTTCATCCGCCATTGGGACAGCGATGCTTAATGCATTCTGAAATCTATTCCAAGGGCGCAGATCCAGACTGCTCGATGTGACGGTGTGCGATGGACTGAGATTCGGGGTGATGCATGGTTGATTAATCAGTGAGTGCGTAGCAGTCGGTAGAAATGGCAGAGACGTTGTAGACGATGGATTGACCTATCAAGCGAATTATATCTTTCAATTGAGTGCAACAACTACTGCACTCACTTGCGGAATGTTGCAAGCTTTTTTTAATTGATTCGTCTACGTGAGCACAAATCTCACAAAAGAATACTCTCACATCTAAATCATACCAAAACGTAGATAGAGCAATCAATGCCCGAGAAACTCGGTATATTTCAGAATCCGATCCTCAAAGAGCATTTCATCTCTCTGATTTTTGATGACATGAAAGAGCGATCCGAATAGATTTACGTTCATATCATTGTACAGATGGTCCACTGCAGAAATGGCAAAGACCAATAAAGGGCATCGAATTCAAGCATCAGAATGTGATATAGATCTCTCATTTTTTTGAGCTCGGTCGGAAGAATATATACTCACAGCATTGTTCGGCACATAAACGCCTGATGAGCCAGTGCTTCGTTGGTTGCAGTCAATTCCAGGCGGACGAACATGATTGAGTAGCAGAACATTCGATTGGTTCCCGACCGGCGCTACTCGAGATGAAATCTGTTGCAAGGGTATCATCCGATGCCCGTATGCTGGTGCCGATAAAGCTGGTCGCGGAAATTGCAGCAGAATAGGCGATTGAGCGTTGCGCAGAGGAGTACCGCGTCTCTTGCGAGTCGATTTTGACGGTGTGGTTGAATTCGCTCTTGGATTGTCATTCGTTGTCTCAGGTTCTCCATTCTCCTTCATTCTTCTCACTTCTTGAAAGCTCGCACCGACTCTTTGTGTGAAAAAGTCGGATGTTACTATCACGCATAAATTATGTCAAATCACGTACGTTTACTGAAATTTTGATTCAATAGAATGCAAAAATCAGAATAGATAGAGCCCGGCTATCGCAATCAGAGTTGCTATTACTTTGGTATATTGTTGTATAATAGGTTATCCAAGGTAGCACTCATAGTGTAGTTTTAAAAATATTTGAGGGAATCGTAAAGCAGAGGAGTATAAAAACTGCACAATTCCAAGCTCGCGCACTACACCAACATGATCAAATATATACTCACATTCTTCTGGATGACGATGAAATCAATTTCTGGATAAAGGGATCATCACTTCTTCGTTGAGAATAAGTTTGACTCGTATAATGAGCTCTTGTTTACAATCCACTGTGATGGTTATAGTCACTGGTGAGGTCATGCGTTGAAACGGGCTAGGTTCAATAAACAAACAATCTAGGACCTCGCGAATCGCAATTGTCACTGGTCACGAGTCACAACACACGAAACGTGAAGAAAATATATCACTTGAAAGCTGTCTTTAATACTTCAAAATCTGTCTTGCCTAATAATAATGATTGTGCCTATTTGGATAAAACGATGATTTCAAATGCTCACGTTATTGGAATCAAAACGAATAAGTATCCGTCGTATGTTAATTGCCTCCCATTCCACTTATCGGAAGAGACTTTCGATATCCGCTCTATTCCCAGTCTGTAATCACCACCAGTGTGGTTCTTCAAGAAAGAACCCAGAAATCCTAAGGATGTGGCATACAAAAATATCAGCTGTACAAGTACTCTTAGGGATTATTCCGATCCATGTAGTCCCACCCGCAGTGTGTATTATTTTATCCTCCATTTAATTCATTCGCCTTTGGAATTTCTTATCATATTTGGCTATGATCACATAGGGTGGGCGAGTTTGTGGATCTTTTTGTAAGCGCAACAGGTACGGTCATGAATTAAGAAGTCAAACAAATGCAAAACTTGACGATCGATAAGGGCTGTTGATTAGCCCTTAGTTGCCAGGGCGACCAATTTCAGTGAAATGTCACCGACCCCACCAGACCATGAGCACTCGCGTACGCTACTCAAATGAATCATACAAATCAAAGGACTTCTCCTCAAAGTACGTGCCTCACTCATCGTAGATCTTTGCGTACGCTACGAAAGATGCAGATTCGCTAACGTGAATGCACTATGATACTATTTCAACTGGAACTCGCGGGTAAATACCAAACCATGAATATCCACTTACGCTACTGGGCATGTTAGCGAATCTGCATTTTATTCTTTAGCTGCTTACGCATTTGTGTATTCGCGTACGTGAATATGATTCACTTGTGAAGTGTGCGCGAGTACTCATGATCTGGTGATCCCACGCAAATACCAGGAAAAATTGTCCTATCCACTTATTCACGTATGCGAATTCAAGTATCATATTTTTTCCTGGAAGCTCGCGCAAATATCCATGGTTTAGTAGACATACCTTCAATTGGCATACGAGGATCCGAGTCACTTGTGTAGCGTACGCGAACCTGTATTCCTAGTAGCATGAGTAGATATCCATGGTTGGGTAGTCACGCGCCTATTCCAGAGAGATTCCCTCGGGACTTCCTTCATAAGCAGTCATCATTCACACCGATAGCCTACGCGAATATTCATGATTTGGTGGCCACACGAGAACGGGCGTACACGAATCGGCATCATTCAGGTAGCGTACGCGAATCAGCATCATCTGGCTCGTACGCCAATATCCATGGTTTGGTAGTAGAGTGGGCCGAAAAATGGAAATTTTCGAGAATCGTTACGCCTGAGGGCCAATTTTTTGCTATTTTGTACGTAGATGATGGAACAATTTTTTGCGGATTTTTAGAAAGAACTTTTAGGTTCTGGCAAAAGCCTTGAAGATTCTCAGAAAATAGAGTGAAAACGTCATTTTTACGCTATTTCTAAAAGCAAAGTTATAGCATGCAGAACCTACGCGGTGGCACCAAACGGTGATCGAACAATGTTTTCTTACGTATTTTTGGCCGTAGAAACCAGAAATCAGGTTCGTTTGAGCCTATCATAGAAGTTGAGGACCTTTGTAAATTGCGAGATACCGATCAGAGTGGGAAAGCGACAATTTTCCGGGAAACGCCAGATTTCTGTGAAATTGAAAACGATCCTCCAAACTCGACTCAATCGACCAAAAATCATCACACACTATATTTTCTTATGTATTTCGACCTGCTGAAGACGGTCTTGGTGGTTTAAGGAAGCTAGGACGCGTCAAAATTTAGCTATGAGCAAACGTATCAGGACGATTTTCGTAGGGCTCACGAATGGGCTCGTCGCGGCCAGGGCATAGATCACGGACACGAGTCCTCTTTCACTCGATGCGTAATCCCCAATATCATTATTAGTCGGGGCCAAGTGAGCGCCATCATTGGGAAAACTATTCCCACGAGGTTTTGCTCCGAGATCCCCTTCAGAAGACCGTCCTGATTATGGAAACCCATGTTGCCAAGCCGAGAAATGGTCACAATTTGTTTAAACTGAAATCGTTTAAACGATCGATAAAAATTGATTCTCCGATATGGATACTATTTTTGAGAGGTATTTTGGGTGATTGTAAATCGGAAGTTACTCTTGTCATTTTTTGCTAAAATCGATTCTTTTTGACTTATACGCACTCTTAAATTGAAAAATCACGATATTGCGATTTTTACTAGTGAAAATTGAGAACAAAGAAGTAAAAAGTGCCTTTCCTGGCGATGGGAATCCATTCTTCTAACCATAATCGACAATGTCCAATATCAGGAAGTAATGTTCCCGGTCGAAAACCTCATTTTTTAACTAATTGTTCATGACGCTTTCGCGCGTGTTGGAGTATATTTGATCGACTGTTAGTGTCCCCTGACGCGTTAGTACTCAAGCATACTCCAACACACGCGGAAGCGTCATAAATAATTAGTTAAAAAATAAGGTTTTGGACGGGAAACATTACTTCCTGATATTGGATATTGTCGATGATGGTTAGAATAATAGATTCCCATCGCCAGAAAAGGCACTTTTACTCCTTTGTTCTCAATTTTCACTAGTACACATCGCAATATCGTGATTTTTCAATTTAAAAGTGCGTATAAGTCAAAAAGAATCGATTTTAGCAAAAAATGACAAGAGTAACATTCGATTTACAATCACCCAAAATACCTCTTAAAACTAGTATCCATATCGGAGAATAAATTTTTATCAATTGTTTCAACGATTTCAGTTTAAAAAAATTGTGACCATTTCTCGGCTTACCAACATGGGTTTCCGTAATCAGGACAGTCTTCTGAAGGCGATCTCGGAGCAAAACCTCGTGGGAATAGTTTTCCCAATGATGGCGCTCACTCGGCCCCGACTAATAATGATATTGGGGATTACGCATTGAGAGAAAGAGGACTCGTGTCCGTGATCTATGCCCTGGCCGCGACGAGCCCATTCGTGAGCCCTACGAAAATCGTCCTGATACGTTTGCTCATAGCTAAATTTTGACGTGTGCTAGCTTCCTTAAACCACCAAGACCGTCTTCAGCAGGTCAAAATACATAAGGAATAGAAGTGTATGATGATTTTTGGTCGATTGAATAGAATTTGGAGGATCGTTTTCAATTTCACAGAAATCTGGCGTTTCCCGAAAAATTGTCGCTTTCCCACTCTGATCGGTATCTCGCAATTTACAAGGGCCCTCAACTTCTGCGGCTCAAACGAACCTGATTTTCGATTTCTACGGCCAAAAATCCGTAAGGAAACATTGTTCGATGACTGTTTGGTGCCACCGCGTAAGTTCTGCACGCTATAACTTTGCTCTTAGAAATAGCGTGAAAAAGACGTTTTCACTCTATTTTCTAAGAATCTTAAAGGCAATTGCCAGAACCCAGAAGTTCTTTAAAAATCCGCAAAAAATCGTTCCATTATCTACATAGCAAAAAATTGGCTCTCAGGCGTAACGATTTCCGAAAATTTTCATTTTTCGGCCCACCCTATTACTCAAGTACATTCCAACACACGCGGAAGCGTCATAAACAATTAGTTAAAAAACGAGGTTTTGGCCCGGAAACATTATTTCCTGATATTGGATATTGTCGATAAAGGTTAGAAGCATAGATTCCCATCGCCAGAAAATGCTTTTTTTACTTCTTTGTTATCAATTTTTACTAGTGAAAATCGCAATATCGTGATTTTTCAATTGAAAAGTGCGTACCTATGAGTCAAAAAGAATCGATTTCAGCAAAAAAATGACAAGAGTAACTTTCGATTTAGAATCACCCAAAATACCTTTTAAAAATAGTATCCATATCGGAGAATCAATTTTCATCAATTGTTTAAACGATTTTAGTTTAAACAAATTGTGACCATTTCTCGGCTTGGCAACATGGGTTTCCATAATCAGGACAGTCTTCTGAAGGGGATCTCGGAGCGAAACTTCGTCGGAATAGTTTCCCCAATGATGGCGCCCACTTAGCCCCAACTAATAATGATATTGGGGATTACGCATCGAGTGAAAGTGTCCGTGATCTATGCCCTGGCCGCGACGAGCCCATTCGTGAGCCCTACGAAAATCGTCCTGATACGTTTGCTCATAGCATAGCTGAATTTTGACGCGTCCTAGCTTCCTGAAACCACCAAGACCGTCCTCAGCAGGTCAAAATACATAAGAAAATATAGTGTGTGATGATTTTTGGTCGATTGATTCGAGTTTGGAGTATCGTTTTCAATTTTACAGAAATCTGGCATTTCCCGGAAAATTGTCGCTTTCCCACTCTGATCGGTATCTCGCAATTTACAAAGGCCCTTAACTTCTGAGGCTCGAACGAACCTGATTTTCAGTTCCTACGGCCAAAAATACGTAAGAAAACATTGTTCGATCACCGTTTGGTGCCACCGTGTGGGTTCTGCACGCTATAACTTTGCTTTCAGAAATAGCGTAGAAATGACGTTTCCACTCTATTTCCTGAGAATCTTCAAGGCTTTTGCCAGAACCTAAAAGTTCTTTTGAAAAATCCGCAAAAATTTTTTCCATTATTTACGTACAAAATAGCAAAAAATTGGCCCTCAGGCGTAACGATTCTCGAAAATTTCCATTTTTCGGCCCACCCTATTTGGTAGTCGCACGCAAATTCGCGTCCGCGAATCCAAACCACTTCAGTAGCGTACGCGAATGTTCATGGTCTGGTTGTCACACACAACTTCAGGAGAAGTGAGTCTATCCCCTGATGTCCGTACGAGATTCCGTCATTCTTTTGGGAACGTATGCAGATATCCATGGTATAGGAGTCAGGCGTGACTTCGCGAAGGCGAATCTGCATTTTTTGTAGCGTACGCGAATATCTATCGTTAGTTAGTAATGCGCAAATTTCAGGAAAATTCCTCTCATTTATGAATTTGCGTGCGCGAATACTATCCACCTGGGTAGCGTGCGCGAATGCTCAGGGTCTAGTGATCATACGCAAATATCAGGAGGAGTTGCCACAATAGCACATCTAAATAAGCGAGCTCATCATCTTGTTCCTGGGAGCTTGCGCGGATACCATTGGTTAGTAGCTATACGTGTGATGCAGTCGAAGTATTCCATGCATTTTCGTAAGTTAATCTGCATCCCCAGTAGCGTACGTGAGTATCAATGGTTGGTTAGTCGTGTAAAAAGTTCAGGAGAAGTCCATTATTCTGTAGATTAGCGCACGCGAATATAATCCTCTTCGGTAGCGTACGCGAATGATCATGGTTTGGTAGCCATTTATTCAAGGTCAGGTGCACCCTCGAATTTTGAGTCTGGTCTGAAAAATCATGGGGGACTGAAGATTCTGATTCATGAGTATTCATAGATCGAAAAATGATGGCTCAGTGGCTTTCTCAAAGGAATAATTTGTCATCCATATGTATCTCCTGGTTCGCGTACACTTCGTAAGATCCCCAAACCCTTACGACATTGCGTTCAAAACCACAAAATATACTCCATGAGGATTTTGCAGACCGATCCATCGAGTTCTGGGAGACTGAATACATTTTCTCTGGACAACATTCCGAATTTACTCGTTAATATGCCTCAAATCTGAGAAATATCGATTATTCCGAAAAATCACAAGAGAACTTTTTTGTTGAGATTAAATATTTACATCGAAACTGTGGCGAAGAAAAATCCCCGTTAAAAATTTGAAATTTCAACCGGAAAACATGGATCTGGTCCCACAGAATTCGGTGGAACGATCCGTTAATTTTTTAAGAGTCTATATCACTAGCTGTCTTATGCAAGTAATGCGTGGACGTTGTGTGAGACAGCGAGTGATCTGACTTCTATGCTCATGAACAATAATCCTAAATGCATTGAAACTAACAGTAAAGTATCGAATCCCGAGGAGACGGGTAATTCCAAAACGAGTATTTTCATAGCTCAAACGTGTTGCCACGTGCAGATGGAGAAAATGAATATCGGTTGCCCCAGTGCTTCTCGGTATACAGCCCTCTACCCTCTCTCTCTACTCTCCACAACGCGCAACTTCCCCACGGATGTAGAGGCACCCGTATAGGTGTGCAGTTGTGTTTTTGTGTGCGTGAGTCATTTTGACTTACCGCGGACTCAGACCATTTTCCAACCACCCAATTTTTGGTGGAAATTCCGATTTCCCAGGGAGGAAACTTTGTTTGAAATTGTATTGTTTTCATATCTGAATTATTCAAGTGACTTCTACATTCACGCGATCAGTGAGTTTATTCTTTACTCAAGGTATGGTTAGGTTCTTGTTGCTCGCAGCTGGCGAGCTCTCTACCGTCAGAAGCAACCGCACACTCGTGCAAAGTACCACATTGCTTTGTATATAGTCGTGTAATATAAGTTTTATATCAAGGATTTTCTCGGCTTGTGTTATTTTCGAACCTGCACCACTACATCATCCTACATTATTATCCTAATTCAAAACAAACTTCATTTTGATCGTGGTTGACGAGTCCAACTCAAATCAGGTATTAACCAATCGATGAAAAATGATGGAAAAATATTCATTCAGGTCGTTGAGCGTTTGCCAAATTAGTAGTAGGGGGAGATATAGGAGGAAAATGAATTTTCGAGGACATTTTTCTCACAATTTTCACTATATTTTGAGTTATTTTCTCGAGGAAGCTCATGAGCTGAATTTGAAGCATCTAAACTAGGGTTCCCTCAGGAATGTCTATCGCTTGGTGAAGACAGAATTATGATACAGATGGTTTGAGGATATCAAAATGTAATTTTCCGTGGAAATCTCGATGTTTAGAGGGTAAAATTCATTTTAATCATGGTTCACGAACTCAGATTCAGTATCAACCGGTCGATGAGGAATGATGAAAAAATATTTATTGAGGTCATTAGAAGTTTGGTGAAACTTTTAGAGGGAGGAATGGGAGGAAAATGAATATCTGAAAAAATCTTCCATCATATTTTCGCTCATTTCTTTGAGAAAGCTTATGAGCGAAATTTGGGGCGTATATACCAGGGATTTTTCGGCAATATCTATCGTTCAGTTGTCACAAAATTTTGATACAGTTGGTTTGAAGACGATCAAAATGAAATTCTTAGTAAAAATTTCGATTTATCTCAGGTTTTTGAGGTTTTAAGAGATTGAATGTGATTTCGGTATCAACCAATTGAGGGGTTGAGTCAAAATAAGTATAGTCTAGGTAACTCGAATTTCCGTGAGACCTTTTTGGTAAGAGATATTTTACTATTTAAACTGGAGATTTGAGCGATTCTTGTTCAAAAAAGCCTCTACATTGTATGACACTGGGAGGAAAGAGGTGCCAAATAACTGGGGTCCCCTTTGAGTGATACTCTACACCTTGTAGAAGAGAAAAAGTTGATCATGTTTAGTGTAGAAGAGAAAGCATCGAGGAAAAAACACACACACGGACAAATGGTCTCAAGGATCAGTCCATCTTAGTTTTGGGATGCTTCCTGGAGAAAAGCATTATCTCTAATCGATAGATGTCTGGGAGAGAAAGAAAATGGTCTATTCATTTTCCAGATACAAGGACTTTTAGTGAAGAAAATATGCAATTGGATGAGAGTGTCGATCAAAAATTAGCTGCCACGAAATCGAACTTTTCTCTTTGGAGAAAGCGAAAAATGAGTATCAGTAGCCCTAGTGCTGCTCAATATACAGCCCTCTATACCCTCTCTCACGACCCTCCACTACTGACGCACAACTTCCACACGGATGTAGAGGCACCCGCATCGGTTTGGAATATGTGCTTTTGTGTGCGTAAGATATCGTTATGACCCCCTGTTCTGTGAAATGGCGTTATTACACTTACCCGCAGCTGTTCAGCTGTAGGTAACCTCTTCTCCACCTCTCCTCGCGGGGCTCCGTGGCAAGATTACGAGAAGAGAGAGCGAGAATTACTATATGTGAAGAAACTGCACAAATTACAACACTACGCGCAACTACAACACATAACCTTAATGGCGAAACAATAATCATTACATAATAAACCGCATTCAAACATTTCAAATGTTATGATTAGGAATCCTATTTCTATCAAAAGTTACAAATTCTGACAGCTATTACAGATTTTTACAAATAACTCGTTCGAGAATACGAATTATTTCCCACATCCCGGTTATGGCATGCGCACCCTTAATGAATCAGACTGGGTATAAATGTAATAGTATAAATACGATACCCCCTATGATGAGAAACACGTTCCAATGTTTTAGCTGAATGCTTGTACATTGGGAGATATTTTTCTTCGTAGAGGGTATCGATATGCTTTGCAATCGCAAGCACTTTGGTCAATATGATAATTGTTGAAAGCAGTTTTGTTCTGACTTGATGAAAAATGATTAATTATCTCGAATAGTGAGCATCACAGGGAAATTCCATAATAGAAAACGAAACAGTGAAAAAAAATCTTCGAGTCGGGTCTCGAACCCTCGTCCTCCAGTGGAAGAGTCCGAGACCTACTCTCTACAACAAAATAGCTCAAACTCATACATAATTGCACTACCCACGGAGAAATTTGGGATTATCATCCTCAAGACTGAATGCGGAATTCTGAGTAGACGAGCGGCCCGTAACCACATTTAGACTCGTCCTCACGATATGTCAATGTCTCGATGGGTTCATGTCGTGATAGCAGTATTGAGAGTTATCAAAAATCCTATTTTTGCGAGCTTGAATGACTTCCCCAGTAGCAAAAATCGTAGATATCCACTTCAAGTCGATAATTAATCGTTTGCAAGGGATAACCGTCCAGCGACCGTGGCATAACCTATAAACAATCAGGAACCACTGTGTCAGTCCCGGTTGTGTGAAAACAGTCGATATTTCTAGTAATCTAGCTGTGGAAGGCTATCAGGGACATGTATTCTGGTTCATCTGTGAAACAGTTGCATGAATCAGCCCATCAGATATCGTGACATAACCTGCAGGGATCAGGGAGCGTTCTCCGAGCCTACTACTTCTGTGGCCCAATAGTCATTCTCCAGCATCGTGTTGTGCTGGTAAAATTGGAGGCATGAAATCGAACTCGAGCTTAGATTTTCATTGAAAACTATTCCGCGCCAGGAGCTGTAACATAACCTACAAGAATGATAAAACCGAGTAAAATCACTGTTAGAGCCCGTTGTTGTGAGCGAGATTGACTTTTCTAGTAACCTAGTTAGTTGAGAGAATCTTAGAGCAATGAAGTCTGGATTATTTCTCAGCTACCATCGAGAGTTAGTCCGCAAGGGATCGCAATATAACTTACATAACTCGAAAACCATTTCAGAGCTACTGTTAGTGACTTAAAATACATTTTCCAGCATCGAATCGCACTGGAAAAGATTGAAGACGTAGATTTGAACACGATACTAGATTCCTCGTGGAAATTAGCCCACCAGAGGCTGTTACATAACCTACAAAGATCAGGAGCCGTTCCCAGAGCCTATTTTTGAGGCTCAAGATACATATTCCAGCATCCTGTCCTGCTGCGAAAATGGGAATATGTATTTTCACTCAAGCTTCAATCTTCTGATAGAATCAGCCCACCAGCAGCAGTAACAGAATCTACAAGGATTGTAATCCTTGTAGATTCTTTAAAAATGTAGAATCTTTAGAAAAGATCTCTGGGACCGGTATGTATACCGGTCCCAAAGATCATTTTTAGGAAATTCACTCACTTTGCCAGCAACGTATCGAGCTGACAAAAAGATCATACATGTATGCCGAATGAGCCTTTAATTTCTTGCAAGATTTAACCCACCAGCAGCTGTAACAGAACCTACAGGAATCATATACCAGTCCCAGTGTTCATTTTGGACGGGCTCCAATCACTCTCCAACGACGAAAGTAGCAGGGGCCGTCATTCTGCAGACAGCGGGAGGGGGAAGGTCATTGACCTTGGAGGGGAGGAGGCAAGGGCATTGGCCTCGGAGGAGGTCATTGACCTACATATGTAGGTCATGGATCTCCAGACAAGTGTAGAGTGGGAGGTGTCTGGCTCTACTGCTACATAGGGAGAGGGCATCACATCGATTTCTTTGGTCAAACCGTCTCTCCTCTATTTTTGGCCTTTCACCGGCACTAAATGAGCATAGGTGCATCAGGGCGTGAAGCGCCTCTCAATGATGGAACTCTTACGTACAGAGATCTCAATAGGTTTTAGTTGTTCAATTATCGGCCGTCAAATGGCAATATCTGTGGTATGGGATCGCTGAATAAAAAAGAGTCGAGTATGGAAAAATCTTAAATTTTATTTGGAAGCAATTAGAAACTAATACTTACATATATGATTATAGGTGTACATGATAGGATGCGTAGGTTGATTTTCACGTATATTATTACGGTACGCATTGCACTTACAGCTATGTTGGTCACATGTGTTTATAATCATAGGGAATAGTAAATTCTCGTGAAATCACACACTATCTATACATTTAGTCAGAATTCCTTGCCTTTGAGTCGTAGTTTGTTGAGTTCATTGCTGGTAATCGAGAGAGAGAGATAGATAGATATCCTTTATTCGTCATGCGACAAAATACACCTACATATTTTCATATGTGTCACATATATATATATATATATAAAATTAATAAATATTCCGATAAAATCATATTAAGAAATAATTTGGTCAAGGATAGATATATCACAATTGTGACTAGTCATACACTTTACGATTTAACTTGAAAGAAAATAAGATAAAGGGCATGGGTTCACAGAAATATCACAGTTTTTCTTCAGTCTGGTGACAGAAGGTCACTTACAATTAAAAAGAGATAGAAAGAAAAGGAACAAAGCCCTAGCCCATCAAAGATTAAAGTAATGCTGCTTCTCCGGATCAATCCTCTGAGGAGACTTTGTGAATAGGGAATCTTTCAAGGACTCTTTGAACAAGGGTGTTTTCCCCAGCTGCCGAGAGCCCGGAGGGAGAAAGTTCCAAAAATGAGCACATTGAACCTGGAAAGATCTCCTTCCATATTCAAGTCTCATATTGGGAACTTTGAATACCCGCTCTTCTGCATCACCACGTGCGGGGCGTCCAGATTGGTACCTGGTAAACATCGCAGCTAGGTAGCCAGGTTCTCCAAGATGCATGATCTTATGCATCAAAAGTGCTGCGAAGTACATTCTCCGCGAATCAGTACGTAACCAACCCAAACGCTCCCTAAACGGGGTGATGTGCTCGTCTCTCCTAAGATCAAAAATGTACCTCACACATGAATTGCTCAGTCGCTGTATCCGTTGCCGCTGTTCGTCCGTGGCGTCGAGGTACACGACTGTGCAATAATCTAAATGCGGTTGAACTAATGACTCGACTAGGCGAATTCGGAGAGGTCTGGTGATACACGCCCTAAAAAACCGCAATCCGTATAGGGCTCTATTCACTTTCTTAGTTACTTGGTCGATGTGCGGTTTCCACGTCAGTTCACTATCAAGTGTAACACCAAGACTCACGACCGTGTCGCTGAACGGAATGAACTTTCCTTCCTGTATCTCAACTCCTGGCAAGTCCATTCTCTTCAGGTCTTTGATATTCCTCTCAGAGCTGAAGAAGATTGCCTTGGTCTTGCCAGCGTTGAGACGCAGGCCGGAACTTCTGGCCCATTCAGCAATTAGTCGTCCTACTTCCCCCAGGCGAGTGATGCCTTCCTTGATCTTAGTTTTCTCGACTTGGAGATAAATTTGAAGATCATCCGCATAGAATAGATGATATACCGACTTTCCATCTAGCAAACCAGGTAAGTCATTAACATATAAGCTGAAGAGTAAAGGCCCGAGAACGGATCCCTGTGGAACACCCAGATTGGTTTCGAGCCAATCAGAACTACCGGATTTTGAAGTGACTATTTGGGTGCGGCCTTGTAAGTATGATTTTTTATCCACAGGAGTGCCGACTTTGAGAATCCAAGGTTTCGGAGCTTCCTCAACAGCTTTGACGGTGTTATTGTGTCAAAGGCTTTGCTAAAGTCGAATAGTAGGAGTAGGGTGACCTTATTCCTACCTTCTTCCTAGAGAGAGAGAGAGAGAGAGAGAGAGAGAGAGAGAGAGAGAGAGAGAGAGAGAGAGAGAGAGAGAGAGAGATAGATAGATAGATAGATAGATAGATAGATAGATAGATAGATAGATGGAACGATGAGATCAGGGATCTTCGCCGCAGCGCAAACGCTCAGAGGAGGCGAGCGAAGCGAGCGCGCAAACGTGGACGTCCATCAGCGGCAGCAGACGAAGCGGCCTACAAAGAGGCGAAGAAGCTTCTTCGGGATGCCATCCGTCGCAGCAAACAAAAATGCTGGTCGGAGCTATGCAACATGGTCGATCAAGATCCGTGGGGCACACCGTACCGGGTGGTCATGAGCAGACTGCGATTGAGAGACGGACCAACAGCGCCAACTGACAAAGAGTCAGTTCTACGGATTGCCAGGGCACTCTACCCGAGAGGGGAGCCCAGACTCACATTCCCTGGGTTCATCTACGACCCAATCCCCCTCTTCACCGAAGAAGAGCTAAGACGAGCCGCTACAAGACTGGCGAATGGTAAGGCCCCGGGGTTGGATGGTATCCCTAACGAAGCCCTGAAAATAGTGGCTCGAGAGCAGCCTACCCTACTATTGAAGCTGTTCAATAAGTGTCTCCTTGCGGGAGTGTTCCCGAAAGTGTGGAAACGGCAGAAGCTAGTCCTCATCCCCAAGGGGAAGGGTGGAGAACCAGCGGAGCCATCATCGAATCGGCCACTCAATATGCTGGACAACATCGGGAAGATGTATGACCGCATGATCCTAAACCGGGCGGAGAAAGAGTATGAGCGTAGCGGAGGGATGTCCCCGATGCAGTTTGGCTTCCGCAAGGGGCGCAGTACAATGCACGCAATAGAAAGCGTACAAGACAGAGTTCACAGAGCGCATACAATGGCTCCCCAACCAGGAGGAGGGTTTTGTGCCATAATATGCTTGGATGTGAAGAACGCCTTCAACACAGCAAGCTGGGAACGGATCTATAGGTCCCTAGATGGAAGAGTCCCCCCTTACCTGCTCGCAGTCATCAGCGATGGACTGCGTGACAGAGTCCTCGTATGTGACACCGATGAGGGAAGGGTGGAGCTGGAATTATCTGCAGGGATAGCTCAAGGATCCGTGTCAGGACCGTTCGAATGGAACACGCAATACGACGAGTTCCTGAACATGAGTCTTCCAGATGGGGCAGAACTCATTGGCTTCGCGGACGATGCGGCATTAGTCGTGGTCGCCGAAACCGCGTGGCAAGTGGAGTGTGTGGCCAATGAAGCTCTCTACCGCATTGGTCAATGGTTCCCTGAGAACGGGCTGGAGCTTGCCGAGCACAAGTGCGAAGCGATGCTAGTCACCAAGAGGAGGAGTTTCGAAACTCCCGTGTTCTCCATCAACGGGTACGAAATTCCACTCAAGAGGGAACTTAAGTACCTTGGGGTTTGGTTTGATGACCGATGGAGCTACAAGGCACAAGCCAGAGAAGCAGCGCTGAAGGCAGACAGGGTCGGTGGCGCCCTCCAGCGGCTCATGCCAAACCTTGGTGGCCCCAAGCCAAACAGAAGAGCCTTACTCAGCACCGTGAGCTATTCCATCATGCTGTACGGTGCACCAATTTGGGGGCAGGTAGCTAGAGGGTCCGTAATCGATGCAAAGCTAGGTCCAGTCCAGCGGCGTTTCGCGCTACGGACGATCAGTGCTTATTGCACGGTGTCTGACCATGCAGCCTGTGTGCTTGCGGGTACACCACCCATTCGACTGCTTGTAGCCGAGAGAGTGCGGGTATGGAAACGCCAAGAAACCCTCAAGAGCGATGGAGTCGTGCTCAACCCCACTCGCAAGGCCCTCATACGAGACGTCGAGAGGGGGGAGACCGTTGAAGAGTGGCAAAAAGAGTGGGAGAGCTCAACGAAAGGGAAGTGGACGCGAAGGCTGATCCCCAACATAGCCAGGTGGATCGATCGAGCTCACGGAGAGCTGGATTACTGGCTGACGCAAGCTTTTAGTGGGCATGGCTGCTTCGGAGAGTACCTGGAGCGGTTCCAGAAGAGGGAGACCCCGGTCTGTCAGATGTGTGCGGCAGACTGGGACGATGCGGAGCATGCACTCTTCCATTGCATGAACACAGCTACGGAGAGAGCGGAGCTCGTGAACTGGCTTGGAAATCAGATCACCCCTGAGAATCTATCGCCGTTCATGCTCCGTAACAAAGAGACATGGGATAAGATTGCCGCCTATATCAAGACGGCGATCACCCGAAAAGAAGAGCGAGAACGGGCATTGCAGCGTCAAGCAAGGGGCGCTGCATAGCGAACAACGACGACTTGAAGAGTGATCATTGACGACGAAGAGAGAAGACAGAAGAGCGGACACACCGAAGAGGGACGCCTCATGGCGCGCGATACGCCTCCCACCCTGAAGTAATGCTAACGCGGTTCCGGGGTGGGTTGGTTAGATAGTGGTTAGCTGCCCCCAGTTCTGCAATGATGGCTTGCCAACATCGTAGGGCTGAGAGCAGAAGGTTTTAGCCCCCAGGGCACACGGGCGTTGGATTCATACTCATCCGGTTTACCGGGTGAGCAAAATGAAAGCGCTTATGGTCTGCCGGTGGGAGATCCATTAGGGATAGCCTGTCATCAGATTTTTCCTTATATTCCACTTAGAAAAAAAAAAAAAAAAAAAAAAAAAAAAAAAGATAGATAGATAGATAGATATCCTTTATTCGTCATGCGACAAAATACACCTACATATTTTCATATGTGTCACATATATATATATATAAAATTAATAAATATTCCGATAAAATCATATTAAGAAATAATTTGGTCAAGGAAAGATATATCACAATTGTGACTAGTCATACACTTTACGATTTAACTTGAAAGAAAATAAGATAAAGGGCATGGGTTCACAGAAATATCACAGTTTTTCTTCAGTCTGGTGACAGAAGGTCACTTACAATTAAAAAGAGATAGAAAGAAAAGGAACAAAGCCCTAGCCCATCAAAGATTAAAGTAATGCTGCTTCTCCGGATCAATCCTCTGAGGAGACTTTGTTAATAGGAAATCTTTCAAGGACTCTTTGAACAAGGGTGTTTCCCCCAGCTGCCGAAAGCCCGGAGGGAGTAAGTTCCAAAAATGAGCACATTGAACCTGGAAAGATCTCCTTCCATATTCAAGTCTCATATTGGGAACTTTGAGTACCCGCTCTTCTGCATCACCACGTGCGGGGCGTCCAGATTGGTACCTGGTAAACATCGCAGCTAGGTAGCCAGGTTCTCCAAGATGCATGATCTTATGCATTAAAACTTCTGCGAAGTACATTCTCCGCGAATCAGTACGTAACCAACCCAAACGCTCCCTAAACGGGGTGATGTGCTCGTCTCTCCTAAGATCAAAAATGTACCTCACACATGAATTGCTCAGTCGCTGTATCCGTTGCCGCTGTTCGTCCGTGGCGTCGAGGTACACGACTGTGCAATAATCTAAATGCGGTTGAACTAATGACTCGACTAGGCGAATTCGGAGAGGTCTGGTGATACACGCCCTAAAAAACCGCAATCCGTATAGGGCTCTATTCACTTTCTTAGTTACTTGGTCGATGTGCGGTTTCCACGTCAGTTCACTATCAAGTGTAACACCAAGACTCACGACCGTGTCGCTGAACGGAATGAACTTTCCTTCCTGTATCTCAACTCCTGGCAAGTCCATTCTCTTCAGGTCTTTGATATTCCTCTCAGAGCTGAAGAAGATTGCCTTGGTCTTGCCAGCGTTGAGATGCAGGCCGGAACTTCTGGCCCATTCAGCAATTAGTCGTCCTACTTCCCCCAGCCGAGTGATGCCTTCCTTGATCTTAGTTTTCTCGACTTGGAGATAAATTTGAAGATCATCCGCATAGAATAGATGATATACCGACTTTCCATCTAGCAAACCAGGTAAGTCATTAACATATAAGCTGAAGAGTAAAGGCCCGGGAACGAATCCCTGTGGAACACCCAGATTGGTTTCGAGCCAATCAGAACTACCGGATTTTGAAGTGACTATTTGGGTGCGGCCTTGTAAGTAGAGAGAGAGAGAGAGAGAGAGAGAGAGAGAGAGAAAGAGAGAGAGAGAGAGAGAGAGAGAGAGAGAGAGAGAGAGACCCCGTAGGGGGCTTTGGGTGTGACCTTAGGGTTGCACTTGGAGCTTGAGGGAGTGACGCCCCTCCGGACCCGAGTCCTACACTTACACTAACACACACACTACACTCTACACGCACCATACTTACGCTTGCTCAAGCATTACACAGACCTACCAACATTATACAGAACACGCATCACACAACACACCACACCCGTGCTGGTCTGGTCCGGGGTCGGCCAGCATGCGATTCCAGGCCCTGGAAGAAGAAAGAAGATGATGTCCAGCATTGACGGCAAGAATTCCCCAAGTAAAGCGGGGCCCCATTCGGATCTTGGGGGGGGGGGGCCCCCAACGATGCAAAACGCGCCACCAGTGGCACACTTGGCTGGTGGAATAACGCGTACAGCTACAAGCGATGGAAATACGCTGCAGGTGGAGGGTGCGGGAGAAAAAAACCTACGCCATGGAGAAGCTGAGCTCACCCCTAGCAGGAAGAGAAAGGGCCCGAGTGACGGAGCAGAGAAGCGAGTGCTCAAACAATCAAAGCTCACATTTCCGAGCCAACGAGGGATGAATGCGAAAGTTGCAGCAGAAGCACGAGAGGCGGCAGAGAAGCTGCTGAAGATCAACCCCGCTATCAGGATCCAGATCACGCAACCCAGCAACGAGGTTGATGACGCCGTCAACTTGAGCTCAGACTCGAGCGAGTCTGACTCCACTATAGGGTCCCAGGGGAACGGAACAATCCTGACTCCTGAAAACGGTTTGCTCGAGAGGGGAGTGCACGATGAGGTGCCTGATAGGGTGGAGATTGACCACATCCCCTCAACCAGAGATGCGGCACGACAGAGGAGTGGAAACGAGGCAGGCGATCTCATGGGGGAATGGGAAGACCTGAAAACGTGCAGGGAAGAGACGGAGGAGAAGACATATCTCCTCCTCGAGCACTTCAACTTGGTTATAGGAATAGCCGAGTCTGTTTCCAGCAATCCAGAAGGGACCAAGGGTGACATCGAAGAGCTCAAGAAGATAGGCCACGCGCTCGAAGGCCTACTCGCGACAGACAAGGCGAAGCGGGCTGCTTTCGAGACAACGCTCCTCGAAACGGAAAAGACCCTGAAAGCGAGGGGGAATATGCAGCCTCCGGTCACAAGAAAACCGGCCGCGTCGGGTAGTGGCTTCCAGGGAAGGGGGGCAGGGAAACCGGAATCGCGACCGGGAAAACAACGCGGTTCGAAGGCGACGCGATACGGTCCTCCACCGGGAGGTCTCGGAACACCGCGCTCGACATCAACGCCCAATCGGCCCGAGCAGAATGGGCCTTGGAAGGAAGTGGTGTCAAAGAAACAAGCGAGAAGGGCAAAGAAGAGCGGTAGATCGGACGATGCCGCCGGGAAGAAAGCGAAAATGAAGCCGAGAAGGGTGAAGCCCGAAGCCGTCCTCGTTACGGCCAAACAAGGTGGGCTAACCTACGCAGACATGCTGCGCAGGATAAAAACGGATGACCTCGATGAGGAAGTGGGCTCCAAGGTCACGGGCATCCGCAAGACCCAAGAAGGCCAAGTCCTTCTTGAACTCAAGAAGGGCACCGATGTCGCCGCCGTCAAGGCAGCCTTGGCACCAGTCGTCGGGCAAGAAGGAGCTGTCCACTGTCTAGCGAACAGCACGACCCTCGAGGTTCTCGGAGTCGACTACGATGTCGACATAATCAAGGTGCGGGATGCCCTCGCGAAGGCCCTACCAGAAAACGAGAAGGGTTCCGTTGTAGTCAAGTCCATCCGGAGTGGCTACCGCGGCACCCAAACCGCTGTTGTCTCGATCGCAACGAGACTGGCCCACCATCTCCTCGACTGGAAGGAGCCAAAGGTTGGATGGGGCAGAGTCAGGATCCGCGAGAAGGGTGGCATCCCACGGTGCTATAACTGCTTAGAGTACGGGCACAAGGCCTCGGGGTGCAAAAAAGAGAAGGCAGAGGAACGGAAACCAAAACTCTGCTTCCAATGCGGCGAACCAGGGCACCTTGCTGCGATTTGCAAGGAAAAACCAAAATGCCTAAGCTGTGTGGCGATCGGGTCCAAATCTGACCACAGATCTGGGGCCAGCAACTGCACTGCGTACCAGAGGGCAAGAACCAGATATAGACGCAGGAAGGGAAGAAATGGCTAGCTTCATCCAAGCCAACCTCAGGAAGAGCGGGGACGCAGCCGATCTCCTACACGCTGTAGCCAAAGAAGGAGGGATCGATGTTCTGATTATCTCCGAACCGCCTCGGAAGCGCGAATTCTCTCGATCCACATTCGATCACTGGAGGACAGCCGTAATCCAGATCATGAATCCTGCGATCCGTGAGACTGGACCAGCTGTTAGTGGCCGCGGTTTCGCTCGGAAGACCATAGAGGGCACAGCAGTCTACAGCTGCTACTATTCGCCGTCGCTCAAGACGCACGAATTCGAAGACGAGCTCCACGACCTAGAAGAGGATGTGAGGCAATGGGGGGGCCCAGTTATAATCGCGGGGGATTTCAACTCCAAGGAACCGACTTGGAGCGGGGGGCCGCGTGATAGACGGGGGGTAATACTCGCTGATGCCATGGAGGCATTGGGATTAGTGCTCGCGAACGAGACGGGGGTTATCACCTACCACCGACACGACACTCGGTCCAGGGAGGGAGGTTCGTCTTCGGTCCTCGACCTGACGTTCATGAGCCCGTCGCTCATGGGACGTATGACATCGTGGGAGGTTCTGGACACGGAAACATTGAGTGACCATCGACATATTCGGTTTCGGCTTAGGACTGACAGACAGAGACAGACGACACACAGACCGCGACCGACGGGGTGGCAGGTACGCAAGCTGGATGAGGGGAAATTCCGGGAATCGATAGGAACAGCCGAAGATCTCCCGATGAACATCACCGCGGACGAGGCTGTGGATATGGTGACGACCACCATCACAAGAGCTTGTGACGCATCGATGCCTCGCAAGACAACATCATGCTTTTGGAGGAAACCAGAGTACTGGATCACCGACGAGATAAAAGCCCTACGAAGAACGAGCAATAAGAAAAGGAGAACCGCGTGGCGATCAAGGAAACTAAAACGACCATCACTGGGGGAAGATGATAGGGCGTACAGAGAAGCAAAGAAGGCTCTCGTTCTAGCCATCCGGAGAAGCAAAGAGAAGTGCTGGGGTGAATTGTGCGACATGGTTAATGGAGACCCGTGGGGTACGCCATACCGCGTGGTCATGTCCAAGGTCCGACCCCGGAGGGGCAACCCAGCACCGACTGATGCAGCTACCTTGCGCAGCATCGTGGAAGACCTCTTCCCAGCAGGAGAACCCAGAGTGACATTCCCTCCCGAGAGCGAAGATCCCATCCCGCTCTTTACTATGCAAGAGCTACTCATAGCGGCGAAGAGGCTGCCAAACGGCAAGGCCCCTGGCCTGGACGGCATTCCAAACGAGGCTCTGAAACTGGTCTTCAAATACAACCCAGATTTACTCCTCGACCTCTTCAACATCTGTCTGAGCGCGGGAAATTTCCCGGATAAGTGGAAACGCCAGAAGCTGGTCCTGATACCTAAAGGTCAAGGAGGTCAACGCCCTCTCAGCATGCTCGACAATATCGGGAAAATGTACGAGAGGATGGTGCTCAACAGGGTAGAAAAAGCCTACGAAGAGAGCGGCGGGCTATCACCAATGCAGTTTGGGTTCCGGAAGGGACGAAGCACTGTGCACGCGATCGAGGAGGTCCAAGAGCGGGTTCAAGCGTCGGTAGGGAACCCATACCAAGGAAGAGGAGGATTCTGTGCCATTATTGCGTTGGACATAAAGAACGCGTTCAACTGCGCGAGCTGGGAGCGAGTCTATCAATCCCAAGCAGGTAAAGTGCCGCCCTATCTACTAGCCATCACGAGTGACTATCTGCGGAACAGGACACTCGTGTACGACACCGACGAGGGACAAGAGATCCGGGAACTGTCCGCCGGAATTGGACAGGGATCGGTTTCCGGGCCGTTCAACTGGAACACCCAGTACGACAGTTTACTGTCTATTGAACTGCCCGAAGGAGTCATAATAGTGGCTTTCGCGGACGACGCGGGGCTCATAGTCTGGTCCGACAACGAGGAACTCTTGGGTAGACGCGCAAACGGGGCGCTGGCCCGAGTCTACGAGTGGATGATCAGCAGACTCCTAGAGCTTGCTGTCAAGAAGTGCGAAGCAATCGTGGTCACAAGACGCAGGAAGTTTGACTTGCCCCACTTTTACATCAACGGGCAAGAGATCCCACGCAAGACAGAGCTGAAATACCTCGGCGTATGGCTTGACGACAAGTGGTCGTTCAAGAAGCACATCCAGGAGGCCGCTCAGAAAGCGAGCAGGGTTGGTGCGGCGCTTCAACGGCTGATGCCGAATATCGGAGGACCCAAGGAAAAGAGGCGCGCACTTCTCAACACCGTCAGCACCTCTATCATGCTCTACGGTGCACCCGTGTGGGGAAAGAGAGTAGAGGAGACCATCATCGAGAAGAAGATGGGGCCTGTCCACCGGAGAGCGGCCCTGAGAAGTATCCGTGCCTACCGCACCGTGTCAGGAGATGCGGCTTACGTATTGGCGAGTACACCGCCCATCCACTTGCTCGTCGCGGAGCGAGTGAGGATCTGGGACCGCCAGAAAGTGATCGGAGCCGAACGAGTACTCACCCCGACGATGAAGGAGATTATCCGCGAAAACGAGAAGGAAACCACCCTTGAGCATTGGCAAACTGAGTGGGATTCGCCATTTGCGAACGGCAGATGGACGCACCGGCTGATCCGTGACGTAGCCAAGTGGGCGGAACGCACCCACGGAGAGATGGACTACTGGACGACGCAGGCACTGAGCGATCATGGTTGCTTCGGTTCCTATCTAACCAGGTTCAAGAAGAGGAGGACCCCAGCATGTCAGTCATGCGGGGATGAATGGGATGACGCCGAATATGCCCTGTTCAAGTGCAGCGACACCCGGAGAGAGCGCGCCGAGCTGGATGAATGGCTGGGTGCTCAACTAACACCCGAGAATCTCGTCCCGTACTTGCTCCGCAACCAGGAGACATGGGATAGACTCACCGGATACATCAAGCTGGTGATGACCCGCAAAGAGGAGAAAGAGAGGGAAGTAAGGCGCCTCGAAGTAGGCGAATCACAGTGACTCTGCCGATTGAAACTGAAGAGGCCCGAATGATTCCAGGAGGAATCTGATGCACTGAAGAGGGAAGAAAGAAGAAAGAAGAGAGAAGAAAGAAGAAAGAGAGGGAAGAATGAAGAATGAAGACAGAAGATGCCGACAAGTGGCCGAAGAGAGAAGATGGAGGAGAGGAACGCTCGCAATCGAGCGCGAGACATGCCGCTCATCCTGAAGTAATGCTCACGCGGTTCCGGGATGAGATGGTAGATGCAGGTGGATCTCCTTCTTGATTGCCCGATGCCCTAGGTATCGGACATCGAGGGGAGAGGGATATTACACGGCCGGGCCCACCTCTCGGTGGGCCCCACCCAAACCCGTGTCCCGCCTGGTATGGCCTGCGTGGGCTATGCGTAGTCCGCGTAAGCTGAACCAGTCCGGTGTCTGGGGACGGATCCGAGGGATCCTGAGGCAGATTTTGCCCTCTAACCACCTTAAAAAAAAAAAAAAAAAAAAAAGAGAGAGAGAGAGAGAGAGTAGTAGTTCACATAAAACCTAACAAAGAATACTATCAACTTATAAATCTTAGCATTAATCAAACGATGCTCTATTGGCTCGCGATGAACACGTTTGAATACAATAAGATGTCTCTGAAGTTCCAATCGATTATCTTAATCGAAAGTCGAAAAAATTTTTTTCTTGAATTCGAACCTCTGTTCCAAAATTTCTCGATTGGGATCGCTTTTTTGTGACGAAAGAAGGTGCCTGAATTTGTTGCAGCCCCCCCCCCCCCCCCGTGAATGCCGACACCCCCAAATCGGGGGTCGAAATCCGGGTATTTTTTTAAGAACGGGCCAGGAGGCTCTGTTCCGAAATTTCTCGTTTGGGATCGCTTTCTTGTGACAAAAGAAGGTGCCTGAACTTTTTGCAGCCCCCCCCCCCCCGGTGAATCCCGACACCCCCAAATCGGGGGTTGAAATTCGGGAATTTTTTTAAGAACGGTCCAGGAGGCCCTGTTCCGAAATTTCTCGATTGGGATCGCTTTCTTGTGACGAAAGAAGGTGCCTGAATTTTTTGCAGCCCCCCCGGTGAATGCCGACACCCCCAAATCGGGGGTTGAAATTCGGGAATATTTTAAGAACAGGCCAGGAGGCTCTGTTCCAAAATTTCTCGATTGGGATCGCTTTCTTGTGACGAGAGAGGGTGTCTGAATATTTTGCAGCCCCCCCGGTGAATGCCGACACCCCCAAATCGGGGGTTGAAATTCGGGAATTTTTTTAAGAACGGGCCAGGAGGCTCTGTTCCAAAATTTCTCGATTGGGATCGCTTCCTTGTGACAAAAAAAGGTGCTTGAATTTTTTGCAGCCCCCCCGGTAAATGCCGACACCCCCAAATCGGGGGTCGAAATTCGGGTATTTTTTAAAGAACGGGCCAGGAGGCTCTGTTCCAAAATTTCTCGATTGGGATCACTTTCTTGTGACAAAAGAAGGTGCCTGAATTTTTTGCAGCCCCCCCCCCCCCCGGTGAATGCCGACACCCCGAAATCGGGGGTCGAAATTCGGGTATTTTTTAAAGAACGGGCCAGGAGGCTCTGTTCCAAAATTTCTCGATTGGGATCACTTTCTTGTGACAAAAGAAGGTGCCTGAATTTTTTGCAGCCCCCCCCCCCCCCCGGTGAATGCCGACACCCCCAAATCGGGGGTCGAAATTCGGGTATTTTTTAAAGAACGGGCCAGGAGGCTCTGTTCCAAAATTTCTCGATTGGGATCACTTTCTTGTGACAAAAAAAGGTGCTTGAATTTTTTGCAGCCCCCCCGGTAAATGCCGACACCCCCAAATCGGGGGTCGAAATTCGGGTATTTTTTAAAGAACGGGCCAGGAGGCTCTGTTCCAAAATTTCTCGATTGGGATCGCTTCCTTGTGACAAAAAAAGGTGCGTGAATTTTTCGCAGCCCCCCCGGTGAATGCCGACACCCCCAAAGCGGGGGTTGAAATTCGAGAACCTTGCCGTGGCATCCGTGTCCTTCGATCTTCAAGTCCCAGCTGAGTTGTACTTTAGATCGTATTACACAACGCTATCCGATCTATCTTACGGACCACCACGTGCTCCCTTCCAGGATCTCACGCTGGTACACCGTGAGAACCGCCCCCCCCCCCCCTAGGAGCTTCGTTCCGCGATCCTTTTCTACCAAGTGTTATGTTGTTCTAGAGTAACGGTACATGGTCAATTTGGGGACTTGCCTTGCAATCAAAGGAGTCGACGTCTCTCTGGTAGTAATGTCCGTTGTTTATGTAGTAGCGACGCAGTTCGACCATATCAGTGCTTGTAGCCATGTAGAAATGGCGAGATTGACTTCGGTTGCCGAGTGTGGATTTCCTTCCCGTGTACGGGAAACTCCTAAACTGTGTCCCTTGTTACAAAAATACGTATCCCAGCAGCCCACCGCCGATGGATTTAGCATAAGTCATGAGCGTCAAATAGGGTAGATTTCCACACAACCCAAGAGGTACTACCCTCAGGCAATCATAATACGGGCCATGGGTTGATGCATGAACCCACCACAGGGGTAGTCAGCTTCCAGGTATCCCTCCCTGACTTTTGGTCAGCGATGAGAGTAACTGCTCCCGCAACATCGAATATTATATCATTACTGTATTCTAGGAAAGCCCAATGCAAGACGTCTGGAAGAAATTATGAGCATCATCTGTGATCGTAGGGTATCATCTTTTTTTCTTTCCCTCCAGAAGCCCCCACATTCATGGCGTACCTCTTCTAAACTGTGTATTCAAATACCAGCGAGAATTCAGTGCGTTTGTTTGCACGTTCGAACATGTGAAATGCGAAATGGGGTTCCCGCCCCGAGAATGGAAACGGATTACTCTCAACGATTCTCCATGTGAGGGCGAGTCCATAGACCATCGAAATATTTTTATAAAGACAAATCGTGATAGAGAGATGACTGCGAACACATGGGTTCTTTGAGAAATATCCAAAGTTTGTATTCGTATACAGTTTCGTGGTTTGTATTCTCGACGAGACATTTTGAGATGAAGTCCTCTTCATCCCACTCTGCCCTCCGATCAGTCAGGAGATTGTCAGATTCGAACATTATTTAATTGCGAACTTCTGCTTCATCCACATCATGAATCGATAGAGCTGACGGCTATCAAGAATCCACAAGAAATATGGATTGCATTAACTGCTCAGGTTTAGGTACAGTAATCAATCGGGTGGGACTACCCTAATGAAACTTGAAATGGCGTTAGAAATCCTGACCAGTATCTCAATATATCGTTTCGATGAAGACCTGGTAAAGACAAATATGTAATATTGATCATTCTCATCAATGGACTTTTCCCTGCAAAAATTCTCATAACATGAGTAACGAAATGCTCCTTGTCCAGTTTCTCTTACACGTCAAGAAGCAGCATTTGAGTATCATTTCTCAAATGTCTCCCAAAAATATGAATTCATAAAATTTTCGAAACGGTCGTCGAAATCAAGAATTGACAAAACTCACAAGGTGATTAGGAGTCTTTCATTCCGTCACCTGGATCCGATGTCACCTTCTTCTTCCCCCTTTTATTGGGGTGGTGACTAGCGTTGGACCTTGCATGTTTATCTTAGTCTCCATAACATTACATGCAATGCCGTGCGACCCATCAACGTGTTCATAGAACATTAAGGTAGTAATAGCGGTACTCGAATTACCTATCAGAAAATTACGAAAGTCGGCACAGTGGTACATTAGTGCCTCAAACAGACACAGCTGAAATTTCGGAATTTTCAGGAGCCGCGGAGAAAAGTTCTGGGCAATTCCGTGAATGCCGATTCACACGGCGCCTCATGGGAAATTATCGATACACTAATTTCTAACTATCTGATTTTCACAGGAAAGAGCACACAGATGTGAGAGTACACAAAAAGTGCATAGAAACAAACAGATCAACGATTAGGAGCTTACAAAGAAAGATCCGAGCCACTACGTCACTATTCTTGACAGTTTCGGGGTTAGGTTATCGTCTGCTGTGTGCGTTACTATTCCTATACAGGCGGGCGAAATCGAGTCAAGCGAAGATCCAATTCGTGCTTGGACTCATCAGTACCGCTAGTACTACGTTAACATATAAATCAGTCCATTGCCCGTAGTTCTATACTCAAAGACCAATTTGACTGAACCGTGACACATTTTGTGTGAAAATTTCCCGATGTATCAAAATCCCTTATAATTGTGTGGACAAATCTATGGTTCCATCTACAAGATGCTCATATTTTCGTCCAAGATTCTCAAGATGGGCTGGTCATAGAAACAGAAGTGGTCATGATTCTCGACGGTGCGTTGAGAATTTACATCAATCATGCGTCCCAAGCTGCAAGGAGAAATTAGAGGGGCGATCATTTCTCGGTCTAATCCATTTTTTGGCCACCTCCGATGGCCGAGAAATATTATTCGTATCCATAGGATGAGAGACTGCTCTCCTGCGGGGTCGCCCATGGCTCAATTATGGAATGCCTGTGCGCGTTGGGACTTTGTTCCTCACCCACCTCAATGATCATCATCTGGAACATGGACAAGTATCAGCGCCTATCGTGTTGAATGATTTTGCCAATGACTGGATATTCAAGTGAGCAGCAGCACAAATCCAAATTACTGATAAAATCATACCTGACCACAGAATCAGAGAATAATCATGAGGAGGGATGATCGCGGGCCCATCGCCAGTAGCCATAACACCGCGAAGGCCCAGTCGCATCCATTCTTCCTTCCGTTCAGTTACGGATCACGAGAGGCTTCGAGAACTCATCTTCATTACGGCGGATTCCAAGAGTGATCACTCCATGTAAGGCATGGGGAAGATGTAATGGCTAAATATGTAAGGACAAATGGTTGCAGCTGCGCTCCCTGAAACGTGAATGAAATAGTCTCATTCAGCCGTTGGTTGTGTCCGGATATCGGACCGAGAATAATCTAGATCTGCGATCTGTGCGATCGAGACTCAACGATCTGATCGTTGATCACATTGAGCTCATGAAGAACCTGCTGACTTCATCAAACGAGGAGCTACTAAAGTGGAACAGTGGAACGCTTCAATTCTCCAACGGGATCACAATTCATTCCATTGGATACCGTAAGATGGGGTAACTTTGCCACAGGGGGGGGGTAACTTTGCCACACCGCCGGGAAAAGATTTCAGAGGCTGCTGTAGGTGAGGTAGGGAATCTTATCGCTCTAGTAACAATTCCCTCCAGTAGGGACATGCGTGAGCTATGTTTTGCGCCCGCGGAAGGCAGCTCTAGATGCCTCAGAGTTGTTTATAACCTATTTTTGTACCGCAGTGAGAGACAAGCAAAAAAATCTGGTCCCAAAAAATTAACCCAGTACGAGCACTTCGCGTCGAATGACAGGTAAATGCTGCATATTCTCATTGACTCAAGCCGTTAACTTGATAATTCAGTTGTTATAAAGCACAATTTTCCCACGGTACAAATTTTACGCCGAGAAAAAGAAAAAAAAGCTGTTTTTTTTGCTATGGTGGGGTAACTTTGCCACACTTTCCTACTGCAGCTTGAGGCGATGCGGTCACCGTGCACCGTGACCATGGACCTTGAAAATACACCTTTCATAAAAAGTTTGATGATTCAAAGTCTGAGACGAGTTGTCGAATACTTGTTATTGTCCAACTTGTATTCCTCAACACGTCGCTTAGCCCAAATCATAAGAGAATCGGAGAAAAGTGGGAATAACTCGGCCACGGGAACCTTCTAACCTATGATATACGCACATTTTCATTCCCAACTTTTTCCGATTCTATTGCAATTTAGGCTCAACGAAGAGCGAACAAATCTAAGTTAGATGATAACAAATATTTGTGCGCTCGTTGTTTAGCCCAAATCGCAAAAGAATCGGAGAAAGTTGGGAATGATTTCGAGCTTGCATGATGACCGCATCGCCTTAAGTGCTCACGTCTACAGTTATTTTGTTCAACTTCTCTCACGTAATTTCCCATTTTATCATACTTTCATTCTTCCAATCCAATTTTCACCCATCTGCTCTTACAGATGACCAGAAACTATGCAAGGCAGAAGGGTAGAGGGAATTACAAGAATTATTCATATGGCAAGCTTCAGAAGTGCCTTAAGCAAATAGGATGTGGCAAACTCTCTCACCGCAAAGCAGCCATGGAATTTAAGATACCAGTGAAAACACTATTCACTTATCTCTTCATTAAACGGAACAATTCCGTCTAGATGGATTTTATTTAGATTAAAAATCGCCAATGACTGCTTCGCGTTAGGCTCTCTTGAAAATACTCGTGCAGCATCGATAACTTATACAGAGCGTTAAATGCGGGGAAATTTCTCTTGGAACGCAGAAAAGTCATAATAATCATCATGAACTCGATTAAAGAGATACATTGACTTTCATTTTTCAATCTTGAATCCTAGCTAAACGTGCAAGTACTTGAGGCATAAGTCAAGCATCATCTTTCGACACTCTTCCGTGGAATTTTGAAAAACCAAACTTATATAAACAGCTTTGATACTACTTCAAATCAATCATTCGACTTGTTCAATGCTGCACAAAGCTTGGGATGTCAAGAAAAACATTCCCAATGGGAACAACATCTATTAGAGCTCATGAGATACAAGATACGCTCGGATTTCCACAATAATTCTAGTCGTGATACTGAAATTCCAGTGGAGATACTGGAGTGTGGCAAAGTTACCCCACCCCAGGTTTTGTGAAAAGTGTTTTGCTTCTCAAGACCTCATCTTCAAACAGGATTCTCAAATCGAGTTCTACCTTACGCCAATCGAAAGCTAAAATTCTAAGCATTCGATTGGCTACTGATACGGGTAGGTTTTGCCGTAATCTCTCCGAGCTATACGGAAAACAATGCCAAAAAAAAGTCGAAAGTGTGGCAAAGTTACCCCACTTGACGGTACCACACATACGATGCGCGCTACGCAAGCAACATTTGGTCAAAACTGCGTCACATTTTTGAAAATATACTCGTGATAATTCTGTGGATTCTTGGTGCGTGATTCCTCAGTTATTACATATCTCCTTGAATCATCGGATTTCTTGGGATCAATTGGTACTCAGATAACGAAAGATTGGATCATAATTCGGATTAAGTATTGAAAGGTGTGATAGCGCCCTGGTGGGAAGTGTGAAAGAGAACTATGAAGGAAAAAGAATGAGGTGAGTCCTGAGATCGCGCGATTGATACGAAGTCATAGAAGTTTGCTCAACAAAATTGCTGTTCAACCAAATCGTTGTAATTTTCTCTACTACAAAATACCCAGCTAGCATTCTGATGGAAAAAAGACGCCCTAGGAACGTCTCCTTGATAATATGGCAAGTTTTGTGGACGTCCGAAATTGCGTCAATTTGTTCGCCAGAAAGGCGTACTACTTCCACTTTTTTGACATTTTTTGGACATGCGAGAAGAACTTCTCAGAGACGATCCGAAGGACACCCAAGAGACGTCCGAAGGTCATCCTGTGGACATGATTTGGACACCTAGGATACTGTTTATTACCCCCATGGGAAAAAGCAAAGAAATACAAAAAAAATTTTCCGCGCGGTGAGTGGACTTTTTCCAACTTTTGAAACTTTATCAATCATGAAAATTAATTACAGCGATTTAATTCAAATGATGTGCCGGAAAGAATTATTAATGTGATTACCTGCCGCCGCTGGGATTTGACCCTGTCACCTTCGGATTTCCAGTCTTCGCTATTGTCCATTCGGCCAGAAGCTTTTGTTACATAAGGGGTCTTTAAATGCCTATTCGAGTCTTGAGCGTAGAGAAAAGTATTATCCCAACTAACTTAACCATTTTTAATGAGCAATGTATTGCAGAATCAACGAGAGGTCTTGATTTAAAAAGATGATCATTAAGATTTCATCGTATCTTTTGAAAAAAAATGAAAATTTCATGTAATGAACCAAAACCCATAGAAATATCTTGGGCGTCAGAATTTGACGATTGCAAGGGCAAAACAACGATAAGATAATTCAAATCTCGGGGAAAAAGTTACCAAATCATCGACTTGTACCATTTTTCGGAATGCCGTGATACTGTTGAAAGAATTTTCCGAGAGAATTGCCAATAAGATTAAGATGCTTGGAATTATGCAAAAAAATCAGTATTAATCAAATTATACCGTTGTGACTCCCAGCCATTTATAATTAATATATGCAGATTTCTCATGTCGAACTCGTGATGATCGTTAGTTATTAGGAAAATGTATCAGAAAAAGATCTTTTGTTTGATATATCAAATATTACCGCATAGTTTGAAAATATCGATCTCGATTCTGAAAAGTACTAATAGTGGACAAGATCCGAAATATGTAAGTTCATAAGATATTATCAATTCTGAATTTCGAGGAAAATTATTATAGAGTTTTATTAAAATCGTCAAGGACGGGCAAAAAAAATCAAAGGATTGATGGAATAATATGCTATTTCAATAGAAAGAATTTGGACAATTACAATGATAATAATGATGTTCTGAATACACGTGATAGGAAGCGATTTCGAAAGGAGAAAACCTATGGATTCTTCCTTATAAAAAAATATGAATACATCATCGACACTCTTCGTTGAGGCGAAGTATCCGAAGAGTGAATTCATATTCTGGACGTACGGTCCAAGGTAGATTTCAAACCACCGAAACTACCGTGGAAGCACTCCAAAAAGGTCTCAGTCGTTTATATTATATTGAACTAAATTTAATTCATAATCCACCGAAGTGAACTATTTCTATGTTCAACTCGATGGCCGACCAGAACATTTCAATCGTATGGACTTATCGAGGGAGCAAGATTGAGTATAACAATTTAGAGAGCTCGTAAGTATCCATTCTATCGAGTGAAAGAAGTCATTACAACTGCTTTGGGCAGCGTCGAATTAACGATTGGAGCACTCCGATAATACAGAATGAAGACAGAGATCATTTTGCTAAACAACGCAGAAACTTCAAGAGATGTTGTAGAATATCAGGCTAGAAAGAAAATACAGCAGTGCGTAAAGATACGTACCGTTGTGTAAAGACATACCTTACGCACTGTTGGTGGTTTTACGCACAGGTCTTTACGCATTCCGTGCGCAAAAATTTCTTCACGCACGGAAAAATATTCCTTACGCACTAACTTTACGCACATGATTTCGAAATAGTATATTTCGCACCGAGTTCATGAGGTTGTAGTTCGCTTCTGAGCGATCGGATTTCGGCCCGAGCCGGAGGCGAGGGTTGAAATTATCGCTCGGAAGCGGGGAACCTCATGTGCGAGGCGCGAAAGTTATTTTTCGCAATTTTGTAGGCACCCAAACATCGGAAAATTGCGAAAAAGTACTTTTCGATACACTGTGCGTAAAAGTGCACTTTGCGCACAGTTTGTCGACTTTTACTCACAGTTTATCGAAAAGTATAGTTAGATACACGGCCGTAAAACCTATTATTCGCATCCTCGTGATGATTCCGACCCTCGCCTGCGGCTCGGGCCGGAAACCCATCACTCGGACGCGAATAAAACGTTTTACGCCCTTGTATCGAAATGTACTATTTTGTTATTCTGTGCGCAAAAATGGCCATTTAGACGCAAGTGTGCGTGTGCAAATAGCGAATTCGCTCATTATTCCGACACAACTGTGTGCAAATATTTTTTCACGCAGTGCGCAAATGAGGCATCAGTGCGCAAATACTCGTTTGCGCACTGCGTAAATGAAGAACAGTGTGCAAATGAGGCATTTGCGCACTGTGCAAATTTCGTTTGCGCACTGGACTCGAGTTGTTTTCTGATCACTCTATACCATCATCTATCTATATATCATCATCATACATAATTGTGAAGAATATCTAACTTTGATCTTTCGAGCACCAGCGACAGTCTTGAGCAACGTGGTAACATACTATATGGGCGATAGAGTTTTTTCTGATACATTTCTCAGAATTTTTTTTCAGTCGGGGGGCTCCGCCCCCCGAACCCCCCGGCGGGGGCTCCGCCCCCTGCACCCCCGCCGGGGGCTTCGCCCCCTGGACCCCCTCCTCCGCCCTCCTGTGACCCCGCCGTGCCACATTCCTCTGATTGCTTGAGATGCATTGATCACTCGTTGTAGGTGATGCTTCGGTCAATCCTGGCTACTGTCAAAATTTTTCAGAAAATCGTCATGGGTCCGAACAAAGTCCGTCAACTTTCGAGATGACGGCCAACTCTCACAGCATCCCCTAATTCTTTGATGTGTTTTAGGAGGCGGGTTACATTTTTGCTCACAGAAATAACAAAAAATATCGTAAGCAACTCGGGCGCCGACATTTGCGCACTCGTCCCCGCAACTCGTGTGCAAACGTTCCATTTGCGCACAGTTTCGTCGTTCACGCAGTGCGCAAATGGCTCATTTGGAGGAAATTGTAGGTTATGCAAGGATCTACAAGATCCCGTAAGAATTTTTGTAATCGGATCACTCCCGCTAAAGTTGTAGGTGAATGATTGAACGAGAAATTTTTCAGCTTCCCATCGTTGGCTACAGGCACTTAAAAAGAACGCAAGGAAAGTTTTAAACAGATGAATTCATAGGTTTTTTTGTGATCTTTGAGATGCCTTTTTCAAATTCCCGTGCGACCAAGTGTTATGAAAAATATAACTGTTTCAGTGACACCCTACTTGATCTATTATTTGTGAGAGGGACTGTATATGTTTGAGTTTTGATACTGAATATAGATCAGATCAGGAGTAAAAAAACCCATCTTGTAGGACTAGAAGTCAACTTTTGTCTTTCGTCTATTTTTCGGTCTCTTCCGAGCAAATTTCCGCGGATCTACTGATATACTATATAGACTCTGAATGAATCGCGAGTAAGCTGGAGGCCTCACTTATTGTACTCCTTGCCTGATCACTTCAGAGGTCAAATATTAAATCGTGATCATACATCGAGCTGTATCGGGTAAAATATGTTGTGATATGATGTTTGGTGCACGATGATTGAAAAATTGTTATGAATAATTAAGATTCAAATTTTGTTGGGGATATAGACTGGGAAAAATCGCTCCCCCGTCGTCTATTTGGCCAGTGATAATTCCACTTAGCTTTTCGGTATCGCCATCCAGTAAATTGGAAGAAACTTAAAACTAGACGGCTCGGCGCGATTGTTTTGCATCTCTGCTATCGCCGAAAGTGATACCTGAGAGCACGAAAACTATGTATCATCGCACGCGTATTCAAATCTAGTTCCTCGAGATGGTAAGGCTCGCCTGATTATAGGGATCTGACATGCTTGCCGGGTTGCTTGCGCACGGGCGTTTTTTTTCCAAGATGGCCGACGAAGAGAGCAGTTTTAACATTGGATGCATAGGGCCGTGATGGTAATATTGAATTTCTAGCTCTCCCGGGTTGACTAATATCTATCAAGCCCAAGAGTAGGAGGATCAGGTCGTTACATAAGTGTTCTGTGCCAGACTGTGGGAGATGAGACTTCAATGGAGCCAAACCCTTATGCTACCAATGCTGAATCTGCTCTGTTACGCAGCCATTTTACCCCTGTATGCAGGCAACCCGACATCGATATCACATCCCTATAGCTAAGTTTTGCTTATACCAAGCATAGCCTGTCATCGTAAACGAAGTCTTACAAGAGCTCATTTGATCGAGGAATTCCAGATATTTCGAAATCTGTTATCTGTTTACATCGTTACCTTGGAACAAATTCAAGATTTATCCAATAAACTGTTTCACATATGAGTAGCTCAGCGTTAAACGGACCTACGAACCAAAAAAGGGTAGTTTGTCAAAATTTTTCCTAAAATTTTTCATTCAATTGTATAAGAGTAATTCCATGAGGAAACCATATATGGTCAAACTTAGGGTCTCAGATTTCTTTTGGAGTGAACTTTTTCGATTTCATGGGTGAGAATAAGATCATCCGTCACGATTACAGAAACCCGGAAATTTTCGTTTGGACCCTGGTACACAATTCAGAATCATGTATTCAACTTTTCTTCACAAAATTGTCGTATCTTTTTCACGGTTCAGCCCATGGGCCAGGTGAGCAAACCACCGATCGAAAAGCACTCGGAAATTCTCGTTCTCATATCATCTCTATTATAAACAATCTTTTACCGAAGGTGTGTATATAATATTAGCGGGGGGTAGCGAAAAAATTGTAAATTTTATTCGTGCATTTAAAATTTTTTGTAAACCCTCGTGGTTCTTGTAACTCTTCCGCAAAGTATGGCATTTTAATGTAACGCTAGACGTGTAATGATTAGTCATCTTCTGCTGTACAGTTTCGCGTACGCGAGGCTGGACCTCACGCGTGCGAGAATCTCTGTCCGGCAGGGGCCGGATAACGAGCAAGCGAGCGAGCACCTAGAGCGACGCGAGCGCGCGACACGAGCCCAAGTGCGAGAAACGAGCGACCGAACGACGAAGCGCGTGACCCACACGTACCCCCACTCCACCTCCCCGGTGTAAAAGGTATAGGGGCCGGTATGGTGGGAGTACTCGTGGTTCGCGCGCTCCATCGTTCGGTCGCTCGTTTCTCGCGCTTGGGCTCGTGTCGCGCGCTCGAGGTGCTCGCTCGCTTGCTCGTAATCCGGCCCCTGCCGGTCAGAGATTCTCGCACGCGTGAGGTCCAGCCTCGCGTAAGCAAAACTGTACAGCAGAAGATGACTAATCATTACACGTCTAGCGTTACTCTAAAGTGCCATACTTTGCGGAAGAGTGACAAGAACCACGAGGGTTTACAAAAAATTTCAAATGCACGAATGAAATTCACAATTTTTTTGCTACAGCCCGGTAATCGTATGTACACACCTTCTGTAACAGATTGTATGAACGATCCCGTGGGAGTAATTTTTTTCAAAAAGCTTTTTTTTGGTTCATTAAAAAAAACATTCTTTCGTGTGAAAACTTGTGTTCGTCACTAATGAAATTTTTCAATCTGCATGTCTTCTTATTGAGTTGTTTTCTGAGCGCTCTTTTGATTCCAAAGACAGGAAACCTCAATTTATTGCCCATAAGCGCGAGATTTTGAGATTTCAAAACCAATCACTCTGAAAAGCTGTGAGAATGATCTTTTTAAGTGACCGCCCGTTGAGTTCGATTTCATCAACTAGAACCGGAGTTGCAATCTCTATGGTTGCAGCGCCCAAATCATGAAAAACGGTCTGAGTGGAAATATGAAAGCTTCCAGGTAATGAATGCGCGCCCAAAATTTTGTCGGTAAAATTTACGGGCACGGTTAGGAAAATCGTGGAGCGTCCAACATTTCAGCCTACTTATTGCGGATAAGTGTCGAGAAAAATTAAATTGTGTCTGGTAAATTTTATTTCACGTCAGAAGTTGTAACGAATTTGGTGGAGAAGTGCGGTGAATTTGGGTAAATTTTGCGGGCACTTGTAGGGTCATTCTTACCGTACCAGTATAAAGAAGAGCTGCGTGCGACTGCGGGCGCCGCGAGCTCGCCAGCTCGGCATCTCATCTAACCTCACAAAAACTTCGGTATAGAAGTACATTATTTGACTCGTTCTGATGAAGATGCCTGGATTCTGAACCAAGGCCGAAGCATACGAACTGATGAAACTGTTTAAGATTTGCTGAGTCATATTCATTCTTACTCCTGGTGATATCAATATCCATCAGAGCAATATCGCTGTAAGTGGCATGGGAGAGAGCATCTTCCTGGCAAAAAATTCAGGCACCACCTCTCGTCACAAGAAAGCGATCCCAATGGAGACATTTTGGAACAGAGCCGCCTGGCCTGTTTTAAAAAAATTCCCGAATTTCAACCCCCGATTTGGGGGTGTCGGCATTCACCGGGGGGGGGGGGGGCTGCAAAGAATTCAGGCACCCTCTCTCGTCACAAGAAAGCGATCCCAATCGAGAAATTTTGGAACAGAGCCTCGTGGCCTGTTCGGGATAAATTCCCGAATTTCAACCCCCGATTTGGGGGTGTCGGCATTCACCGGGGGGGGGGGGGCTGCGAAAAATTCAGGGACCTTCTTTCGTCACAAGGAAGCGATCCCGGAGGAGAAAATTTGGAACAGAGCCTCCTGGCCTGTTTTAAAAAAATTCCCGAATTTCAACCCCCGATTTGGGGGTGTCGGCATTCACCGGGGGGGCTGCAAAAAATTTAGGCACCCTCTCTTGTCACAAGAAAGCGATCCCAACCGAGAAATTTTGGAACAGAGCCTCCTGGCCTGTTCTAAAAAAATTCCCGAATTTCAACCCCCGATTTGGGGGTGTCGGCATTCACCGGGGGGGGGGGGCTGCAAAAAATTCAGGCACCTTCTTTCGTCACAAGAAAGCGATCCCGGTGGAGAGATTTTGGAACAGAGCCTCCTGTCCCGTTCTTAAAAAAATTCCCGAATTTCAACCCCCGATTTGGGGGTGTCGGCATTCACGGGGGGGGGGGGGGCTGCAACAAATTCAGGCACCTTCTCTCGTCACAAGAAAGCGATCGCAATCGAGAAATTTTGGAACAGAGGTTCGAATTCAAGAAAAAAATTTTTTCGACTTTCGATTAGGATAATCGATAGGAACTTCAGAGTCATTACAATAAGTGCATGTATTACGAGGTTCATATACATTTTTCTTCTTTTTCTTTTTCTTCTTCTTCATGATTTTCTTGTAGATTTTCATACAGAGTCGATCATTGTCTCGTGGGTTTGAGAAAAAAAAGTGAGACAAAATCAGTAAGAGAGTTATACCGAGACATAAGATACAGAAAGATAATGCAGTATTGGCCACAAACAGAGCTGTCAAGACTTTGTAGTTGTTGTGTATTCCATGTGAACAATTTGCAATTTCTTTTGAGTCGATTGATATGATCACTGACTGTGGGAGGCTCTCCGTAGCTGTCGAAGAAGACACCGTGTCCATTTTTGTCCACAAAAATACTTTGCCAATGAAGTCCAGGGAGGTTATGCGGTTGAACGTTCACTGTGATGCAGGCCGGTAATGTCCACACCCGGGGTATCTGATCCGAAGGGTAGACCCCTACTGTCGCTGCACGAACGTGTCTGAGTGCCCGGAGTATCTGCAGTGAATTCATCGTAGGTTCTGGTGAAGAGGGATTCCGTATCCTCTGATACGCTCTGTCTTCTCTCTGGTACAATTATGGTGCGATCGGGACTCGAGCTAGTAAAAGACATAGATCCAACACTTTTTGGTCTCTTTTTCTGTGGATCATGAGTATTTGTCTTCCATATTTGTGCGTTTAACCACTTGCGTAACTTATTCACGTATTAAAGAGCACAGGCGAAGCCTTGTTTACTCCCGTGGTAGGCGCAAAACTGTTTATCGGCACACAAATGAGTGTTTTGAATGAAGGACAATCATAATCCTCGAGGTTCACTATTTGTCTCCCAAGTACGCCCTCGAGCAATCTCACTTTTTGATAGCCACGTACATAGATATTTTGTGCACCACTGCAGATCGCTCGTAGTGCCTTGTAGACATCCTCCAAATCCGATTCACCAGCGTACCATTCCAGACCGTGCAACTGACAAGTGAGAAATGAGTTCGTAGCAATTATACCACTACACAGTTCGTTGAAAGGGTACGGTGGTTTGATTATCCAGTGTGAGGTGAGATTACTATTGAGAGCCGAAATAGCAATTTCTTTTGGTGAAAACGCTCCATCTTTGTCGTGAAAAGCCTGCACGTCCACCACAAAGTCCAATCGCTCCATCTAAGCTATTTCACAGCTCTCAACAATGGTGGAACGGAGTCACACGATTCACGATCTCTTGTGATCTTGGAATGACTGAATACTGTAGGGATCTGAATAGCAGCCCACTGCTCCAACCTCGGCTCCCCCTTTCCCCGCAACCGAGTTAAGGGACTGGTGGGGGAAACTATTTGTAGGGTGGGAACTTGGCTCATGTTGACTTAGATTATCAAATTATGAGCCGTAGTCAACAATCACTTGACGATTGGAATCAATTTCCAGGATGTTATCAAATTCGGCATACACTATACAATTAATGGTTTCAGTGGGAGCCTTATCAAAGCGAACCTCGATTCGTACGTTGCCGTGGCAGACAAGCGACCAATGCGTTCCACAATGAGCCGACATGTCGGGAGTTAGATCGAATGCAAACAGGCAGTAGCCGTTGGGGTAATCTAGTCTATCTATACCCATACCTTCATTAGCAAAGTGGATGCCAGTACCGGAAAACAAGGTGTGATAGGATTCCACGTAAAGGGACTCTTTATCCTTGAAATTAGGTTGTAGAGGTTTGCTCGGGATCTGTTTTCCATCTTCATAGAGTGACAAGAAGTTGATGGAATAGTTCTTGAAATTGAAGGGATTTTTCTTTCTATCGCCGTTGAAGGCTTTGATGAACGCCGTTGAACACCTATGATGACTCTTTTCGGTAGCGGATCTAGAATCACATTGTCCAAGCAATCTCCGAGAATTCCTGCGTGTAGAGTGAATGATTTCACTTCCACCCGTGTTAAAGGGTACTTAGCTGTTGTTGTAGCCAAGGTTTTTGCATGGGCAATCAATACTGCTGGATTAATCTTCACCCGTCGTACCAAAAGAGTTGCCTCGGTGATATTCACACTATATTTTGTGTCTGATGCATCCATCAAACAGAACGCATCCTTTGTGCGTATGAGGCGTATTCTGACGTCCACGGCATTCAAAAGTAAACGCTCCATATTGAGAACGTCACCGTTTAAGTGTCCCAGCAAGTCTATCGATTTTATTTCATGAAGTCCTGTCGAGATATAAGACCCTGATTTTTTCCGCTATCTGGCAGCTCGTCCATTTCACCGGCCTCATCGGCAGCTCAGAGAGCTGTCGAGAGGTGCGACTCTTTAGCATCCGGACCATAGTTGAGAAGTGTCTCTGTGTATGCTCTATAGGGATAGGCATTGTTGGCAGGCGAGACGTGCTTCTGGTTGAAGTAAATATCTACTTGGCTGAACAGAGAGTGTAGGAAGTTGTTCACGGGGGCAACTAATTTGTCAGTATCTTTATGGAATGGTATTATTTTGAGATTAACTTTCAGCATCGTATGGGCCAATTCTAGTTAGTCATCGCCTGTACCTTGTATCAAAAATTCAATCGGAGCCTGGTCCGACAAAGAGCTCACTGGTTTGTATTCGATGCACGACGTGCTCTCTATAGTTGTTTGCGTCATGGGTAGTGTAAAGAGATCAACTTCGGTTTTGATACACTCACAACTGGATTGATGCAAAAACGCCATTTCAACCGAATATGTCGTCTATCTTTTTTCACTCTTTCTTTTCTTCCTGTTAGTTTTCGATTTGCGACCGGATCTCAGTTTTGACACTTTCTGACATCTTTTTTCATTCAATCTCTTCAGTTTTTTCGGACGCGAAGACTTCTTCTTCTTCTTAGCCGTTCCCGAGGACTTCCTACGAGGTTGAATCGTTCTCTTCAACTGAGGGCTTCTACCAAACATCATGCCTTTATACCCAGAACCAGCCATCATATCCGTAAGTTTGGCAGTTGCTTTGTGTGTGAGAACTTTGCCTGTTTCTGATGCACCATTTCTCAGCGAATCACGGAAAGACATGTTGTTATCGGTCACATCATCCAATACATTCAAACCAGTTCTAAAAGCTTCCTTCCCTACAGCCTGCACACCCTTTGTGAGGTAAGGTATAGCACGGCGGAGTAAACCACTCAGGAACGCACCAATCCCATGTCCTCGCTGATTCCGTGAGCCCACAAACACGTTATGGTTACTACGTCCTCCACCGCTCTGATCCATCAATGTGCCGTAATAGCTCATGGCTGATAATCACGTTTGGAATGAAGTGTCACTGTCAGAGTTCCAAACTCGAATGCCACAGGGTGACCGTACTGGTCTCTTAAGTCTATCTCGACAATTTGGAACTTGTTGTTCATCACAGGAATGTAGGTGCACGGTGTGTACTTCTTGACTATTGTACTGCCATAATTATAGGTTTGCGCGTCGATATTGACAATGCGGAGTAGAGGCACACTTACGTCACCTACGACACAGGGCTCACATATATTAGTATACACGAATAGTTGATCTGGCACTGCTCTTGCTAAGCTGGCTGCATGTGATCCTACTTCCATGTATCTGAATAATCTATCATTATCCTCATCTGCAGGAACGGGTGTGGGAGTCGATCCGTGTTCAAAACCCAGAATACGTTTAACAGCTTCCGACAAAATCACACCTTCTCTGATTATATTATCATCTGATGCTTTGTAATGACGGATGCTCACGTATCCGCCGGGATCATCGTACACAAGTTTTTGTAGTAATTTTTCATTTTAGACTTTATGTAAAGCATTGTTGATAGCATCGACGAGTTCGCGTATACTGTGATATATACCATGTGGAAAACAGTGCTCGGGGGTTAGTTTACAATCGTCGCGACTAAGATGCAAGACGCTGCATGGTACGTGTATTTCCGCGAGACCCACCAACCATCTGCCCTGCAACTCGACAGCACGCGGCAATCTCGTAGAGAAATTAGTCGTGGTATTATCAGGGGAATAATCTGCACTACTGTTGCTCGGCAAGACAATGGAGAAATCATGAGCATCCATGATCAAATATCCCGCAGGTCCCGTGCATCTACCCAAGAGTTGAATTCTTTTGGGTAACCTAACCAACTGACGAGATATTGTTTTTGGGCCCCTCTACCCCGCGATGCCAAAACTTTGTCAACTTTAAATTCTTGCTGAGCTGCCATACGGTCGCTATGGACGAGACTTAACTCCTGTTGGTAGAAAAAACCTTCGACCGGTTCATCGTTCAAGTCACGAAGTTCATATGAGAGGGCCTACAGAACTTTTGACATTTGGGTTACTGCAGAATGAAATTTTTTCTTTCATGGCACGCGTCTGGAATCAATTTGAGTGGTAACTAGAACCTCAAAAAGGAGTGGAAAAGTCCGTGCCCACTAATTTGGGGGAATGTTATTTCTGTACCAACCAAAAACGTTCACAGACGTCCAAAGGACTTTTAGATACTCTCAGTCGGATGTAAACCCATCGGATCATTCGCGCACTGCTAGATGTGGTTATCGGTCAGATTTTTGAGTAATTCTGACTGAAAAGCAACGATTTTTCTGCCTCGCCAGCTCGTTATTACACCACGAGGGGTATTCAAGGAAAATGGTTCTGGAAACTAGAATCATTTCAACGCGTCTTTGTATGATTCGGGATCGTGGTAATATATATATATATATATATTTGAATACTAAGGTCCCAGAGTATTTTTCGATCGACAGTATATGGGTGGTGCTGATGGCGAGAGTAGTGATAATCACGAGGTAGAGCTCCATATTTTGAGCAGATATGGCAAATGCTATTTTTTTCCTTTTTTCTTCTCCAATTGCTCCTCTTGCTCCTCTCGTTTAAGTCTCGATTTTTCCCTCTTGACTCGAGCATTGTTTTCACTATTCCCCATGAATCAATAATATTGAATATCCTGTCACAATCGACGATCTAGCACCACGCAAGCTATTTCCCATGTATCTAATTTTAACATCCTCTCAAAATGGTTATAATAGTCGATTTGCACAGAGTTGTCGTCAAATGCCCGAAACCGATATTGATAGTAGAGCTCAGAATCAGGAAACAACTAGTTGCGCGAATAACTACAAGCCCCCCCCCCTGCCGTACACAGTCGTCCAAAATTCTCTACAATGTTTACCGGTGAGCACAAACATACACATCTTCAGCGTAATGCTGTGTCTATGTTTGATGAGCCTGTACGACAAGCCGGAGCTCTGCAATTCCTTCTGCTCAAGATCTGGCGCCTCGTCCGTAATTCTTCAATTGACCGTAAAATTTTTGAATAAAGTCTATGGTGGCATTTGAAGGTAGAATGGGTTCTCTGGTGTGATTAATCTGTTTCCAAGATGATATGAGCGATTGCAACCTCATAGAAGTGCTGAGACGGGCTCGATCACATCAACCCCATCGATACAATTTTTGTAATGCTTCTCACTCAAATAACATTCCATATCAGGACATGAGAACTATGGGATATTGTTCAAAAATAGGTGGAGAAGGATGGGCAAAACATTCCAGGAGCGTGCCCCTCTTCTCCCCCTCGTGCCGTGGAAATTTGACCATTTTGAGTCGAGTGGGCGCATGAACTGACCCATCTTCTTGATGATATCATTTAAACGCAATTGGTCGCACGCACCCAAACCAAACGGGATATTATTGGTGTTGTTCCAAGCTATTGGAATCCGTTTCGATCATGTAACTATCGCAAATGTTATTTTTCTAATAAGCTCGGTACGGGAGATCTCAACTTTTCGTGAAAACACGGTTACGCGACTTCGACGTTTGTTTATGAACGCCACGTTGAAGGCACGCGTCTGAAACCAATCTTTTCTCAATATATAGGGTGCCTAAAATGTCACTGAATTTTGGCAGAATTTTTCGAGCAATGTTATTTTTGCAGCAGGCTGAAGAAATCAAAAAACGGCGCGAGTACGCTAAGAGATACCCAAAGAATGAGGGTTGCGGGCCGTGCTGTGGATAAACAGATTCTTTTGACAGAACGGCGAATAGAGTACACATTCCGAGGCCCTCGAACCTATCCAAATCAACTCCGACACTTTGATAATCTTTTGAAGGTTCAGAGATAGCGTGCAGTACGCCTAATGTCAAAAGTTCTGTAGAACCTCTCATATATGTATAGTCCCTGTCTTCTGAGCACGCGATGGATACGATGGATCTCGTCACTCCACCCTTGGCGATATCCGCGGTCGAAAACGTTCCGCTGACGACTGACTCTCACATAACCACCTGCTTTGTATTTAGGTTTCTTCTGTTGCTTCTGCACTTTTGCGGCACGTTCCAATAAATTTCTGCGTGCTTCTTGGGCGTTATGGATTGTAACAGCAGCTGGTCTCATTTTCATCGTGGAATGTATAGAATGGTTATACCCAGAAACAATTGATTGGATAATGTCGATGTATCGGTGAGTATTGTGGTGCATTAGGTAGCGGAACATTCGATCTTTCAGTGTCCTCATCACACGCTCGCAGATACTACATTTTACGTCATTTTGTGTAACTCGAAATCTGATCCCATTGTCATTCAAGAGTTTTTGGAATTTTCTATTCAAAAATTCCTTACCACGATCAGTTTGCAACATGTCTGGTCTACGATCCGTACTGTCGAGAATTTTAACGAATGCTTTGGTCACTTCTTGTGCGGTCTTATCTTGTAAAGGTTGGAGCCATACAAATTTACTGAGAACATCGATTGCTATCAGTAAAAAAGTAACACCATCGTTGTATTTTTTGAGATCGATGAGTGATATGAGATCGGCCTCCCAGACTTGGTCTATAGTCAGAACGTCGTAATACAAACGTGGAATTCTCTCTCGAACCGGCTTGTGCAACGTATATGCATCGTGTCGCGTCAGCCACTCCTTGACTCTATCTGGGGGCAGTTGTCTATTGTAGCGGATGAAATTTCTTGCACCGGTAAAACCAGTGCTGTGGCCAGGGTCGAAATATTGTCTCTCCAAGGCATCCATCATTCGACTGACTGCGCGAGTAAGGTGACGGTATATTCATGACGACCAGTTAGTTAATGAAACAGTTAATGTGCAACCCCCGTGCAATATGGACACTCGTTTCAAGCATCCGTTTACTTGTTTGCTGGCGGGTGGAAGTGGGTCGGGTAAGACAGTCTTCGTGAGTCGATTCTTGTCGTTTATTGATAAGATGTCAAATGTGCGGTTTCATCGGATACTTTTCTACTACGCCGAGTGGCAAGATGCTTATAAGAATGCAATTGAATCCGCTGATGGTACCGAGATCGAGTTCCGAGAAGGTATGCCACGGCTAGAGGACTATTCACACGACCCCCATCTGAAGAAAGTAATCATTATCGATGACATGATGCGCGAGGCCGCTGACAAGAACAACGCTAAAATTTTATGCGATATCTTCTCAAAACATAGTCACCATCAAAACTTGAGCTTGTTTTTCATAACCCAGAATGTATTTCACAAAGGTCAGCGGGATTTATCGCTCAACTCTAATTATATTGTTGTGTTTAAAAATCCACGTGACCGCAGTCAAATACAGCATTTGGCCCGCCAAGTTTATCCTGAAGATTGGCGTTTTGTGCAAGAAGCGTACCAAGACAGTACATCAAAACCATTCTCATATCTACTCATCGATCTGAAACAAGACACGCCTGATGAGTGGCGATCTAGATCGTGTATATTTCCCGATGACGCCGGTGAAATTGTGTACATACCGAAACATACTAGTCATAACTACGGGGAGGCTTTTTAAGAAGATGCACAATCGAAAGATCTGGCAGTTCCGTCTCGACCATGCGTAAGAGCACATCGGGCATTCGACGTCGGAACTCTCGGAATCGGCGTCAAACCAGTGGAAAGCCATTTGAAAAAAAATATTTGACTCTGTTGAGTGCAATCAGGCACGGTAACCGTGAACAAAGAATCGCATTGCTCAGGGGAGCGGACAAGAAACTAGTGAAATACATCTGTGAGTGTGCTCTAAACGTTGTGGAAGGTGTGGTGTCGCTCAAAGATCACCAGAAGACGAAATTAAAGAGATACAAGTCAGTCTTGAGGAATTTAGCTCGTAAATCGACCAAAAATTGTTGGAAGGGCAAAAAACGCATTATTGTGCAGGAAGGTGGCAATTTTCTAGCTTACCTGCTCCCACTTGTATTGGACCTCTTGTTTCCTCTTCCCTGAATCTTTATTCGTGATGGAACGAGCCAAGAAGATGGTTTTGGTACCCCAAGACAGTTTGCAAAGAATGCAAGCATCCGCTCAACCCCCGTCGTCTGAGATAGAAATTGAGCCGAAGACTGCACAGACACCGAAAACCAATCTATCAAGATTGGACCAAGAAATGCGCGGCATTCTCGACTCGAATGATTACGGTGGTGACAGCAAAAAGTTGGAATATTTCTTACAAGTACTCAATCGTTACCTCTTCTTCATTGATTCAAAACTAAAACCCCTCGGTGCAGTGGGATCGCAGTCGACCGATAGTGCAGTTACCAAATCAAGATTGTCAGATGATGTTATATTAGCGAATGTACCCAAAGTTTATCAGGAAAGAACTGAACTACTGTTAGATTACCTCAAAAATACCGGAGGACGCATCGACTGGAATGAGGCAGGAGTTGTTAGCGTTGATGGTGAACAATTGAAAGGATCAAATATCATCGATACGGTCAATGACTTGGCTCGCCCTAGGAAGAGAATGAAGTCAATAGGGAGGCGCGAATTCATGAGTGTATTACGTGAGACTGGGGTACCTTGTGAATCCGTGGGTAACGCAGAGATGTGGAGCTTGGACGATTCCTTAGCGCACGCTCGTTTGAAGCGCTCTCTGGAGGAATCATCGAGTTTTCGCGACGATCGGGATGGTGATTTCACTGCCGACGACGCTTCCTCGTCATTTTCCAGAACTATGATTCTAAACAACAGCAAACGCGCCAAGACGAAGACATCTACTCCTATGCCTCAACGAAAACGTAAAAATCAGTCGGGAAGGTGGAAGCAGCTGAGTTTTTGAGTACTCAAACCCCCCTACCATTCAAGAGTAGACTTAGTGGGGGTGGTAGGGGTGTATCTCTTCTACACATTGGTAAAAGAGGTTAGACTCTCTCAAAATCCCATGAGAATGGCACTATTGGCAAGCAGGAACATCGACATACTTCTGAACAGAGTCCGGCATGTGAGAATTTCGAAATTTTATTCTCCATCGTCATTTCACGTACAGTTACTAGTTGAGGATGTTGAATACAATACGTTGGAGTTGGAAATGTTAGATTATTGCGGTAGCCAGAACTTTGCAGTCCTACTCGGTACTTATACACCACTCGTGCGTTTGAAAGTGGCTGATTTGAAGGTAAGAATTGTAATGCTGCTAAATAGATCACGAGTCGACACAGAGTGAACTTACTACAATGATTACCTTCACAGTCGGGTACACTGGTAGCTGTGGAAATCAATGGAAGATGGGTTCGCTGCAAAGTGTTGGACGCTGCTTCCTTACGTTGCAGATGCATCGACGATGGAGACTGTGTGACGCTGACATATGTGAATATATTGAATGGCCTGTATGAGATAGTGGAACATTTGGCCGTATTACCACCACGAGCAGTTTTATGTGGACTGGCGTTTATCTCACCAACAACCGTATCTCAAAAATTTTGGAGTTTTCGAGCTGCAGAGATTTTTCAACAAGTGACGACGAATAGAACATTGAATGCTTACTTTGTTCAACTCGGGGAGTGCGATGATTCGGTACACGTAGTTATATCAAGTAGTGGGTCTCACAAGAGTGTTATTCATGTAAATACTTTACTCATTGCATTTAATGTGGCTGTTCAAGTGATGGGAGATATCCATTTTCGTATTCGTGTCGACGATGAATTGGAATTCGAATGATCCTAATAATCCTACTCTGATTTTTGTGAGCAAATGTATAATCAAACAATCACTGAATAAAATATGTAAGTATGAAACAATAATTTTTGGAAATTCTTCCACTGATGAATAGACCGAACAGCCAGTCAATGGCCCCGTCGTGGCCGCTCCTGAGTTGAACGAGCGGTCCGCTAGTGAATTGAGTGAGACTGCTAATGATTTGAATGAGCGGGTCCGCTGAAAATGTTTCACCGCGGCGCTCAACAAGTACAACTCCGCGTTATTGAGCTGAACCACCGCGCCGCCGCCGCTAACACTCCAACTGCTGCTTGAGAGTAGGGATGGGTTGCATAGAATAAAATAGTCTTTTCGAGGAAATAAGTCAATTATCATATTTTTGGAACGGAGTTCCTTTACGCTCGTTTGGGTGAGGAGTGAAATCGTGCGACCGACACCGCCCCGCGTAACGAGATTTGATGCAACCCGCCATACAGATGCAACGAAAAACCGACATACGATATAGGTATACTGCATGGGCTGAGGGACCGCGTGTATACTCAGCATAAGATGCCAAGCCAATAATGCCAAGATCCGTCTGCTGTCTGCTCTGGCTCTCCATGCACACAGCTCGACTGACAACAACATGATTCTTATTGTTATTTAGTATTGTTATTACTGCTGCATTATGCTGGAACGAGTAACGCTTCCATCGCTAATTTTCGATTGCTATTCGGGTTGTATACAGAAGTTCCGATCGTGAGAGTTTGGTGGTGTGATCCCAATAAAAAGTGTGCAGTGTTGTGTGTGGTGGGTCCTCATTATGCCCTCATTGCGTGGGTGATGAGGGTTTTCTGAGTTTGAACAAACGCTATGTAAACACAATCCGTACTCCAGAACGAGAGTTTTTCCGAACTCTCTTTTGTACTGCTTCATTTTAATTTCAAGTATTCAGCAAGCTCATTTCTATCTGTTCTAACCCTAACTTGCGAAGTAATTTCTTGAAGCAACCAAAACATTACTGTTCTGGTTAACCCTTAATTACCACTGTGGAATTTTGTGACACTCCAACTACTGTGGTAAACTCTTGGCACATTGTCTCCCTTTCAAAAATCTTTTGAGAAACTGTTATGAAAAAAATATCTTGATGAACTTCAAGAACTTGAGAATCTGTATAAACATAATTGAACCGTAGAAAAGTATCCTGGTTCCCACGAAAAATTCTTTAAAAAGTCACTTTTTTAGGTTAGACCGATGACAAAGACTATAATAATCCAAAAAACCATATCAAAAGTTGCGAATTTCACTTCTGAAATGGTCTTGTCACCTCAAGTAGGTCTCAAACTAGCTATTGGACCCCAAAAAGGGAGGGGATTGTCAAAAATGAACTTTTTGAATGTTGCGATTGGCGGATTTTGGGTACTTAATTTATCAACATTTTGAAAAAAAACAACTATCAAAAAATTTTTGAACAGTCAATTTGGAGAGAAAACATCAGGACACGAGTTTACATATAGTTCCCAAGAGGCTGGGAAGAAATTTCAGCGTTTCAGCCGTAGAACAAATTTTGGTGGTGCCAAAATACTACCACAGTGGTAATGAAGGGTTAAATATGGGGTCTTAATCAGAGATGTGGTTATTCGTGTGCCACCATTTTTACTTCATACATGCCACTGTTTCACTTTCAAACATGTTCAAATCCCAATCTAAATTCACACAAAATGAAACATGATTTGACAAAGATAGGCATACAACGCTGTAATTTATTGAGTTGAGCATTGACTCACTTAGACGTTACAACAACAGTCAAAATTCTCTAAGACCTCATTGTCCACCAATATCAATTGTAGTTAAGCCCAAATGCATTCAACCATGTCTGCATGCCATACACTTTTCCTCATTTTTTTAGAGCATGAACCTACTCTTTCCCAATTAAGGAGGTTGTTCAGAAGAATCTCAGCTTCAACTTGTGAAATTGAAATTGTTGTCGTCGAATCCCATAACCTGCTCAGATGAAATGAGTGTGTATTCTGTACAGCAGGTATACTATGATCTCGCTAATCAGTAGGATAATGTTTGCCACCCTGAGCTTGGTCATCTTTGGCCAAAAGCTTAAATATGGGTTACGCATATCATCACTTCCACTCTACAGATGTTGTTATAGGCACTCCTCACATTATCATACATTGAATATCTATTAAAAATTAACAAAGTACTACTTGTGATCCTCTATGGCCCTAAAATAAAGTGTCGACATCTAAGAGAGTAGATCACTTAATATAATGTTGTAGATTGTTGAATAAGGGCATCGATTCAGTCAAAAACTTGAGACAAAAGTCGAAATTCCCCTGTGGTTTGTAGAGCTATCATTGTCAATTTTAATCCTTGTACTTGATAAATTGGTTCAAATAGATTCTCATCATTTTTCTAGAGCTTCAATTGAAAAGTCAAATGGTATAAGTGTGGGGAACCATTGCAATCTAAATTTTTTCAGAATACACATTCATCGTCGAAAGCCTCAATCAGCTCAAAGAAGATGTTTGTCTTTTTTGGGCAAAAAGTAGAGTTTAAATGAATCAGATATTGCTTTTCACTTTATCAAATGAGTACACGAATTCATTGGATCGTTAAAAATTAGTCTCAATGATCCAATCAATTCCAATGAAACTTTATTTTTCACCAGCTTTGATGCCTTTCATGAACAACTCAATGTTGATAATTGAGAATCACATTTGTTAATTACTTTTAAATATGTCTCCTATCATAACATTTTGAGGATTCCATCCCAAGCTAAAGTCATTCTATCTGGGTTATGGATGGTATATTATATTTGAGAGAATGATGTCAACTATCTCAACTACTCAAAGTCTGAATACCGTAATATCTTTTTCAAATACGGTTATGGTGAGCTTCAAAAATCTCGAAAGTCAGTTATAACTCATCCAAAGTTCCAGATCATATCGATATTCATGCATCAATCCAAAGACAGTCTTGGAACTCCGTTCCTTACGCGTTTCTCAAACGCACACGAATTTTTTTTTTTTGCTTCTTTTTTCATACATTATTGGTGATTTTTTAACCATATGGTACAGAATATGTGGGACTTATAAAACTACGTTCCTTAAGAACAACCTTACATCTTTTCTTTTCAGTTCTCGTGATAACCTCATTTCGATTGGTCCGTCTGATACATTCATTTACAGTCTCAATATAACACCTAGCGGGCTCTATCTCATTCGCTTCCTGGCCATCAAAATCATGCTCATCATCATCCATATAGTCAAAAAAATCACGCTCGGGTAACTGATCATCGTTTTGCAATGTCGATTTTTCGATCAATTTTTTCACGCTCTTAAAGTTGAGTTTTCGTGAATTCTGATAATTTAATCGTATACCCTTCACTTTGCACACGTCAAATGTTTCGCCGTTGTCATTGATCACACAATACGCGTAGAATTTTGGCCCTCCCGGGACGAATTCAGTGATGTACGACCCCGGACCGTATCCCTCGAGTTCGTCGGTCAACTGACCTAGTAAAGTTCCGGTTTCTGGCTCATAGCTACAAGGAATTGATAAGAAAATGCCGCTATCAGTATCATGGTAAAGAACCCTTTCACCGAGGCGCTCAAGGTTTTTGTAGAGTTCCAATCTTGCTTGCGCTGTTGTATAAGCAGCAATTACGACATTGGTGTTCGGGGCTTGTGTTGCCGAAAAATCTTTGTACTTCCAAACGGCACATACAGCATCGTCATTTATGAACATGACATCTCCTACTTCTTTTTCTGGATGTCTCAGTAGATTCAAGAGTTTTTGAGGAGTCGAAATTATTTCTGTCTTGGGAAGATTTCCGCGCTGACCGTATTTTCCCCAGAGACTTACGAGAGCAAGTTTGGCTGTTGAACGCAAACCAGCGTTCTTAGCAATTTTATCCCTATCTAGAGCAATGCCTTCGTGTCTTAAGTAATGATCAAGATATGCTTGTTTACTCTCCTCGTCATCGCAACCTCTTGGCCATCCCGAAGCCTCTTGCTTGATTTTCAAAAAAGCGTCCACGTACCTCACAAATAGTCCGGTGGTTGTCTCATCTTGGACTTCGGCATCTGGTTTGTATTGCGTAACTTTGTACTGCCAGATCGCGTCAATCTCCATTATACGATAACCGTGCTCCAGAGCTTTCTTCAACTCATCGGATACCCAAGTTCCATAGAGTGCCCGTTCAAGAATTTCGTGAATACAATTGTCAGTATTCAATTCTTCACAACAACGATGGCAGAGAGGAAACTTGAGTCTATTATGGACTTTGTAGGGCAATACTGGATGAAACAAATTGTCGGGTGGTACGACAAGACACATAACAAGATCCTCAACATTGTCAAAATTCTCAGAATTTGCACCCGTGATATTGAGACATTCTGTACCAGAGTACACAGTAGGATGGCCAATAGGAAACTTCTCTGGTTTGCATATGTAGGGATAGAGCGACGTGAAATCCAAGTATTTGATTTTTTCTGACCCTTTCGTCTTGCACATCGTCACCACGTTACCGGTCCGTCCACCGTAAAATGTTTCCCGCGGTTCTATTCTGATATTTTTCGCCCGGGGATGATTTTTTATGTACTCTTTGAATTCCCTCTGTTTTTTCAAAGTCGCGCCGAATTCGTGCTCCCAAATTTCAATTAGCTCGAAGCCTGAGCCTCTAATCCACTGGGAAATATACTTGGTCTCTTCGTATCTTCGCGCCATACTGCGTCGATCTTTGAGCGAGAGATGACGATTCAAAGGATTACAAGTGCGACATCCGTGATAAAAACAACCGTGGAATTGCAGTACCAAGTCGGGTTGCCCTTCCCGTGTGGGAAACCCGTCGACGGGTATGCGATTAAATAACCTATGCTCGCGACCATTGGCTGCGTGTTTGATGCCAGGATACTCGCGCTCCATCCACAACAACCTTTCGATTGCCTTGCGACTTTGCCTGTCAGCGCGCACGTATCCCCCATTTGGTATTATCCCAATTGTTTCATCGGTCATGACTGTTGTACGAAAAGCGGCAGCGCATGCACCTGCTATGGTTATCGCTTCTGTAAAAGGACATACGTTAGTCGCTTCCATGAATATCTCCCGAAAACGGAGCGAGGCTTGCCGGAGCAGAGTGACGTCTGCCGTGCAGTAGGTTTTTAGTTCTTCTCGCATATTGAAGGTGCCTGATTTCACGGTGTCATACCACGCAAAGAACTTTGCATTTTCGTCAGGACTCATACTCTCGGGGTAGTAGTCCTCCGCCTTTGGCCATTTCCCGTTATGATTCATATTTTCGAGTGTATTGAATTTATGTGGGAAGTAACCCTTCTGTACAGGTAGATCGAATGCAGCGGAAAAATCAGCCAACTTCATCGGAAGGTAACTCAGACTGTCGATAAATCGCACTTTGCCGAAAGTCAGACAAACGATTTTTCGGCCATTCGCTTCGCAATCACCTCAGGGGTCTTATCGCTACCCTTTACAATGTGGTGGTCGTATAACTCACGCAGGATGAAATGTCCGTCGTACGAGCGGCTATTATGACAAATCGCCGTGATTCGCTCAAAATCTGTCTGTTTTCTAAGAACAAAATCTAAAAGTTCAGCGACAGGATTCTCAGAACTCATGGTACGCTGTCTAGGTCCGCAAAAGTTACATATATAACTCATGTCGTCAATGTGGAGACATGCATCGCAACATGACTGGGCCACGCATAGATCCACTTTATGGATATACTCATAACTTTCGCCAACTTGACGGTATACTGTGTTTTGAGTTGCTTCGAAATCATAGAAAACGAATAAATTTTTTGGCTTGCATTGAGAGACACCATGAGTTTCGGACGGTGTCGTTGTATTTTTTGACGCGCGGGTTCGAATATGGCAAAGATGATTGGGTAAATGCCGTGACTTGCAACTTTTACAAAAGATTTCGTCACAAGAGTGAACCCTCCCTCGCGCTTTATACCACAAGCATCGGCAATCGGTGCAATACTTGACTTGCTCGCAAATAGTCTTCTTAGCCTGATTGCTTTGACAAAAACTGTAGGAACCCACGGATCTATGTCTTTCAAAACATTGCTGATTGACGAATTTGCGACGATAGTCTCGACAGGAAATAGCATTGCCGTCACTACTGCACTCAGGTCTCGCATGACAGCTATCACAGAACTCCGGGAAATTACGATGACGGAAAGGTTCACAGAATCCCTAATTGCATCGCTCGCAATAGTATCGCCGGGTGTCCTTATGATTACGCACATCGTAAAGATCCAGTATGACGTCAAAATGCTTCTCATTTTCGTCAAACGAAAGATTGACCCTGTTGGTCCATTTCTTACCGAGCGCCTCAAATGAGATCCGACCATCATAGATCGGCCCCACTCCATCGCCTACAGTCCCCTTTGAATACACTACAATCACCGTAGATTCCCGATAAAAGTACTCTTGGAAAATATCTAGGTGATCCATCCTACAACCAGCGTCTGTGACATTGACTCCGGTGGCTTCGCATAATTTCAAAGCCGCTGCTTTTAGGGGATCTCGGGGACTTTCATTACGATAAATTTGACGCCATTCTTTGTCCCAACTTTTGGTATTCTGATATTTCATGTAAACGAGAGCGCAAGCCAGAGAGCGGGGGAGACAGAGTCCATCATTATTCCTAATTTTAACAAGAGATTGAACTTCAAGTGCCCTGCGTATTTTCTTGAGATTGAACCACGCCCCCTGGATAGTTTGAGATATGTGGCTGTGAGGATTAAACTATCGTCAACACAAAAAGCTTCACGATTACTTTGCGCGATCCCTTCAAAAACTCTCCACAAATCATACGTCGAAAACAATCGTTTATGACGGACAGGTAATCAACCTTGACCGTGGACAAAAGTGTCTTTACTCATTTTCACTCCGATATAATAATCCTCATCCTCCTCACACTTATCGAGAATGACTCTATGAATTTCATCAAGAGCTCCTCGCAACCACTCTATTTCGTCTATGCCAGGAGGTGCGGGCAAAAAATCTACATTGAAATCGCGAGCAAATGCGTTAAACCGTCTTATAAATCGCACCGTTTCATTATTTACCCTGATACGAGACTCGTTAGGTACAGCCCCGTAACCGACCTGGTTGACGCCGATGTTGTTGTGGTCGCCGTCATCTGATGAGAAAAAAGGGTGAAAATCCCTTTCAGCGATTGTGCTAATTTATAACTAAAACTCAGACCCCCTCCCCGTCCGATTCCAAGAATCAGAGACGCTTACGAAGACTTAATCGGGGGAAAACTTACGTCTCACATCCTGTTGTTGTTGTTGTTGTTGTTGTTGTTGTTGTTGTTGTTGTTGTTGTTGTTGTTGTTGTTGTTGTGGTTGTTGTTGTTCTTAATGTGGCTCCTGCTGTTGTTCGATTTGCTCCGGCTCCTGCCACTGTTGGAGCATTTGCTCTGGCTCCGGCTCCTGTCGTTGTTGTAGCATTTGCTCAGTCTCTGGCTCCTGCTCTGACTGCTGCTATTCATTATCCAGTTGTAGTCTGGACCAGACCAGCGGTTGAGATTCTGGAAGATTCTCGGCACCATACTCTCGGACAAACTCCGAGAATGAAAGTTCCCTGATGAGCTGCTCATATTCCCCAGTTAGCATGGGTTCATCAATTGAGAGACCCGAAAGGTCAAGACCGGTGGGTTCTGGCACCTCATTGCACCCTTTCTTGGACGTTGATGCGATGGGGCCTGTGCGAGGAGGATCACAGGCTCCAAGTAGTGGTAAGTTGACTGGTTCCGCGGTCGCAGTAACAGTCTCTTCCTCATTGTCTTTTCCGTCGTCGTACTCCGACCGTGCTTGTTTGGGTGGAGAATGTGGTGCCTCGATCCCCAATGTCTCTGCTGGTAAGGTGTCTGCATCGTCGTTGCTACCACAATGTTCGCTTGCATCGATGTTAGCACTGTGCTGTTGGAGACAACCACCACCACGTGTACCTGGACAGCCAAAATAGATGGTATCAGTATACATGAAATAGATTCTCTCTCTCTCTCTCTCTCTCTCTCCGACTGAGCAACTCATGTGTGAGATACATTTTTGATCTTAAGAGAGACGAGCACATCACCCCATTTAGGGAGCGTCTGGGTTGGTTACGTACTGATTCGCGGAGAATGTACTTCGCAGCACTCTTAATGCATAAGATCATGCATCTTGGAGAACCTGGCTACCTAGCTGCGATGTTTACCAGGTACCAATCCGAACGCCCCGCACGTGGTGATCTAGAAGAGCGAGTACTCAAAGTCCCCAACATGAGACTTGAGTATGGAAGAAGATCATTCCAAGTTCAATGTGCTCATCTGTGGAACTTTCTCCCTCCGGGCTTTCGGCAGCTGAGGGAATCATCGTTACTTAAAGAGGCCTTGAAAGATTTTTTATTGACACAGTCTCCCCAGAGGATTGATGTGGAGAAGAAGCACTATTTTAATCTGTGATGGGTTGGGCTCTACTTTTTATTAATATTTATTTTTTCTATATGTGACCTTCTGTCACCCGACTGATGAAACACAGCTGTGATATGACTGTGAGCCCATATCCCTCTCTTACTATAAAATTTTTGTACTCAGAATAATGAGTAATTTTGCTCTGACTAGTCACAAATTGTGATACTAAGTGTCCTTGACCAAAACAGGATTTCACTGAAACTATTATTATTATGAGTATATGTATACATTACTTCCTATACACGATATTATATTTTTAACGGGCATATGTAATCATATGTAATTTGATCTTTTGTCTGCGGACGAATGAAAGGACATCTATCTATCTATCTATCTCTCTCACACAAAAATAAGAAAGAAAAATATCTCTTCTTAGATCGCATGACTTCAAAATAGTCAAATGATTTCTAACATGATAACAAAATCGAAATGGACTCCACATTTGAATAATTCAATTAACATTCATCACAATTTACATGAGTATCACTCATTGTACCGGATAGGGTCATACCCAAACGTAATTCTTAATAAACAAATCTCAAATCTCTGTCTGGGTGTTCAACACTGAGTCAACAAAACGACACTCACCTTGATCAATACGGAGCCATTTGCGCTTCCGTGGAGGAAGCGGTGATTGTCCTGGTGGGGAGTGGACAACCACTGTGGTAACCGTTTCTGTAGTGATGACCCCCGCGACAGATGATTCTGATGTAGCCAGGTTCTGAAAGACCGTGGCTACGACTCTGGCCTCTATATCGGCTGCAGCTTGTTCGGCTCCAGCCACTTCGGCTGCTCTTGCCGCAGCTTCATGCTGCTGATGCTGCCGCTCGAACCGCCGCTGCTTTGGTTGCTGCGGCGGCAGCCTTGACTGCCGTGCTTGTGACTTTTGTTGAAACGTGCAAATTATGTGATTTAGTTTACTGAGAATTTAGTATGCATATTCGAACACCCGCTCACACACACAAATCCATGATTGAAAATTGGATTGCAGTACTTGTGAGTTTTGCTAAATCGTACGGATGAGTCGGATCAATAAACTGAGAGTTCAGTACGCACATTCAAACACCCACGTGTACACTCGTTACCATTCTGTACCTCTCATTATCTGACAGGTGATCTCTGGTACTTTCACGATTCCTCCATTGCAGATAAATCCAGCACGAACACCACGGAGCAGGAACGAACGAACGAGCGGTTCGTGTATGCCATCTCCCGAGGGTAAACACGCGAATCTTGGCAGAATAAGTTTCCAAAACCAAGTGAGTCACAAACGATTGAACTAATTGGGAATAGTCAAATGAAGGGTGATCCCTGAACATGGAGCCAAAACGAACGTACAAGCGCTTCGTGTAGGTGATTCCCCGAGGGTGGGACCGCGGATCTTGGCGGAATAAGTTGTTGAAACGGTAGAAGTCGATTGAACTGATGGAGTATAGTCGTAGGAGGGGTGGTATACACGAGTTATTATTATTGAAAAGCTGAAATAAAAGTCTCTCCTCACCTCTTATATTACTTCGGATCTCCATGATCCTTGGGACGATGTAATCTTCGTCCCTGAATTTGTTGTGTGCAACTACAAATAGAAAGAATCGCGAGGGTTAATTATCTGTCACACACTTGAAATGAAATAACGTTCCAAATCACGGGGGAGTCTTCTGATACATTCCGTTAAATTTACCCATCCGATACTCAAAAATTGAGCAGTAAGTAACATATAACTCATTTTCTAAACTCGAATATCCAGAAACCATCATTAACTTTCAAACGACAGAAAGTATTACCTAGATAAATTTCATTCTTGGAAGTGAGACCTATGAGTACTTTCACGATTTTCAAGACCGTAATTTCACACTCAAAATAATTGAATCATAACAAAATAGAAAGAATCGCGAGGATTAATTATCTATTATACACGTGAAATAAAATAACGTTCCGAATCACGGGGGAGGTTTCAGGCACATTCCGTTGAACTCGTCCATCGAATCCTCAAAAATTAAGCAGTAAGTAACATATAATTTATTTTCCAAGCTCGGATATCCAGAAACCATCATTAACGTTCGAACGTTAAAAAGTATTACCTAGATGAATTTCATTTTTGGAAGTCAGACCTATGAGTACTTTCACAATTTTCAAAACCGTAATTTACACTCGAAATAATTGGATTATAACAAACAGATCCTGAATAATCGATGGGGATTTTTTTCGCTATTAATATGAATAGACTACGCAGAATATCGAAACCAAACTCACCATAGTTTGTGTGGAGTGTGAAGAGGGCTAGTGGGCCGTAATTCTCGGCCATAAAGTTGTTGTGTCTCCTCAAATACACTTTGGCTGCAAGTTTCACAGCCAGAGGACACCCGGAGATGGCGTCCACAATGGTCCTCAGCCATTCTGAACCCAACAGGCTGACGGTCAACGTGTAAGAAGCCTGAAGCTCCGCAAATTTCAAAGACCTAGGGTCCTTGTACCTGGGATCCTGCAACCACTTGAGGAACTTCGGGTTCTCCGCTTCGCGCAGAGCACGCTCTACGTCGAGCACCACAGCGAGAAAATCTTGTCGAGCCATCGCGCACAAGCACTGACACAGAACTGTAGTCAACCGAGTTTTCTCTAGTGTCTGCAACTGCAGGATGGAGGGACCTCTTCGTAAGTCCCTCCTAGCCTTTTGGAGGGAGGGAGGGGAAACTCAAAAGTGAAGGCTAGACTCTCCACCTACGCAACGCTTGGCGAGTTTTCTCTCCCCTCTCTTCCTCCCCAAATCAGTGGACGAGCTATACCCACGACATATTAAAACTTAGTGGCTTCCTCCATTTTCATACCACCACCTTCACCCCTCCCCCCACCCCCTACCCTGCCACCCCCAGGTCCACACTTCTGATTTTCAACGATCAAAATACGTGATCTAATACCAGTGATCAGTCGATATCCGAACGTTTATCGAGAAAAATAAACTTGCTCTATTTCTACTTCTTGTGAACTAACTACCCGGCTTTTGTGAAATCGAGTCAGCATAGTACCGAAAATGACTCAAGCTATGATGAGTGCTAGTTATTACCATCAAAAAGGATCTCTTGATCCTGTGAAGCCCGTGAATTTACCTCTGATTTTGTGCAGTACTTATAATTTAAACAATTCGGGGTCTAAAAAGTGATGATAGGTATCCAAGACTACAATACTAGTGTGACAGCATTATATCGCCCAGTGCTAGCGCTCACCAATCAATCGCAGAGCGTCGTCGTTACTTTCAGTTTGGATGAGTGGGAAGAATTGCAGAAGAATTTTGAAACGATCTCACAGTTTTTCGATCGTCGCAGCACTCCGTCGGAGGTATTGCCTCAAAAAATCGAATTAACCAAGTTTGACATAATTTTGACGACATCATACGGTAATGAAGCCGTGATATTCACCGACAAGAACGGAAACGACAAGGATCGTGCATCGCCCCCGCCATCCAAGAAAATACTTACCACCTATACACCAACTATTACTATGCAACAACCTACATTTACTGGCATGCTGCAATTACAAGTATTAATCAAGTTTCAATCTGAGCGTTTATTGCAGTTGACACCTTTGATCAATGGAATGAGATTAATGATCCACGATGTGACAAGTGATTTCATCCACCGTGTTGATTTTGATGCATCAAATAGTCTGTCTATAGTGCGTCAAATGTTCGATGAGAAAAAGGCCATTATTAAACAAAATGTTCTAGAAAAATGTGATTATTCAAGTGACCCCCGTTTGAAGGACATTTTCGTAATAATATTCCACGAAATTGTATTGCTACATTCTGGTGTATTCCACAATCGCTATGCACAAAATTGTATGAAAGAATCTCAGAAATTTTGAATAAATAATCTGTGTGAAGAATACCAAGTTCGTTCTTATTTGACTGCACATCCGAAATACCATTAGCTCAGGCATCTTTGTATTTGAGAGTATGCACACAGGTGTAAGCCAGTGTTTGTCAAATTTTTGCACTCATGAATAGTTCAGATATTATATCAGAGTCACTGCTTCACTAAAATGCCATGACTCAGTACGCCTGTAAGCTTTGAATTCTTTCCCTCTCACGCCAACAACCATTAGAGTGAAGAATCGCCGATACGATTGCATGTCTGCAACTTTGGTTATACCTTTGTATACTAACTCCTGAAAGAATCTTCCATGAGACTGGAATTTCACGGTCCGTGGGGGCTAGGTTGACCATAGTCATCTTTATACACGACTACAAATTTTGCACATGTCATCTAAATGTGGCTAGGTAATCCCGTAGTCGTGTATTTAGATGACAAAGGTCGATAGCTTAGACGAACTAAACCTCTAAATACACCCCGCAACTTGACGGTGAAACTTGAAGAAAGGAAATGCAAGCCCTCCTAGAGACTCAAATTCCATGGTCCGTCGTGGCCACATTAACCATAGTCATCTTTCTGCACGACTACAGATTTCACTCATGTGGCCGAATCTTGCTGGGTGATCCTGTAGTCGTGTATTTAGATGACAGAGATTAATAGCTCAGATGGGCGTTTCTTTACGTTCAACTCTGGAGAATCGTATGTTGTTGAACAGAACAGGAAATAGTTACTTGTGCGCTCAACAGCTGCACGTCATCGGATGCATTGGCGAGGAGCTACGTCACTTGTTCACGGGGAAGCCAGCGCATGACGTAGAGAAAGGCCGCAAGGATAATGATCCGCTCAACGCGCCACAAATACAACACTGAGTCGGTCTGTGGGGAGTCGTGTCCGATGCTACCGTGGCCCTCGCATGACGCAAACGAGTGCTGCGGGGATGATGCATGTAAAAAGGCCGGGAAGGACATATTGAGTTGTATCAGGTACCTGCTGGAGCCCTGGATGACATGGGTAAACAACTCTCTCGATGCTTGGGCTTGCGGTCATCGCTGTGTATGTTCCTATGTAGGTATAGATTCCACCGAACGCGTCGTTGTGGTCTTCGATATAACATAGGTCGACTACCACTGCAATATCTCCTTCCAAAAATGACGTTTACACTCTACAACAACAAGTTGGAGGAAACTATCCGAGAGAGAGAGAGAGAGAGCTGCTCTAGCCTCGGGGATACGCTTTGAGAGAACAGAGAGAATATCGAGTCTCGATCAGAAAATTTTACACTGTCGTCGTACATCTGATCGAGAGATCTGGAGCTCCATGACCTACATATCGGGGCCAATGACCTTGCCTCTCCCCTCGACCTACATATCGGGACCAATGACCTTGCCTCCTCCCCCCTCCGAGGTCAATGACCTTCCCCCTCCCCCTGTCTGCAGAATGACGGCCCCTGATACTGACGAATTAGGCTGTTAACCATCAAGAACGTGTATTTTGAATGGGCCTTCAATTCACTGCGAGATTCAGCTCGCCAGCAGCTGTAACATAACCTACGGCAATCATATACCGGTCCCAGAGTTCGTTTTAGGGGTTTGAATCACTTTTCCAGCGACGTATCAGACTGGAAAAAATTAGGAACATGTATTTTGGACAAGTCTTTGATCTCCGGCAAGATTAAGCCCGCTCGCAGCTGTAGGATAACCTACGAAAATCATATTCCGTTCTCAGAGCCCATTTTTGGGGGCTTAAATCACTTCCCTAGCAACGTATCCGGCTGGAAAAAATCAGGGACATGTATTCCAACTGGAACACCAATTTCCCGCAAGGTTTAGCCCGCGAACGCAATTGACATAACCTACAAGAAATTAAAATCGCTCCCAGAGCCTGTTTGTGTGGTTCTAAATAACTTTCCCAGTGAAGTATCGGGATGGGAAAAATCAGAGCCATGTAATTTCGACACATCTTCAATTTTCCGCAAGAACTATCCCGCCATCGGCCATTGTTCTAGAGATCGCTACTCCCGAAAAAATTTGGATGGTAGCTTTTATCACTCTCCCAGTCACGTATCACCTCGTGGATAAGCACACAGATGCAGTTTACCCACGGTGTTCCTGAAGCGCTCGAAAGTTTCGCAAAATCGACGAAAAAAACTGAATACGCTATTACCTCCCTCTCGTTTTCCCGTTTAAGAATCCGTTTTTACCGAAATCGGATCTGCTTCGATATTAATATGCGGGGGGAAATGTGGAAACCCCATATGATCACGTGTATTTTGGTTAGTCTTGATAATGACTCGACGGGCGAAGATATAGCCAGTTGCTGATTCAACGTTTCTGGGTGGGTTACAGGAAAAAAAACATGTATTTCCATAGGAAATTTCCCGTAAAATTAGCTGGTTGAACTCATTTTTCGATATCTAGAATCGTATTTAAGATACGGAGGAAGTGGCGCGAGAACTGTCAGTAGAACTCGATCTGGCAGCAACGCTTGGGCTCATGAGTGCATTCGGCAACAGGATATGGAGGTCTAAATAACGGGCTGATTCATAATTTCTTGACGTATATCTCCATGTAGAATCTAAATTTGAGGTCTGTTTCAATCCTACTTGCTAGATTACCATTTGAACTGCGGAAAACAACCAAGATTTCCCAAGATCCATCACAATTTCGCGGGACGAAAGTTGGAGAAGTAGGCTTGAGGTACAATCTAGGTACGTTTTCAGATTATTTCACCTTTGCGATCATATTCAGCAGACTAAGCAAACTCGAACGAACTCTCTGCGGAGACGTCCTATCTCATTGCAAAAAAATACCTCCTTGATCGATAGACTGGAAAAGTTGGCTGAGAATCGAAAAAGTGATGGATCTTGGGAAATCGTGGTAGTTCTCCGCAATTCCAATGGTATATACCCTAGCGAGTAGGATTGGAACAGACCTCAAAATTTGATTCGACATGAGAAAATACGTTGAGAAATAATGAATCAGCCCGTTATTTAGACCTCCATACCCTGTTGCCGAATGCATTCATAACCCTAAGCGTTGCTGCCAGATCGAGTTCTACTGACAGTTCTCGCGCCATTTCCTCCGCATCTTGAATACGATCCTAGATGTCAAAAAATGAGTTCGACCAGCTAATTCTGCGGAAAATTTCCTATGGAAATACATGTTTCTTCTCCTGTAACCCGCCCAGAAACGTTGAATCAGCAACTGGCTATATCTTTGCCCGTCGAGTCATTATCGAGGCTAACAAAAATACACGTGATCATATGGGGTCTCCACATTTTTCCCCGCATATAAATGTCGAAACAGATCCGATTCCGGTCGAAACGGATTCTTCAACGGGAAAACGAGAGGAAGATGATAGCGTATCCAGTTTTTTTCGTCATTTTTGCAAAACTTTCGAGCGTTTCAGGAACACCGTGTACCTAACATTCCAATATTCTGCAATATTTAGCCCGCGAGCTGGTTTTGGAAATCCAAAAGAAAATATTTGAAATTTGAAACACGTTTTTAACCTAGAGAGAGGTCCTGGACGGTTCCGCCGATGTGTTATTCGTGATCACCGCAACATTTCTGATCGAAGTATGCAATAAAAATTTTTTCGACTGACCAGTCGAATGAAATCACACCTAGGTGTTACTGATCATATGTTCATATCCTAGCCTAACGTTGTGTGAACTTCGCATCGCGTGTGGCGATTTATCTCATCACAAACTCACTAGATCTAACAAAATCTTGAGTTTATAGTGGTAACGAAGATCAATAGTCAAATTGACATTCTTCCAACTGGCACTTTGATATTCTTAGATGAGACGTGATAAAGCGATCCTGGGCATGGTTTTGGATTCAGCGTGCCAAACTACGTGAGAAATACTGTTGCAATCTTCATCCACAAGAATAGAATGAGATACGAAGGGTAGTGTTGTCGACTCTTGTTACGCGTAAAAATTCTTCTCTTCGCAATGTTTTCCCCTCCTCAATCATACTGTCTATCTCCTAACAAGATGCTCGGCCTGAGAAGCACTCTTGATGTAGAGGAGAATCAGATTTCATGTGGAAGAGATAATGAGGCGTAAATTCCTGTTCCATCCAAGTTACGAATGATGGTCACGAACTCTAGTTTTCACGGGCCACTTCTGTAAGTATTGAGGTAGGCCCAGGTACTCGATGAGCCAAATAACATCAAGATATCCCAGAATACTATTTCACAGTGATTGTTACAGTGAACTGTCTCAGATATTTCTGAGTACCGCATTTGTTGACGAGAACAATGAAATTGCGTGCTCATTATTGGGAAGTTCATGCATTGACTGCTCAATTTTTTTCCTTTTGACGTTCAACGACTTTAAATCTTGTCATTTTCAAACTTGGTGCTCGTGGTGATTTCCTGAAGAGATTCTGGCGACAATATATTCCACCTGCAGCGCATTCGATAGGGGGCACTACTTCTACTTTGAGTGGGGTCCTTCGCCATGGGAAGTCCCTAAGTCTAACGAGGTCGATGTATTTAGTCAACAGAACGTTGTAGAATGGGCCAGATCATCTCGGGTTGGTGTCCATCCTCACTCAACTCTAGTTCATGAAGATCAAAAGGGAGACACACCTAGTGTTAAGGAAATGAAAAAATCGAATCATTCGTCATACTGTGGAACGTAGAGCAAATACTCGTATCGTCGTGGGGGAGGGGGGGGGGCTCAATTTCCACCGATCCTCCTCACTCTTCTCGATTTAGAGAAAAACCGGATTGGTTTCGCTAATTCTGATCCTGGAAATACAGATGGAGTCTTCAGTATATCGAGCACAGCCTGCAGCTACCCAACCATTGCCAAGCAGGAACATGCGTGGCGATGTGAAATGGCCACCCATATCAGTACGCAAACGCACCGAGGCAGAAGAACAGGCAAAAGCTGATCAAGATAAGGGCCCATTGCACCGCCCTCGACGCATTCAGCGAGATTATTCAAACTTTTTTGCTCAACATGCAATCACGAATAATTATCCCGGTTACAGAGTTCCCCCTGGCACTCAATATGTAACATCGATTCATCAAGACCAGTCAGAGGATGATGGTAGGAGATGATGGAGTGTCCAACGCCGCCAGCCGTGATATAACATGAGATAACTCTTGCAAAATCTCATTATGTATGACAGCAGCCTTGACAAACGTAGTTTCAGATTAGTTGATAGCAAGATGATACGACGAAATCGAATTAGATTCTCAAGCTTCAGGGTTTCGCCTCTGAATAAAGATTATTGAGATATTCCCCACAGAATTTGGATTTTGGGGTTTCCGATGATACCATCACACTTATCATTCTAACTCTGAGCTCAATAATTTGTATATGTATAATCAGTAGACATCGTACGTGCCCAAATATTTCGAGGTCTTCCCATTCTCAGGTTGGCACCCGGGTACATGCTCGGAAGTGAAATTAGAAGCGTGTTCGAGAGGAGTTGATACCTTCAATATGCAGACAATATTCATTCAAAAATTGCACGCACGATCTGCATGAGTTAACTTGAACTGCAAGAATTATTTTACTGAGTCTTGAGAACAATATAATGCATCCTCCACGCTGGAGAAAAACTTCGTCGCACTTCTTGTCAAGGATGAGCGAGGATTCTACAGATCATGTTTGGTTGCCTGGATGCGATGTTGCGCTCAGCATTCCAGCACCGAGACAATACAATTAACAAATTGATTCCATCAGAAAACATCACCTTCGAAACCCTGACCCATGTTTGACGAAAAATTGTATTACTCTCTCTCTCTCATTGATCGTAGGGGAACGCGTTATGACTGACTTCATTCAGGATGCCATCCACGATTCTTGGCAATCCTCGTCGAATAATGCAGATTGGTATTCAGAATTCAATGATAACATTGTTATCATTCAGACTATCGATCCCTCTCTCGCGTACTGTCAATGTTACGTATAGATTCAATGCATACCAGGCGTCAAGCTGGGAGTAAGGGAATCTCAAAATGCGTGGGCAATGCGATTCGACTGAGTGTACTATCAACTTGGAAAGAGAATAAGTACTAATCGGCGTTCGTGAGCCTTTGCGACCGTCAATGACTTGACCATTGCAAGGACTTCGTATTGTTTTCGTCAAAATAGCCTAAGTTCTCGATCCTTCGTGATTTTGTATATCGCAACTATCGAATCTCTCGCAAGTACTCGGGAGACCCTTATACATATCTTCTCAATCCTTTCAGAGATCGAAATCTTCGTCATCATATGTTAGAGATTTCAATCATATATGAGAGATCGCATTCCATCACACCAAAATGCGAATGTATATCTGTTTTAGGAAAGGTAACAGCAGATTGTTGTTCATATTACTTCTACAGATCAACATCATTCTTGATAAGTTTAATCTCCCAGCAAACTTGAGGCAGTCAAGAGACTGAAATCTAAGTAAAATTTGTCACCACGAGATCTCTCAGCCAGTCGGGATGATCCACTCTCTCAGCATCAATCAGCTAATATATAGCTAAAATATCAGCTATTACTGCTATGGGTCGTCAAACTGCTGATCAAATCAGCAAACACAAAAATCACGCTTAAATCGATAATTCGGATGAAATAACTCCACAAATCCGGGCTCCAATATCGACATGAACACATTTACGACTTTTTCAGACCAAGTCACGACGAACTAAGGCGTATTCGTTCGATATTTACTCATTTTGTGCCAAGGGAGGCCCTATATAGCTGATTATAATCAGCTATGAATCAGTGATTGTAGCTGAAAATCAGCTAATGTAGCTGAAATTCAGCCACAGTAGCTATTCATGTCAGTAAAGAACCGTTCACTGAAAAATCAGCTTATAATAGCTGATTCAGTCGGCTAACATCGCTGGAATCTCAGCTAATATAGCTGATTTTTCAGCTGACAGATATTCAAATTCGTGTTGTGCCGTATACACTATACACTGTCATAATCAACATTGGATCGAAGGAGTGTATATTGAGAGGAAGCCTAATATGACGACAACATAAGTATATCGAGATCGAGAGATCTTTATTTCATGCTCGGAAGGTGAGGTTGTGGCGTGTGACGTGCTATGGGAAGTATGAGTTTCAGCGCCTCCGAGCGGTGGAAAGTGGCATGGCACGCCCCACGGGAGGGAGCAGTCGAACGGGTTTATAGTGCGAGTTTCGGTCTTCTTATGCTTGATGCAATTACTCAAACTTTTCCAGGGCTAGTTTTGCCTTATATTTTCGTTACGCAATGAAAATCAACTTGAAACATTAAAAATTCGCAAATGAACCTCATTTCATTCATACTTCTTTCTAAATCATTAATGAAGCTTCTTCATTGCTCAGCATGGAATAAATTAGAGTTTGAAAGAACTTTTGGAGAACACTTTTGTACGCTGGCCGCGAAAATTTGCAGAATTTGCGATAAAATTCAGCACGGCGTGAGAGCTATATATGCGCAATCCACCCATTACCCATCATCCATCCATCCACCCATTCCCATCCACCCATATGACCACCTATCACATTCTGTTCCTTTTACATAGGTAACCCGATATACGGGAACCGCACAGACAGATGGTGGCTGGGCATTCAACTGTTATTTTCATAATCCACAGATAGAACCAGTTAGACTGGTTGAAGTTTTCATTCAACCAGCTGGCTGAAGTTTTTCGGAGAAATTTTCTACGGCGCGCAGGTGGCCCACTTTCGATCTAGGTGGCCCACTTTCTATCCAGGTGGCCCACTTTCGATCTAAGTGGCCCACTTTCAATCTAGGTGGCCCACTTTCGATACAGGTGGCTCACTTACGATACAGGTGGCCCACTTTCGATCCAGGTGGCCCACTTTCGATCTAGGTGGCCCACTTTCGATCCAGGGGGCCCACTTTCGATCTAGGTGGCCCACTTTCGATACAGGTGGCTCACTTACGATACAGGTGGCCCACTTTCGATCCAGGTGGCCCACTTCCGATCTAGGTGGCCCACTTCCGATCTAGGTGGCCCATTTTCGATACAGGTGGCTCACTTACGATACAGGTGGCCCACTTTCGATCCAGGTGGCCCACTTTCGATACAGGTGGCTCACTTACGATACAGGTGGCCCACTTTCGATCCAGGTGGCCCACTTTCGATACATGTGGCCCACTTTCGATCCAGGTGGCCCACTTTCGATCCAGGTGGCTCACTTACGATACAGGTGGCCCACTTTCGATCCAGGTGGCCCACTATTGACGCGCTACTTGGGAGAAATCGGGTAATCGAATGGATCCCAGTGCACTGCATGAACGATTTTAGAATACCAGAGCCAAAAGTTCATCACGTGACACCCAGTGCGCAGGGAAAAACATTCCCGAACGGTGTATATCATCGTTCATAACCCTGTGTATTAGCTGATTCAATCAGTGAAAATCCGTTCACGTTAGCTGACGAAATCAGCTATCAATAGCTGATTTTCAGCTACCCTAGCTGATTCGCGCTGAGAGAGCACGAGATTCTTTCCATATTCTTCTCTTCCAGGAGATACAACTCAAGGAAGTATAATCCCAGTGATCTTGCGATGTCAAGACAGCAAACTGGAAATCATAACAAAAGACTGTCAACATAACTTCGTATCTGGGGATATTGAGTAAGAGAAATTCCGGGGCCCTACGTGATGTTCAAGTGCTGCTCCACCTGCAACGTTTTTCCTCTGAAGTGTACAGTTCTGAAAAGGACTTGAAATCGAAGATTCGCATCTCCTGCCTGTGCATCCTCCTTTATTTCCTTCAACGTGTTCTCAATCGATAGCAAGTGCAATTTTCTCCAAAATGGCCACCTGAAAGACTTCATTTGATGCAGTAGGGCCGGAGATAGTCTACTCATTCGCATTATCTATCTGAAGAGTATATGAGTGAATGAAAATGGCTGTTCATTGTTTTGTCGTTTTTTTTTAATCTACTAAGTGGTGATGTAGATTCTAAGAAATGGCCAACTTGCACTTACAAAAGCGGGGGAGGGAAGTCGGATCGGGTTTCATACAATAATTTCACTCGCGGATTTAATTATAAAAGAATCAGAGCCTTTATCCAGAAAGATCTGGTTTAAACTAACTGGAATACGCGATAAAATACTGCAAATGATGTGAAAAAACTTTGTACGAAAAATGAAATTATGAGTCCGTCTTCGTCGAGGTAAAAATTACTCGATTCCGCAGAAGGCGGGAAAATCAAGGGGAGAGAGGCAAATATCGAAGGCCAACTCTCCCGTGCGCTGTTTGGCACGTAACTGAATAGGCTCGCGAAAAGTCCCGAAATCGCCGTTGTCGCCGAGTTATCTCGTAAATGCGAGCCGCAAACTTAGATCACGCGATTTCACACGTAAACACACTAGTATGTGTGTATTCAAACTGTTCGAAACATCCAATTTGAACGATCTCGAACGAGACAATGAATAGACCTTGAAATGAACAGAAAATGCTTGCGCATCATACTACTTGCGCAACCATACCGCCCGCCATCGCACGAATTAACAAATTTCGGGCAATTGCATGACGGAAAACTGTGACTCGATACAATTCAAATGACTGGACTCACAAAATTGAAATTGAGGTAGGGAAGTTATTTGAAAATTGACAATAATAAAGGTGCTCGCATGGCTGCTCAAAAGTTTTTGAAAATTATGAAGTGGATGATCTGGTTCTGGATAAGTTCTCAAGGAAGAAAATGCGAACAACCAGTGACAAATCGAAAATCAGGATGGAAAATTCCTGACACATTCAGATCAGTTTGAGATTACTAAATGGGGCTCATGGATGAATGCATAAGCTCCAAATCAGAAAATTGAAAAGGACATTCTACAAAACGTGTGAATACAGGAATAAGCTCATGATTGCAGATCATAAGTATGTATTCAAAAATTTGTCACTAGGATTTGACAAATCATGTAACGACAGTGAATTGGCTCATGAAACGCCTTGAATCAAATTCTTGTGAACAAATGGATATTCACAAATAATTGAGAAAATTTGGAGTAGAATTAATCAAGCCCTGGCTAAACCCTAGACTAAAGCAAGGTACATCTCAACTCTTTTGAAAATCTTCTTCTGGAACTGATGAATTGCCGCCCGCCATGAACGGCTATCTTTGAGCGTGAATGGCGACAGTGCTCACTGCCGAGGATGAGCAGATTGAACTGCGGTTCAGAGTGGAAGACCGCCGATCTTGTAGAACTCTGCTCTCGAATGACAATAAATCCACAGCATTTGGAAATCTGAAGTTGCAGTTGGAGCAGGCCAAGCACCTTGCCGATCGAGATGAAAGCAGCTTCCAGAAAATCATCTGCCAGTTGATGTCCACTCGAGTCATTAATAGTTGGATCTGGATATCCTTGTAAGCATAGTGATACCGAAAAACGAGTGGGTGATCGACATAATCAGAATAATCAGAAAAAGTAGATGCATATTTGGAAGCATCTGAAACAATCGTATAGTATTTGATTCCTGGGTCGAAAGCCCAGATCTGACGTGAATCATATTTCGAATGGAACCAACCAGAAAATGTGTGGGCATATTGGATGCCACTGATCAATAGTACATGGAGATCGACTCCTGGGTCGAAAATCCTAAATTGAAATGAGCCATTAGTTGAGCCAGGTATTTGTAAGCCTGATTCTGGAAGTATCGAAAATGAAAAATGAAGATGAGTGTACTCCAATACCGACAGGCTATCCACTGACGTCTCAGCTGCTGCTACGACTTTCGAAGACTGCTGGCAGAAGCTGGATGGGGAACAGCTGACTGGAGGAAAATCCATTTCCACTGGCCACGAAGATGATTGGACCTCCTCGTTATTGAAGCTGAATCTGAAGGCGACCGATGGCTACTATCCGCACTGGATCCTTGGCCGCTAATCTGTTCGACCCCATCGCAAGCACTGCATCGGAGCAAAGGAGCACAGCTCTCGAAGGCTGTATGAGTGCCGGAGACGTATGGAAGCTGTTTCTGTGGACTTTGAATATCCCGAACTGGATCGTGAGGATTGCAGAGAGATTTTTCAGTATCATTAATGATACAAGGATTGTATGAATCAGGTTTCTGGTCCTGACCGGGAAAGGCAGCAAAGGACTGTGCATTGATAACAGTCATGCACTGATTCAGCAAGACCTTCGCTTCGAGATACGCAGACAAACAATGACTGAATACTTCATTTGTGAAGTGATCATTTGTCTCTAGGGCATCGCGATGCGGATGAAGCAAGTAGTCGCGTTCCTGGAATTTAGCCCAAAAAGACTCAAGTGAGCGATCTCGGACTTGAACGTCGGACCGCGTCAAAGTTAATGAAGCCTCACGTGTGATTTCACTTTGAAGATTTGATATCGACTGAAAATGACATTTTTGTAACGCCACGAGGTCAAGTAAAGACTGTGCCATGATTTTGACTAATCAATGTGCACTACAAAACAGAGTCCGAATATGAAAAAAGTGCATCCGACGTGCATGAAATATCGTGGCTGCAGGAGGGCTAATACCACTCGGTAATACGCGCAATTCCTACGAGCTTTAGGAGAATACACAATATAGCGCAAGGATGAAATAAAGATTGACCTCTCTGAGTAGAGAAATTAAAAGTAAGTCAATGTGATGTATTTACATCGACTCAAGTTAATATCAGGAAGTGATATCGAAAAATATTTCCCAACATCGTAAGCTACACATCTGTTTCGCGCTCAAAATCCCGGCGATTGGAAAGGTGTACGTGCATCACGTATCATGAACATTCTCAAGTCGCGAACAGGTGAGCAGGAACAAAACAGAACGGAATAAAACCCTTGATGTACATGAAAAGCCTGGAAGCGGCATGATGAAAATGAGATGACGAGGTTTAGGATCTCGCCATGTGTGCATTGCATGCCCGTTGTGTGCATAAAATTCTGGCAATCGAGAAAAAATGCGCGTCGAAAATGGCAAGCTCTCAATGCGCGTATGGATGAGCACAGACACAATGGGTGACTAGATACAGACACACGTATTATAAGTCAGCTGAGAGGCAGTTGTTTGTCGCGAGAGCGCGAGGAACAGCTACGAATTGCAAGAGCTTGTAGAGGAAGGCCTCGGGAGGCAAGGAATAGCGCTAGCAGTGCGCGTGAAAAGGATGGGGTCAGTGCGAGAGATATATGAACATCACATATATGTATCGATACATCACCAATACATGCTCTGGTACACCAAGAGCTTGATGGATGGATGGGTATGGCGATGCCGATGACTCCCACCGTTGCCGCAGCTCTCTCCCTGCACCGCTTACCGCATCTAAACTTTGCGCGGGCTGCTCGGCTCAGCAACAATGCTAATGATGATTGGAGTGGGGACTTGCAGGCCAAGAAGATGCTGCTCGACGTCGCACCAACTCCCAAATGATGGCTCTAATGAATGCTTGTCTAGGCCGGAGGTCTCAAGCCAAGCCGGTCGACTACAGGAGCGCAGGCCCGTTGATGCAGCGCACTTCCCTCGACGAAGTGCACCAGGTGGCCGAGAGACTCCTCGCACTAGGATGGCGAGGGCTCTTAACGCGATGAATTGCGTCAATTGTCTTAGCCACAAGATCACTGCACTGATCACTGGTGCACTCGCGGACACGAATCTCGAAGGCGATCGCAACCGCGAGACGGACTCAAATTCGCGCCAATAGATTTGGCGCGCCAAGATCGCTGATTCCCGAAACCGACTTCCTCGGCCGAATGATCCTAGACACAGATCATCCGGCTCGAAGGACCAAAAAATGGTGATGCAGGTTCTAAGCAATGGCCAACTCGCACTCACAAAAGCGGGGGAGGAAAGTCGGATCGGGTTTCATACAATAATTTCACTCGCGGAGTTAATTATAAAAGAATCAGAGCCTTCATTCAGAAAGACCTGGTTTAAAGTAACTGGAATACGCGATGAAATACTGAAAATGATATGGAAAAACTATTCACAAAGAATGAATTTATGAGTCCGTCTTCGTCGAGGTGAGAATTACTCGATTCCGCAGAAGGCGGGAAAATCAAGGGGAGAGAAGCAAATATCGAAGGCCAACTCTCCCGTGCGCTGTTGGGCACATAACTGAATAGGCTCGCGGGAAGTCCCAAAATCGCCGTTGTCGCCGAGCTGTCTCGTACATGCGAGCCGCAAACTTAGATCACGCGATTCCACACGTAAACACACTAGTATGTGTGTATTCGAACTGTTCGAAACATCAAATTTGAACGATCTCGAACGAGACAATGAATAGACCTTGAAATGAACAGAAAATGCTTGCGCATCATACTACTTGCGCAACCACTAAGAAATCCTGAGAAAAACTCAGCGCGGATTTGGCTTTTGTGTTGAAAATTACAACAGGTATACATTTTTGCCATATTACATCTCAACGACTAGCATATTGCGTTCTCCGGGCACGTCAAAGAGAACCGTGTTTCGCGAATTTAGTGCTTTCAATTTTCTAGTCTTCAAAGACAGCCATAACTTCAGTTGTACTTAATCAAATTGACTTAAACAAGTGGTCATTCCGGAGGAAATTATACTGGCTATTGATTGGGAAAGCTATCAAGAATAGAGAAGCACGTACTTGCGCAAAAAATACTGAATACTGAATCAGAATTCGTTTCAAGGCTATAATGTAGACAAGAACGTTGCAGGTAGGGCAGCACTCTAACAGCACTTAGGACTCCAGAATTGTTTCCCATTGTGATATCTCACAAAATGATTAGATTTTGAAGGGTAGCACGAGAGATGAGATAAATTTTTGAGATAACGAAGACCCCCATATATATACTAGGGGGGCGAGACCCCATGCTCGCTCCGCTCACCAACCCCCACCCCGATTAGAGGAACTCATTCTTCCCTCCCTTCATGAAACTTACCATCACAATGAATACACATTGAGGAACCCTGTGCTCGGTCACTTCTTGCTAAAGCATCCCCAAAAGCTTAGTGACTTGGTGCGCGGTCTTACCGGGGATCTTTAAATAGTTGAATCCACCGGGCCTTGTGAGCACACGACTTGATGACCATGCATAAAATCTTTTTTTTTTTCAAAGATCTTTATTTTCAGAATGCAGATACAGTGGGTTGGTTGAGAGGCGAAAATAGAACTACTAACAAAATTCCTATACATATGAGAGTTACAAGTGAGTATGGCCCCAGTTGGCATCTCGCTCACTTCCATTATTCTTGTAAAACACGAGCAATCAACGATGACAAAGAGCAGCATCAGCTGCTTTTTGTCATCGTTTTCGACGTATTGACGGGTAGATTCAGGAAAAGATTTTTACCTGCGTAGCAAAAACCAGGGAAATCTTGTGGCGCCTTCTGGCATTTCAAATTGCTTAAAACTAATTGAGTCTAATGACTGATACAGAAAGAAAAAAGGTAAAAGAAAGAAAAGATATCCAGTAGAAAAAACTATTTACAAATATACATGTGCCAGGAGTTATTGGTACAAACTTCCCTCATGGGGCTGAAGGGCCCTTTGTTGCTGGACTCAAAGAGTGTGCAGAAGTGACAATTATTTAGAGTTTTAGGCAAGATCGAAGTGACTGCTCATTCAAGAGATTATGAACCTAGGTTTGTGCTTAGTTCTTTTCCTCAGCTCTTCTTTAAGGATGTTGTTTTCGGAGAGCCACCGATATTTGTTGTTGATTCTATGGGTATCAAAGTAATCTCTGGTAGGAATGGCCTTAGGGAATTTTTTTGGGATAGTAGGATCATTAGGGTCTACTAGTATCATTTTGTTGGATTGATGCCGTTTGAAATGGTGAAAAATGGGAATGTTATTGGCATCTTGAATCTGGCCTTGTTGGTCATAGTACATGAAGGCTTGAGGTTGAATGTAGCCTGTGAGTGCTCTCTGTCTACGAACTGGTTCGTCGATAAAGGCTAGCGATTGTAGTAGCTTGTTATCGATGTTCTTAAGATTTGCAAAATAGTCTCTAGTGATTTTGATAATAGAGTTGTCTATTCGAGGAACATTGGCGATATTGTAAATATCTCTGTTATTAACAAATTCTTTTGAGTCATTTTTCCGAAATATGTGTAGCGACGTACGGAGGCAATGGCGTTGGAACCGGCGGAGTTTCTCCATGATATTCGAATTGGTATTCCACCAGATCGGTGTGGCGTACGTTAGAATTGGCCCTATCAAGAGCAGGTAGCAAATGATTTTGGCTCGTTTTGAAATAGATTCACTGTAGAACAGACGGTTATGTGCTTTGAATGCTTTTTTAGCCTTCTCAAGTTGGTTCAGAGGAATATCATTCAACCTGAGGAGATAGTCCACCTCAACCCCAAGGTATTTGACCACGCGTTTATGTGTCAGTGGGGTGGCTGTTTGGGGGTCGGCTCCGCGTTTTGTGATAGAGATCTGGAAATTTTTCATAGGTTCTCTTCTGTTGGTATTGACAAATCTCAGAGAATGGTGAAATAGAATAGTCTCATATTTGCCTTCGTTTACATTCAAATTCAGCATGTTATAATGATTTGCTGCGCTGTTAGTGATGGTTTCGAGTTTATCTCTAACTATTTCGGGTTTGGCATTTGCTACTAATATTGCATAGTCGTCCGCGAAGGCTTCCGAATATGTATCGTTATCTGAATTAAGTTTAAAAAGATTGGGTACTTTTCAGGTATATATATTGAAGAACTCTGGTGAGTTTACTGTGCCCTGCATGAGACCTTCGATAATGTCGAAAACTATGGACGAGCATGAAGTGCCGTTCCATGTGACGAATTTCCTATTTATTGCCATATGCCAAACCAATTGGATGAAGTCCATAGGATACTTGCTTTTTAGCAAAATGAAGAGTAGCCCGTAGATCCAGACCGAATCGAACGCTCTTTCCAAGTCAATCAAGGCAGCACCGATGACCTCTTTTTGTGGGGATGGCTGTTGATTATGTCTACCAGTCTGTGTATAGCGTGGGTGGTAGAGTGCTAGTGTTTGAAACCAAACTGATTTTCCGGGACTACCTTGAGTTTACACGTGTAGTATTTTAACGTGACATCAATAACCGCTTCAAATGCTTTGCTGATGGCTGGTGTAAGACTAACCGGCCTGTGACTGGTGGTTTCCGTCGAGATCTTGTTTTTTGGGTATTGGAAGGATATTGGCTTTTTTTCCACTTGTGTGGGAAAATTCTGTAGTTCAAGCAATTATTGAAAATTATTGTGTACATACCGATGACTTGGGCGGGTAGGTGTTTTAGCACGATCGGGAGAATATTATCCAGCCCCGTGGATAATTTGTTCGGGGGATTGTAAAAAATTTCGTGGACTTGTTCAGGGTTGGCGAACATGAGTGTGTCTTCAACTTGTTCTGGATCATAGGCTGTATTTTCTGTGATGAACACAGTTATGGTGGAGTCTGAGCTGAGCAATTTTTTTTACAATAATTAAGCCACGGGCAAAATCCCGTCCGTCCGGATCCCCCCGAACAGGGCTGCCAACGTAAAATCGTGAGCAGGGTTGCCAACTTGACGAAAAAAAATATAAGTTGATATTATGAGAGCGACAATAGACCTTATGTGTCGCGAGTATCTAAGTACTCATCATCTAATTTTATTTTATCATCTAAGATAATCTGAGATCATCTAGGATCATCTTGAAGTTATCTTCTGATTATCTTTTTATCTTTTGGTTATCTCATGGTTATCTTTAAGGGGATGTGGCTGTCCCCCCCCCCCCTACAGGAACCTGTAATTGTCGGTAACTTCATTCTGCTTCTATTTTTTTCGCGAATATTGCTTCAACTGCCGAGAAATTTTACAGAGCGGTAGATCGAGTCATTCCTCGTCTGTGTCTGGTCAAAAAACTGGCGAACTAAGCCTACATCCTCGAAATTCTACGCTAAGACCCACTGCCCCTCTGTACGGGCTCAGTATATAACGTATTATCAAACGTCGTGGGCCACTGACCTACATGTACGGACCACATCTCGATGCAGGATGACTCGACGAATCACCATGCAAACTTACAGACATTAGTAAGAAATATTCGCAGAGAAAATAGAAGCAAACCAGCTCATCTGTGATGCATCTCGGCTGTCTGCTAATCGACCCGAGAGATCAACATGTTTGGTACAGTTGGCAATGCTGTGACGCGAAGCAGCTGACATTTTTGAAATCTTGCCACCACTCTTACTACCCTCCATACTCATCTCATCACCGTGTATAGCACTCAAAGATGATTTGATGATAAATCAACCTACTTGGAAAAATGTACATGTTTACAAGATATTATAAATAATTACTCTAATTATTGAAAGAAAGTCTAATACAAGTACTGGAGCATGAATTTCTCGAAGCGGCACGCCGCTGCACACGCTGATATAGCAGCCAGCTATGCTATATCGGCACCCAAAATGGCCGCCGCCAGCCTCCGAAACAGGTTGTTTACCCGGCTTCTTGGTGCTCGTGCTACGTCGTGGAGTGGTGTTCGAGTGTTTCGGGTGTGTTAGTGGGTGCAAAAAATCTTTGCGGACGCTTCCACGTCGCCTCCGAGGCGTGACATGCCTAGGATCGCGAACCAGGAGTGCCAGAATGCCGTCTGCTCGAGCCAGCAAAATCCGGCGGTTTATGTCGTAAGTAATGTAATAATTAACAATTCTAATCAATTGAAAGTAGTCGCAGGACCTGCGCTAAGCCTTTGGTTACGCGTTGAGTGCCGCAGGAAAACTGGGAAAGTTGTACTCGTCAAGTACGAAGTGCCGCAGCAGGGCACTGTTTTACCATGTATTAGCATTGGCTGCATGTGAACAAAGATTGATTTTTTATCAGTCTCATTAATTTGGGACTGAATGATTAAATTCTTGTACCTAAATGATTATAAGAAATGTACTCTTTTCAGTAAACTAACTCTCATGTGGCTAGTTTGATTATATACATCATTTCCCTGGTTGCAGGTATTGCGGAAACTTAGGAACGAGGTATGAATTCAAAGACGAACTTGGTCTGGTGATGTCCAGAGGTAAACTAACCAACTGCATTGATTCTCCTCGCCTCCAGCAATCATGCAAGGTCTTTTTTATACCTGTTTGATCATAGTTTACATTAAATTACCCAAATCCACTGTCTGAAACCTCTACTTGCAGTGGTTTGGGTTTCGGTTTCATGAAAGGGTCTCTCTTAGATTTAGTCATGGTGAAGTGAATACTATACCAAAATGATTCTAATTGAATGTGTGCTTTTTCTTGGCCTACCTGGATACTCTGAAAACACCAGCGGAGCAAATCTACTTGTGGGGACTACCTCCAGGGGTGTACCAAGAAAATCCGTCGTGGGACAACCAACACATGAGTTCAAGGTAAGACTTTTTCTTATAACCTAAGATTAATAACATGTGAAATGAATGACTAACTATGTGATGATTCATTCATTTTCATGGGATGAAGTATGATCAGTGCCTCAGAAATGATCTGAATTGGAATGTCTATTCTGTTCCTAGTTTGGAAGTAATCTCACAGGTGAAATTTAAAAATTGTGCCTCGAGCGACATCCTTGAGTGTCATCAATCTTGGATGTAGACCTCCTAGAGTTTGGTGATGGACATCACCAGATTCCAGATCATGTTCAAGACTAGGAATAGCCTAACTTCCACCAAACCAGAGTAGTGAAAGAGTCTTTGGAGAATTCTTCCATCAAGATTCTTATCTTGGGCTGATCTTTTCACATTTGCTGTTCTTATTATGATAGTTGGTAAAATGTGACTACCAAGAATAATGTCTCCCTGCTGCGAAAGATCGATTGGGATAGATTGAGAACCGATCGAATCCTATCAGGATGGATACATTTCAATCGGTTCTATCATTCAAACGGCGAGAGCAGTATTGGAATTTAATGCAGATCAATCGAACAGAGGCCCAATGTAGCTGAATTCTGAATTGTAGATTTGAGATCACAACTGCCAATCGAATTCTATTCTGTTGATGAGGATTGATGTAAGCGAATATAATTCAATACTAGTATTCAGCATAGGATAGGATCCGGATGGATGGATGAAAGATCTTTGCTGGTTCAATATGTTTGAATGAACCAATACAGTATTGAAATAAATCTGATTGAATGATAGATTCCGTCTCCCACTGCTCTATCGAAATCAATGCTTCAGAAACTGATTCAATTTGCGAAACGATACTAATTGTCTATCCTAACCAATCCCGATTGACTGGAGCATGGTCTCTATCCTCCTCAATACTTACGATCAGTATTGAACTCCTCTAGTTCTCGTATATTTGGATCGGATTCGATACTGCTCAGCAGGATTGGTATGGACTTAGGATAAGTTCCGCTATCGGTCTGAATCCCGCCAGGCATCATTGAGTCGACTCCGTCAATCGATTTCAATGATGACCCAATCACTCATTGCGTGATTGACGAATCGAGATGAATACTACAGAATCGGATTGGAATCGTGGGTACATGGTTATTCTATCCTTCTCAATACTCAAAATCAGTATTGAACTCCTCTAGGTTTCATATATATCAATCGAATTCAATACTGCTGAGCAGGACTGGGACGGCCTGGGGAAAAGTTGTGCTATCGGTCTGAATTCAGCCAGGCAGCACTAAGTCGACTGCGTAAATCGATTCCAATGATGACCCTTTCATTCAACGCGTGATTGACCAATCGAGCTGAATACTTTAGGATGGAATACAGATCGTGGGAGCATGGTCTCTATCCTCCTCGATACCTACAATCGGTATTCCTCTCTCCTCTCAACTCCTCTGAATTTCATGTATGTGGATCGAATTCAATACTGCTGAGCAGGATTGTTACGGCCTAAGGATAAGTTTCGCTATCGGTCTAAATCCTGCCGGACAGCATTGAATCGACTGCGTTAATCGATTTCTATGATGACCCAATCACTCATTGCGTGATTGACTAATCGAGATGAATACTCCAGAATCGGATCGGAATCGCGGGTGCATGGTTATTCTATCCATCTCAATACTCACAATCAGTATTAAACTCCTCTGGATTCCATATATTTCAATCGAATTCAATACTGCTGAGCAGGATTGGAACGGCCTGGAGATGAGTTTTGCTATCGGTCTCGATCCTGCCAGGCAGAATTGAGTCGACTGCTCCAATCGATTCCAATGATGACCCAATCACTCATCGCGTCATTGACTAATCCAGATGAATACTACAGATTCGGATTGGAATGGTGGGTGCATGATAATTCTATCCCTCTCAATATTCACAATCAGTATTAAACTCCTCTAGATTTCATATATTTCAATCGAATTCAATACTGCTGAGCAGGATTGGAACGGCCTGAAGATGAGTTTTATTATGGGTCTGATTCCAGCCAGGCAGCATTGAATTGACTGCGTCAATCGATTTCAATGATGACCCAATCAGTCATTGCGTTATTGACCAATCGAGCTTAATACTATAGGATGGAATAGCGATCGTGGGAAAATGGTCTCTATCCTCCTCAACACTTACAATCGGTATCGAATTCCTCTGAATTCCATGTATTTTAATTGAATTCAATACTGCTGAGCAGGATTGGTACGCTCTGAGGATGAGTTTTGCTATCGGTCTGAATCCTGCCGGACAGCATTGAATCGACTGCGTTAATCGATGTCTATGATGACCCAATCACTCATTGCGTCATTGACTAATCCAGATGAATACCACGGAATCGAATTGAAATCGTGGGTGCATGGTCCTTCTATCCTTCTCAATACTCTAAATCAGCATTGAACTCCTCTAGATTCCATGTATTTGAATCGAATTCAATACTGTGGAGCAGGATTGGAACGGCCTGGAGATGAGTTTTGCTATCGGTCTGAATCCTGCCAGGCAGCATTGAGTCGATTGCGTCAATCGATTTCAATGATGACCCAATTACTCTCTGCGTCATTGATTAATCGAGATAAATACTACAGAATCCAGTTGGAATCGTGGGTGCATGGTTATTCTCCCCCTCTCTATACTCACAATCAGTATCGAACTCCTCTAGATTCCATACATCTCAATCGAATTCAATACTGCTGAGCAGGATTGGGACGGCCTGGAGATAAGTTTTGCTATCGTTCTGAATCCTGCCAGGCAGCATTGAGTCGACTGCGTCAATCGATTCCAATGATGACCCAATCACTCAATGCGTGATTGACCAATCGAGTTGAATACTATAGGATGGAATACCGATCGTGAAAAAATGATCTCTATCCTCCTTAATACTTACAATCGGTATCGAACTCCTCTGAATTCCATGTATTTTGATTGAATTCAATACTGCTGAGCAGGATTGGTACGCTCTGAGGATGAGTTTCGCTATCGGTCTGAATCCTGCCGGGCAGCATTGAGTCGACTGCATCAATCGATTTCGATGATGACCCAATCACTCATTGCGTGATTGACCAATCGAGATAAATACTACAAAATCGAATTGAAATCGTGGGTGCATGGTTATTCCATCCCTCTCAATACTCACTATCAGTATTGAACTCTTCCTGATTTCATATATTTGAATCGAATTCAATACTGCTGGGCAGAATTGGAACGGCCTCGAGATGAGTTTTGCTATTGGTCAGGTGAACGGGTTATAAGGTCTGCAATGCTGAGAATCAGTATTGAAATCGATTTGGGCGGATTGAGATCTCGATGTTTGCAATACTGGAAGACGGTACTGGAATTGATCGGGGCAGAAAGGTTTTCAAGTCCTCAATACTAACAATGATCATTCATGTATATTGACGTAGACAGAATATACGGTATCCAATGTGAGAGGTCAGTATTTGGATCTATTGAGGCAGATAGGACTTCCCATTCCCAATCTGATACACAGCATTCGAATTGATTCAAGTAAATATGATATAGGGTCTGCAATGCTGAACATCAGTATCGAGATCGATCGAAGCGTATCGAGATCCCGATATTCCCAATACTGAAATACAGTACTGGGAATGATTGAGGCGGATAGGGTTCCAAGTCCTCATTACTGATATTCAGCATTCAATTCGATTCAGGCATATATCATATAAGGTCTGCAATGCTGGAAATCAGTATTGAAATCTATCGAAGCTGATCGAGATCTCGAAGTTCCCACTTCTGAAAAACACTACTGGAATCGATTGGGGCAGATAGGATTCCCAGTCCTCAATATTGATATTCAGCATTCAATCCTACCCAGATGAATAAGATATAAGGTCTTCAATGCTGAAAAGCAGTATCGAGATCGATTGAAGCGGATTGAGAACCCGATGTTCCGAATACTGGAAAACAGTTCTGCAATCGATTGGGGCAGATAGGAATTCAAGTCCTCAATACTGATATCCAGCCTTCATCCCGATTCAGGTAAATGGTTCATAAGGTTTCCGATGCTGAAAATCAGTATTGAGATCGATTGAAGCTGATTAAGATCTCGATGTAACCAATACTGAAAGACAGTACTGGGATCGATTGTAGCAAATAGGATTCCAATTCCCCATGTTGGGTTCATCATATGATTACATATATGCGTGCGTGTGAATGCATGAATGTGTGCGTGGACATGCGCGTATGGCAGTACCCGAGTTGCCGCGGCTGCTGCGCGAGAGCAGACACTTCGCGTCAGCACGTAGCACGAGTAACATCATATGTACAATCTCTACTGTATCATATTCAACCTCTTCAACATATTAGTTAGTAAAGTGCATAGTCATTAGTACATCACGACGTGTGCTTTCCTCAACCTAAACACCCACGTTTTGCGAATACGTAACAAATTCGATTGGCAGTTGTGATCTCAAATCTACAATAAAGGATTCAGCTAGATTGGGTCTAAGTTCGATTGATCTGCATTGAATTCCAATACTGCTCTCGCCGGTTGAATGATAGAACCGATTGAAATGTATTCATCCTGATAGGATTCGATTGGTTTTCAATCTATCCCAATCGATCTTTTGCAGCAGGGACAGTCATGCTTATTTTTTTGGTATTGTACGGGCTTAATGCGTGGCCTCGAATAATTTTTGACCAGCTACTGCGCTGTGGAGCTAGTGTTTATAATCTGGGCATGTACATACTAGTCTCATAAAAATGGTTACAGTACGTACGAACGAAATCCTTGTGCAGCTATGACGGAGGCTGTATGTTGTATTTTCACGGCAGCGCAGATTTTTTGCAGTTGAGATTGATTTGGTGCCGATGCCCGGCTGAGAATGATCGGGCGACTGTCGCCCCACAGTCGCGCCACCGGTCGCGTGACATTCGCGCGACGGTCGCGCGACATAAAGCTGTTGTATAGTAAGCCGCACACACTGATGTAGTGTTGTACTGCTGTAATAGAATAACGCACCTTTTCGACTCCAGAGCCAGGCTGAGCCCAATCTGGGCCAGGTTCAGTAAGGGGGGGGGGAGTGCTTTTAGCAGCATACCTCATGCACGAGATATGTAATGGTATGTATAGACATGGTGTGTATGCTGCTATGCAAGCTGGTCGAGCGACGGGCGGGCGATGGTCGGGTGACAATCGCCGGACGCAAGCATATTTGTTAGGAGCGCGATCGAAGCGAAAACAAAATTTTCTTTCACTTCCATACATGAATAATAAGTCATAAATCAATAATAAAAACATTCATTTTGCCGTCCCTTTTTCGATTTTTCTATGATAAGTCGAAAAATATTGATTTTTCGGGAAAACTTGTTCATAGGTAATTTGTAGAGCTTTAAACGATCTACAAGATTAATTCAGACACTTTCTCCCGTAAGATGCATCCTTTTGGAGTTATTCTTGATCAAAGTTATAATCGAATGTGTTTAGATGAATTCGCTAAAACTGTTGATAACGGGTTCAAATTATTTTTCTAGGTAATTGAGGCAATTTCGGGAAGAGAAGCTCTCATGGTATTTTCTCCTAAGTTCGATCGTTTTCGAGTAATGAACTCGGTAATGAAGAAAGCAGATTTCGCGACTTCTAACCCACAATGCGATGCTTTCATGACAGCACTTTGACTTGGAAGTTGCGAAACCTGCTTTTTCTCATTACTGGGAAACGATTAAACTCAGGAAAAAATACCACGAGACCTTTTCTTTGCAAAATTTCCTCAATTATCTAGAGAAAATAATTTGAACCAGTTATCAACAATTTTAGCGAATTCATTGAAACAAATGCGATCATAACTTCGATCAAGAATAACTCCAAAAGAATGCATTTGACGGGAAAAATTGTACATATCAATCTTGTAGATCGTTTTAAGATCTACAAATTACCTCTGAACAACTCTTCTCGAAAAGCCAATATTATTCGACTTATAATGGAAACGTCGAAAAAAGGACGGAAAAATGCATGTATCTGTTATTTGTTCATGCTTTATTATTTATTTATGAGAGTAAAAGAAAACGGTTCGATCGCTCTACTGACAAATATGCTTGCGTCCGGCGATAGTCGCCCGACCATCGCCCGCCCGTCACCCGACCAGCTTGCATAGCAGCATACACACCATGTATACATACCATTACATATCCCGCGCATGAGGGATGCTGCTAAAAGCACCGCTCACCCCCCCCCCCCCTTACTGAACCTGGCCCAGGTTGGGCCCAGCCCGGCTCTGGAGTCGAAAAGGTGCGTTATTCTATCACAGCAGTACAGCACTACAGCAATGCGTGCAGCTTGCTATGTCGCGCGACCGTCGCGTGACGCTCGCATCGGGTGCCGGTCGCCTGACCAGTGGCCGCGTCTACATTAGACTTGTACGCGCGTCGACGCGCGGATTTGTACGCGTGCGTCGTATGCGCGGACGGAGCAATCAGTTGGCATTGCAAGACGCCGGAAAAACCCAGCTCGGAAAATTTTAGCAATTTTTTTTCATCCAAAAAATTTTAAAAGTGGGGCAGAGGCTAAAATGATCGGATTAAATATTCAATGTCTGGATCATAATGATTTATCATCATTTTAATTGATAAAAACCGCGTCAGCCACAATTTGGACTCAGATTATTCCTTGAAAAATTTCATTTTCCCTTGAATTCAAGCCACACACTCAATAGATCACTAGAAAAATGTAGGTAAAATGATTTTATTGAAAATTTCAGTTAGACGTATCCATACACATATGTATGTACACATGTATCAACACTGATGTAATGACAATTATGGATTTATTTCTGGAACATGCCTTAGATTCATAAAAAAGCAGTTTCATTTGGTGAAATGCTCCATACAAGAGGAACTATGCAAGAAAAACCATATTCCCATCAACGATGAGCTGACTTTATAAAAATAATACTGTTTAGAACTTGATTAGTTCACTTCAAAATTAACATGATGGTTAATCCTGAAAAAATTATTTGACTTGTGAGCCATATCTTTGAACTGAAAAATAGAACTCGATCACTTCAGCCTTTGCCCACTTTTAAAATTTTTTGGATGATAAGAGGAAAGTTGCCAATATTTTGCAAACAGGGTTTTTCCGGCGTCCTGCAATGCCAACTGATTGCTCCGTTCGCGCATACGATGCACGCGTACAAATCCGCGCGTCGACGCGCGTACCAGTCTAATGTAGACGCGGCCAGTGGAGCGAATGTCGCGCGACCGGTGGCACGACTGTGGGGCGACAGTCGCCCGATCATTTTCAGCCGGGTGTGAAGCGCGACCTTATTTGTGGATTGCCCCTGAGGTTGACGAATAGATTTCTGATGGGGGAGGCAGAGCGCAGAGAACGGCACAGCTGTCGTCGCTCGCGGCGACGAGCGAGCAGAAGACAGCCCGAGCAGAAAATTTTCGTCGCTCCATATGTGTTTGGAATTTAAGAATTTCCCTTTGCTCTCGCATCCTTTCGAGATGTTTTCACATCCGAACTATCCTCAGATCCTGGACGTGCATGACCTTACTCGGGCCCTGGGGCCCCCTGGTAAAAATATTTGACTCTAGATTCGACTCGAATATTAGACTCAAGTATTAGACTCAGGATTTGGGTCCTTTATTCGAGTCGAATATTAGAGTCATTTTTTGAGGAATTAAAATAAGCCACTCAGCCTTATTAATAACTTTTCTCGATATTCCTAAGCCATTACATGGTCGAAAAATGATTGAAAAAAAGAAAAAAGAACTAACATTGGGATTTCGGGTGCCCTCAACGGGATTTGAACTCGCAAACTTTCGGTTCGAAGTTCAACACTCTACGTCCGTGGCTAGCGAGACGAGATACGGATAACGGCCTAAAAGGCGTACTTGAACTGCAAGTCACCGTATGGAGAATATAGCATCCTGCTACTCATTCGCTCATTTTACGATAATACATATACTGTTGAAATGTTTCACAGTGAGTGACCCATTCGGAATAACGCTATATTCTCCATACGGCTGCCCACGCTTGAAGTAAGCCTTTTACGTAAACTAGGATATCTCGTCTCGCTGGCTACGGACGTAGAGGGTTGGACTTTGAATCGAAAGGTTGTGAGTTCAATTCCCGGTGTCGGCACCCGATGTGTCATGATTGTATTTTTTTTTTTTATTTTTTTCATTCATTTTCCGTCCATATAATGGCTCAAAAATATCGAGAAAATTTATTAATAAGGCCGAGTCGGTTCCTTTAATTCCCCAAAAATCGACTCTAATATTCGACTCGAATAAAGGACCCAAATCCTGAGTCTAATATTCGAGTCGAATTTAGAGTCAAATATTTCCACCAGGGCCAGAAGATAAATAACTGATGAATAAGCTCTCCAAGGCGGTGCTGGTGCAGTTTTCTAGTGTAGTGATGTGATGATATGTGTGTTTCAGATGTGCAGAATGCAGCTTGTCTTGCTTTCAAACGCTGAACGATCAAGTTTTGGTTCTTTCCATACAGATCTGGAAATAGTCTTGAAGCAGATGTCAAAGAGACAATTTTCTCCATTTTGGCAGTTTTCATTGACGGTGGATGAGATTTTTCAGATACCAATCAAATTTTCTACTTGAAATTCTCTGAGAACCTGATGGACCATAGGCAAAGTTACGCAAGACATTACATGAGAAATTGACTTGACATTGACACAGAGCTCAAATCCTCTCCTCAAGGCATGTCAATACCCTATGCCCTTGATGGTTCAGTTTCGGAACCACAACCGATGGGATTGGAGAGGTAAGATGATTGACGCAATGGATTGTTTTGATTGCGAATAGTTACAGAGGCCCCATGTCTTTCTTCAATAGCTCATTCATGCCCAAGAGAATAATTTCCACCATCCCTCTGTACTTCCCAATCAACTTCATTTCATAATTCCAATCATCATAGTATAATAGTGTTCAGAGCTTGACCGATACATTTCTGAGGCAAAACTGAGCTGATTCAAATGAGGAGCCATGATTATTCGGGCTTGAGCTCTGTGGAGTGGTCTGTTGAATTATGGCAACGGATGGAGCAATAATAATGGAACCAATGGGCAGCTGAGGCTTACAATGTATTTTGACCATAGCTTATGACTCAAATTTTGACTACCAGGATGGGTTGTATCAGTTTCTGAAAGAGTGATACAAACCATCACGGTAGTCAAAATTTGAGTCATGAGCTATGGTCAAAATACATTGTCAGCCTCAGCTGCTCATTGGTTCCATCATTATTGCTCTATCCGTTCCCATAATTCAACAGATCACTCGACAGAGCCCAAGCTCAAATAATCATGGCTCCTAGTTTGAGTCAGCCTAGTTTTGCCTCAGTAATGTATCTCTCAACCCTACTGAAAGAGGCCGAGTAGGTGACCGAGACGGTTGACCGAGTCGGTGTACGGAGTTGGTGACTGTTTAAGTTTACCGACTCGGTCACTTCGCATGGAATGGCCCCAAATGCCACGAAACGAACAATAAATGATAAATTATCGTCAGAGGTTAATAGAAAAATCAAAAAAAAAATAGAAAAAAACATGCCCGGCTATTTTCACAATTTTGACGCGAGTGAGGTTCGAACCTGCAATCTCTTGATTACGAGTCCAAGCACATGTGCCCGGGGCCAGCGAGACATGTTACGAGGGAGGGCTTAGTGAGCGTACTTGGAGTGTGACTCATAGGAAGTACCAAAGATCTGTTTATCATCAGTTTTATCATGAGTTGATCATAAACTCTGGCGCCAGAGCACTGAGTCAAGCCGTAGTTAGGATGGGACTTGGAATATTTCTAGATCTGGCTGCTTGACCGAGTCGGTTGACCGACTCGGTCAACCGAATTCAAATTTCCGCGGGAAAGCAACACGCATAAAACTAGGAGAATTTTCAAATTTTGACTGGTTAACCGACTCGGCGTTACTTTCCCGTGAAAATTTGGATTCGGTTGACCGAGTCGGTGTACCGTGTCGGTAGTTAACCAGCCAAATCTCGGAAATTCCCAAGTTCTATGCGTGTTGCTTTCCCGTGAAAATTTGAATTCGGTTGACCGAGTCGGTCAACCGACTCGGTCAAGCAGCCACATCTAGAAATATTCCAAGTCCCATCCTAGCTACGGCTCGACTCAGTGCTCTGGCGCCAGAGTTTATGATCAACTCATGATAAAACTGATGATAAACAGATCTTAGGTACTTCCTATGAGTCACACTCCAATTCCGCTCACTAAGCCCTCTGACGCAACATGTCTCGCTGGCCCCGGGCATATGTGCTTGGACTCGTAATCAAGAGATTGCAGGTTCGAACCCCACTCGCGTCAAAATTGTGAAAATAGCCGGGCATGTTTTTTTCTATTATTTTTTAATTTTTCTATTAACCTCTGACGATAATTTATCATTTATTGTTCGTTTTCTGGCATTTGGAGCCATTCCATGCGAAGTGACCGAATCGGTAAACTGAAACAGTCACTGACTCCGTACACCGACTCGGTCACCGACTCGGTCTATTTCAGTAGGGAAGTCCTTAGTACTATGATGATTGGAATTATGGAATGTAGTTGATTGGGATAATACAGAGCAATGATAGAAATTATTCTCTTGGGGAAGAATGAACTATTGAAGGATGATTTGAACTAAAAGCCATGATTATTCGAGCTCGAGCTCTGTCGAGTGATCTGAGAGTTGAATTATGGCAACGTATGGAGCAATAATAATGAAACTAATGGGCAGCTGAGGCTTCCAGTGTATTTTGACCATAGCTCATGGCTCGAATTTTGACTACCATGATGGTTTGTATCAGTTTTTCACAAACTGATACAACCCATCCGGGTAATCAAAATTTTTCAGAAACTGATACAGCTCATCCTGGTAACCAAAATTTTACTCATAAGTTATGGTCGAAATGCATTGGAAGTCTCAGCTGCCCATTGGTTCCATTATTATTGCTCCATCCGTTCCCATAATTCAACAGATCACTCGACAGAGCCCAAGCTCGAATAATCATGGCTTTCAGATCGAATCATCCTTCAATAGTTCATTCTTCCCCAAGAGAATAATTTCTATCATTGCTCTGTATCATCCCAATCAACTACATTTCATAATTCCAATCATCATAGTACTAAGGATTTGAGAGATACATTACTGAGGCAAAACTAAGCTGACTCAAACTAGGAGCCACGATTATTTGAGCTTGGGCTCTGTCGAGTGATCTGTTGAATTATGGGAACGGATGGAGCAATAATGATGAAACCAATGAGCATCTGAGGCTTCCAATGTATTTTGACCATAGCTCATGGCTCAAATTTTGACTACCATGATGGTTTGTATCAGTTTTTCAGAAACTGATACAGCTCATCCTGGTAATCAAAATTTCAGTCATACAGTACCTTTCATAAATAATGGATCATACATACCTGCACTATTATGATGAATATTTTTTGGATTTTTTCATGCCTTAAAATCGATGATGAAAATTGAAAAATTTTTCACTTCAATCAATCACCTGTCATTTTTAAGGAAGTGGCTCGATCGAAAAAATTCTTCCAGCATCTCGTAGCTCTTTTTAAGACCTTGAGAATACTTCTTTTAAAATTTTTCTACGACCTTCCTGGTCCATATTAGAACCATATTACGACTGACATGTTACGCGTGCGAATGCATATCATTGATGAGAGACGAGTAGGCCTGATATTTTCATTTTTCAGTTCACCAGTCAGAAAATTATCATTCGAAACTGTGATAAAATATATTTTCTATGTAAAATTGTCTGAATCTTCAGGAAATGGAGTCAGAATCCCTCTAGGGGGCGACCGAAGCAAGTTATGAGTAATTTTTTATCGAGAATTCAGATTTTCTCGGGTAATTCTGTTTTTACGAGCTTTTAAAATTCGCTATTCACTACAAAACTCTGATCTCGGCATGATGGATGGGTTTTGTGGATTGTTATCGATCAAATACCGTGCAAACGATAACAAATATAATACCTATATTTGGAGCATCAAAAGTATCCAGAGGCGAAGTACGTTGCTGGAGACTATAGGCCGGCTCGTAATATCCATATATATAAACAGTTTATACTCAGACGTACGTGGCATACGTGTAGAGATTCTCATGCAAAATGGAGAGAACTCAGCCAGATTATTCGATACTGATTTATTCGTCAAGCAGTTGAAATACAGCTGACTCGCATCGACTCTGTGTCCCTGCGAATTCCATGAAAAGCTCCGCGCGAAAATTATTTACAAACGTCGTGTTGATTTCACTCATGCGTGGCTCATTCGTCAGTATGACATTAATATCGAATCAGGTATCATGTCAAATATTGTATTGTTACGGCGGAGAGGATTCTCTTATCGTGAAATTGTTAAGAAACTGAATGTTTCCTACTATGCGGTCCAAAAAGCTCTGCACAAATATAGCGGTTGTGCTTCGGATGCGAATATCCTCGATTCACGTATTGAAAATGTCAGTAGACGTGGATCTAAACGCGATACACCAAAAGAAGAGATACGGGCTCAAATATTGATTCTGCGAAAGAATGGTTTCAAAATACGTGAAATAGCAAACGAGGTTGGACTGTCATATGGTGCAGTTCATAGGGCTATCACGAGGCACAAACAAATGGGTTCAAATCGTGATCGGAAAAGAAGTGGTCGGAAAAGGAAGACATCTCGGCGGGACGACAAGTATATTGTCTCTATAGTTGAGCGTAATAGAAGACTGTCTTTGCCAGAGGTGACGGCTGATTTTAATCGATGCAGTTTCAATCCGATCAGCGTCAGTACTGCCGGGAGACGTTTGAGAGAAGCTGGATTGAATGGATGCGTCGCGGCCAAGAAACCTCTGCTTCGACCTCTAAATCGGAAGAAAAGGTTACGATGGGCGAAAAAATATCGTCATTGGACATTGCGTGATTGGAAAAAAGTTTTGTGGTCCGACGAGTCAAAATTCGAACTTTTTGGAACGAAACGTCGAGTGTACGTGCGGAGAAGACCTGGTGAGAGGTTCCGAGCTGGATGTGTTGGTCCAACTGTTAAACACGGTGGTGGAAGTGTCATGGTGTGGGGGTGTTTTTCAGGTGGCAAGACCGGTGATTCGGTTAGAATCGAGGGGATAATGGACAAAAAGTACTACCACAAGATACTCCAACGTCATGCACTTCCATCGGGGCTACGCTTGATTGGTAGAGGGTTCCATTTTCAAGAGGATAATGACCCTAAGCATGCGTCCAATCTGTGCAGGAACTATCTAACCAAGAAACAAGAGACTGGAACATGTCATCGCATGATTTGGCCCCCCCAGTCACCTGATTTAAATCCCATAGAGCTTTTGTGGGATGAACTGGATAGAAGAGTCAGGAAAAAGTCCCAGAATACGAAGATAAACAAGTCAAATCTCTGGCTGGCCTTACAGCACTGTTGGAAGAATCTTGATTCTAAAACCCTCGAGAAGTTGGTTGCTAGGATGCCTCGCATCTGCGAGGCCGTGATAAAAAACAATGGGGGTTACTTCGAAGTGAAGAAGATTTGATGGAAACTAGTGCTTGTGGATGATAATTGAGTGAACTGTCAAACTATTTGATAGTCCTGATCTCAAAGTGTTCCGTGTTACCTTTCTTTCGTCCTCTCGCATAATAGCGAGAGATGATAAGGATGCTCATCCATAGTCCACGTAAGATACTTGCATCGTACATTTACTGACTCTGAGTTGATATAGACAATTTAATTTTCAAATGGAAACTGCGAACGCCCATTTTTCTGATGTGAGAATGTTTCAAAATATTCTTGTTTCTTGTGTTTGTAGATTTGTAGTTCCCCGGCTTCTCACCGTTTTATGGCCTTCCATTTTCCAAATGTTCGATTTGAAAGTACAAATGTAGGCAATAAATCAAACTCATCCCGATGCTATTTCGTGTCAATCATTCCGACCTTAAATTTGGAAGACGATGGCTTGGAAAACTTTGTATGGAATAGATTCACCTTGTTGGTTGGTAGCGATCAAATAGCCTCAATACTCCACATTTTCAACTAAAGTACGTCCAGTAACCAGCATTTGTGTTGCGATCGTTTTTGTCCACATACCATATGATTGATATCGATCCACAAAACCCATCCATCATGCCGAGATCAGAGTTTTGTAGTGAATAGCGAATTTTAAAAGCTCGTAAAAACAGAATTACCCGAGAAAATCTAAATTCTCGATGGAAAATTACTCATAACTTGCTTCGGTCGCCCCTAGAGGGATTCTGACTCCATTTTCTGGAAATTCAGATAATTTTACATAGAAAATATATTTTATCACAGTTTCGAATGATAATTTTCTGACTGGTGAACTGAAAAATGAAAATATGAGGCCTACTCGTCTCTCATCAATTATATGCATTCGCACGCGTAACATGTCAGTCGTAATATGGTTCTGATTTGGACCAGGAAGGTCGTAGAAAAATTTTAAAAGAAGGATTTTCAAGGTCTTGAAAAGAGCTACAAGATACCGAAAGAATTTTTTCGATCGAGCCACCTCCTTAAAAATGACAGGTGATTGATTGAAGTGAAAAATTTTTCAATTTTCATCATCGATTTTGAGGCATAAAAAAATCCAGAAAAAATTTTTGCATCACATAGATCGAAAGGTTTTCCCAAGACCTTTAAGATGCTTTTTTCAAAATTTCTGTAAACCCAAGGGGACCGGAGATATCATCAAAATAGTGCAGGTATGTATGATCCATTATTTATGAAAGGTACTGTAAGTTATGATCAAAATACATTGTAAGCCTCAGCTGTCCATTGGTTCCATTATTATTGCTCCATCCGTTGCCATAATTCAACAGACCACTCCACAGAGCTCAAGCCCGAATAATCATGGCTCCTAATTTGAATCAGCTCAGTTTTGCCTCAGAAATGTATCAGTCAAGCTCTGAACACTATTCTTCTATGATGATTGGAATTATGAAATGAAGTTGATTGGGAAGTACAGAGGGATGGTGAAAATTATTCTCTTGGGCATGGATGAGCTATTGAAGAAAGACATGAAGCCTCTGGAATTATTCGCAATGAAATCAATCAATTGCATGAATCATATCGCCTCTCTGATCTGATGAGTTGTGGTTCCAAAACTGAACCATCAAGGGCGTAGGATATTGTTATTGACATGCCTTGAGGAGACAATTTGAGCTCTATGTCGATAAAGGTATTTAAAATTAAGTTTTTTAGCTAAAGTTGAATTTAAATTAAGTTTTGTAAATTAATGGCTCTGGTGGCAGGTCCTTGCAGTGTACCAGGCGCATATTTGAGCAATTATTTCCTGCTCATTTTTACTTTTAAAAAACGATGGCAGGGGTTTCAAAGAACTAGGATGCGCTCAAAACGAGTGACACGCTAATTTTTCGAGTTGCCATCAGCGAAATCTGATTGATGTCGCAATAAATCTTGAAATGCTCACGAAATGTACCGACGACATCTTTTTTGAGCTCATGGGGGCAGATTCTCTTCGGTTTTTTTGTTCTCATATTTTATTTTCAATTAGAACAATCTCTTCTCTAGTTTGAATTCTGAGAGTTACAGTGCATGATGGCAACGGGTAAGATGGAGCGAAGGCTGTGCTTGGAAAAACCTGACGATTTTCGATTTTCTCTAAACTTTTCTTTCGCGTGAATTGAAGATTACTCGAGTGAGGCTTGACATTGTCCAACGTAATTCAACTCAGTCTGAAGAAAGGGCTTGGAATGAGCTTTCACATGGACTAAGACAAAATGGAAGTGAAAATTTTCGTAGATTTCTAAGTTTTGACCAGCACCTAGTACCTTCGAGATGATTGATAGAAATCATTGAAACCACTTGAAATTTAGCATTCTTCTTGGCATCTGACCCTCATTCCTGCAAGAGTTTGACTCAACATTGATACAGCCTGTTAGGTTTCTACTCTAATCTTCCTTGAAAGATTAGGGGAAAATCTAACTCAGCAGATCTGCTACCACTCTATTTTCGGTGGATACCTGGGAATAGAGACCCGCGCAGTGGATAAATGCAAGAAGATTTGGGATCGTTTCTGATGTATACCCGTACGGGTACGTTCACGTGGGCACCGGATTGGGAAAGGGTGCCGCGTGCGTGAACAGTCTGGATTTCCTGAAGGCAAATAACTACACCGGCGTAGTTAGGTCAAGTACCGAAGCTTTATTTGAGTTTTATTTGTATAAAGAATAAATACGGTTGATATATTTTACGAGAATGAACAGTTACTCTGGCTGTCGGGCCGTGGCGAACGAGAGGCAAAGGAAAAGGAAGAGAGAGAGAAGAATACAGTTCGAAAGGACTGGGCGAGTGATCGCTCAGTCTGACTCACGATACTCCCTTTGTAGTAGGCTGGCTGATGATTCGCTGTGCGTAAACTTTGTTCGAATTTTAATTCACTCTGCACTATTTATTTGTCACTGAGTCTGGTATTTAATTAGCCCCATGAATCTTTCTTGGACTCATAAATGTTATCACCGTTTATAAAATCAAATTATTTTTACTTTCGTTTGTTCTCTGAACTACTTGGATTCCACAATTTTGGGATCGGGGCTGGCCTATTGGCTCTAGCTCTACCGTCCCACTCGCGAGCCTTACTCTTGACTGACTTCTAATCTTATACAGCGCGACTCGTCACCTTGCCTTCGGCATGAAGTTATTATTCTCTTTCCACACGTTCGCATTTTACCGCAACAAAAGAAATTCTATCTCTCTCTCTTTCTCTCCTCCTCTCATTAGTCGGCTACTATACTGGACCCAAGTGGAGGAGTGTATTAGCATCTCCGTTGAGCCTCTGCGCGTGAAATCACTTTTACTTTTCAATGTTGCGAATATACGCGTGAGCTCGAGACGGTAAAATTCGTCTCGGTCGCAGTTTAAAAAGACTTTACTCGGCCAACGGGCTATCGCTATGATTGAATGGAATGTACCGTTATTCTGTTTCGAGTTTGAGATTTTGGATTGAACGATCCGAATGCAGCTCAGCAATGTAAAAATGTGTCATGCAACACAGCCATCAAAAATGAAGGCTACCGACGTTGAACTGGGCCGTTTCTCATCATTTTTGGATTATCATGCGATTTTTTGAGGGACAATACCCTCAGCAAACCAGTCAGATCCCTGAGCCAGAACCACTTTGAGAGACGCGCGTAGCTGGAAGGATGCTGAGGTGGGATAGTGTCAGGGTCCGGATTACGAACAAGCGAACGCGCGCACGATGCGCACGCCATACGACGGGACGAGCGACCGAACGACGGAGGGCGCGAAGCCCTAATCCACCTCCCCCATGTGAAAAGTATAGGGGCCGGTATGGTGGGGGTACCTGCGGTTCGCGCGCTCCGTCGTTCGGTCGGTCGCTCGTCCGTCCCGCCGCACTATCTTTTCAAAATCTCAACTTGGCTAGTAAATCCGCTTCAATCGGCTTCATCAGCTATCGGGATGATTCAAACGGGTTTTTCTTTGAAATTTCCTCAGCTACACGATGCGCGATGCCTTTTTTGTCCTAAACTCAATGGGGAGGCGTGGGGGGCGATAAACGCCCCCCCCCCCCCCCAAAACAACGAAATTTTACCGAAACAAAACATTCACGTGATCAGTCCCTCGTTCTACTGCCAACTTTAACACACTTGGAGTACATTCTAGGACCCTTAAGTTGAATTTTGGGCCTATTCCCGAATCTGGGGATCACTGCTATGTATTTCGAGAGCGATTTTTAGCCAAAAACATGGTATAGACATTGTATATTTGACCAAAATCGTTGATTCTAAATCAATGATCGTTCTGCTGCCTCCTGAAAAACAATAGCGATGAATTCTGGGATAAATGTACGAGATTTTTAGCTAACTCTCGAATTTAGAAATTGCTGTTGAGATTGTTGGGGTAAGTTTCGAGCTAAAAACGGTTGAAAATGCCTTACCGCCTGATCAAAGTCGAGGATTTTAGCTCGGATTTTCTACTACTGCCAGCTCGAAAACACTTGGAGTGAATTTTTAAATGATTGAACATAATTTTGACGTCAATCCCGAGTCTCAAACTTACTGCAGGATGATTTATGACCGATATCAGGCCAGAAAAGCTACAAAAAAAATTGACGTTTGGGAAAAAACTATGAATTTTAGATGGAGAAAAACTCTACTGCCAACAAGTTAAGGCTTGACGTACATTCCAATCCTCCCTTACAAAATTTCAAGCTCAAGCCCGAATCTGGGGATTGCTGCTGAGAGCTCTGAGATCGATTCTGAGCAAAAAGCGTGAGATGAATCGGGCGAATTTTTGCGTAATTATGAATCATAGGTTGGAAACCGCTCTACTGCCACATGGAAAATGGTCACATCACAATCCAGGGTTGAACAGCGAAATTTTAAGCCTGATCTAAGTCTGGGGATAACTTCTGAAAGTACTGGGATCGATTCCAATACGGCATGTGCCAGGAGTGTGTCACTAGCGTTGCAAATCATCCCGATTGGCCGATTTTAGCTCGGAATTCCTATTGCTGCCAGCTTAGAAATACTTGGAGTATACTCTGTGATCACTCGGCAAGATTTTGACACCAATACCGAGTCCGAGAACTGCTGCAGTGAGATTCAGTGCCGGTATTGGGTCGATCAAGGCTCACAGATACGGCATTTTTTGCGCAAAATGATGATATTCAGGTGAATAAAAGAAGTACTGCCAACTAATCAACAATTGGAACCAATTCTCGATCTCACTCACAGAATTTTGCGCCCAATCTCACCCCCGAGAATCACTGCTCAGAGCACGGAGATCAATCCTTATCCAGCAACATTTCAGGAAGGTAGAGAATTCTCGCATGATCGTGGATTATAGGGCGGAAATCGTCTTACTGCCACCTGAACAGCAATCGAGGAACATTTTGGGATCATTTGACGTGATTTTGAACAGAACCTCGATTCTTTATATATCTGCTGAGAGCTTTGAGATCAATTCTGAGGCAGAAATTGCGAAGTGGCACTAGAAATGAGCTAGATCTAATGATTCTAACTCCCAATAAGTACTACTGCCACCCCAAGAATACATACAGTGGAATCTAGGATCATAGACGGGAATTTTTAGCCAAATCCTGCATCTGAAAATCGCTGCAGAGGAATTTGAGATGCATATTGAGCCCAGTATTGTCGTGAATTACAGTCGATCTGATGAGGAATAGTTGAATATTCTTCTTCAATTCTACTACTGCCGAGGTAAATACCATTCCATCTCGTTACAAGTCCAAGAGTGAATATTTTGAGCCCGGTGTCATGCCCCCGAATCACTGCAGTGTGATCTGCAATCAAGATTGAGCCGAAATCATTGGAAATCCGTGCGGATCCCACGGAGGATGACGAGTTTCAGGAGGGGAAGCATACTACTGCCAACTCGAGAACGATCTTATCGAGTTCCAAATTTGCTAGTGAATTTTTTGGGCACATTCCCGTGTCTCAAAACTACTGCAGTCCGATCTGAGAACAATATTTGGGCCAGAGTACTCGCGGATAAGCGCGGGTCAAATAAAAGAAGATGGAATCTAGGTCGTAAATCCTACTCCTGCCAACTTGAGAATGGATCCAGGACATTTTCGGTATAGCTGCGGGTATTTTGGGCCCGATCCTGTGTCTGGCGATAACTGCAGTGCGATCTGCGATCGATATTGGGCCCAGAATTGTGGAAAACTTCTGCGGATCCTACAGAAAATGGCGATTCCTAGGGGGTAAATCGTACTACTACCAATTTCATCGGGAATCCGATTCATTTTTGAATCAAATAGAAATATTTTGAGCCGAGCCTCGTCGCTCAGGATCACTGCAGTGCGATTTAAAACCCGAATTGGGCCCTGATACGTTGGAAATTCGTGCGGATTCCACGGGAAATGATGGGGTCCAGAATGGAAATCGTAATACTGCCAAACCGCGAGCGATTCCACCGTATTCCATGTTTGTCAGTCAATATTTTGGGCCCGTTCTCATGGCTCATAGTTACTGCAGTGCGATCTGAGATCGGTATTGGCCCAGAATCGTCGGAAACTCCTGCGAATCCTACAGAAAATGACGATTTCTAGGGGACGAATCGTATTACTGCCAACTGGATGATGGATCCAGTACATTCCGGGATTGACAAGGAATATTTTTGGCCCGGTCCCATGTCTCAGAGTTACTGCAGTGCGATCTGAGATCGGTATTGGGCCCAGAATCATCGGAAATGATCACAAATCGTATTCGGAATCATGAATTCTAGGGGGTAAATCCTATTCGTGCCAACTCAATGAGTAATCGAGTTGATTTTGAGATCGAATAGAAATATTTTGAGCCCAGTCCCGTCACTCAGATCCACTGCAGTGCGATGTAAAACCTGTATTGGGCCCCGGATCGTCGGAAATCCGTGCGGATCCCACGGAAAATGATCAATCTTAGGACGGAAATCGTACTACTGCGACCCTTAAAAGCGACCCAGCACATTTTGAATTAGAAAAGAAATATTTGGGGCCTAGCCCCGTAATTCAGATTCACTGTAGTGCGATCTGCGATCGGTATTGGGCCCAGAATCGTCGGGAATTCCTGCAAATCCTACAGAAAATGACGATTTCTAGGGGACGAATCGTACTACTGCCAACTGGTTGATGAACCCAGTACATTCCGGGATTGACAAGGAATATTTTGGGCCCGGTCCCATGTCCCAGAGTTACTGCAGTGCGATCTAAGATCGGTATTGGGCCCAGAATCGTCGAAAACTTCTGCGGATCCTACAGAAAATGACGATTTCTCGCGGGTGAGTCGAACCACTGCCAACTGGATAATGAACTCAGTACATTCCGGGATTAACTAAAAATATTTTGGGCCCAAGCCTGTCACTCGGATCCACTGCAGTGTGACCTGAGATCGGTATTGGGCCCAAAATCGTCGGAAACTCCTGCGGATCCTTTTTGAGTTTTGTTTTTGATAAAGCTCGAACATTGAGACAAAGTATCTTATTGAAAGAGAGTCAATGTACTTGATTGTTGATTACGATATTCTTTTCAAATAATTAATTCAAAAAACTATGTACTGACTCGGAAGAATATGTGAAAGTTTCTAGAATAATATGGTAGGATTCATGTTGACCACTGTCTCAAAAGTAGGATACTTCTCAATTAAAAAAAATGTTGACTATTGAAAATATTACAAATTTGTATAATAAATTGTTAGACGGATTCTGTGTATTCCATTCCGAAATCTTATCCTAATCACACTGTATTTGTATGATTATTCAAATCTTGAGATTGATGCCTGTATAATGATTTGAGATCCCTCTTATTAAGACTCTTGAGAAGGAATCTCATCCAAAATTTCAACACTAATATACTGAAGCACGAATATTTGAATGACTTGAGCTTCAATCTTTAGTCATGGAATTTGACGATGATACTTTCCATGGAGTCTGTTCTTTCACCTTGGAAAGGACCCCGCCATAAATCATAGAATTTTGGGTTTCAGCTGATCCTGTCCATTTGGTAATCGAACGATAGATTTTAACGAGCTGAATAAAAGACTGAATGGGCGCAAGAACCGATAACGTATCATTTTTGAGTAATTCGTGATGAAAGTTGCTTGGGCTTGCAAGCTAAGGTATAGGGTTATGCGATGTTTATGAGATACTGTACGCATTAGAATTCTATGTTAGCCTGCTGATTCCATCTTGTGAAACTCGCAATACAATTGCAAAGGAATTAATCAGTTGTTTGATATTATTTTACCTTCGCTCTTCATAGGTCTTCGCAATGAAAATAGTCCAAAAACGCTCGAGTTCGAAAGAGAGAAGTCAGAGGGATTTTCTGCAGAGGTTCAGCAAGACTGTGAAATAGCTCGCCCTTGCGCTTCAGAGAAGCTTTTCCGGAGAGAGCTCCTCCAAGAAGAGTCAACATGTCTTAGTCAAAGATTCGCAGGCACTCAACGAATGCCGCACGCATCGATTCGGAATGAGTGCTGGAAAACGTTTCGGGGAATTCAATAAATCGATCTATTTAAGGATACTGTCATTTCGCATATAATGGTTGCTCGGGGATTGGCAGAGTCTGTTGATAATGAAAAACCGATTTTAAGACTCTTCTTTGAGTACTTTTCTGTGCAAGGGCAAGCTATATCACAGCCTCGTTGGACTTGCAGGCAATCCCTTCATCCGCTCTTCCAAACTCGGGCGATTGTTGACTATTTTGGAATGCAATTTTAGAAGAGCAAAGTCCGAATAATTCCGAATTTCTCATCAACTGTTTGCGAATATATTGCGGGTCTCACAAGATGATCAATGAGCAAACTAACAAGGAAATCGAGTGCGTGGCGCGTCTTGTGGACATGACATAACCCTATTTGAGCTTGCAAGCTCGGGCGACTTTTGTCACGATTACTCAAAAACGATACGTTGTCGGTCCTTGCGCCCATTAAGATTTTTATTCAGCTCATCTTAGTACGATTTCCGTTCTAGGATTGATCATTTCCCGTGGGATCCGCACGGATTTCCGACGATCCGGGGCCCAATACAGGTTTTACATCGCACTGCAGTGGATCTGAGTGACGGGACTGGGCTCAAAATATTCATAATCGATCCCAGAATCAACTGGATTCCTGATTGAGTTGGCAGGGATAGAATTTACCCCCTCGAATTCATGATTCTGAATATGATTTGTGATCGTTTCCGATGATTCTGGGCCCAATACCGGACTCAGATCGCACTGCAGTAGCTCTGAGACATGGGACCGGGCCCAAAATATTCCTTGTCAATCCCGGAGTGTACTGGATTCATCATCCAGTTGGCAGTAATACGATTCGTCCCCTAGAAATCGTCATTTTCTGTAGGATTCGCAGGAGTTTCCGACGATTCTGGGCCAATACCGATCGCAGATCGCACTACAGTAGATGTGAGTGACGGGACTGGGCCCAAAATATTTCTCTTCTGATTCAAAATGTACTGGGTCGCTTTTTAGGGTCGCAGTAGTACTATTTCCGTCCTAAGATTGATCTTTACCGTGGGATCCGCACGAATTTCCGACGATCCGGGGCCGAATACAGGTTTTACATCGCACTGCAAGGGATCTGAGTGCGGGACTGGGCTCAAAATATTCCTTTTCGATTCCAAAGTCAACTGGATTCCTCATTGAGTTGGCAGGAATGAGATTTACCCCCTAGAATTCATGATTCTGAATACGATTTGTGGTCATTTCCGATGATTCTGGGCCCAATACCGATCTCAGATCGCACTGTAGTAACTCTGAGCCATGAGAACGGGCCCAAAATATTGACTGGAAAACATGGAATACGGTGGGATCGCTCGCGGTTTGGCAGTATCACGATTTCTATTTTGAACCCCATCATTTCCCGTGGAATCCGTACGAATTTCCAACGTTTCAGGGCCCAATTTGGGTTTTAAATCGCACTGCAGTGATTCTGAGCGACGAGGCTCGGCTCAAAATGTTTCTATTCGATTCAAAAATGAATCGGATTCCCGATGAAATTGGTAGTAGTACGATTTACCCTCTAGGAATCGCCATTTTCTGTAGGATCCGCAGAAGTTTTCCACAATTCTGGGCCCAATATCGATCGCAGATCGCACTGCAGTTATCGCCAGACACAGGATCGGGCCCAAAATACCCGCAGCTATACCAAAAATGTCCTGGATCCATTCTCAAGTTGGCAGGAGTAGGATTTACGACCTAGATTCCATCTTCTTTTATATGACCCGCGCTCATCCGCGAGTACTCTGGCCCAAATATTGTTCTCAGATCGGACTGCAGTAGTTTTGAGACACGGGAATGTGCCCAAAAAATTCACTAGCAAATTTGGAACTCGATAAGATCGTTCTCGAGTTGGCAGTAGTATGGTTCCCCTCCTGAAACTCGTCATTCTCCGTGGGATCCGCACGGATTTCCGATGATTTTGGCTCAATCTAGATTGCAGATCACACTGCAGTGATTCGGGGGCATGACACCGGGCTCAAAATATTCACTCTTGGACTTGTAACGAGATGGAATGGTACTTACCTTGGCAGTGGTAGAATTGAAGAAAAATATTCGACTATTCCACATCAGATCGACTGTAATTCACGACGATACTGGGCTCAATATGCATCTGAAATTTCTCTGCAGCAATTTTCAGATGCAGGATTTGGCTAGAAATTCCCGTCTATGATCCTAGATTTCACTGTATGTATTCTTGGGGTGGCAGTAGTACTTATTGGGAGTTAGAATCATTGGATCTAGCTCATTTCTAGTGCCACTTTGCAATTTCTGCCTCAGAATTGATCTCAAAGCTCTCAGCAGATATATAAAGAATCGAGGTTCTGTTCAGAATCACGTCAAATGATCCCAAAATGTTCCTCGATTGCTGTTCAGGTGGCAGTAGGACGATTTCCGCCCTATTATAATCCACGATCATGCGAGAATTCTCTACCTTTCTGAAATGCTGCTGGATAAGGATTGATATCAGTGCTCTAAGCAGCGATTCTTGGGGGTGAAATCGGGCGCAAAATTCTGTGAGTGAGATCTAGAATTGGTTCCAATTGTTGATTAGTTGGCAGTACTTCTTTTATTCACCTGCATATCATCATTTTGCGCCAAAAACGCCGTATCTGTGAGCCTTGATCGACCCAATACCGGGACTGAATCTCACTGCAGCAGTTCTCGGACTCGGTATTGGTGTCAAAATCTTGCCGAGTGATCACAGAGTATACTCCAAGTATTTCTAAGCTGGCAGCAATAGGAATTCCGAGCTGAAATCGGCCAATCGGGATGATTTGCAACGCTAGTGACACACTCCTGGCACATGCCGTATTGGGATCGATCCCAGTACTCTCAGAAGTTATCCCCAGATCTCAGATTAGGCTTAAAATTCTGCTGTTCAACCCTGGATTGTGATGTGACCATTTTTCATGTGGCAGTAGAGCGGTTTTCAACCTATGATTCATAATTACGCAAAAATTTGCCCGATTCATCTCATGCTTTTGGCTCAGAATCGATCTCAGAGCTCTCAGCAGCAATTCTTAGATTCGGGCTTGAGCTTGAAATTTTGTGAGGGAGGACTGGAATGTACGTCAAGCCTTAACTTGTTGGCAGTAGAGTTTTTCTCCATCTAAAATTCATAGTTTTTTTCCTAAACGTCAAGTTTTTCAGCTTTTCTGGCCCGATATCGGTCATAAATCATCTTGCAGTAAGTTCGAGACTCGGGATTGACGTCAAAATCATGTTCAGTCATTTAAGAATTCACTCCAAGTGTTTTCGAGCTGGCAGTAGTAGAAAATCCGAGCTAAAATCCTCGACTTTAATCAGGCGGTAAGGCATTTTCAACCGTTTTTAGCTCGAAACTTACCCCAACAATCTCAACAGCAATTTCTAAATTCGAGAGTTAGCTAAAAATCTCGTACATTTATCCCAGAATTCATCGCTATTGTTTTTCAGGAGGCAGCAGAACGATCATTGATTTAGAGTCAACGATTTTGGTCAAATATACAGTGTCTATACCATGTTTTTGGCTAAAAATCGCTCTCGAAATACATAGCAGTGATCCCCAGATTCGGGAATAGGCCCAAAATTCAACTTAAGGGTCCTCGAATGTACTCCAAGTGTGTTAAAGTTGGCACTAGAACGAGGGACTGATCACGTGAATGTTTTGTTTCGGTAAAATTTCGTTGTTTTGGGAGGGGGGGTGCGTTTATCGCCCCCCACCCCTCCCCATTGAGTTTAGGACAAAAAAGGCATCGCGAATCGTGTAGCTGAGGGAATTTCGAAGAGAAGCCCGTTTGAATCATCCCGATAGCTGATGAAGCCGATTGAAGCGGATTTACTAGCAAAGTTGAGATTTTGAAAAGATAGTGCGCCGTATAGCGTGCGCATCGTGCGCATCGTGCGCTCGCTCGCGCGTTCGCTTGTTCGGAATCCGGACCCTGCTCGAGCATCTCGACTTGTCCTAGACTCGATTCGCGCACGCGACATCATCACGCCAGGGGGTCGATTTTAGATCTCGGTCTAGACCAGTCGCGCGGGTCTAGTGACCGTAACTTGTCGAGGTATATCTGCTGCAAAAGATCGATTGGGATGGATTGAATACCAATCGAATCCTATCGGGATGAATACATTTCAATCGGTTCTATCATTCGACCGGCGAGAGCATTATTGGAATTCAATGCAGATCAATCGAACATAGACCCAATCTAGCTGAATCCTGAACTGTAGATTTGAGATCACAACTGCCAATCGAATTCTATACTGTTGATGAGGATTGATGTAAGCGAATATAATCCAATACTAGTATTCAGCATAGGATAGGATCCGGATGGATGGATGGAAGATCTTTGCTGGTCCAATATGTTTGAATGAACCAATACACTATCGAAATCAATCCAATTGAATGATGGATCCCGTCTCCCACTGCTCTATCGAGATCAATGCTTCAGATACTGATTCTATTTGCGGAACGATACTGATTGTCTATCCTAACCAATCCCGAATGACAGGATTGAATTTCACCTCTTGATCGCTATTGTTGCAACATTCCTCAATCAAATTGAATACTTCTCTGCAGTACTGGTGTATAATAGCCTTGGTCATTCCTATCTGTCTCAATCATAAATGGGAAGATTCAAGTCATCCCCCCATCACCTATTGCGTGCAATCATCCTCCAATCACCTATTGCGTGATTGACCAATCGAGATGAATACTATACAGTATCGAATTGGAATCGTGGGTGCATATCCCTCTCAATACTCACAAACAGTATTGAACTCCTCGAGATTTCATATATTTCAGTCGGATTCAATACTGCTGAGCAGGATTGGAACGGCCTGAAGATCAGTTTTGCTATCGGTCTGAATCCTGCCAGGCAGCATTGAGTCGACTGCGTCAATCGGTTCCAATGATGACCCAATCACTCATTGCGTGATTGACCACTCCGGCTGAATACTATAGGATGGAATACAGATCGTGGGAACATGGTCTTTATCCTCCTCAATACTTACAATCGGTATTGAATTCCTCTAAATTCCATGTATTTCAATCGAATTCAATACTGCTGAGCAAAATTGGTACGCTCTTAGGATAAGTTTCGTTATCGGTCTGAATCCTGCCGAGAAGCATTGAGTCGCCTGCGTCAATCGATTCCAATGATGACCCAATCACTCATTGCGTGATTGACAAACTGAGATGAATACTACAGAATCGGATTGAAATCGCGGGTGCATAGTTATTCTATCCTTCTCAATGCTCACAATCAGTATTCAACTCCTCTAGGATTCATATATTTCAATCAGATTCAATACTGCTGAGCAGGATTGGAACTGCCTGAAGATGAGTTTTGCTATGGGTCTGAATCCTCCCAGGCAGCATTGAGTCGCCTGCGTCAATCGATTCCAATGATGACCCAATCACTCATTGCGTGATTGACCAATCGAGATGAATACTACAGAATAGAATTGGAATCGTGGGTGCATGGTTATCCTATCCTTCTCAATACTCACAATCAGTATTCGACTCCTCTAGATATCATATATTTCAATCGAATTCAATACTGCTGAGCAAGACTGGTATGGACTGAGGATAAGTTTCGCTATCGGTCTGAATCCTGCCAGGCAGCATTGAGTCGACTGCGTCAATCGATTCCAATGATGACCCAATCACTCATTGCGTGATTGACCAATCGAGATGAATATTACAGAATCAAATTGAAATCGTGGGTGCATGGTTATTCTATCCCTCTCAATACTCACGATCAGTATTGAACTCCTCTAGATTTCATGTATCTCAATCGAATTCAATACTGCTGAGCAGGATTGGAACGGCCTGAAGATGAGTTTTGCTGTCGGTCTGGATACTGCGAGGCATTATTGAGTCGACTGCGTTATCCGATTCTCATGATGACCCAATCACTCTTCGCGTCATTGACTAATCGAGCTGAATACTATAGGATGGAATACAGATCGTGGAAACATGGTCTCGTTCCTCCTCAGTACTTACAATCGGTATTGAACTCCTCTGAATTCCATGTATTCCAATCGAATTCTATACTGCTGAGCAGGATTGGTACGCTCTGAGGATAAGTTTCGCTATTGGTCTGAATCCTCCCGGGCAGCATTGAGTCGACTGCGTCAATCGATTTCAATGATGACCCTATCACTCATTGCATGATTGACCAATTGAGATGAATACTACGGGATCGGGTTGGAATTGCGGGTACGTGGTTATCCTATCCTCCTCAATACTCACAATCAGTATTCGACTCCTCTAGATATCATATATTTCAATCGAATTCAATACTGCTGAGCGGGATTGATGAGGCCTGAGGATGAGTTATGCCATCGATCTAATTCCTGCCAGGCAGAATTGAATTGACTGCCTCAATCGATCTCAATGATGACCGAATCAGTCATTGCGTGATTGACCAATCAAGATGAATACCACTGAATCGAATTGAAATCGTGGGTGCATGGATATCCTATCCTCCTCAATACTCACAATCAGTATTGAACTCCTCTAGACTTCATATATTTGAATCGGATTCAATACTGCTGAGAAGGATTGGTACGGACTGAAGATGAGTTTAGCTATCGGTCTGAGTCATGCCAGGCAGCATTGAATTGACTGCGTCAATCGATTTCAATGATGACCCAATGACTCTTCGCGTCATTGACTAATCGAGATGAATACTACAGAATCGAATTGAAATCGTGGGTGCATGGTTATTCTATCCCTCTCAATACTCACAATCAGTATTGAACTCTTCCTGATTCATATATTTGAATCGAATTCAATACTGCTGGGCAGAATTGGAACGGCCTGAAGATGAGTTTTGCTATTAGTCAGGTGAATGGATTATAAGGTCTGCAATGCTGATAATCAGAATTGAAATCGATTGGGGCGAATTGAGATCTCGATGTTCCCAATACTGGAAGACGGTACTGGAATCGATTGGGGCAATTAGGATCTCAAGTTCTCGATACTAACAATCATCATTCAGGTATATTGACGTGGATAGAATGTACGGTCTCCAATGTTAGAGGTCAGTACTTGGATCTAATGAGGCAGATAGGACTCCCCATTCCCAATCTGATACACAGCATCCGAATCGATTCGGGCGAATGAGTTATAAGGTCTGCAATGCTGAAAATCAGTATTGAGATTGATTGAAGCGGATTGAGATCTCGGCTTTTTCAATCCTGGGAAACAGTATTGGAATCGACTGAGGCAGATAGGATTCCAAGTCTTCACTACTGATGTTCAGCATTCAGATCGATTTAGGTGAATATGATATAAGGTCTGCAATGCTGAAAGTCAGTATTGAGATTGATTAAAGCGTATTCAGATCTCGATGTTCCCGATATTGAAAAAATAGTACCGGAATCGATTGGGGCAGATAAGATCTTAAGTCCTCAATACTGATATTCAGCATTCGATTCGATTCAGGTTAATATGATATGAGATCTGCAATGCTGGAATTCAGTATTGAGATCGATTGAAGCAGACTGAGTCTCGATGTTCCCAATACTGAGGAACAGTACTGGAATTGATTGGGGCAGATAGGAATCCAAGTCCTCAATACTGATATTCAGCATTCAATCCGACCCAGATAAATATGATACAAGGTCTCCAATGCTGAAAAGCAGTATTGAGATCGATTGAAGCGTATTGAGAATCCGATATTCCCAATACTGAAGGACAGTACTGGAACCGATCGGGGCAGATAGGATTTCAAGTCCTGAATACTGATATTCAGCATTCAATTCGATTCAGGTAAATATGATACGAGGTCAGATGCTGTATGTCAGTATTCAGATCGATTCAAGCCGATCGAGATCCCGATGTTCCCAATACTGGAAAACAGTACTGGAATCGATTGGGGCAGATAAGATTCCAAGTCCTCAATGCTGATAATCAGCATTCAATTCGATTCAGATAAATGTGATATGAGGTCTGCAATGCTGAAAGTCGGTTTTGAGATCGATTGAAGCTGATTAAGATCTCGATGATTCCAATCCTGAGAAACAGTACTGGAAACGATTGAGGCAGATAGGAATCCAAGTCCTCAATCCTAATATTCAGCATTCAACCCGTCCCAGGCAAATATGATATAAGGCCTTCAATGCTGAAAAGCAGTATCGAGATCAATTGAAGTGGATTGAGATAGCGATCTACCCAATACTGAGAGACAGTACTGAAATCGATTCAGGTGATTAGGATATAAAGGCTATGATACTCACAGTCAGTATTGAGATCGATTAAAGTGGATTGAGATCTCGATGTTCCCAATACTGGAAAACAGTACTGGAATTGATTGGGGCGGATAGGATTTCAATTCCTGAATACTGATATCCAGCATCTACTTCGATTCAGGTAAATAGGATATAAGATCTGCAATGCTGAAATTCAGTATTGAGATCGATTGGAGCAGACTGAGTCTCGATGTTCCCAATACTGAGGAACAGTACTGGAATCGATAGGGGCAGATAGGATTTCAAGTCCTCAATACTGATATCCAGCATTCAATCCGATTCAGGTAAATGGGATATAAGGTTTCCGATGCTGAAAATCAGTATTGAGATCGATTGAAACTGATTAAGATCTCGATGTAACCAATACTGAAAAACAGTACTGGAATCGATTGGGGCAGATCGGATTTCAAGTGCTCAATACTGATATCCAGCATTAAAAACCTTATATCCTATCTACAGATTCGAGTAGATAGGATATAAGGTTTTTAATGCTTACTTTTAGTACTGAGATCGATTGAAGTGGATTGAGATAGCGATTTACCCAATACTGAGAGACAGTACTGGAATTGATTCAGGTTATCGGGATATAAGGGCTCCAATACTCACAGTCAGTATTGAGATCGATTAAAGTGGGTTGAGATCTCGATGTTCCTAATACTAGAAAACAGTACTGAAATCGACTGGGGCAGATAGGATATCAAGTCCTCAATACTGATATTCAGCATTTAAATCGATTAAAGACGATGAATAAACTCGTCAATGCTCATAATCAGTATTGGGACCGATTGACCTTGTGTGAGTTATTGACATTCCCGTTCCTGGAAGTTAGTATTGGGATCGATTGAGGCCGATAGAATTCGAGTGGCTGACGCTAGGCGGCGTTTCGATGACCATCTCAGTTTGCATCCAAATATCATGGGATTGCTTCCTCGCAAGCGACGAACCATCTCTCCTGTTCCTATATAAGACTGATGAGTGACAAAACCTCCAAATAGCGTTTAATGCGATGATATGTTGATGCGATCATGACTAGAATAAGTATTGGATTGTATTGAAACCTCAGCTGTAATGTGAGTGATGTATATGGGTCATTCTGGACCAAAGTGAACATTTTGAAAATCGTCGAAATTTGAAAATGCCCCAAACATTTTTTCTCTGTTAGTACTACTAGAATATAGTTGAAAAAAAATTTTTCGGATTTTTTTGGGTTCCATGGCGGGCCCTACGAATTTTCCAAGTCCCATTTTTGAGCAGTTTTTCGACTATTTTTTGCTATCTTGGAAAATTCGTAGCTCGGACCCAAATGCATCTTTTTCATCCTAGCTGGGCGCATTCTTTTGGTATCACGTACAGTTTTGAGGAAGAAATTGACCGGTCCAAAAAATTGATATCTGGTAGGTCCCACGGTTGCATCACAAAAGGCCCAAAAATACGACTTTGCACCTTCTTTGAAGGCGTATAGGTCAAAATGGAAGCCTCGTAGCAAAATTTTGCAGGAGAAAGAACTTGTAGGCCTTGGAAAAACCTTCAATTTCCTCTTTGGAACGTGTCATTATCTTATCTCACGTACGATCTACAGCCGATTTAAGTTGGGCGTTTTTGTAAAAACGTTAAACTTCAAGCCCAATTTAAAAGAATCGTTTATTTTTTATCGACCCCAAACCTATGAGAAAATGTTCTTTCAGGTGTCTATTTGGAGGCCCAACAATAATTTGGTTGTTTCTTCAGAATCCCGATTTTATACGAGCTATTAAAAACAGTCGAAAATACCGAAAACCGTGTCGAATTCGGGCCTTATCATGGAGCTTCGTGGACTGGGTCTTCCCTTGCTCTCGATTTGTGGACTCTAGTTATACAGTACTCGGCATAAAATATTGTGGAAGATGAGACCGAGAGCTGAAAAATGGCCTCTCGTGCGATGTTTCACGATGGAACCGTCCAAAACTAGAGTAAATTGAGAAAATACAAGATAAATCGAAGAAATCGATTGTGATGCATCTCTCACTTAACAAGCCCGTGCTCACTAGCCCAACCGGCCGCTTCGGCACTCCGCGTATGCTCCGCACTGCATGCCATCCTCCGTTCGTGCGGAAGTGATGAGTGATATTAACAGCTGATGCAGTATTGTCAGGTATTATCCAGTATAGACAGAGATAAGAAGGTTCTCTAATCTCCGTTATAGACTGTAGACTGTACGAGGTTTCGGTTGTTAGTGACCACCACGGAAAAATTGTATGTGTCAGTCAGCGTCCCGATCAGAAATTTTGATACCTTCCCCGCGGGGTTTGCCCCGAAGATGGGCCAAATGTATTGTGAAGCATATGAAGTGTAACGCCTTCCCCGCGGGGCACCCGCGAGGTATCATCGGGGCAATATTTGCGCGAAATTAGTGTAGTTTCTGTTGAGACCTTTAAAATAATTTCGGATATGTTTGTAATGTTATCACTATTATGTGATTGTTTAAATAAAGTATGTTTAAGTAAAGTTTAAAATTCATTGAAAACCTGGGAAAGCCTCATAAGAGCTACTAATATCCAGCCTGTGTTTACTTCTACTGAAGGCAAATAGTCACTTGACTTTGCAGCGTGTGACGAAGAAATTGATTTTGCTAGACTGAGATTCGTGTGAAGAGTGAGTGGTGCTCATCAATGATATTAAAATACAGTATATAAAAAAAAGATACAGTATGTTCACGTTCAATGCCTCTGTTGAAATTTCCATCATACACCCACAGAAGTGAGGTTAACTCTTAGACACCATGCAGGAATGTTGTGAAAGTGATCAGATACTTTGCGGGGGCCCTGCGGGGAAGGCGTTACACTTCATATGCTTCACAATACATTTGCCCTAATACCCGCGATGTTCGGGGATGGTTCGGGGCAATTCCGCCATGGTTCGGGGCAAACCCCGCTGGGAAGTTAATGACGGTCAGCGGCCATTCGAGATCTCCCATCTCACTCGCACCTACTAGGTTATCCCATGAATGCGAGGGAGACGACAGATCTCGAACCGTCACTGACCGTCATCCCATTGCAGTTCACCTCATGGCGTAAAGATAACAAAAGTTATCTTCACGCCATGGTTCACCTTGTTCTCGAGTGTACCAAAATTCCTGATCGAGACGCTGACTGACACATACAATTTTTTCGTGGTGGTCACTAACAACCAAAACCTCGTACAGTGTACAGTCTATAACGGAGATTAGAGAACCTTCTTATCTCTGTCTATACTGGATAATACCTGACAATACTGCATCAGCTGTTGATATCACTTATCACTTCCGCATTAACGGAGGATGGCATGCAGTGCGGATCATACGCGGAGTGCCAAAGTGGCCGGTTCTCGATTTATCTTGTATTTACTCAATTTACTCTAGTTTTGGACGGTTCCATCGTAGAACATCGCACGAGAGGCCAATTTTTAGCTCTAGGTCTCATCTTCCACAATATTTTATGCCGAGTGCTGTATAATTAGGGCCTCGACAGAAAGTGCGCATTCGCTCATTTCCCCCCTTTTTCCCCTGTGGAAGTAGCGCCATTGCGCGCCCGTGGCGGCGACTGCAACTACAGGGCCTATGCTTATACACGGTGGAAAAAGTGGAGAAAAGAGCATTGCGCACTTTCTGTCGAGGCCCTTAGAGTCCACGAATCGAGAGCAAGGGAAGACCCAGTCCACGAAGCTTCATGATAATGCGAAAAGTTTGCATTGGTGAAGATTGGTCTATATTGTTCGAATCACGATTAACATCATTGATCGTTATTGAACTCCAATCTTCCTCAATCCTGAAAGTCATGTTTCAAATTTATCATAAGATTCTAGATTCAGAACGATTGGATATATCTCAATCGAATCCAATCGATTTTTTGCAGCAGGGATAGCGCGCGATCTGCGCGTTGATTCGCGATTTCATCGTTCCCTGCTCCGCGAACCTTGGGTTAGGTTAGCTTGTATATATCTAAGTTTTGCGGTTTTGTGGTTTGCTGCTGTATACATGATTGTTGTCAAATGAACATAAATAAATGTTTATTTGACAATCATGACCATGCTGTCATCCGGCGTGAGGTTGGCAAAAGCTGATGAAATATCTCCATCAGTGAGAGTTTCATCTCTTTATGATCAAATTATATTGACTGTCGTGATTCTGAATGTGACAGTGGAGCTTGCCAAAAAAATTGTTTCATTTTCCAGGGTCAAAGCCAATAATAGAGTGAAAAGAAGGATTTTTATGACTTCATGCTACTGCTTTTGGTTTTTGCAGTTAGAAGACTAGTGACTGAAGATTTTATGAAAAAAGTCTTCGGGCCACATGTCCTAGCTGATGAGGATATGTCAGTCCCATTTTTTTCCTTCAATGCTGTTTATTCTACCCTATCAGTCTTTTTAATGTTGTGTGGTTGGAGTTCAAATATAATATGATGTGGGGGCAAAAAGTAGTCAACGAGCTTCTGAATCCAGACTTGGGTTCATCTTTAGATTTCCCACGGATCACTCTAAAATGATTACCCAGCCTTTCACCATCATCATGGGCTAATAATGATCTGAATGATTATTTCTCATGTACAGGTAAATAATTCGACAATGCAGAAAGTATGCTTGATCGTGTTGTTTCTTGGAGGGTTTCCTGCCAAATTGTACTTTGAATCAGGGGTTTGATTGATTTCATCGAGTGTTTGGTTTAAAATGGCTAATAAAAAAATTAATGTGAGAATAAACTATTTGGGAGAAGGTGAGATTATGAAAACGATTTTGGAACAAAATGTAAAATGCAACATAACTCAGAGAACTAATCTTTTCCAAGAAATTGTTTTAGTCGGTTTCATTTGAACTAAGTTATTCAGACAAATTTTCAACTTGGGTGATGAGTGTCTTATCTGTCTTGGTGAGTTGAAGGATGGGAATTCTCCAAACATTTAAACCTTAGCAGAATGAAAATTTATGACACGCATTGAAATAAATTTGCAGAAAGTGAGTTATTTTTTCTCAACTCTTACACACGTCTTGGGATCAAAATACATAGACTTTTACTTGACTAGGTCATGTAAGATAAAGATTAACATTGATCTCTGATTGAAGCGCATGAAATGCACCTTAAATGCTCTAGTATTTGATACATTTGATACTCTTAAAAAAAACAACTACTCTCTATATATATGGAAGGAAAACGAGAAGAAAAGTGTAAATGATGCTTCAAAGTACAATTTGGCAGAAAACCCTCCAAGAAACAACACAATTAAGCATAGATTCTGCATCGTCGAATTACTTACCGGTACTGAAAGGTAATGTTCTATTCCGTGAAGCGAAATAATAACTGAAAATGAGTTCTCTATTTAAAATTTATTCAATTCGTTCGATAATAATATCGTCACTATAATTATATAGAGGATACGACGTTAAGTGAGGAAAGGTGGGGTAATTTTTAATCATAATGACATAATAAAAATGAATCAAATAAGTCCATTTATTCATGAAAATGACTCTAACATTATAAAAATAAATATCTTGAATCACGCAATGATAAATTTGTTAATCATGGCAGATTTATCACTTTGGCATGCGCTTTAACAATGAAAAATGCATAATATATTGTCCATGACTCACTATTTGCAGCGACGAACAATTGCCTATCTAACGAAAATGACTTTGAAGAATTACTATTGACTCGACAAATTTGATCTGAAAAAAATAAGTGCAAAGAAATTAATACAAAAATACTAGCTAAACCCGTAGCACATGGTAGCTGCATATAGCAGTGGCCGGTGTGCTATATAGAACATCAGGGCAGGTTGCTGCATATAGCAGTGGCCATTAGCCTGATGTCTATAATAGACGAGAAAAACTTGCCATTACCTGCAGAAGGCAGTATGGACTAATGAGCAGAGCTCTGACTCTGAGACTGCTGGAGACTTGAGTGACGATCGCTACCACAGAGCCCGGTAACCTTTCATATAGACGTATATTTTACATTAATGTACTCTGGGTAGCAATCTGTTGGCGGAATATCAACCACAGAAAATACAAAATCTGAATTAAGCGGGTGATTTGAATAGGTTATTACATATCTCAATCATAACGTAAATTTCCATAATTCAATATTGATGAGATTGATATCAGGATTTCTTCTTTCATGTTGCAACAGGTCTGGATCATTGACACGACGATCCAATATTATTCCCATGAGAAATCCTCATAAGAAAGTTCCATAGATTTGAACTTGGCGCCCTTGAGCATGCGCAGTATGATCAAGCAGTGTAGCCAATCAGAAGATGGCAATATACAGCAGACTACATCAAGATATCCAGTGTATCAATCATATGGTTTGTGGTTATGACAGGTGTTTGTTTAGTTCCAACAATCAGCTGGGTATTGTGAGTATTGCAAAATAATCATATACGAACAGCAGCAGTGGGTAAGTCGCCTGAAACATAATTCTACAAGCATGTGTAAACATATCATGGGTGTTAGTACTCATGGTATGATGTAATGTAAAATATGAGTGTTTTGGTGATGGATGTCGATGGGTGATTTCGGTAAATAACAAATAAACTATTGTTTTTGCATGATAGTAATGTTATATGGGTTGGTTACTAATAGTTCATGTAGTGCTGATGTCAGAAAACTTATTCTGTATGTGGTTTTACAGGAAGACTAGGTGCGTCAACTGGAAAGGATGGGATTCTAGGATTCAGAGGGAAAATTAGGTATGAACTTTTTACTATCTTTGACCATCCAGTGTAAATTTCTGTTTTACTATTTATATATGGACTTGCTCAACCATAAATGTTGAGTGAGTATAAAATATGATCAGCTGATGGCTGTCACATTATATGTGCAAGTACATGCACTAACAACTATTATGAATATGGTCAGAATCAATGAGACTGAATGAAATGGCTTTCGCATGAATTATTTTCTATTACTAATGTTTCTCCTCTGACTAATAAAGAATGAAATATATTATCATATACTAATTCATATTTTTGTTTCATGCTGCTGATACTACCTGATCCTGGTTCGGCTTCCTGACTACCTGCTAATTGCCGCAGTATCCTGCTTTTGCATTTGGATGTCATTCAACTGTCATCGATGGAACCATAAGATACACCAAGGAAGTACTATAGGATTGGGTAACTGTGTATCAGCCATGCTTCTAATATTAATTAGTGTTAGTCTACAAAAAAAGGATTGTTAATAACTAAGATCTTTGTTTTAGGTGCTGACCACTAGACCATCTAATAAACCTTAAATCAAACTCTAAATAAACAAAGTCCCATTCGCGTAACTAAGTTTTATGAAATAATTAAATGATATTCAAAATTGCCCAAACGTGAGCGTTGCACACTCCCCTTGAAGCTAGTATAATTTTCACGAATCATGAAAATTAGACTGAGTACACACAAGGGGCAATTTTGTTAATTCCACACTCAACTCCTCTGTAAGAATCGTAACATCTTAGGACCTTTCGCAATGTGGACTTGTGAAATTTGCAGAAGAACTATAATAAATCGTTCCAAATAGTATAGGACTGATGCCAATATAATATCCGAGAATTCTTGAATCGTTGATTTTCTTCTATACTTGAAATTTCTGATAGACTCATGAAATTCTTCAACCTGGGAACTGTTATCTTGTGATGCTCTTATTGATCCGGTTACATCCATTATTGTCAATTGTGATTCGACTTTGTGTCGATGATTGCGAGATTTGATAGCAAACGAACTACTTTCTTGTTTATTTTCCATCTCTGTAAAGTGTGCAACTAAATTAGTTGGTAAAGTCGACAAAGACAATGGAAAAAACTCTATTTGCTTAATATTATTTGCTCGTAACTGAAAATCACAAGTTGAACGGACTGGCAATGGCTCAAACGAGATGACAGTTCCCTTGTACCGGGTTGGAGACTCACATTTTGTTCTCAAAATTGTTGGTTTTTCGTATGAAGAATTTGTAATTAAGATACCGCTGAAACTTCGGTACGTATAAGGGTCTTTGAGAATTCTACCCAGAAAATTCATTGCTTCACCACTGGTTGTTACTAAAATTTTAGTCGAACAATTCTCAAATCTTAGGAAATCGACGTTGACTTTGAATTTCCAAGAATTTTTGACTTCGTCTCCGTGATTCGTCGGAATGACAAACTCATCAAAAGAACTACTAATCGTGAAAGGATTTTGTATCAAATTTTCATTTGAGGTTTCAAATTCCTCATCATAAATATCTTGGATTGAATTGATGCACAAACTTCTAAGTTGATCAAGTTCCTCGTTACTAATCGAAGAATTTTCATATTTCATTTCAATGAATTTACCATTTATTTCAAAAGAAAGTGTACTATTTTTAACGCTGATCTCAGTGTTCATCTCCTTCAAAGTCTCAATTCCAAGAATTGAATCACGAGCCAGTTTTGGGACGACAAAGAAATCAATTGGAGTTGGAGTCCCCTGGACCAGTACCGGGGCTCTGAACTGTTTTTCTAATTTTACTGATTTTTCACCGGTGAAGCCGGTTGCTTGTATACTAGTCAACGGTGAAGTTGGGAAATTGCGCCAATTTTCAAAGTTACTTTCATAAATTTCAACTGATATGCATGTGAGTTTACTTCCAGTATCAATTAAAGCTGTTAATTTGATTCCATCGATTGTAAGTTCGATTTCAGGACAATTACTAGGTACTATCTTTTATATCAGAGGGCTAAATGATTCTTCATCTAATAATACTTCACGTGGATTGGAAAAAATGACATTAATTGGAGAATTACCAGGAGAGATCTGTCCAACTACCGATTTCCTTTCGGGATACTCCTTAATCATAATTTCGTGAATATGTTCTGGAACAAAATTAGTCATCAGACCGCTAGCACGTTCGGTAAGTCCCCTTTCTGATAACCGAGTCATTATAGGTGGGACAATGAGTCGTCCATCGCCTTGACAATCGGTCCGTACGGGTCACTTCTTAATCGTAACTAGCTGGTCGCTTTCGTCTTGTTCCATCCCTGTACCCTCAGAAACATTTTCGGTTATAACCTTAGTCGGCTCCTCGGCGTCCGACTCAGAAATCTCCTGAATGTAAACTCTATTTTTCGTTGCTGGAGCGGTATGTTGCTCATCAGCAATAAAAGAAATTTGGTCTACCGGAATGGTCTGTTGTTCATCGGTAATCTGACCATGTTGAATTGTTTTTGTTCTCTTTTGAACTTGTTTCTGTTTAAACGCCTTACTTCTACTTTCGTTGCATTGAATTGTTTTGAATTGAAACTGGGAATATATAAATTATCATCTTGGCGTTCCTGAATCAATGCAACGACTCGTTGTTTTCCGAGTCGTTACTCTGATCCTCGGATTCATTTACATCAACTTCATCGACTACGTATACTTCAGGAATATTATTTACTTCATTATGATTTCAAACACTGTGAATCTCATTGGGCTTTTGTAAAAATTTCTTCGGAGTTGTTTCGTCGCGATTGACAAATGGCTTATTTTGAACCTGCCCATTATATGCTGGTGTTCTTTGCTGGAAACCAGACCCATTCTGGCTTGTTGAAGAGATATTCTCTTCTCTATTCCGATTCGGGGTACTTGAGCTACGTGGAGGCTGTGATCCGGATTCTTGTTTATGAGTGGATTGATTATTGGATGATTGCCTTCGATCAGGATCATTGAAGTTAACATAACGTGCATTTACTGAACTTGAATTTAATGATCTTGCATTATCAATCGTATCAAGTAAAATAATTAATTCATCAATTGAATTTAAATTTCTCATGAGGATCGTTTGCTGTATATTTTCATCAAAATGTTTCGAAAATCTTTGAATGATGGAGCGATCACTCGGAGCGTCACTCAATTGTTTCACTTCATTATAAATCCGCATTACATACTCGCTTCTACTATAGTTACCCTTAGCTTCATAAAACCCGAACTCTAACTTTCGGCGGATTCTATCTTGAATCATCCCGTTCCAATATTGAGCATCAAATTTGGTAGCAAACTGCTCAATAGTTGGAATACTATCTGCGACGTATTCCCACCGATTGCGAGCAGCACCTTTTGAAGACTGACCTATTAAGAGCCGTAGGACTTCATCACTTGAATTTAATAAACTAGCATACCGTGAAATATTGGCTAGGTAACGACAAGGGCGGTCATATGGGGCAGCACTGAATATGGGAATTTCGTGCTTCAATTTGGGTAAGACATTTGAATTAGGACTGATATCATTATAATTGCTACGTCGCAAAAGATTCTGTACTTGAGCCCGGTGATCTTCAACGCGTGACTCTAAATTTTCATGGCGTGGACTTAAATCTGATATAGCTTGAGTTTGTCATTGAGCTGTTCGTTCAAATGATTTCATAACTTGGCTATTCGACTGAATTTTATTTTGACAGGACTCGAGATTTTGGGACAAATATTCTATATCCTTATCATGCTCATTTAATTTCTTACCGTGACGGGAAACTGTATTTGAGAACTGGGAATTCAACAGTTCTAATTGGTACACATCTCATTAAGTGCTTGGATTCGTTCATCGTGATCATCTACTTGCCGTTTAGAAAATTGTTCGCAAGCTCTAAATTCTCGAAAACCGTGCCGAACCTCATCTTCGAATGATAGTGGCTGTGGTTCGTCACCACCAGCTTCAGATCGAGTTTCCGCGAAATCAACGTCGAGATTGCAAGCACCGAGACGCGGGTTTGCTGCACTATTTTCGAGTGACCTACGAATGCCCTCTTGTAACTCGATCGATACGTTGGGATCAACAGGAATCGTTCGACGAGTGTTAGAACGCGTTGACATCGTACGCGGCAAACCCTGTCCCCTTGCCCCTCGTCCACGTCTAGCTCCGCCCCTTTGCGAAGGATTGGCTGGGCCCGGAAGATGTGATTGCTCGTCTCCCGAGTGGTCTGACATGATTATGATGGATGATGAAACTACTAAAACAATATCACTGAGTGAGAAAAAGTTATTAACGAGAGAATGTTAACCCTCTTCCCTCAACGTCGTTCCCCAAAAGGAGTGCCAATGAAAGGTAATGTTCTATTCCGTGAAGCGGAATAAAAACTGAAAATGAGTTCTCTATTTAAAATTTATTCAATTCGTTCGATAATAATATCGTCACTATAAATATATAGAGGATACGACGTTGAGTGAGGAAAGGTGGGGTAATTTTTAATCATAATTACACAATAAAAATGAAATCAATAAGTCCATTTATTCATGAAAATGACTCTAACATTATGAAAATAAATATCTTTAATCACGCAGTGATAAATTTGTTAATTGTGACCGATTTATCACGTTGGCATGCGCTTTAACAATGAAAAATGCATAATATATTGGCCATGACTCACTATTTGCAGCGACGAACAATTGCCTATCTAACAAGAATGACTTTGAAGAATCACTATTGACTCGACAAATTTGATCTGAAGAAAAATAAGTGCAAAGAAATTAATGAAAAAATACTAGCTTAATCCGTAGCACATGGTAGCTGCATATATCAGTGGCTGGTGTGCTATATAGAACATCAGGGCAGGTTGCTGCATATAGCAGTGGCCATCCCTACTGAAAGAGGCCGAGTCGGTGACCGAGATGGTTGACCGAGTCGGTGTACGGAGTCGTTGACTGTTTCAGTTTCCCGACTCGGTCACTTCGCATGAAATGGCCCCAAATGCCACGAAACGAACAATAAATGATAAATTATCGTCAGAGGTTAATAGAAAAATTAAAAAAAAATAGAAAGAAACATGCCCGGCTTTTTTCACAATTTTGATGCGAGTGGGGTTCGAACCTGCAATCTCTTGATTACGAGTCCAAGCACATGTGCCCGGGGCCAGCGAGATATGTTACGAGAGAGGGCTTAGTGAGCGTACTTGGAGTGTGACTCATAGGAAGTACCTAAGATCTGTTTATCATCAGTTTTATCATGAGCTGATCATAAACTCTGGCACCAGAGCACTGAGTCAAGCCGTAGCTAGGATGGGACTTGGAATATTTCTAGATCTGGCTGCTTGACCGAGTCGGTTGACCGACTCGGTCAACCGAATTCAAATTTTCACGAGACAGCAACACGCATAGGACTTGGAAATTTCCCAGATTTGGCTGATTAACTACCGACACGGTACACCGACTCGGCCAACCGAATCCAAATTTTCACGGGAAAGTAACACCGAGTCGGTTAACCAGTCAAATTTTGAAAATTTTCCTAGTTTTATGCGTGTTGCTTTCCCGCGAAAATTTGAATTCGGTTGACCGAGTCGGTCAACCGACTCAGTCAAGCAGCCAGATCTAGAAATATTCCAAGTCCCATCCTAGCTACGGCTTGACTCAGTGCTCTGGCGCCAGAGTTTATGATCAACTCATGATGAAACTGATGATAAACAGATCTTAGGTACTTCCTATGAGTCACACTCCGAGTACGCTCACTAAGCCCTCTCTCGTAACATGTCTCGCTGGCCCCGGGCACATGTGCTTGGACTCGTAATCAAGAGATTGCAGGTTCAAACCCCACTCGCGTCGAAAATTGTGAAAATAGCCGGGCACGTTTTTTTCTATTTTTTTTTTTATTTTTCTATCAATCTCTGACGATAATTTATCATTTATTGTTCGTTTCGTGGCATTTGGGGCCATTCCATACGAAGTGACCGAGTCGGGAAACTGAAACAGTCACCGACTCCGTACACCGACTCGGTCAACCGTCTCGGTCACCGACTCGGCCTCTTTCAGTAGGGATCAGCCTGATGTCTATAATAGACGAAAAAAACTTGCCATTACCTGCAGAAGGCAGTATGGACTAATGAGCAAAGCTCTGACTCTGAGACTGCTGGAGACTTGAGTGACGATCGCTACCACAGAGCCCGGTAACCTTCCATATAGACGTATATTTTCCATGAATGTACTCTGGGTAGCCATCTGTTGGCGGAATATCAACCACGAGAGATACAAAATCAGAATTCAGCGGGTGATTTGAATGGATAATTACATATCTCAATCATAACGTGAATTTCCATGATGCAATATTGATGAGATCGATATTAGGATTTCTTCTTTCATGCTGCAACAGGTCTGGATCATTGACACGACGATCCAATGTTATTCCCATAAGAAATCCTCATAAGAAAGTTCCATAGATTTGAACTTGGCGCCCTTGAGCATGCGCAGTATGATTAAGCAGTGTAGCCAATCAGAAGATGGAAATATACAGCAGACTACATCAAGATATCCAGTGTAACAATCATATGCTTTGTGGTCATGACAGGTGTTTGTTTACTTCCAACAATCAGCTGGGTATTGTGAGTATTGCAAAATAATCATGAACGAACAGCAGCAGTGGGTGAGTCGCCTGAAACATAATTCTACAAGCATGTGTAAGCATATCATGGGTGTTAGTACTCATGGTATGATGTAATGTAAAATATTAGTGTTTTGGTGATGGATGTTGATGGGTGATTTTGGTAAATAACAATTAACTATTGTTTTTGCATGATAGTAATGTTATATGGGTTGGTTACTAATAGTTCATGTAGTGCTGATGTCAGAAAACTTATTCTGTATGTGGTTTTACAGGAAAACTAGGCGCGGCAACTGGAAAGGATGGGATTCTAGGATTCAGAGGGAAAATCAGGTATGGATTTTCTACTATCTTTGACCATTCAGTGTAAATTTCTGTTTTGCTATTTATATATGGACTTGCTCAACCATAAACGTTGAGTGAGTATAAAATATGATCAGCTGATGGCTGTCACATTATATGTGCAAGTATATGCACTAACAACTATTATGAATATGGTCAGAATCAATGAGACTGAATGAAATGGCTTTCGCATGAATTCTTTTCTATTACTAATGTTTCTTTTCTTACTAATAAAGAATGAAATATATCATCATATACTAATTCATGTTTCTGTTTCATGCTGCTGATACTACCTGATCCTGGTTTGGCTTCCTGACTACCTGCTAATTGCTCCAGTATCCTGCTTTTGCATTTGGATGTCATTCAACTGTCATCGATGGAACCATAAAATACACCAAGGAAGTACTATAGGATTGGGTGACTATGTATCAGCCATGCTTCTAATATTAATTAGTGTTAGTTTACAAAAAAAGGATTGTTAATAACTAAGATATCTGTTTTGGGTGCTGACCACTAGACCATCTAATAAACCTTAAATCAAACTCTAAATGAACAAAGTTCTATTCGCGTAACTACTTTTTATGAAATATTCAAATAATATTCAAAATTGCCCAAACGTGAGCGTTGCAGTACATGAAAAAAAATCATTCAAGTCATCATTAGCCAATCGATGATGGTGAAAGGCTGGGTAATCTTTCCAGAGTGACCAGTGGGAAATCCAGAGATGAACCCAAGTCTGGATCCAGAAGCTCGTTGATTTCTTTTTGACCACACATCATATTAAATCTGAACTCCAACCACACAACATTAAAAAGATACTGATAGGGTAGAACAAACAGCATTGAAGGAAATAAAATTGAATTGTAATATCCTCATCAGCTAGACATGTGGCCCGAAGACTTTTTTCCATAAAATCTTCAGAGTCAATAGTCTTCTAACTGCAGAAACCATAAGCAGTAGCATAGTGTCATGAAAATCCTCCTTTTTACTCTGTTATTGGCTTTGAACCTGGGAAATGAAGCATTTTTTTGCGAGCTCCACTCCTACACAGCATGGAAATATTTCAAAGAACGATTCAGGGAAATATTTCATTGCAATCTCCCGGGAATCTTGCAGGGATATTGCAGGAGATATTTCAAAATGTTCCGTGGTAATATTCCAGAGAAAGCTTCCCGGAAGCTCCCGTAGATATTTTAGAGAATCTTACACTCAATCTTTCAGTAACCTTGCACTGAAATATTTCTGAAAGATTCACGAAAGCTTTTTGAAAATTCCTAGAAACAATTCACTGAAATATTTCTGGAAGATTATCGAAAGATTTCTGAGAGATGTAAGTGCAATATTTTGGGGAGAAGTTTTGGAGGAGTTACGAAAGCCTCTTGTAAGGTTCCACTGCTATGGGGAGAATCTCCTGGAAATGTTTCACCGATATTGAGTATAATATTTCATCAGGACGAGGCCCCAAAATTTTCTGGAGGGTTTGCTAGCTTCTACGAAGGGCTACATTTTGAGACCAGTTCCAAATAACATCGTGCTTGCAGTTCTTTCAGGCTGGGAAATCTTCAAAAATTCTATGATGGATTTTCAAAACTCACCGCGTTCTGATACTCTATATGGAGCACTTTGTGGCTGTGAGTTATCTTTCCAACTCACGATAGGAAACGTACCACTTAAATTGAGCTTGGAGAATCAATTTGATTCTGGTTTTCATTGAATCAATAGATTTCGGGAACATTTCAAGGAATTCCTCTATAAGTAACCTCTCTGCCACTCAATTGCACCTAATGAAATTGAAAAATTTCTGAATACCTTCTAAAAGATTCCAAAAATATTTCTAGGAATTATTCCACCGGTTATCTTTCAGAAACGTTGCACTGAAATATTGTTGAAATCTTTACGAAAGCTTTCTGGAAGATTTCAATGCAATATTCTTAGGAAGAATCTCCGCGAAATTTTTATACGATATTGGGATCAATGGAATATTTCATTACAATCTCCCAGGAATCTTGCAGGGATATTGCAGGTAATATTTCAAAATGTTCTGTGGCATTATCCCAGAGAAAGCTTTCTGGAAGCTCCCGTAGATATTTCGAAGAATCTTACACGCAATCTTTTGGAAACCTTGCACTGGAATATTTCAGAAAGATTCACGAAAGCTCTCTGGAAGATTTCTTGGAACAATTCACTGAAATATTTCTGGAGAATTTACAAGCCTCCGCTGTGATATAGGCTCATTGAATTCCTAACTTGTTTGAATCTCTTTTGAATTCAGGCTAATCACGAGTCGTCACATATAAATAAAGCCATCATAATAATAGGTTTGTGGAAGCTCTCTGACTGATTCCGTACGTATTCCTTGGGAACATTCCACAGGTAATCTCCCAGGAATCTTGCACTGAGATATTGTTGATAGATTCTCGCAAGCTCCCTAAAATCTTTCAGAGCAAAACTATGTAACGGGGTACTGCATATTAATACCGAAAACCGTTGCAACCGAGGTAACAACATATGTTAAAGTATTGCGAGGAGTAATTCTTAACGCCTTGAATCTGTGGGATATGACACATAAATATTGCGGTGGAACATCCTGGGAATCTTTCAGTAACATTGCAGTGAAAGATCGTAGGAATCTTTCAGGAACATTGCAGTGAAATGTTGTAGGAATCTTCCAGGAACATTGCAGTGAAAGATTGTAGGAATCTTCCAGGAATATTTCATTGGAAGATTCTGTTCCCGATAGATGTCGCATAACACACTTTAGTTCTCAAATTCCGTTCTCATAGATTATATGGTTTTTGGGAAACTATCTATCAGGAAATTTGATGGTAGTATTAATTGATCTGTCATGTGTGATAACATACCCAGGACCAGCTATGCATAATAGTCTGTAGATGATACGTGAGGATTATTTGAAGATGCGTAGAGGCTTTCTCGCAAGCGTTCACAATAGACGCTGGTTAGTATATAAGACAGGAGGACGGCTTATCGGTTAGGTGTCGCGTACATCGAAAAGTTCATAAAACCTGGATGGATCCAACGTGAAGCTTTGGATTCAACGTCACAATGGAGTTGAAGTACGAGTCAGAATGATGAAGTCATGCATTAGAATGATTAGAAAACTTATCAAGCAAAATATGGATTCTGTTCGAATTCATAGTTCATAAGAATGAAAATATTTCTATGTTATACATCTAACTTATATTTTTATTGTGAGTACGGCCTTCAAACTCAATTTCTTATTATTGTTGAAAGTCATCAAATTTTAGTTGGTACGGCCCTGTATATGGCACGTGACCCCCTCTATAGCATCATCGCGTCAAGATTCTGCCATCGTTGCCCCTCTCGCTCTCTTGCCCGTCGACCGTGGCCGTGCTCACAAGTAGCAATGTGACCCATCCATCATTTACAAAAATACCATTAAAAGTGCCTAGTTTAAATTGAAAAAAAAATACCATTAAAAGTGCCTCGTTTGAATTGACACGCATGTGTTGTTTTTTCACATGCCTTCCACCACTAACATTTTGGTCCTTCGAGCCGCATCAGTGCAGTGAAAAACTGGAAAGTGCAGTGATCGCGTGTGAAGCGTGCGTGCTCCGAAGTTCCGGTCGCGCCGCCATTTTAGCCCCGCTACAGCATCGTCCTGTTATGCATGCGGTCGAGCTAAACTCGAGGTGTTTCGCACTCGAATATACGCGAGTGCACTAAAACTGTGTCCACTAAGTGAAGTGTAGCAAAACCGGCGATGCACGTGTGTCCCGCTGCGATCCTGCATCTTAGCGGGTGAGCTAAAATTTTGCATCGACCGGCTATCGCACCAGTGCACGTGCTGTGTGAAATTAATCACTCTGAGCCAGTATATTGGCACGAGGCAAGCGCGAGTGCGCTTTCTCTTCAACCATCGTCAACGAACGGCTACGGGTACCCCAGCTGATGTCATCAAACCGGCACTCAACGTGGGCATACCTGGAGGTCATCTCCAAGAACAGTGGGCGCGCTGGATAGTCGCAGTCTACCTTACCAACCGATCATCGCCAAGCCGGCAGTAGTTTTCGCAGCTGCCGTAAGTGGGTCCTGGCGCTGAGGTGCCTAGTTGATGCATCGGTACGACCAGCTGACATCTGCAACAGTATGTGGCGTCCGCCTACAAGTGTGCGCAAGCTTTCAAGCGCATCGTCGCCGACCGTATGCATCGCGCAGTCATCAAACCAGTAAGATCGTTCTTTTTTTCATCTTACACATGCCAATGCCAGCGCCCTTATACATCGCACATTGCGCATGTACCATAGAAATGTACCTTTTCAGATATAGAAAGTGCTTATGTGCAGTTACGCTTGGCTGTTCTAATGTACATATATAGCAATCCCTGTACCTAGTTTCGACGCTGTTCTCGTCACTTCTTCTTGTGACTGATTAGTTCACGTACCTTATTGTACTGTTAAGGTTGACTTCATAATTCTTTTGAGTCAATTTGTACCTAGTTCCTAACCTCACTCTGATCATGGATGATCTTGTGGAAAAGCACCAAGTTACCCTCACTAAAATCAAGAATGGGTTTGCTAATTTCAAAAAGAAGAAGCAAACTATCGGCAATGTTCAGACTCGAGCGAGTAAAGTTGATGAGTATTGGGCAACCATTCAAGAGATCAATGATAAAATCATGGATCTCGAGGAAAGAGATGTTCAACACGCCTATTTCACTGAAAATTACCTAGACGAGTCAGAAGATGCCTACCTTGAAATAATGTCGAGTTTAATGAGTACATTCGCAATGCCAATCAACTTTCTGTCAAAACAATCACGGCAGGTATTACAATTACTCAAGTATTTGTGCCTGAGTTCCAAACTGCGCGTCTAGCCCCCATATACATTCCCAAGTTTGATGGCAACTATAAAGTCTGGCCTGAATTCCGTGATCTTTTTACTGCAACCGTAATTAATGGCAATAATGGTTATAGTGATGCAATCAAGTTTTATTACCTGAGATCTCATCTCACTGGTGATGCGGAGACGCTTATCCAAGGTATCACTCTTGATGAGGACAACTTTACGCGAGCCTGGGATGAGATGAAATATTTATACGAGAATAAACGTAGAATGGTGAATAACCAACTCAAAGAATTTTTTTCTCTTTCACCGCTCAAAAATGGATCAGCTGCTGAACTAAGAGCACTGATCAATGGCACAAATAACTCATTGATGGTTTTGTGTGCTCTGAACCGACCAACCGATAAATGGGATGATTCGATAGTATTCATCACCGCTAGCAGACTAGTAAACTGTGCGACTATGTTCTTCAATACAAGAACTATCAACATCAACAAGAATCTGAGTAGAGGAATCATCCCCTGATTTTTGGCATACATTCAAGAATACAGTTTTTGATATTTTGCTTAAAATGACAACATAGGCATGGCTCTCATATGCTTTCATCCGACATCTTTTGGAAACCTTCCAGCAGAAGTTTCGGGGAGCTGGTTTTATCGACACCTCCTGAAAACCTTTCCGAAACCTTTCAGTGAAAGTTTCGGAGCGCGGGTTCCATCGACAGCTTTCCAAAACCTTTCCGAAAACTTTCAGTAAAAGTTTTGGAGAGCGGGTGTTATCGACAGGTTTCCAAAACCTTTCCGAAACCTTTCAGTGAAAGTTTTGGAGAGCGGGTTTCATCGACACTTTTCGGGAACCTTTCAAAAACCTTCCAGGGAAAGTTTTGGGGAGCTGGTCTCATCGACACCTTTCGGAAACCTTTTAGGAATCTTTCTGTGAAAGTCTTAGAGAGCGGGTTCCATCGTCAGCTTTCCAGAACCTTTTCGAAACCTTTCAGGGAAAGTTTTGGGGAGCCGTTGCTATCGACAGCTTTCGGAAACATTTCAGAAACCTTTCAGTGAAAGTTTTGGAGAGCGAGTTCCATCGACAGCTTCCCAAAACCTTTCCGAAACCTTTCAGTGAAAGTTTTGGAGAGCGGGTTCCATCGACAGCTTTCCGTAACCTTTCCGAAACCTTTCAGTGAAAGTTTTGGAGAGCTGGTTTCATCGACACCTTTTGAAACCCTTTCAGAAATCTTTCAGCGAAAGTTTTGGGGAGCCGTTTTTTTGAGAGCTTTCGGAAACCTTTCAGAAACCTTCCAAGAAAAGTATCGAGCAACGAGTTTCGTTGGCACCTTTCAGAAACCTTTCAGTAAAAGTTTTGAGCAACGAGTTTTGTCAGCACCTTTCAGAAACCTTTCAGAAACATTTCAGCGAAAGTTTCGAGTAGCTGTTCGTTGGCTTTCCTTCAGAAACCTGTCAGTGACAATTGCTGGATCTCTTTCAAGAAAATTTTCACGGAGGTTTCCTTGTCGTAATCTTTCCGAAAATCCTGTAGGGAACTTTTCCTGAAAGGTGTTCAGCAACTTTCGTTGAAACCTTTCGAAAAGTTTAGTGGAAAGGGACATAGTTAACTTTCCGAAAGCTTTGTATGAAAGCTTTCGGAAAGGTTTCGAACCTTTCACTGAAAGCTTTCTGAAAGGTTTCGGAAAGGTTTCGATGCTGTCTGGGTGGGCGTGACTCGAACAACTTTACCGCTATGAAACACCTTTCAGTAGGTGCCTATAAGCATGCTTGTCAATTTCGAGAGTGTTTAGACTCGATTTCGGGGCTTGATTCCACTTTTCGTGAAGAAGGTGCGTCGAAATTTGATCCTGTATTCGAAAAAAGGGCGTAACTGCATTTTTTGAAATGGCTGTAAAATCCATGAAATCAATTCTAATTTCATGAGGCTTGCACTGATATTTTGAGAATGCTATCTTCTTTGAAATAAGTCGGGTCAACTCGTCCAAATACGCCTCTGGCGGTTTTTATTAAGTTTTTATTGATTTTCTCGAAATGACCTTTTTGTAGTCACGCCGTTTTTCCACGCGCCCCCTCAATTGTTATATGAGTTTCTGCAAGGATGCAATTTTCCTTGCTTAGATTTATTTTTCTAAAATGGTTATTCAATGGGTGAGTTGCTCTGGAGTGGGGATTGGAGGGTAATGCTCTTGCGCCAAAAAGAAAATCAAAATCTAGGTTGTGATTCAAGCCAAAACAAGAAAGAAAATATTTTTAGTGGCAACTGATAAAACGATTGAGTATTCGAGGGAAATCGAGAGTCTACGTAAATTAAGAAAATTCTTTGAATCCTCCTCGAAATTGCTAATTCTCTTGTTTGCCGACTCTTCGGCTCTCGTCCGCTTGGTCTCCGGTCAACACGGAAAGAAAAACTCCAAATTGTGTCACCCATGAGTCAAATCTTTCGAGATGAAACTGCAATCCATGCAGAAGGTACGAAACCTCATTGAGATCACACATCTACTCCCCATTATGATGGTCGTGTAGATTTGTGATCGGTTGTTGCTCAGGTCTTCATCAAAGACTTTTGTTTTCAATTATCGGGCTCACTTTCACCCGTTATTTCTATTTTATTCTCATCGATGGGCTTGCACGAATTCCTCATGCTTCCAAATTTATTACGGTGAATTTCCGAAACTAACATCCGCCATCACTCAATTTTCAGCTGCTCGTCGTATCGCTCTTGCATTACAACTTTCCAAAGTCATCTATTTCTTATTCAAAAACCTATCGCTTTGCTCGAAAAATCAAATCCACCCTCGTTACAATTTCCAACGATTCCCTCTCACGGATTTGCGTACCGTCGTGCCTGGGCATATTCCTGATTAGTCGAACAAAGGCGATTTGTTCAAGGTACACTGCGTACTTAGACCGGTAACGATTTCGCACTTTTCCAACGATTCAGATGATACGTCCGACCCATCGGCTCTCACTCCGATGATCAGTCGTGCATTAGTTCGCGTACTGGGGACCACGTCGAAATGATCTTTTCCTACGCTCCTACGGCCCTTGATTTCCACAAACGACCCGTACTTGATATAATACCAGGGTCACGAACGACTGTAGCAACTTCAAACTGAGCTGTCGATCGGTAGTTACATGTGATCCATTAACGGAACTTTCAAGGTTATATAACTGAAAACATGTTATAGAAATCGTGCGTGCCCGAAGCCGCACTTATAAATGTTATTTTGAATATATCTTGATCAATTGAAAATTTATCGCGTTGGAATCATGCCTCTTTTACCCATTGCGAAAAGGGATATTTTCTCAAGTAACCCGCTCACATGGTGGAGTTGGTACTCGAACTTTATTTCTCTTTCTCCACCGTTCCTTCCGTTTCGTCGCTCGATGCAACTGTCTGCAGAGAGAACATCTTGGAACATTCGATCGAGTGGCGATGGGTTAGGAATATTTCTACAATGATCGCCACTGGACTGAGTAATTCTCGATTGACTGTCCCCCGGCGCAAGAAGTGCTTCACTTCTCACCGAACGCGAAAATACGCGTGATTCGAACGAATTTTCTTCGAAGCTCAATTTTTCGTGGAACTCGTCCTGAATAGGAAACGGCGACACATAGCTCATCTATGTTAACGGATCTTTGACCGAAACTTTGACATGTATATAGGCTCTAAACGTGTCATCCGGCCTTTGAGTCGACGATGACATTTTGTTGTATCCCTCGACCCCGAACAACAGAAAATGAAACAGCAAATGTATCTCGTCACACTCTATACAAAATTCCTCAAACCACCTCAACCTAATCCAATGAGAGCCCCACGTTGGGCGCCAAATGCAAGGATGCAATTTTCCTTGCTTAGATTTATTTTTCTAAAATTGTTATACTTCATTCAAAATTGAGTGTACGTCGGCTTGACGTGACTTACCTTGCCATTGAACTCAGAATTCTTTCGAATTCTATCAATATTATGTGAAGAAATTTATATTCATATCGAACCATCAAGTTATTTTGGTTTTGACTCATTAAATTATCACAATTTTGATTGTATGAATATTCTACAGCGAATACACGCTAACATATAATTTGCAAAAGAGATGAAATCATGAAAGGAGAATATTTAATGAATTCAATAATAAGGTCAGCAAAATACTCTCACTTTTTGAGAGAAAATTCATTATGTGTGGTTTTCGACTCTCATTGGGGATAGACATTTGGGAGGGTCAAGAAATAATCACAAGCATAAATGCGAATTGCATTTAATCACTGTTTATTTAGAAATTCATCACTCAAATTAGCGTATTTTTAGACATGTAAACGGGCATTCATTTTGACCGTCAATCAATTCACTTGATAATATATGAAAAGAGAACCACTGATTTTACAATACTCAAAGTATTATATTACGAAAGATCACTACTAGAATTTTTACTGATACATCGACACTTGTAACAGAACGGAGAAGAATAACGACCATTAATTCAAAGAATTTAACTCTTATCTGAAAAACGAACGTCACTTCAAAAGAATATAAGACGCCCGAAATCGTCAAATAAATATTAGCAATAACAATTTCAAAATAGCGGGAAAAAAATCGCACGGTCGACCTTCAAACCGAAAAGGGTTGACGCGACGCGGTAGAGAATTCATCCGCCTGTAAGAAAATTGTTTATACGTATATATCACACAAAACTTCCCCACGGGCGCAGCGATTCCGATTCTTAGAAAACTACTATAACGGGGCATGTATTAGATTTAGAGAAATCCGCGCGCCGCACACACAGAAATTTACTTGCGCGCGCGGGGGTGCATGCGCACTCGATTTTATAAAAAATAAAATTCGGGATAATCGTCAAGTGATGCGGTAGCAGGGCTCTACGTACATGACATTACGATGAAATCGACATCAGTACACGAGTCAAGCGTCTCCTCCGAAAGTCTATTCGGGAATATTCTCACCGCTAACACAATAGGATGAGAAGATCAATCACAGGCATTTCTAATCACATTACCGCTAGGGCCATGACTCGAATACAATTGCCTTTCTCGTCGATCAAAGATCTCGGAGGAACGTGATAGTTTGATCAAGGTAGGAAAAAAGGATGAGGTATTGGGCACCCGAATGCTACGATTTACCGGCGCACCTAGCTCCAGGCATCGGCGTGCTTTCTTTCGTCGCGGCCTTCTCTGATCACTAAAAGTGAGAGGGATAGGGTAACCCAGGAAAGGAAATGCATTTTATCATATAGCACTTGATAAGTTGGCACTCTACTTACGTCGACTTCTTGGCGATGCTCTTGCTACGTAGGGCACCATCAGGGCTGCAGCTCAGGAACACCGGTTGCAAAGAGCACGGTGAGTCGAGCCATCAAACTTCAAAAATGGATGAGTCCATTTTCTTCGACTTGAGAGTCGGACCCTGGAGAGCTTCCAGGTGTTGATCCTTGGATGAAATCGACAAGAATGCCGCTCCGCTGCAGCTTCCCCAAGCACATAAGCTCGGTTTCCGCGAATTAAGCTCCTCTCCCCCCACTCCTGGTACGCTCGACCAATCAGCGTCGAGGTCAAAGAAGAGCTTCGATTTTTCAAATTTCCAATTGTCGAGTGGTAGAGTAAAATTACTGAAAATAGTGATTTCCCCTCATATCGTAGTTGGAATACGGGATTAAAAACGTACATATTTACAAGTTATTATAATTAATTTAAATAAAATATGATACAAGTACTGTAGCACGTAATTTTCAAAGCGGCGCGCATCTGCGCACGCTGAAATAGCAGCCAAGTATGCTATACCGTCACTCAAAATGGCCGCCGCCAGCCCCTTGCAACAGGTTGTTTACACGGCTTCCTGGTGCTCACGCTACGTCGTGGAGTGGTGTTCGAGTGTTCCGGGTGTGTAATTGTGTGCTTTGGACCATTAGGAACTTGCACCATCGTCGCCGAGGCGTGACACGGAACGGGGCGTGAGCTGTGAGCTAGACAATCAGCGTCTACTCGAGCCAGCAAAACCGGGGTGTTTATATCGTGAGTAATTTTTTATTGATAATTTTGATTAACAATTATTGGTCGTAGCACCTGCGCTAGGCCTTTTTCTTCAACATAAGTACCCTGGGAAAACTGGGGAAGTCATACTCACAATGTATTCTGTGTTGCAACAGGACACTGTTTTACCATGCATTATTAGCATGGGCTGCATGTAAACAAAGATTAATTTTTTGATCAGTCCCATTAATTTGGGACTGGGTGTGTAACTTTTTGTACTTAAATGACTATAAAAAATCCAATCTTTTCAATGAACTAACCCACATGTAGCTAGCTTAATTATATCTAATATTTTCCTTGTTGCAGGTACTGCGGAAACTAAGAAACGGAGGCTGGGCTATACCTCGAACTTAGTCTGGTGGTGTTCAGAGGTGGGGTAATGAACTCCACTATTTTTACCTGTCTCCAGCAATGATGTGAGGCCTCTTTCATACCTATTTAGTGATATTTTATTTTGAATTGCCCATATTCACTATAGGGTACCTCTACTTGGAGTGGTCTGGGTTTCGGTTTTATAAGAAAGTCTCTTTCGGATTTGATCAGTATGAATGAAATAATATACCAAAATGATTCTAATCAACTTTGTGCTTTTTCTAGGTCTACCTGGATACTCAAGGAACACCAGTAGGGCAAGTCCAAATGTGGAAACCACCTCCAGGGGTGTACCAAGAGAATCCGTCATGGGGCAACCAACTTCAGAATTCAAGGTAAGACTTTTTCTTGAGCTGATATTACTTGAGTTTAATGGTTAATGATACTAATGAGAATGATTTCCCCTTTTAGGAAAATATAACCTAATTCACCCTTTTTTACAGATTATGGTCTTTGCCAATTTTGTGGCAAAGACTGAAATGAAAATAAGAGTCCTAATTCTTTTGATTCCTACAGGGCTTGGAAAACAAAACTAGGAAATGTTGGCCAATGGACCTGTTGGTCGACCAATGAAGAATTGACTGGCCTTCGTCGAGGGATCAAATAATCCAAAATCTGTGTGAGTTTATTATATCTCGCACAACCAAGGTATTTTGCCAATGAAATATTCTTAATTAATTTCCATGATTGAACTCAACTATTTGTTATCTTTTTCTTGAACTAATAGATTCCTTTTCTTTTTTTTCAGGACTTTGACCCTCATGGCTCAATTCGAAAAATTGATTGTTCAATTTCATAAAAAAAATCAATAAAAGCCAATCAAACAGAACAACTGATTATTGTTTTGTTATTTCATAATAACTTAACTTTTAAAAAAAGAAGATTTCATTCAGGTAAAAACATAATTGAATCTAACAAATTAGACTTCATAAGAATAATCTGAATTTTTAGAATTTTCTGAAGATTTTGAACCGTTGCATTTCCTCACGACTATGAGATATACAATATTCTTCAAGGTACATCATTTTCGGGAAAATAATTGTGAATAATGACAGCACGTATCCAAAATTTATAAGATAAAATATTTCCGGAATCTTGATGTTACCTATTAAATTTTACTCACAAGGGGAGGACCAGACCTTTGGACCACCAATCTTGTCCAAAATTTTTTCACAGTTTTGTAACACCTAGAATATGAAGAATCCAGAGCAACTCCGTCAAATGGGCCTACTGTTCAAAGTTACAGCCCATGACATTAACATTGCCCATATAGGCCCATGTTAGAAAGTGATATATATATAGATATACTGGCTACGCTAACATTTTTGTTTGTAGCTCTGGAGAGAAGGCCCATTTGACGGAGTTACTCTGGATTCTTCATATTTTAGGTGACACAAGACTGTAAAAAAATTTTGGAAAGGATTGGTGATCCAAAGTTCAGGTCCTCCTTAAGTGATATTGAAAATTTTACATTCCAAAAATGGATTTCGAATATTATTGTCAAGTTGCAGCATTTCTTACTTAAAAGATCAGTTTGAAATTCTCTTTGAATTGGGACTAATGTGACATCTCAATTTGGTCGTATTAATATTATATAACACAATCATACAACAATCATAAACACACACAATCACACGAATTCAGAAAACCCGTCAAGTCATCGGAACAGGGCCATAAGAAATTTACATTCCAGCGGGTTAGCGCAGAACCTGAAGAATGCGCCGGAACGTTCCAAAGGCCGATGGATCAGGGCGTAGCAGATGCATTATACAAGTGAACAAGAGATGACGTCACCATTCCCTATTCCCGATCCACTGCAGTGGATAATGCACTCGCTAACCACATGCAACCAAGAGATGGCAACACCAGGACCTTTTCAGGCTAAATTTTAACATAACACTTACCGACATAATTGGACAGAGGCCTAGTGCACGGGGCGCTAATGAGCCATTCAGTATTAGTACCTCGTGCGTAAAAAAAATCACAGTGAAATGGAACACCACCTCGATATCTTGAATACTAACTTCAAAATTCTCCTAGATAACAACTAGGAGGATGTGAGAATGGCTAAAGTGCTGTTCAATGCAGCCCGATAGGATCTCATTATGAAAATGAATAAATTGGAGAAATCAGTAGAATTATATAGGGCCTTCCTCAATTTGTATGACATTGAAGACAATGACGGCAGGGTGGACCTATTACTGCCTATCTCATCATCAACCACCCAAACCAAACAGAATACGACTACTAGCCCAACACAAACTTTTCAGGAAGTGCGGGATGCAAGTGTCTCTGTGAGGAATGTAATGGACTACATGATAAGCGAATCCTATACGCGTGGTATAAGAGCTTGCCACACAAGTGATAGTGAAATGAACTTTCCTTGTGAACCAGTGACAAGTCCAAGAAAAGCTGCCCATACCCTGAGCGGGTGTAACATGATGTTACAGGGTGCAACAGGTGGGGTATTGGCTACACCGCCACCTGCCCCCTCGCCACGTCGCTCGCCTGAGGATACTCCACAAGCGACCGCTGTAACACAAGCACGTGGTATGTTACACTCAATGAGCACGGCGTGCCTAGCTGACGACACAACCGGTATGTTACATACAATACCACCCATCTCTGCCCCCTCGCCAGGCTACCTGCTCGAGGAGATTCCCCAAACGTCCGCTGCGACAGACACACGTGGCAACGTGTTACACTCGGCGCGCGCAGCCAGCATAGCGGACGACACAGTGAGTATGTTACCCACAATACTTCCCATCATCGCCGCACCGCATGGCTCTCCGACAACTACGTCGAGTGTAACACCACCAAACAGAGAAGACCGTACCGATACGGATGCCCAAATGGCTCGGTCCCCAACGCAGGGCACAAGCGAACAACAAGCGCCACGAGTACCCTGTCTGCGAAGATTGAGTGATGTCCCTCTAACAGAGGCTCAATACATCATCTGCAAACCACACTCAAGCAATGAGAACACACCACAATATGGATTCATCACTATCAAAGATATTCCAGAATTAAAAGTCCACAATTCATCAATTCCGGACATCTTGCTTCCACCACACCCAGAGGGAAGGATGGATACTGATCCGCTTATCGTCGTGTCAGAAGAAATCGCAGCTCGCACTCAATCGCAAGGACCGGAAGATGAACCTAACGGGGCCATGGATAATAATCATAGCGATATTAGTGAACCAGAAACTACGACCTCCTACCTGTCATATGAAAGCTCTGAACAACAAAAGGCGGAAAGGAAGAAAGCAAATCAGAGGCGGAGAACTCAGAAAAATAGGGAGAATAAAAGGAGTGGAAAACTCAAAAGCCCCTGGTGTTATATGTGTAACCATCACCACGATAAACACCCAACGAGGTGGTTACCGTGCAAGGGCTGCGGTAAGAACCAAATTGAATATTCATGTATTAACAGATTCGGGGTTAGCGAATTCAAGTGTATGAAGTGTAAGACCGTAACAACAATAAACCTCGACAGAATAGCCACACATACGCCTCCATAGATACGCACACATACATGTGCACAACTTCACACATGCACTGGAAATTCCGAATATTCGCAAATGGTACAAACATCAAAGTCCCATCCATTAATTCACAAAAGCCTATTGTAGATCTGATCATCCACAGCTAGATAATTTGTTTTCGAGAGAACTTAGCACAAAAATATTTTCCCGAAACTTACATACATCGAAGTCTTATCCATTATTTCACAAAAACTGATTGTAGATTTGATCATTCACAGCTAGAATAATTTGTTTTCGAGAGAACTCAACATAATATTTTATATATGCTGAGAAATTTTCATTTTTACATAAATTTGAAGAAATATTCTATAGATATCATTTTCCAAATTCTGCCGCCCCGGTCACATTCTCGGGACGAGAATGGTCTGACAGGGGAAGTGTGGCGTTCCAGACGACGCAACAGTTGAAATAATATTTTTCAACATGGAGAAATATTATTTCGACTTGATCAGTAGAGAACGTATAAGCAGGTCAGTAGATCAGCAGAATCGAAGCATTAGCCAGTAACTGGATGTTACATATGTTACATGTAACATGTGTAACAGACCATGAGAGTTCAACAAAGAGCTATGCCAGCATTGTAACACATGTGTTACATGTGTTACAATCTTAAGTAGAACACTTTCGAAATCATTTTTTCAATCGAATCATCAAAATTAACTCGTGTCCGCACGTATAAATTGGAACAACATTCATTCTTCGATTTAGTCTGTGACAAAGCTCTGCCAGTAGTAGGCTGCGTGTGTCCCAAAGTCACTTAAACTCACCTAAGTGCGCGTAGAAAACGCACGATAAAGTCATATAGAAGTGCGGACTCGTAAGCTTGATTTGATCCCGTCGAAAAGTAGGCCGACGTTATCCGCCTCAGCTGCATAACGGCCAGCTACGAATTCTCCCTGCTCATACATTCTCGCCTTGAAGAATCATCATCTCTTCAAGTAGAATTGTAAGTGCGCTTAGATTAAGTCTCATCTGAATTGTACTTACATATGAAGTTCCATTTTATTCAAGATTTTATGATTTGATCTAAATAAATCTAAACTCAGTTTGAGAAACTCTATCTCATTCTTCTCCGGATAGCCAGCAATAATCAGATCTTTCATTTCAAAACTTCTTAAATTCAAATTGATTCATTCATTCATCCATTCAGAGGCTGTAAATCAGCTCTTTTGAAATCAATAAATTCGCTATTCTTCCAAAAAGCATTGATATAAAATATCCAAAGGAAATCAACGAGAAGTATACAGATACATACATAGATATATATATATATATATATATATACATATATATATCATCACATATCTGCACCAGAGGACGACCCAATCGGATAATATAGAATAGGTAAGTGCAACTGGGCAGTCCGCCCGTCAGCTGTTTCCAACGAACTCAAATATATTTGTTATCCCGAGCCCTCCGCTCGGGTCATAACAATTCTATAACGTTCCGACAACGACGAGGAAGGAATTCAAATTTTTTTCGATTGGAAATCCATGTAAAATGAGACAAGAATCACGAAAATTGGAAAAACTTAAAAAGCGCTAAATTCTCGTTTTCACGAGTACTTGGGGGTTGTTCTGGGGTGTGACCCGAACCATATCCCACGATGAAATTCATGGTTATATGGAGCCAGATTAAGAACCATCTCTAGGCCACCGTGCACTGTAAGCTCTCGACCGAGGAGCGGGTTCAGCCATGTGCTGGTTGCTGATCCCAGGCAGAGGTTGTTAGCAATGAGGTGTCATGATCGTCGGTTTGTCCCGGCAATGTCCGCCTTCAACGCCAGCAAACACTGCCGCCCACCCATGAGAGTGACCAGAGTAGAGCCAATGGGCAGCAACCTCGTACATGAATCGTGATAGTGGTATACAACACATTTATACAGATGACAATGACACCATTATAGAGTACTACCCAGTTTCGGCAGGCACGCGGTTATAGATGTTACGATCAACGTTTTCACCCCTGTTCCTCCGAAAGAGTCTTTCAAATGTCGTAATTTCCGTAACATCAAACCGGAGCAACTGAATAACCACCTGCTACGCTGTAACTGGACAGCTTTACCACACTATGAGACCAGCCTGGAAGACGCAGTAAATTGCCTGAAAGAAAATTTGAGAATAGTCATTGATGAGTTAGTTCCGGAAAAAACGATATGTCCTCGCAAAGGCGATGCTCCTTGGATTGGTCCCGAGTTGAAGGTGCACGGTGGAGCAGAACGATGAATAGGTTACGAAAAACTGACATGAGAAAGTGGAAATAGACTTTCATTCTACTTTTCGAGCACATCGAAAGTCCATTTTCATCGAAATTGCATCAGCTCCTTCTTTCGAGGGGTGCTCATTGGAACATTTTTCAGGAGTGCTCTATGAATTGGATGATTCTGCAACGTTGTCATTCGAAGGATACGCTTTAAAAATTCCATCAATGCGTAGATTTGATGGAAAGAGTTTTAGATACATCCGCAATATATAGATTGGATTGATTCCAAATGCATTCTGATGCTCTTTGGATCACGAAATGTTTCTCACTTTCATCGGACGGATTGTTCCCAGCTCAAGTAAATCTGACCAAGGGAGCAATGAAGCTTCTCAAAGAGGTAGAAATTCCTACCAGTGTCCTTTCAGAATTCTCAATAGAGATAGAAGTGCCTGCTCATATATATTTACCGTATATCTATGTTTCAAAAGAAATCATCAATCATCGGTCATTTGATAGTACGACACTTAATGCAGGAATTTTAGTAACAGGTATCAATCAATTTATTCATGATCAGAATTGAAGAGAAGAATAATCGTATCACAAGCATTCGAAAACGGGAAAGTGAAGGTTAGAAGACAACAAATGATCCTAACGTAACACATGATCAAAATATAATGAATAATTCTATATCTTAGACTGGAATTCATAGTCGTTAATCCGAGACTAGCAACAGTAAATTCAGGGCGCTGCGATCGCCATGGCGAGTCATTTTACATCTGGGCACAGCGACCGCAGCGCTCCTAATACGCCGATCCTGATCTCGGATTAACGACTATGAATCCGAGGCCTCAGAGGTGCCACGGAGGAACCTGTATCACTGCTCTCTCCAATTGTGTAGCGTACATTGGGTCTTGATTTTTCTCTTCCATATCGACCATGAATGAATTGATTGATAACTGTTACTACTATTTCTCCATCGAGTGTTGTATAATCTGATGATTGATAATTTTTTTTTCTTCATTCAATGATGATTGATAATATGAATCGATTTGGAACACAGATATACTGTAAATATATCTGAGCATCACTTCTATCTTCATGGAGAATTTTGGAAGGACACTATTTGGGATTTTCATCTCTTTCAGGTGCTCCATTGCTCCCTTGGTTAGATTTACTTGAGCTGCACGATTATTCCGATCAAAACCAGAAACATTTTGTGATCCAAGAAGCATCAGAATACATTTGGAATCAATCCTCGCTATATATTGCGGATGTATCTAAAACTCTTTCCATCAATTCTATGCATTGATGGAATATTCGAAGCGTATCCTTCGAATGTCGATGTTACGGAATCATTAAATTCATAGAGCTTTCCTGAAGAATGTTCCAATGAGCATTCCTCGAAAGAAGGAGCTGATACATTTTCGATGAGAATGGACTTTTGATGTGCTCAAAAAGTAGAACAAAAGTCCATTCCCACTTCTTTATGTCAGTTTTTTGTAACCTATCCATCATTCTCCTCCACCGTGGGTGCTCATGATGAAGCGAAATGCGGCGCGTAGGCGTTGGGAGCGCAATCACCATAACCTACGCAAGTGCCCTGAGCTTCAGAACGAGTATTTTCGGCTCAATGAAGAGGTCGACGTGCGTTTAGATCAAGAGCGTACCTTATTACTTCAAAGTTTCTTTCAGACGCTCTTGACTTGAATAAGAACATATGAAAGGAAATGCGCAACCTCGGCCTCTTGCCGAAAAGCAAAGAGGAGGAACTACATGGCTTCACACCGGACGAGTTGAACGCTCACTTTGCGGGGGTTTCCATCTCGCCTGATGAGGATATTGGAAAAGCAATGGATGAAATAATGTCAGCCCCAGACGAAGGCTTCAAATTTAAGCCCACCAATTTCAGTGATGTAGTCCTTGCTATAAGACACTTCTCCTCGCAGGCTCGTGGGGCAGATGGGGCCCCTCAAACCGTGATCGCGAAGGTTCTTCCGGCCTTAGGTGATCTTATAGTACACATTTTCAACTCCTCTTTCGCTCACAGCATTTTTCCCGAGGCTTGGAAGCAAGCGCACTCTCTCAACATGAATCAGCTAACACGAACGGATTTCGACTGAAAATCAGCTATTGTAGCTGATTTTCAGTGAGAATCCGTTCACATTAGCTGCAAATCAGCTAAAATAGCTGATTCATGTTGAGAGAGCAGCTGATTGCTCTGAAGAAGACCGCAGCTCCAGCAGCGGTCACGGACTTCCGTCCCATTGCTTTGCTGTGCTCCCTGTCCAAGGTTCTGGAGAAGATTGCACATGACCAAATCACGGAGTATCTTAACAGTAAAAATTTGTAAGATGGCTTCCAAACTGGTTTCAAAAAACATCTTAGCACTCAGACTGCCTTGTTGAAGCTGACTGATGACATCAGAGTCGGAATTGACAGGAAGAAGATCACCTTGTTACTACTGTTGACTTCAGCAAAGCTTTTGACACAATTTCACCATCGAAGCTATTAAGTAAACTCAGACATCTTGCTTTCTCGGGATCAGCCCTACTGTGGTTTAAATCATACCTAGAAGGTTGCACACAAATAGTTACTTCGAAAAATGGGAATTCTGATTGGCTCACAACCAATCTGGGTGTACCACAGGGGTCTGTTTTCGGTCCATTACTCTTTAGCTTATATGTCAATGATCTACCTGAGCTACTTGATGGGGAGTCGGTAAGTTATCAATTGTATGCAGATGACCTTCAAATCTATCTCCAAGTCGAGAGAGAGAGAACATCAGAGAGGGAATTGCTCGACTGGGAGAAGCCGGAAGGCTTGTTGCTGAGTGGGCCCAGAGCTCTGGCTTGCGCCTCAACGCCGGTAAAACCAAAGCAATATTTTTCACATCCGACAGGAACACCGCGGATCTGAAAAGAATGGATTTACCGGCGGTTGAGGTACAGGACGGAGTTTTCATCCCATTCAGTGACACTGTCGTGAGTCTCGGCGTGACATCAGACAGTGGATTGTCTTGGAAACCGCATATCAATCAAGTAACAAAGAAAGTGAACAAGTCCCTATATGGCCTGCGGTTTATGAGGGCATGGACTACCGAGACTCTCCGTGTTCGACCAGTCGAGACCCTAGTCCAACCACATCTAGACTACTGCACAGTCGTGTATCTGGACGCCACTGACGAACTGAGGGAGCGGGTACAGAGACTGAACAATTTATGTGTACGGTACATCTTTGGAATTAAGAAGAGTGAACACATCACCTCGTACAGAGAGCGTATGGATTGGTTGCGTACTGATTCACGGAGAATGTACTTCGCAGCTCTTTTGATGCACAAGATCATGCACATGGGTGAACCTGGCTACCTAGCTGCGATGTTTACCAGGTACCAATCCGAGGGCCCTCAGCGTGGTGAGGCAAGAGCTCAGGAGCTCGAAATTCCGAGAATGCGCCTCGATTATGGATTAAGATCTTTCCAAAGTCAATGCGCACGTATCTGGAATTTCCTCCCTCTAGGACTCCGGCAGGTTAAGGAAGTTTCCCTATTCAAAGGGGCAGTGAAGGAATTTCTACCAACCCACCCCCCTATGAGGATTGATGTGGACATAGGGCAATTTTTCAACCTTTGAGGGCTTTCTGAAAGTAATGTGTAATTTCTCTTTTTCACTGTTCTGATTGTTCATTTGATTTCTGATTTCTCCAAATAACACAATTTTCATGTCAAATTTCATCATAATCAACCGCCAGCCCTTGTTACTGATGACATTTTTGTAGATTACTTTTCTTTTTTTCCTTTCGCTTTCTTCGAATGACTAGTCATGACTGTGATCATAAATCCTAGACCAAAATGCAATTAATTAATATATATGTATATGTACATGTTATGTGAATCATTTCTCTATTCTTTGCCTACGGGCGAATAAAAGGATATTCTATTCTATTCTATACAATGCGAGTGATCTCCGTTAGTGTATACTTTGCCCTGCAAATACTATGAAATAAATGTGTGCCCTAGTCAAATGATGCGAGGCTTCGCCTTTCCATGCCACTGGCATTCCTAGTATCGAGAGTCTTGAATGCCAGAACGTTTGGACCAACATGGTCTGAAAATTGAGCGAATTTCAGGTGATCGATTTGACGTAGAAGAGACAGTATCAAGAATATGGAGCTGCCAATGAATTGGGCGCTTTGTTGATCAATTTGGAACTAAACCTCTAATGTTTCAAAAAGATTGCTCTAGGGGTTCACGAGAACTGGCGCATGGCGTGACAAAGGAAATTCAATATACAGGCACACATGCATACGGACATACACGAGGCGTGATTCATACTTCACAGGGAGCGTTGTAAATCACAGGTGAAGTTCATTGGGGTAATATTCGATAGGTCTCGGCAAGCAGGATGAGATAAATAAGCCCTCATTTGGGTGGGGCTCGAATTAAGGGGTCAAAAATGAGGAATTCTAGTGGAAATTTTCGCACTGATATAATACTTTTTCTAGGAGGAAGCAGAAGGAATCCGTCATGATATATTACTACTCGAGCACCTTTGAGAGAATTGACTTACTCCCATGTATTCGAACCATTTTTGACTCGATATCTATGGCTACAAGATGGGACAAAAAATTCGGGTGCGTTTGAGAAACGCGTAAGGAACGGAGTTCCAAAATTTGCCTCGACAAGATGTGTGGAAATGTTAACAAAGTCTAAGACTTTAATCGACTTCAAACTGAGGTTCAAGTTTTTGAATGCTCAACATATAATGATACCGATGAAAATGCACACCAAAAAGCCCCTGAGTGATTGAGATAGTTTGCATCGATTTTTCAAGTATTAAGCATCATTCAGTAAATAAAATGACGAGTCCTTGGCCATGGGTGAACTCTTTAAGAGGCTATGGTGGGGGGCATGAAAGGTTTTAAATTTGAATCTGAATCCTCACTACTTAATTAAGATTCAGAAAATGCATCACAGTTGATTGAATGAGAAGATAATTTTATTGGGATTCACTGAATTGTTGAATTTGAGATGTCACAATGAAACTTCGTACCTTTAGGATATGGAAGCAATATCTTATTCATCCTGACTTTGAACTCAGCCCAGAGGAATACATAGATATCACTTTCATTATCGGATATCTAACAATACTATCAACAACAATCGAATAGTGCTGCGTGCATTCGGACGGTAGACTATAGCAGACGGATTTCGGCATTCGGCATCCGATTATGCGATATGCTGATGAGAATGAGTACGCGCGGTTGCTCAGCGCAAGCAGTATACCTATTTCGGCAAAGTGTCGCTTAGGGGCCGTCCATAAACTACGTAGGCGGCCAAGGGGGAGGGGGGGTCAAAAATTCCATTAAAAAAAACTACGTTCGGCTACGGGAGGGGGGAAGGTCATCGGTTTTACTACGTAGCTTCATATTTTTTAATTGTGTGCGTGAAAATGGCTCTCGGTACATGATTTCAATATTCTTGTCGGTCAGCCAAATTTTGATTGGATGTAATGATAAACTATGAAGCCACACAGCCGATGGTTGTACATGTGAAGCATGTACGTCAGATATTCATTCTTTCGCGTCATTGTTCACATTTGCTGAGTGCTCGTGTGTAAGTATCGTTGGAGGTTCCGAACTGGTGAATCGTTTTCATACTTGAGCTTGGCTCACTTGTATATCCTTCATCAAGTATCACCTATGTTTTCCAAATTTATTCCCTAAAATCTTCTGACTTCGAATTCGAATGTCCCTCAATAAGGCAGGTAAACCCTCTATGTAATACGTCTGACAAGACGAATCATGCCCGTAATCAGGGAGAAGGTAAATTATCTAAATCATAATCATATAGGATATTTTAAAGCAGTCGTGCTCCTCCAACTCAAGTTATTTTGGAAAATAAAATAGTTTCCAGGATCTTTGGTTCTTTTCGATGGAATAGAACTTTTATTATTTTTAGAAAAGCTACGTAGTTTTTTGGGGGGAGGGGGGCCAAATTGGCCAAAAAGCTACGATTAGCTACGGGGGGGAGGGGAGGGGTCAAAAATAATTAAAATCGGTCTACGTAGTTTATGAACGGGCCCTTATTTGTTGCACCGTATGGCGGGTTGCATCGAATCTCGTTTCACGGGGCCGTGTCGGTCACCTGATCGCGCGCGACTTTACTCCTGAGACGAGCGTAAAGGGACTTCGTTCCAACAAGCTCAATCAAAATCATCCTGTTTCTCTTTTCCTCATCCAGCGAGTAGATTACCACTCATATCCCCTTCGAAATTCTCTAATTCACGCATCTTGCAGTCGCTCGTAAGGTCACCATGGATTTGCTCAACTCATGTTACCAACTAGTTGTAGATGCAACGCTAAACTTCAATAACTGCTTCAATTCTCCTGTCACCACTTGGTTGATGAGAATTGAGGGGCCGCGTGGAAAAAGGGCGTAATGGTGGTTACGCCTTTTTTCCGGCCTCTCGCTTTTTGAGCCCTCTGAGGCGTGTTCTAAACACCCATGAAGTCCGTTTTGAAAAAAGTGTTTACAAACCTCGAGATCTTGAAAAGGGCGTAAACGCCATTACGCCCTTTCTGCGATTTGACAAAAGGGCGTAAACGCCTTTACGCCCTTTTATCCATGCAATTATGTGAGTTACGCCCTTTTGCTCATAAATTCCTGGAAGTTACGCCCTTTTTCCGAATTCACATCTCTTCATACTAGTTTGAATGCCTTCCAGCCTGCAGTGAATCGAACCACTAGAAATCGTTGATATCAGAAGTTCAGAATCATATATTCAACGGATATCGTGAAGCAAGAAATTACTCAGATCTTGATAAACACAGCGCGTTGAGTAACATCACGCTAAACTCATCATTTTTCACTAATGCAAAACCATATTCCATCTCGACAGTATTGGGAGGATACGTATTTCATAGAGCACTTTATTCATAAAATCTCCCAGGGAAGTGTTTACATCCTAATCAAACGGGTTAGTCATGAAAAATCAACGAACGACAATAGCGAGGGTCTCAAAATTATTCGATTGTCGCTCTCGCATTACATCCATATATCGATGATCTGTCTGCCTGTTTGCCTGATTATTGAAAGAGCCCCAACTGCGTTTGATCACATCCATTATCCAATCAAAACGATTCCTGCTACGCATTGTATTGTCTTTTCCGAATCATTCGACATTGAGAAAGATTGTTTGCAGTTTCCCTTATCATTATATTGAAAACTCGAATTCGTAAAACGTCATTTTGAACGCAAGTTTTGATTCAGTTATTCATATTCTCAGCACATGCGCAACACTCTACGTCTCTCGAACTATTTTGATTCGATAACTTGTCTGAATTTCTAAGAATTTCTCTTGTGAATACTAGAGTGGAAGAGAGAAGAAGGAAGATAAATTCCCAAGGTATAGTATCTGTGAGACCGAGGCCTGCTCGACGACCCCATCATCATTTGACTGCGACGTCTCTGGTTCTACTGTATTATGCTGACTCCAACAAGTGGTAATTTTGGAACCTGCTAATCTATCTATTCTAACTACTTCCAATGCCTGAAATCTGCATGGGTGCCCCCTACACGTAAATTTTATGCACCTATACGTAGATTTTGGGCCAAAATCAGTTTACAATCGGTGACCGATTCAATCCCTTCAAAATCATTTCTTGCTTGGCTCAATTTGATACAATGGGACCAGAGACGTATGCATCTAAATCGTGAAGGGATTGTTCAGCTAGCCTGGAATTCACAGGTTAAATAACTCGGAACCATCATCCCACAGCTACCACTCCAGTCCAAATGCTCCGGATCCACTTCGGCAAAAGAAGTTCTTCGTAAGAAGCAGACCAGCCATCGATCTAAAGTAGTTCCAGAGACGCAGACAAAGTCGCATGTGCTATTGTATTATGTGCTATCATATTACCTAAGTATCTACGTGATAAGCATCTTCTGCAAGTAGATGCTGATTACTGATACGAAATTCGCTCTTTATATAACTTCCTATTCAAATTTGAGCATTCGTTTTCAAAGTCATACGGGAAAGAGTCATTTCCGATTAATTTAGTCCCACAAGTATAATGTGATTGCGCAGTTCTACATGAGGAAATTTTGTAGAGAGAAACGCCTCCTTCCAGGTCATTGAGACTTTTTTGGGGGTAAAAAAGCCCCAAGGTGCTCGAGAAGTATGAACAGGAATTGAAAACTCACATACATGCGATTTATTATCATACAGTTTGGAAAAGAAGGATAGAGACATCAAAATCTCGACCTGTGAGTATCCTAGCCACGAGGTGTTGAGGAAAAACGTGGAGGGTTTCCACCAAAAGCATGCCGATAGTTTTTTGAGCCACTTTTCAAATGCTGTTTTTAAAATCGAAATCGGCCAAAGCAGTTGAAAGTTATGAACAAAATACAGCAGCCCATCCAATATTTCAATTTTTGGTGGAGTTCTTAGGATAGCTCTATCTTGGCTCAAGAAATTGTGAGCAAGACAACTGTGGAGAACTTCTTCTTTAAATACACGGAAATGAAAAAAATCACTTGGGAACTTCTGAAAGTTCATTTCGGTGTACTCCACCACCAATTCCCAAAAAGGGCGTAACTGCAGAAAGAAAATTCAAAAGGGCGTAACTGCAGGAAAAAAATCAAAAGGGCGTAAACGCCGTTACGCCCTCGGAACTTTTCCAATCACTTTCCAAAAATATTGAAAAAGGGCGTAATTAACATGTTAAAATTCCGAAAGGGCGTCAGTCGCTGAGTGACCAAAATCAAAAGGGCGTAACTTTTCGGAGAAAGGGCGTAAGTTCGGCGCGATTCGGAAAAAGGGCGTAATTACATACGAAAATTTTTTCAAACAATTCCCCTCGGCACGGAATTTCATTTTTATGGGTCTAAACTATCAGAACATGTTCTTCTACCTCCAAAATAAGTTCTTGGACGTTGATATAGTGACTTTAGAACTTCCATATTTTTGGGCGTCCATATTGAGCTTTCCGCGAGTACAGAGCTCCTGAGCGTGGGTGGAACAACTTCACCGCTATGAAATATCTTTCAGTAGGTGCCCATAAGCATGCTTGTGAATTTTGAGAGGGGTTGGACTCGATTTCGGGACTTGATTCCACTTTTTGTGAAGAAGGTGCGCCGAAATTTGACCCTGTATTCGAAAAAAGGGCGTAACTTCATTTTTTGAAATGGCTGTAAAATCCATGGAATCAACTCTAATTTCACGAGGCTTGCACTGATATTTCGAGAGTGCTATCTTCTTCGAAATAAGTCGGGCCAACTCGTCCAAATACGCCTCTGGTGGTTTTTATTAAGTTTTTATTGATTTTCTCGAAATGACCCTTTTGTAGTTACGCCCTTTTTCCACGCGCCCCCTCAATTGTTATTCACTGGTTGTAGTTTTTTCACAAAATTCCATATCGTAAATAGTCAACATCGGCTAGTGAATTCCTGGGTACCAATTTCGAATCAATCTCATCAAAACATCGTTCATGTAAGAAAGTTTGGACTCGCGACCATTCTGGTGCAGGAGGGCGATGGAGCAGGGGTTCAAAATGTTACCATCCCTCATGACAAGTTCAGGGAAGGATGTCGAATGAGGAATGGCTATTGAGAGAACTCATTCTATTGAGGTAAAACCTCGAGATGCATTGACACAGCGGGGGACTCAACCGAGGTAGAGTTGCTTCCACATTTCCAATCAATGATGGACAGCGTGGTAAGCGTCGCATGAGTATACTCGTAAATTAGGTCAGAACATACAGAAATAATGGGAAAGAATAGTCCACGATCTCACATGATTGATTCAGCGATTGCACGAACTCTCGGAATTCTAAGGATGGAAGGTTACATACTGAGAACATTCTTATTCTGAGATTTTCTATACAATTCAATACCTGATCATTCTGCCTTCTGTGATAAATGTTATTCAATATTCAATGAAGAAGAATCTTATCTAATACGATTGATAACTAGATCGCTAACTACCAATAAACACTTCTGATAAGGGCTCTCAACTAAACTCTGTGCGAGTTTGATTGCTTCAGTACAGTGCTTTTCTGCCAAACTCCTCGTCTGCTCAAGACCTCGAGATTCATGAACTAATTCGAAAGCTCTTTCCACATCACCTGGCTCTTGGAATCGGCGCATGATCATCGGTTTCAACTCGGGAAACTGAAAAGAGAATATATCACATATACTTCCTCATCGTTGAATAATGAATATATGAAGCTTGAGTGCCAATACAAAACTGAGTGAGGATGAGTTACTTATGATCGATGGCAACCTTGGGAGAGAGGGAGAAGTTGATAACGATGACTCATGCATCATTTGAAAGGACCAGCTTTATTTGAGATCACATAACAATGGAACATGGTATGATGAATTTGTATGATCTGATAGAAGATGCATGGTTTTCTCCAAGAAGGAGGAAACTGTATAACCCATAGAGCACTCCATCGTTTCGATGAGGTTCTAGGTGAATGCGAGTGCGTTTCCATCAGCTGTGCGCACAGAACTGGTTGAGTTCGTTTTACCTCAAAACAGCGATCAAGGCGCCACATCGTGGTCAAATTGATTCATTGTAAAGATGGAACCAACCAAATAACGGGGACCGGATTGCGATAATTCCATATGTACAAATGATTTTCCTGCAAATATTCAAAAATATTTATCAAGATCGGTGCGGAATTGAGCTCACGCAGTTGTGGCGATTGCTCTCAATATTCAAAAAAATGTAACCACAACTTCATGAGGCCAATATTGCACCTTTTTCGATGAAACTTCCTTTTACATTCGCAGAAAAATCATCCGGCCCTAGGTAACTATCGCAATGCATTCCCTCAAGCTTGGTTGATTTTATATTGACAATAAACCAATTTGATCAACCACAACATCAACTCTTGCAGATAATGGTATTGGTGAATACTGAATGAAGTGTGACGTACGTAACTCCGCGCCGAGCCTCGAATAAGTGTAATGCGCGGGCATCTCCGGATTCTGCCTCTGGAGGTGTAAGACGAGAACACACGGTTGTGGCCCAGTGATTAGGAAACATGGCTTCCGTGAAGAAGGCCCCGGGTTCGAATCTCCGCGGTTTCCTGCACGTGAAATCGATCGCTTACTTTTTCACGTGTCTATCGACTTCCCATAAATTCACACGTGACAACTGGTACTAGGTGTGGGGTACCGCATCACTATTTGCGACTCGGTGCATCCGGAGGTCAATGAAATGAGTTGAGAATTAATTAATAGGGATAATAAGTAGTTACACTTTTCGAACTTGACTCGTGCTCTTATGTTTTAAATCGTATTATATTCGTGGATCGGCATTGGAGGACTAATTCTATTTCCCTATCAGTCTCAAATTCGAGATCGATGTATTGAGAAATCAACGATCGGGTTTGATCGTGGAGGTATTATAATTAATGAAAAAATTGCATATGACAGACATCGAGAAGAAAAAGTCGCCAGACCCAGATTTGAACTGGGGGCCTTCTTCACACCGGGGAAAACACTCTACCAGCTGAGCTACCCAGTGCTCCAGGGAACTCTTGTCTCGGTGTCATGCATGTGCGCGTCCTTTTCTTTGTCGAAGGCGCCTGAAATCAGGTTTCCTGAGCCTTGGGTAGCTCAGCTGATAGAGTGTCTCTCGCAGTGTGAGAAAGGCCCCCAGTTCAAATCTGGGTCCAGGTGACTTCTTCTTTCGATGTCTGTCATATGCAATTTTATTCATTAATTAACACCTCCACGATCGAACCCGATCGTTAATTTCTCAACGAATCGATCTCAAATTTGAGATTGATAGAGAAATCAAATTAGTCCTCCAATGCCGATTCACGAATATAATACCATTTGATAATGAGAAGTTTCCGGGTATCGCAAACCAGCTCTGTGAAAGACTGAGAGACCATGTGAAGTGATGTATGGTAATGACGCGCCCTGTTTGTGGGACTTATCCGCGCATACTCACCACTTCTTCATGATGATAAGGACGACACCGACACAAGTGGGGATACTCGCAGCCCTTTCTGGGTGTTACGTACGTCACTACGCGCCGAGCCTCAAATGAGTGCAATTCGGACATCTTTGGATTCTGTCTCTGAAGATGTCAGTTGATTAGACGACGGAAGAACAGGTGGTCGTGGTCCAATGATTAGGACACTTGGCTTCCTTGAAAAGTGTCCCGGGTTCAAATCTCCGCGGTTCCGATGTAGAATGAATCGCTTACTATTCCCTAAGTCTATCGATTTTCCATATATTCTCACGTGACAGAAGTAATAGCCGCAATGAGCTCATTCAAACTAGCGGTACTGCATTGCTCGACAACGCTCTCTCGGCTTCACTCGATTGATATGATTGATATTCTAGCAGAGTATTGATTTTCTTCTCAACATAAATTTGAAGACATACTCTCGAGTAATTTTGGGCAGTTGCTGAATACAATGAAACGAAGTATTCAACAATCGGGGTTCGAACTCAGGAATCCTACTCCATGATGCAGTTTAGTTATAAGTATCTTCTGCAATTTCCAAATATCAGAAAAGTCATCAAAACATCGATACTAATCGATTTTATAAGCTGTTTCCACATGAATGAAGCGATCAGTGATGGCTTCCTATTCAAAATGGAGAGTCGCCCTCCCAAGCTCCAGTCTGAACCATCTCACGATTGGGTGACATTCTTCTCAAAATAAATTTTTCAGTCCATATTTCTCAATCCGAATGTCTCACTGGACATTTTCTCAGAGAAAAGTTTATCAATCCAAAGGTCTTGCTATAGGAGTTTTTCTCAAAGAAAAAAATTTTTCAATCTAAATTTCTCATTCTGAATTTCTCAATCCAAACTTTGCAATCTATTTCTCAGTCTACAATTCTCAATCCATGTTTCTCAATTTCAAGGTCTCAATTTACATTCCTCGACCTAAATTTTCAAAGAACGTTTCTCAAACTAAATTCGATCACTTTTTGGTACACAGCAGTCTCTTCGTTTGACAGCAATGAATATATAAAGGGAGGGGAAATGGTTCTGGCTATACCATTTTCCCATGCACAACTGATCTCCTCATCGTGAAGAGTTGAAAAAAGTGTCGGATAATGATTTGAATGAACCATCGAGAAACCAAAGAAGTGATTCAAACAGAAGACGCAAACCCTCTTCGTTGGCGTAATGATTCTGCTCTCATTCTCTGGATCATAAGTGCCACTTCTGTGAGTCATATAATAGAAAGGGATCATCATCAGAGGTGATTCGGAACTCTTGTGGGATGTCTCGAAGATCGTCGATCGTTGCGGGATTCAACGGCAATCTCCGCGTCCGTTTTCTCTGAATCTGTTCCCTCACTTTTCCTACGACACTGCCAATGAGTGAGATTTCCTTTCGTGAGATGATGATTATACGAAAACCACCAATGTGCAAGAATTCCCGTTTCCCCTCATTGATTATGTCAGCCATCGCGAGGCATTGACACACTGCCCGTGACCAATCCACGCCAAACTCTGAGGCAGAATGGAGTGTGGTGTGAACATTGATTGCATGCTGCCTTCGAAGACATGCTGTGGTTATTGACGTATATACCTTATCAGTACAGAGAGGATGCGTCTTTGGAGGACATTATTTTCGATGAATCTGATTATGAGCAAAATAGTATTGAGAAGATATAGCATTGAGAGAGAGAATCATTGAGAGAAACGGCATTGAGGAAAATAACTATTGAGAAAAGAAGTCGTTGAGAAAAATGGATCAAAAAAATTGTCGCACAGCGCCATTTCACCATTGGAGAGATCGGTGAAGTGCCATCCCCGACATAATTGACTAGACAATATGAGAAAATTAACCGACCAATAAATCAGGTGGACTGTTAAGCATTCATCCCGCCCAAATTACGCTCCAATGGATTCCAGACCTTCTCATTTTTACTGATGCGGAGTGGCGTTCGCAAAGATATACATGTTGAGTTTGCAGGAAGCATATCGTACGAGCACCTCAATTTTGATCGGACAAAAGTGTGTGGACACGCGCTCGGAAGCACGTGATTAACACAATAGTCATCTGCCTAAAGTGTTCTGGTGTTCAAGTCACTCACGGAATCATTAATCATTGTTCATAAATGTTTGTTCATGGTGAAATCTCGTCGTGCGTGACGAAAAAGCTGCGAATAGCATGTGTCAGTTATCTCTTCGAATCAATCGCGGGACTCGCATCAAGCCTCCGAAATGGGATGGGAGGACTCAGGAGTAAGAGGAATGAGGTGGGTACTGGGTGTTATTTGTATTGCTCCATTTCCAAGATTTCTTGCTGAAATTGTCCAAGATTGCCAGTAATACATACGAGAGAGAGAGAGAGAGAGAGAGTAATATTCGAGAAAGATGACTGAACTTGATAGGCGCTGTGTGAAATCTATCGAATGGTTGGTAGTTCCAATTTCGACCCATTATTCGACTCTGGCAGTAGTTTTTTCACTCTCCATGATTCTGTTAGAGGTTCATGAGAATATTTTGTCCCTCTAACTTCTTGGATTTTGATAACATCTGGAATCTTCAGGACTATCTACGGATATCTGAAATCTGTTTTCAAAATATAGCTGTTCTCTCTGATATACAACGATTGACTCGCGGGAATGTGTCCAGAGTGAGTCACACTCAGAATACGTCGACGGACCTGTCCCAAGGATGCTATATGATGAAGTTCCAATGGACTAGTGCATTGATACTGATTGAATGGAATTGTCGAAGCAATCAAAACGACGTCAGCCAGCTTTGCTAAGAGATCAGTCTCAGGCAGATCTTACTCTTACCAAACCAAAGCTTGCAGAGATAACTGGTAAATCCACAAGAAAAAACTGAGCGTGATGCAGAGTTATTCGGAATCACAAGGAGAGAGGAGCAGGACGAAGTATGAGAAGCTAAACTGGTTGTACTGAAGTTGAAGCGTAAGTTGGGCATTGAAAATGATAAAGTCTGAGAAATTCGAATGAACAAACCAATCGAGCCATTAGATGTTGATTCTTAGGACTGTGAGAATCTTTTGGAATCTTTGTATGCCTTTTTACACTTGCATTGATATCTTCTGTATCTCTTCCTATACTTGCATTGATAACTACCCGATGATCGCCTTTTTCGTCCCCTTCACTCTTTGGGATGAAATTCATCGAAGCGTTCTGAAATCTATAATAATTCCATGAAATATGATGCAAAACGACACGGATGGGCAAGCTGAGATCGAGTCTACGTGACACAATTGAGTGTATGATGCCAGTCTTGACAGATACTTCTTTCTCATTACAGAATCAACCCATCCTGCGTGAAGATCAACGTTAGGTTCATGTTGCAGCTCATCATTCACTACCATATATCTTGAGATGCATCCGTATAAGACTGTCTTATACAGATGCATCGATTTGGACCTGGAAAGTGGTTTGGGGGCGGGAGGGGGGGGGGGCAACAAGTTCTTGACTCTATCGATTTTACTCTTGTTTTGACAGCAAATGAGCAGATCATCGATAAAAATTATTATATAAACTGTCACATCTCTCAAAATCAAATAATACAAACAGAAATCATATCTACTCTTCTTGAAGCATAGTTCTTGCAGAAACTCATCAAAACAATCATACTATTTCCGAGGACTTACTTTCAATCGATAAAGAGATTTCAAAAACTCGCAGACTCCATTCGTACCATCTCCATAACCCTTCCGTGTTTGATATACACCTCTGATGTCACTTTACCATTCAGGAAAGCTGTCTCTACATTCATTTGCTCTATGGACAATCCATTTTGACAACAATATGACTTTGAGATTTTCGCTACCGGTGAATGAATGTCTTCAACCATTTCATTTCGTTGGTAACCCAAAACAACCAAATCTTGCTTTATGAATATTCCCTGGTTTCTCTCTGAATATCCATTTTACATCTGAAGCCTTCGCATTCTCTGGTAATTTCACATACTCATAAGTTCCATTCTTTTCCGAACAAGAAATATCGTTATCTGTTGCCCTTCTCCAAGATTCAGCTTCGGGACAGTTAATCGCCTCCTCAAAATTGAGTGGTACATCAGTGCAACAATAATTCACATAAAAAACATTTTGATGAATAAAATTTTCATCTACATTTGGCTTTCTTTGTCTAGTTGATCTCCTCAACTCTTGCACATCATATGCTGACCTATTTTCAATTCTTCTTTCATTTTCACTTGAACAATTTTCATCATGATTTTCAGAATCTGACAAAGGTTCTTCCTTCGACTCATCCAAACTAACACAATTTCTATCTTTCTCAACGATATCAGTGTGGGCAGCAATCCTTACTTGATTATTTATCAAAACTTTGTATCCTACATTAGTGTACCTGATTATAATGCCCAATCCAGCCTTCTTGTCCCATTTGAAATTTCTTTCAGCCTCTGGTATTCCAACGAAGGCTTTACTTCCATACACTCTTGAATGTCTCACATTTAGCTTCACACCGAACATAATCTCAAAGAGTGTTTTCTTCTTGATAGTATTTGCCAATGTTCTATTCTTCAAATGAGCAGCTGTCAAAATGACTTCCGGCCAATATTTTCTTTCTAGTTTCGCTTGATCTAATGAACAGCTTGCTATTTCCATGATGGATCTGTCATATCTCTCCGCCATTCCATTCAATCCATGGACATAAGGTCGACATTTGTCTATAATTATACCATTCACTTCTTGTAAAATCATCGATTCGTCTATTCAAAGACTCTAACCTATTGTCACACCTCAACGTTCATATCTTTTTAACTGTTAAATTTTCTACCTCATTCACAAAGATCACAAAACAGTCAGAAACTTCATCTTTAGTTTTCATAACATAGACTCTAGCTATTTTACTGTAGTCATCGATGAAACTTACAAAATATTTCTCACCATTTATACCAGTAGTTGCTTGAAACCCATTCACATCTCAGTGCACGATCTCTAAAATTTCTCTGGCTCTAGTTCTGTTATTAAAAAATGGAATGCTATGCATCTCGTTTTCAATACAAGATTTACATTCCATGAAATCTGATCCTGAATTGTCTGGTATTCCTCCTAGTAATCAAGATATTCAAATATTTAAAATTAACATGGCCTCGAATTTCATGCCACTTTTCTTTGTTAGTCATATTCACCATATTTGCTTGGGGCAAAACCCCTTCCGAGGCGAACCCGAGGTGCTGCATTCAATTTTTCGCAATTTTGAATGTGAAATATCGTATTTTCTGGCAAAAAATTGAATGTAGCACCTCGGATTCGCTTCAAACGGGTTTTTTTCATCGCATATTTTGAAAGTTTATACAATTCCACGTTGAAACCACGTGGTCCGAATTTTTTTCAGGTCAATTTCGTACTCAAAATTGAGCCCCGAGAAGATCTCGTGAATGTGTCATCTCAGCTGGCACCACGAAGGCGTTAAGGAGGCTCGAGCACTTTTTAATAAAACATTTGTTTTCGGCGCAAGTGGACTCAAACTATAGCTAAAACTACCAGAAATGTAAAACCGTTGAAAAAACATGGGGTCAACCACCAAAATCGTGAGCAAATTGACTTCGAAAATTATTTCTGACTACACGTAACCTTATGTGCCGGACGCGTTAAGATGAGATTGCGTGCTAACTATTCATATGATTTCTGTTCCGACCAAAAGGAACGGTTCTTTTATCTATTCCCTATAAATTAATACCAGGAAAACTATGGGTCAACCATCAAAATTTCGAGAAAATTAGAGTGAAAGTACAAAAGCTACCGTTGCAGCCAGCGCTTGCATTTTGAGTATCACAATGTATAGCGCCAATGACGCGGTGGAAGGGGAAAAGGCGTGCGGGGCCCCGTGCTTGGTACGCTCTTACGCGCTCGAGCCTCCTTAATAGGCTGGATTTTCATGTGATTTTGATTCGATATAGTTAATCGTTGCAGATCCCGTTCCAGTGCATGAATTTCAACTTCGCGGGTAGTCATTTCATAGAAAATTTTGTCAGCTTTCCATTGAAAGTAGCGCCGAAAGTCTACATTTCTACGCATGCGCAGAAAATCGCCTTTTTCTGAAACCGAAATAATCGAATATTCAAAAAGTGGCTCATAAGTCACTTGGATCGCCCCAAATTTCTCTGGAACCCACTTTTTTCGAAAGAATGCAAAATTCTACGTCGAATATATGATTTTCACGAAATAAAAAAAATGGCTTTTTGAGAAATTAACGTTTCAGTGAAAAACACTCTCTTGCCTTCAGAATGCCCCCAAATCACAGAAAAGGAATTTCCGACAACGTTTTCGATAGGGTTTTTGGTGCCCTTTGAGATGCCGCAACTCGCAAATCGATAGCTATTCAAAAACTCGAAATATTCCCATTTTCGTGAATAAAAGAGCATCGATTCTTACACGGTGAATTTTCGGTCTGTTTACGAATGTGCGTGCAATGGAGAGGAGAAATTTTTTCTGGACCCCATAGGTGGTCCGAAATTCCTATTCTGGGTCATAGAATCGAATGAAAAAGGTTAAAAAAGAATCTGAGAGATGACCCCTTTCTGTAGGTCGCTTTGGCGTGGGATTCATCATATTCCAAACGTGAAAAATACGTCTGAAAAATCGCGATTTGTGCGCGTGACACCCGTTACGCTCGTTTTTCGTGAATTTCACAATTGCAAGTAAAGAAATGGAGCCTGTGGGGTGAAAATATTATCATCTAATACCATTGTACCATTTCCCACTATACCCGAGGTTTTCGCTCACTCAAAGTATTTTTTATTGAATTTTAAGTGCGTAACGGGTGTCCCAACCCCCAAATTGATTTGCCCTTAACGATTCTCCACTTTTCCCAAATATTGCGGCGTATCTTCAATTTCTTCACCAATGCCGCTTGTCATCAAATGATCAGTAAAAATTTTCCGCATTTATAACATTATCAACTGCTACCATGTTGGAAAGAGAAGTACTTTCCATGGATCGTTGTAAATTTCTTCAGTTCAATAACACTCATTTCACTAAGTAAAATTTATTCAATACTTGCTCTGAGTTCCACGCTCCCTTATACATCTTCCCGTTACAACGTTCTTATCCGATTTGCCGCACTTTGCGCAGCGCTCCTTCTTCTTCGCACCTATTCATATTCATCATCTCGCGGTGCCGTTGCCGAAGTCGGTATCGTAGTTTCCTTACACAACTATCTAATAACTTCTGCTAATGTCAGTGTTACAGCTGAATGTACACGTATCTCAACACATATATTGCAATGGAGAGATAAGTAGTTCATGAATTCATCGATGTATCTAGGGTGTGACTCAGTACCATAAGTTGATGTTTTCTATTGAATAGATTCCATTGAATTAGTACTGAATCGATCTATATTTCTCCATCTTTTAGTCAGATACACCTCAATTTGTAGAGTCGATGCAGTGTTGGGGGATGTTCATTCATTAAAACGCGCATAGGTTGCTGTCTCAATAGAGGCTCATCACCACTGTAATTCCCAGCATGAGGGTCGATTTGAACCTCGGCAATCAACTCATTTTATGGCATTGACAATTGTTGAACAAGATTCTCACGTGGTTCAGGTTCTCTTTCTCTTTCAAGAGGATCGAACAAGACTGCTGTGATGACGATAATTGACATAGCATTCATCCAACATTTATAGCTAGAGCAAAAATAGGAGATCATCTTTTCAATCACCAAAAGATTTTCTCGATGGAATTCCGAGTTCTGATCTGTGGGTCATCATACAGAACTTGCGGCTGCATTATGTATCGACGTCATGCGTCAGCGTAGTCAGCCAGGAAAATTGCATCATGATACTCGTCGTTTTCACTATTGTCCCCCTCCATGCTATGATCGAGAACTATTTGATCATGAAGACTCCTCGAACATCGAGCAACGACATCCAGAGACTCGAAATTTGCAATACAAACAACCCGACAGTTGGAAAAAAGACATTCTTCCCTTTTTCTGGAGTACTCTGCGTGTTTACTGCTTTTCATAGAATCCAGAATATAATTGCTCGTGACATATTTCTCAATTTCAACCATTGGAGTCATGCACTCTCCAGTAGATTAGACAAAATCACCACCATCGCTTGCGAGAGTAGGTTCATGAAATTCTTTAATATAGTCCCCTCTAGAATACCCCTCTCTAGCTAGTGATGTTGTTTCCAAGCCGAAATCGGGTGCCAAATTGTTTAAACCGAAATTATTCAGACGAATCGTAAGAATCACTTATTCTGTTCCAAGAACATCTACAAAAATTTACTCCAGTTGTCTTTCTCTGGAAGCCATCATTTCCGAGCTACAAGCGTCCGATGAACTTTTTGCATTCAATAAATCAAAGAATATGTCGAATGGCAGCTTTGAAATCTCATGGATTCGCGAGTGTACAGACTCATTTCTGCGTAGTCTCCAATCGTGCTGCGTGATTCGTACCAGACAAAAGCTCACTGCCTGGACCATGCTAGCGAATCAGCCGAATGATACCGAAGAATCAATATTTGCTACTGGAGAGCTAAATAATACATTTTAAGATCACTAAATTTGGTAAATTGATCATTCACTCCATCTCCCTCTGTACGATAGAAGCTCTCGCGGATCTGACCGGTGGAACCCGCGAAAATCTGTAAAGATCCCAGGAATAGATGTCAAACTGATGATATTCGGGAAGGTTTGACTTTCATAGGTGCAAAGTCACGCATTTGTACTCTCTTGCACTCTGGGAGAAAATGCCGGTTTCCACCATTGCAGTGAACGTGTCAATGAGAGAATATGCATATCTTCGAGCAATATATTATGCTGGAATAGTCATAATATGGAGCAGGAATTCCAATTCATAGTGGAATAGCTCTAACAGCAGCACGCAATTTCTCTTGGACAAACTAGAGCATCGCATGAGATGAAAATCGTCCAAATCATGGGAATTTTGGAAACGATCACGGATGAATCGCGGCCTGGGAATCCGAACATTTCGATCATCACTCTCATCATCGCTATTGAGAATCAAATTCCTTACACTTTTTCACAAGTTCGTCGTAACGTGAACAGAGCAGGTTTAGCGCCCGACACATTGTATGAATCATCACTGTACGGGCATGCGCGAAGGCGATGCAGACGGCTCATAGTGACCCCCACTCCTCTTCATAATTGCGCAAGTCAACATTTTCGATACCTATGCGCTTTTTTCACTCTTGTTGAACTATCTCCCGATCTATTGATTTCGGATCGTGAAACCTTGAAATGCGCCGACTTTTTGCCCAGGATTTCTGCACTGAGGGTACAATTATCAAGCAATCTCCACGAAAATATGAGGGAATCTAACAAATACCATTGTCTTGCTGACCAGATACTCAAAATAGTCAAGTTTTGGTCATAATGATGATTATTCGATGATCTCGATAAAAATATGCAATTTTGAAATTTTCGATGGACCGAAAAAATGTGATCGATTGACCATATAATTTCGTGACATGAGCCGATCAATCTGAGCTTCTTCACACAAGTACTCACGTGTGTTGAGCAGCCATCAAACTTAACACCAACGGGACGCTCAGTGTCTCCATCCTCGCAAACTCGATGGAGAGACCAAAAGTATACGAAAATCGCTCCTCCAGGGCCACTCTAGCGCATCGTCTCCCCCAGCGAGCCTCATGTCCGCGCCGCACTACTGGAGCTCGATGTTCACGATGCCTTGTCCGACGATCCACTGCCACAATACTGCGCGAGTTCCTGGATCACGAGTGTCGGGATGACTTATCACCTCGTGAGTATCAATCGTTGGAAAGGGGGTGATGATGAATATTCGCCGCTCTCGAGAATCGCTGAGTATTGCATATTACTCATCGTTTCCTACTGCGCAAAGGAAACGTATTATCATGCATTGACACGTAACGGGTGACGATTTTATGCGCAATGCTGACTCGACAAATATGAGAAAAACATGTTTACGCTTATACCGAGTTTTAAGAATTGGCGCATTCCTTTGCGATGACCAACATATCTGTGAATTCTGTGCTTCCATAGAATACGCACGATCCATACCGCTGACACAATATAACGTAATTTATGATTTGTCCATGCTGATTTAGACTTTATCGAGACGTCAGACTCCAAGTGATTGCCCCCCACCATACGGAACTAGTATAAATGCATCGCAGCTCACGGACAATTTCAGTGTCATTTGCACAACATGGATCGGCCGGAGGTGCGCAAACTCTTCGTGAATACAATTGGATGACTTTTTCGGTACGCGTGGGTGCACGATACTCATATCAGAACCATGTGTAGTCCACGATGAGCAGGAAATATGGAAGGTCTGCCTATATATACATTGGAGCATTTGTTTTTGTTCTTACTCTTGCACAGTAGTTTTGAGACCATCGATCATCTTTTGAGTGTTAAACTGTTGATTTGAAGAATATTGCGCCTAACCGTCACGAAAATCGTCGAGTAGAAGAACGCTGATTATAATCTATCAGGGTTTTTAAGGGATTATTCGTTTTGTTTCGTTTTGTTTAGCAAATAAACGAGACAAAACGAAATAATTCCGTTTACGTTGATGATGAACGAAACTGAACAAAACATTATTGATATTTCATATCAATAAACAAAACTAAACGAAATTCTGGCATTTTGAATACGTTGAAGTTTGTTTTTGGGAAACAAAACGTAAACACAATTACTTTTGATTATGTTGGAGAGAAACTGATCTAAACGTAATAAGAAGGGCTCAACGTAATATCACACGAAACAAAACTCGCATAATTTCGTTTAGTTTTGTTTATGCAGTTCTCTCATTCATATCGTTTCATTTAGTTTTGTTCATCATCACCGTAAACGAAATTGCATTATTTTGTTTCGTTTCTCTCTTGAACAAAACAAAACGAAACAAAACAAAATGTTTTTTCTCTCTTTTATCATTTTTCTAGTTTACTTCATTTGCACTCATCTATCATTGTTTAAAGGTGGAAACTATGAGTGCTCGATCGCCTCAACGGCACACTTCATTCGATACGTATCATTATTCGCAGGAGCTCTAGTTCTTTGGGTGAGGGTCTTATGGGCGAATCTCGGCATTTGAGAGATACTGGTTGGCAAATTCGAGATATTTCAATCTGATACGACATTTCCGGGTAACTTTTTCATCGATTAATTATTACTCAAACAATGGCATGACACTCGCGTGGACAACGGATATTCTCATGTATTCAAATAAGAACCTCGTATTACAACTATTCTGATGAGTACACTTCATCCTAGGAATGAGCTGTCCTCGGCGTCAGAAAAGTGAACAGGGGGGATTCTAACAGTTTATAGGGGTTCCCAATGGTCCCTGTTACAAGATGAAGGAATTCCTCACCTACTAAAATGTACGTTTTTGTGAATATTCAATTTTTGTTAGCCTCGCATTACTCCTGAGATGGATGTATGACAGAGGCGAGTTTTACATACGTTTCTATTAAAGTAGAAATCAGATTACACGTGCTTCCAGTTACAAGGAGGTCCTCATTTTCATGTCTCATGCAAAGATAATACATTTCGATACAAGGGTGGAAAATAGTACATTTCGATACAAGGGTGGAAATAGTATATTACCCAACAAGTGCGAGAAGGTCAATTTCCGCACAAGTTGCCAAACGAGTGCGTGAATGTTACTTCTCGCGCGAGTTGGCAACGTGTGCGAAAACTTCTCGCACGTGTTGCGTATACTATTTTTTGCAACTGTGCGCGAAGTTGTAATTAAATGCACCACTATCCGAGCAAGGTTATTTTGGAAACGAAGTTTTCAAGAAAGGCCAAATTCAGAGGGATGACGTGACATCATATTTTGGAACTGTGCGTGAATGGAAATGCATTAGAGCGAGAAGTTACATTCACGCACACTCCACCAGTGCGTAAATGTAAAACTGTGCGAGAAGTCATTCACGCATTACTTCTCGCACTGTAAATAGTGAAGAGAAGTCTCATTTTTTTACAACTTCGCGCACACAGTTGCAAAAAGTAACTTTTCTCGACTGATTTTCCACTTTCTCTCACAGTTTGTCAAAAAATAGTATTCGATACACGGGTGTAAAACTTATTTTTCGCACCCTCGTAATGATTCCGACCCTCGCCTACGGCTCGGGCCGGAAACCCATCACTCGGACGCGAAAAAAAAGTTTTCCACCCTTGTATCGAAATGTACTATTTTGTGCTTGCGTGCATAAACCTGTACGGGAAAGTTACCTTTCCGCACAGTTTTGCGTGCGGAAATGAGTGCGAAAAAGTACGAGCCGTGCGGAAAAATGACTCCTTAGGAAAAAACGCAGAACGGATATCTGTCATCGGAAAACTATGATGACCACCAAATTTTGCTAGTTTTTGTAAATTTCTTGACTTGTTGGCGATATTTGAATACTCTTCAAGTTGTTTTGCTAATCACAGTTTGCATTACCATTAGATTGAGATAGGGACGTCATGTCGAGACCCAGATAGCTAGGATGTTAGAGCATCTTCTCGGCAGGAAGACGGTTCCCAGTTCGATCCTAGATCCAGGGGTGAATGATCTTCTCGATATAGCTTCTCTCGATATTGAGCCTCTCATTTTCTTCTCGATTAAAAACATTTCGGTCATAACGAGTTTCAAGGGACCGAAGGAAAAAGCTCGTTATATATGATTCCGTTACAACTATCCTTGATGGGTGGAAAGAACTAATCTTGAGTTTGTAAAGTCTCTCTTATCAAGATTTCAAATAACTATAACATTCAGAATACGATGACAGGACGACAATGACGTAGATGTGCATTAATCCACATAGCAGTATGGACATACAATATTTAGGAATTCGCATTTGTCATAAATTGAATGAACCGCAAGATGAAATATGGACTAGTACAAACGATGGAAAACTGAAAAATTGTAGCTGAGAAATTTGAATTTCGCGTCAAAGTTTACCAGGTTGTACTCGTCATGAAATGTCTCTTCCTTGTATGTAATTAATTTTGACACTCGATCGATATGATCGGATATCGTATTTATCACTCGCGGGAATTTCAAATTATGAAGATATAATTTTTCGGTCTCTGCGAGTTAAAGTCAGCAGATATTGCTGACGTTTTTGGCATCAATCGAGAATGGATTCTACTCCACTTTCGATCAATGCACCTTTAGAGCCTCGTATGGTTCCGAGGATGCATCTAAAGGATTTTGATGGGGAGGAATGAAGAGTGAAGATGAATCGAAAATAAAGCGTAGAATCCAAATTTTTCATGGAGTTTCTCATTTCTCATCTTTACTCTTCATTCCTTTCCATCAAAATCTTTTAGATGCATCCTCGGAACCATACGAGGCTCTAAAGGTGCATTGATCGAGAGTGGAGTGAAATCCATTCTCGATTGATACCAAAAACGTCAGCAATATATGCTGACTCTAACTCGCAAGGACCGAAAAATTATATCTTCATAAGTCTCTTCCTTGTATTCGATCTATCCATTTCGCTCACTTACAGAATCATACTGCATGCGTATTCGCGTTGATACTCGTATTCACCTTGAGTCTTAGGCTCCCAAACTCATAGTTCAACGGCTTCCACATCGATTTGCTCGGTATAGCTGGCGCCGAAACCAAATTTTGCCAGAATTTTTGCTCGTTATGACCGAATTCTTATTATATCCGGATCATTATAGCCGGATTCTACTGTATTCTCATCGAAAAACATCTCTACGGTCGAAATTACGATTGAAAATCCCATTTTGAGTTGCGTTGAAATTTGAGTGTCTCCTGGGATAACATGGATTCGGAATTTGCCATATGATGGATCATGATTTACAGATTTTTTTGCTTCTTTGGACTTTTTCATGATTATTAGTAGCTCAAATTCCCTATAAGTGATCTGAATATCGTTCATTCTTCCAAACATGAATTATCAATCTCTAATCTCATTACTGACTTTTACTTTAATCTTGGTATATGAGAACTATCGCAAAAACTGACACGGAACGACTAAGGGCCCTCTTCTGGCTAGTGAGCTACAAACCACTCCATTCGAACTTTTGGCCACTTATTCTATTGAATGACAGTTGATGATTGAGTCTCACGTCAATCCCTAAACGAATTATTTTCAAAATTTTAAATAGTAAGAGTCAAAATATAGCTTCCTCGGACTACAATAATTTAGGTTCCACGGATTCTCATGGAGCTACCATCGAAGTGATCGATATAGTGAGTTAGCCCGAATTAATCTCTCAAAATACAATGATGACCGATTTATTTTCGAGAGCTTGTAACCCCGAATGCTCAGACTAGACTTCAAGGCATACATATCGCTCTTATCAGAAGGTTTCTTCTGAAAATGAGGAATTTCGTTAAAATATCAACAGCATGACCCAAATTTAGTCCGAAAAACTTCGTGACAAGTAGAGTTGAAAGAAAATCTGTCAAACAACCAGATCCCGTCGCGGGAAAAGCTTAGTAAATTAGCCATGTAACTATTTCTTTCATCGTCTGTGCGGGGAAGAGCTGTTATTTTGATTTTCTTTCCCACGCCGACGATGAAAAAATAGTATCCGACACTCGGGCGGGGTGGTTTCCGCTTCCAAGCGATGATTCCGACCAAGGCTCGGGCCGGAAAAACATCGCTCGGGCCACGGAAACCAACATCCCCGCCCTTGTATCGAAATCTACTATTTGGATTTTGACATGATGGGAATAGATTGAATCCACGCGGCGAAAATTCTAAGTCACCTCCATTATTTTTGCTAGCGATCATAAGGGGGGAATGTCATATCCAGGGCCTCAAAAATCGTTCTGTGAAATACTGGATAGCACAAAGAAAGGAAAGGAATGGAATCATCTGCTCCAAAGCATGTATTTTCGACTCGAATCAACCATCTGAACACAAACTCTGAGGTCGGATAGTCTCTTCGAGTTAGGACTCTCCGCTGATCTACCAGATTATGTTCGATCTTTTCAGCTCCAAAGATGTACGTGAAGGCCACCCTACGGCTGGTCCTGGGTCCATCGAATGAGCTTAGATTGTCTTTCGTCTGATCATTCAATTTATTTTTGATCAGACGAGACAGCTTGCCGCACTCAGCACAAAAAATAGTATACGCAACACGGGTGAAAGTGTTCCGCACTCTTTCCGTGATGCGTGCGGAAATAGTATATTTCCGTACTGAGCGCGTTAGCCCATTTTGGGCACTAGGACAGGCATGTCCTCCAGTGCCCAAAATGGGCTTGCAAGCGAGGTGCGGATATATTTTTTCATTACGAGAACACTAAAATCCTATTTAAACGTGGCATTTTTAGGTTAGAGTGATGAAAAGTAACTTTTCCGCACTGGTCAATATTTTATCGTGCGGAAAAGTGGTTTTCCGCACGGCAAGCCATGCGGAAATGGTAGATTTCGATACAAAGGCGGGGTTGTTCGTTTCCGCGGCCCGAGCGATGTTTTTCCGGCCCGAGCCTCGGCGAGGGTCAGAATCATCGCTCGGAAGGTGAAACCACCTTGCCCGAGTGTCGAATACTATTCTTTCATCGTCGCCGTGGGAAAGAAAATAAAAAAACGGTTTTTTATCGCACTGGTCACGAAATTCGTGCGGAAAACGCACTTTCCACCCTTGTTACGTAATGTACTATTTTCGCATCCGAGTGATGGGTTTGCGTCTTGAGCCGTGGTCAAAGGTCGGAATCAAGACGAGGATGCAAAAAATAGGTTTTACATCCGTGTATCGAACTGTGTTTTTCGACAAACTGTCCGTGAAAGTGGAAAATCGGTGTGGGAAAAACACTTTTCCGCACAACGTGTCGACAATTTTTTTTCATCACTCTAACCTAGAAATGCCGCGTTTAATCACGATCTCGTCGGGGCAAAGTTCTCGATAAACTGAACTAAACAAAAATATTTTTTCTTCGTTTCGCTTAATGACATTTTGTTTATGTTTAGTTTCGTTTACCCTCAACATAATCATACAGAGTTTTGTTTGGTTTCGTTTATCGCAACATAATTATGAATGATTTCGTTCATGTTCTGTTTGTGAGAAACAAAACAAAACGTATTCGACAGAAAACAGTTTTGTTGAATTCCGTTTATTAACGAAACTAAACAGAATTATTGAGTTTTGTTTATCCCGTGAATAAACCGAACTAAACGAAACATGAACTCTGAGAAACAATATTCAACGAAACTCAATTACAAAAATTTTGTTTAGTTTCGTTTACGAAAAGAAAGACGGATTCGGTTTCCGTTTAGTTTTGTTTTTGTTCAACATAATTGAAAATAATTCTGTTTCGTTTTGTTTTTGCTAAAATGAACGAAACAAAATTAAAAATCGCGTTTTGTTTCGTTTCGTTAAAAACCCTGTAATCTATACACTCATCTGAGAGCCTTCATGGGAAGGAGGAACATTTCAAAAAGCAATTCAGTGGCAGAATGTATGGACAATGATTCTGCTGGTGATGAGTTCATCATGCGTTGTAGATACGAAGATGCTGGTGATCAATCCCGAAATCTAGGGTCAGATGGGTCTGCACCATCGAGTAGTGGTATTAATAATTGTGTTGGTCTAAAATCATGCAACCGTAAATGTGCAACGAGATGGTGGAGAAAGACCGTTGCACGATACTAGCTCAGACTCTTGGGCGGAAGAGGAGCCAGGAGATGGAGATTCAGGAACAGCACTGTCATCGCAATCTTCGTCCTCGTCGACCGTCGAAGCTCCTCATGGTGCGTATGCTCAAGATTGTAGTATTTGTAGCCCATAATCATAAAAGAATTTTTCAGATGAGCAGGAACTAATGTTCGAGATTGTTGATGAAATACCGAGGCATTATCAGAGATTTGGTATAAAGGGGCGCGAGATCATAATCCGTATGAGAGCTCCTCCAGAAGAGTCTGATATATACAAATGGCTTGAGAGAGGATTCAGAAGCCTTCACCGGAACTCGTGTGAACGAGGAAACCCGATAAATTTCATTGGCGTAACCATCAATTCTCAACATTTCACCCAGGGATCCTTGTGGATATCGTTTAGACTGATACAAAAATTTGATTTTGAAGATAATTGGAAATTATTCTTCAACACTGCTCGAAGTTCAACAGACTTCGGAGTCGACGACACATCTACAATCAATTGTAGTATTGTCAGACACGGAGAAGGTCAAGGGAAAGTTCGTTTGACTGAAAAAGATGTGAAGAAGAGGTCGATCTTCACGATTCGCAACGATGATAACCTCTGCTTCCCGAGATCTTTGGTGACAGCTTACGCTCACGCAGTCCAAGGACAAATACGTACGGGCCACTTGCACGATTATTGGGATGCTGTACGGAGAAGCAATGGAATTGTCCAGAAGAAGGCTGTTGCGGATTTACTCCGATCTCCGCGTGTGCAAGTACCCCAGGCTGGTTGTAGTATGGATGAGATCCACCAATTTCAGCTATTTCTCTCACAGCATGGCACAGCTCTCGTAGTCTATTCATTCGAAGAGTTTGCACGAGGGACTCCCCCGCTTTACGATGGAAGCAAACTCGTCATGTATTCCAAAAGTAGAGTATCGTGCACTCTATGAATCATGTATTACGAGAGACACCATCATTACCAGCCTATACTGAATCTGATCGGGGCTGTGGTTAGCTATGGGTATTGCATACCGTGTAATCAAAGTTATGAAAAAGTTGAGGACCACAGATGCAGCAATAAATGTCCAGCATGTTGAAGCATACCGATGTGTAGCTTGAATGAGTTGAAACGCGTTTGTATGGATTGTTCAAGGAGTTTTCATGGCTATGCTTGCTATGAGAACCGCAAGAAAGAAAATTCTTTCAACAGCAAAGGTAGTGTTTGTGCAACTAATCGTGGAGAAGAGCATGTATGCGGTACGTCTTATTGCGATACATGCCACAAAAGACTACAACTGGGGCATTCTTGTTACATGCAACCTATTGCCGAGACCCAAGACAGAAAACCCTCAATGTTCTTATTCTACGATTTTGAAACTCAACAGACCGAGCCTATATTGGGTGACGATCGGAATAAAATCCATGTACCGAATTTGTCCATTGTTCAACAAGTGTGTGACTATTGCATCGATGACCCTGATATATATCAAGTTTGCGACATGTGTGGTAGACGAGAATACAAATTAGATATCGATCCCATCAAACAGCTCATTGATCTGGCTTTGGAGGAGGGAAAAACTTTCAAGAAGACGGTAGTGGTTGGGCATTTTGCGAGTGGGTTCGACGCCCAGTTCCTTTCGAGATATCTCGTCGAGAATAAGAGCGAACGCGTTGAACCAACAGAAACTTTGAACGGAACAAAAATGATTTCGATGGAATATTTGCACGCCAAATTTATCGACAGTTTCAACTTTTTTACATGCCTCTGTCGGAGTCGCCGAGAACTCACGGATTACCCGACATCGAGGAATGTACATTCCTCCATTTTTTTAACATCCCTGGCAACGAGAATTACGATGACACATATCCACAGAAGGAAATGTATTTGCCAGATTCCACGAGTCGTGAAGAGAGGAAGAAGTTTTTGATTTGGCACGCGGAACGAGTCAAGAACAAGGAGGTTTTCAATTTCCGCGAGTTGTGAAATACTGCAGACAAGCTGTGACTATCCTAAGACTAGCTTGTGCGGCTTATCGTAAGATATTCATGGAGAATGGTGTCAACCCTTCCGCCGAATGTACAACCATTGCTTCAACGTGTATGCTTTTGTACCGAAAAAATTTTCTCAAAGAAGACACAATTGGGGTTATTCCAGCGGGTGGATATAGATTGGCTGACAAACAATCTCTGGCTCCATTGGATGGAGGAGAAAATGCTGGAACGCAAAATAATGCACGCTGGACGGGGAAAAAAGAAGACGCTACCAGATGGTATGATAGTGGATGGTTTTTATCCCGCCGAGAGTCAAGAAGATTGTAAAAGGACTCGTTCTCCATCTCCATGGCTGCTTCTGGCGTAGTTGCCCGTTGTGCTACAGAATCAATTGAGACAAAGACTTGGATAACGGTGAAACAATGATTGACAGTCTCGAAACCACTTACGCAATATCGCATCGAATCAAAGCAAACGGATACAATTTCATCGAAATTTGGAAGTGTGAATACGATAGGGAATACGTAAGTAGCGAACAATTCCAGAGTTTCGTCGAGGCATGATACATTTCACTCAGACTCGAAAGTGATACACCAACTGAAGCTCACAACTCAGATTCGTGGGATATTTCAACAATACATAGTTTGGAGTACGATTCCTTGATCTTTCGATTTTCGCAGTTCTAATTTACGAATATTGGCGGAGATTCCATGAAAAAAGAACAGAGCCCATGGGAATGATTTTCTTGGGGGGATGAGGCAACCATCGGATCTGGATTTGTACGAATAACCTGAAGAATTGATGATTTTCGACCGATTTGCAAAGATTCGTGTGGTCTTTCGCCTCAAAATTCGTTTTAGACGCTCTCAAAGTTGCGCAGGTGTATCCACGCACTCCTGGGTCACGGCGAATGATGGTTGAATGATGGAGAAAGGTATTCCAGGTACTTTCGATGTGACACATTCGCGTTTACAACCCCAAAATTCATGATATTGCACCGATTCTCAGTGATTCGTGTGGCTTTTCGCCTCAAAGCTCGTTCTAGACGCTCTCAAAGTCCCTCAGGTGTATCCACGCACTTCTGGGTCACGGCGAATGATGGTTGAATGATGGAGAAAGGTATTCCAGGTACTTTCGATGTGACACATTCGCGTTTACACCCCCAGAATTCATGATTTTGCACCGATTCTCAGTGATTCGTGTGGCCTTTCGCCTCGAAGCTCGTTCTAGACGCTCTCAAAGTCCCGCAGGTGTATCCACGCACTTCTGGGTCACGGCAAATGATAGGTGATTGATGGAGGAAGATATTCCAGGTACTTTCAATGTGGCACATTCGCGTTTACACCCCGAAAATTCATGATATTGCACCGATTCTCAATTATTCGTGGGGCCTTTTGCCTCAGAGCTCGTTCTAGATGCTCTCAAAGTCCCGCAGGTGTATCCACGCACTTCTGGGTCACGGCAAATGATAGGTGAACGATGGAGAAAGGTATTCCAGGAACTTCCAATGTGGCACATTCGCGTTCACACCCCAAGAATTCATGATTTTGCACCGATTCTCAGTGATTCGTGTGGCCTTTCGCCTCAAAGCTCGTTCTAGACGCTCTCAAAGTCCCGCAGGTGTATTCACGCACTCTCGGGTCACGACAAATCATAGGTGAATGATGGAGAAAGGTATTTTAGGTACTTTCAATGTGGCCTATTTGCGTTTACACCCCAAGAATTCATCATTTTGGACCGATCTGCAGTGATTCGTGTGGCCTTTCGCCTTAAAGCTCGTTCTAGACGCTCTCAAAGCCCCGCAGGTATATTCACGCACTCTCGGGTCACGACAAATCATAGGTGAATGATGGAGAAAGGTATTTTAGGTACTTTCAATGTGGCCTATTTGCGTTTACACCCCAAGAATTCATCATTTTGGACCGATCTGCAGTGATTCGTGTGGCCTTTCGCCTTAAAGCTCGTTCTAGACGCTCTCAAAGCCCCGCAGGTATATTCACGCACTTCTGGATCACGGCAAATGATAGGTGAATGATGCAAAAAGGTATTCCAGGTACTTTCAATGTCGCACATTTGCGTTCACACCCCGAGAATTTATCATTTTGGACCGATTTGCAGTGATTCGTGTGGTCTTTCGCCTCAAAGCTCGTTCTAGACGCTCTCAAAGTCCCGCAGGTATATTCACGCACTTCTGGGTCACGGGAAATAATATGTGAATGATGTGGAAAGGTATTCCAGGTACTTCCAATGTGACGAATTCGCGTTCACACCCCAAGAATTCATGATTTTACACCGATTCGCAGTGGTTCGTGAGGCCTTCCGCCTGGAAGCTCGTTCTAGACGCTCTCAAAGTCCCGCAGGTGTATCCACGCACTCCTGGATCACGGCAAATGATATGTGAATGATGTAGAAAGATATTCCAGGTACTTTCAATGTGGCACATTTGCGTTTACACCCCGAGAATCCATGATTTTCCATCAATATGCATTTTTCCCATGTTTTCACATCCCCAAATGGGCTCTTACCCTCAAAATGAGTCCTGAAAAAAAATTTCCAAAGAACATATTTCGACGTAAAATATTTTGTTCTTCCGAATGCCGTAGTCCAAATCCCAAAATATTGGTGAAGACCCGCTCAAAAATGCAAAAAACTCAAAAAAATTGCAATTTTCAAAAAATCGCCCAAAACACAAGTTTGTCTTGAAAAATGCAACATTTTTGCTCTCCATAAAAATTCGCATAAATCGCTTTCCTTCGATTTAAACGCCTAATACCGCATTTTTCCTCATTTTCGCGCTACTCAGCCCACCATGGGGGTATGGGTCCAGGAGGCTCCTAGGGGGAAAAGGATTCGGATTCTACTATCAAAAAGCTACAACTCCCTTCCTTGCAACTTTCCGATATAGCTCGTTTTCAGCGTAAGGTTAATTTCGAGCGTAAAGGTGTTTCGTAAGCCTGTGTGTGTCGCTACATGTCCGAAGCCGAGGCCATGGATTCTCTTGAAATCATGTGTTTTGTCGACCATTACTTGGCTTTGGCCGAACCACCCTTCAACCACCTTCCGTCCATCACCCACCGCTTACCCCTTGCGCATGTCATACTGTGGTTTCCATCTAATGCAGCTCTTGGCAATTTTCTCCCTCTTCACCCCCAAAACTCTCACACGACGGGATTCCGTGTACGTGTCGTATCCGCGCAACTTGATGGTCGATTCGCACCGTCACAATAGCTTAGATGCGACCATAATCTACTCCATGAATAAGCAACTGAAACTCTTGACACGGGATCAGTAGAGACGGCTCAGAACACCGTCTTTTGAAACAAAAGTACCTTGCACTCAAGTAAGAATCCTAATGTGTAAGGGCAAATCTAACAAGAGATGTGGTTCCTACGTAGAAATTCCTCATTAGAGAATCATTTTTCTGCAAGTGTTCCATCCCGATCCCAAAAATTAGTTCAAGCGTTTATCATCTATTCATTGAATCATGATGGCCATTCCATGAACGTCCTCTGAATTCGAAATAACTCATGGTGTCGTCAATGATTATGAATATTTTCAAGTCGGTAGAGTCTGGGAAATTCCAAGGTCAGCGAGTTTCTTGTGAAATACATATCACTAGATAAGAAGCCTCATTTCCGGCGAAAGTTTGTGTGGTACCTTCTGTTTTTCATTCATTATGGCACATGAATACGGATCTAGGATTATTGTCCGGGAAGAACGTGAAATTCCTGAATGAAGCAACAAATTCCAATCCACTTACTCGATCACAGGCGAATAAGACCGGTGCTGTTGCCAGCCCTAGTTTCAGATCTGCTGCCGTTGGTTTTCCCATGGCATCCGAAGATGAAACGAAATCAAGTAAATCATCGACGAGCTGGAAAGCTAATCCTATATTCCGTCCGTACTGAAATGCAACTTCGGCTAAATGATCATCTGCTCCTCCCAACATTGCGACCTTGAAATGAAGTAGGAGATTTGAATATCCACAGTTTCTTATTGCATCGAGGATATATCGAGGACAGCTCATATTTTGCATGACCGTTCATATATCAATGAGATTCGACGATGGGCAAGGTTTCCGCACGAACTAGTAGTACGTGGTAGAACCATCTTGTTGGAGACTGCTCGTTTTGAGGATGATCATCAAAACTAGATACAATCCATCAATCCTAAATTCCCAGGAATCAATTCAACTCTTTCCAAGGAAGATACGATTTCTCAAATGAGGCCACAGATATTTCGGCGGTTACGGTGGATTCTGAGGGATATATGACGGCTTGGTCCGATGCAATTAGGAAATTGGGTGAAAGGCAGAACTCTGTCTAGCTCTGCCCAGCTCATTCTGGAAACTTTTTATTCTGCGAAACCTCTCCTTGGGTATCAGGTATCTGGTTGCCCTTTTGGATCGGGCTCCTCTTTGAATCTTCACGGCTGCCTGGACCTCAGGGTCGGGTCGGGGAGTCATACGTCCTGCACACAGTTCTCACGTGAATCAGATTGGAATGCTCACGCTTTACCCTCAATTAACACTGTGATATATGATGAATTCCACGCCAAAGCGACCTACGGAAAGGGGTCATCTCTCAGATTCTTTTTTAACCTTTTTCATTCGATTCTATGGCCCAAAATAGGAACTTCGGACCACCTATGGGGCCCAAGAAAAATCTCTCCTCTCCATTGCACGCATATCCGTCAACAGACCAAAAATTTATCGTGTAAGATTCGATGCTCTTTCATTCACGAAAATGGGAATATTTCGAGTTTTTGAACAGCTATCGATTTGCGGCTTGCGGCATCTGAAAGGACATCAAAAAACCTATCGGAAACGTTGTCGGAAATTCCTTTTCTGTGATTTGGGGGCCTCCTGGAGGCAAAAGAGTGTTTTTCACTAAAGTGTTGATTTCTCAAAAAGCCATTTTTTTTTATTCTTTCAAAATCATATATTTGACGTAAGATTTTGCGTTCTTTCGAAAAATACGCTGCCAAAAGAATTTAGCAGAATGTTTTCTCATTGCCATAGAAGATGTCAACTAATCTCATATTATTCACTCAAAAATTCCAACACATTAAGTTGTTATATTGATCAATTCTCCTCATAAAATTTTGGTTAAAATATTTATTCATCCAAAATATCAATATAATCAAATAATCAACTTTATCAAATATTCAATCCACTAGATAATAAATTGTTTCTCAATCATTTCCATATAATCTTACAAAATTTTCATGTTCACTAAGGATACTCTTCAAAAATTCCAGTCAATAATATTTTCATCAAATGATTCCGCAGTATTATTTCATCAGTACAATAATTCCTCAATGACGGATCTCTACCAAAACAGATTGTTACTGCGTATGCTGTCGCTAACAGACCGCAAGAACTATAATCAATCTGTTTTTTCACCTTCTTGAATACTACGAAATCATCTTCTAGTGAAGGATACCTTTTTTTTATGAAATCCCTTTCTTTATCATCCAAATCTTTCAAACTGTGAATGTCACAATACAGGCTGTCATAAATGAATAGAAATGGTGCTTTATAATGTAAGCACCTCCAATGCTTGAAATCATTCGAGTAGAGAATTTGGATATCTTCACAATAAGTTTCATCAATCATTCCACCATCATTTTGAAGAATTTTTTGGCTTGATCAGCAAAAAATGTCATTCTTATCTCAGCAGTGGAATCTAAGAGCTGGCAGGAGAACATTTGGGATTCTTTACCATTAGTAATCCACTCCCTCATTGAGGTTTTGGCAGTTGCTTTTGCTTTGAGAAATAAGCTGCAAGGAATATGTGGCAGAATGAAATTGTCATTGGGATATTTTATGAAATAATGGTATATTGAGAATTATGATCAAAACTTACTTGGGTTGGTACGGTGTGATATGAAGAATACCAATAGTATTTTCAAGAGGTCTTTCATTGTTGTTAGGCATTATACTAGACTTTTGTATGAAAGAGGACTAAAAAAATTGGGAAAAAAATACTATAAAAGGGATAGAAAGAATATTTGAGAAATGAATTGTTTTGCGGATATAAACAAATCAAAATGATCCTAAAGTGCAGAGAGTTGGTTATGAAATATAAGAATAACAAAAAGAATATGTCGGTTTACTAACATATGGGTTAGGGATGACTATTCTCAGTTGTAAATAACATTCGAATTGAAAACCAATTAATCATGGTGATTATATTGGGAAGGAAATGAACCGCTTTCTACAAATTAGTTATTTGAAGAATAAATTACGGGGTTTAAATTTTGATTTCCAGTAGGTGGGACAGAGTGATAGGAATGTAAAGGTCTTTATTCATTTTCATTAACGCGAGAATTCGATTGATGATAGAGAATTTTGGTAAACAGGTGATTACATTAGGGAAGGAACAAATCAACTGTCGGTGAACTTGAAAATTGGAACAAAGTGTATCATTTGGAACGCAAAATTTCGAGAGATCGATTCGACAAAATATTTTGAGACTTTGTACGTGTATTTTGGAGACTGTGGTGATGATGCCAGTGAATTTTGAGCATGATCGGATGGATACTTTTTGACTTGTGAATTTTTTAATGAGAAATTTGAAATTTTTCGGAAAGAAGCAAACCTTATAAGTGATTTGTACTTCATTTTACTACATGAAAAAAATGTAAAGGAAGTAATTTAGATGTTTCTCGACGTGCTGAATCAATTGGTTGATACAGAATTTTGATAAATTGTGATTATAAAGGTTTTCTAGCGCAACGGAAGAGAGATATGTAAAAGATAGAATAAAATGAGCTCCAATCGAAATTTCGTATTAACCAATCGATTTAGCACGTCGAGAAACGCGTAAATCAACAGCCTCAGATTTTTTAAGGAAGAAGGAGAGAATATTTTTAGTTTTTAAGATGAAAAAAAATTACAAATAAATGAAGAAAAATTCATAAGTATAAAAGTAATCATCGGGGGGCACTTAAAATCTAGCATTCCCATCTAGAGACACCTCCAAACATGGCATAAAAATTTCAGGATGATCGATCAAACCAGTGAGGAGTTTTGCTGAGCGATAGAAAACAACATACATACATACACACACACAGACACGGACAGAGGGCTCGAAAGACGGGGCTGTAGTAATTTTGTGAGGGCTTATAACGAAAAACTGTTACCTACATTCGATAGATCCTGGCGAAAGGAAGAGGACTGTACCAATTTCATGTGTTCAAGAGGTTCACTGGTGGAGGAAAAAATTTTTTTAGAAAAAATTTGACGAAAATTCCGCTGGCACCAAATGAATGCTTTCTCTTTTGAGGAAGCAAAATGGGTTTCAGAGAAGTTTGGGGCGATCCAAGTGACTTATGAGCCATTTGTTGAAAATTCGATTTTTCCGGTTTCAAAAAAGACGATTTTCTGCGCATGCGCACAAACGTCGACTTTCGGCGCCACTTTCAATCGAAAGCTGACAAAATTTCCTATAAAATGACTACCCGCAATGTTGGAATTCATGCACTGAAACGCGATCTGCAAGGATTAATTATGTCGAATCAAAATCACATGAAAATTCAGCCCATTAACGCCTTCGTAGCGCCTGCTGAGAGACACATTCACAAGATCTTCTCGGGACTCAATTTTGAGTACGAAATTGACCTGGAAAAAATTCGGACCACATGGTTTCAACGTGAAATTGTATGAACTTTCAAAATATTTGATGAAAAGACCCGTTTGAGGCGAACCCGAGTTGCTACATTCAATTTTTCGCAATTTTGAATGTGAAATATCGTATTTCCTGGCAAAAAATTGAATGTAGCACCTCGGGTTCGCCTCAAACGGGTCTTTTTATCGCATATTTTGAAAGTTCATACAATTTTACGTTGAATCGATGTGGTCCGAATTTTTTTCAGGTCAATTTCGTACTCAAAATTGAGTCCCGAGAAGATCTCGTGAATGTGTCATCTCAGCAGGCGCCACGAAGGCGTTAATGGGCTGAATTTTCATGTGATTTTGATTCGACATAATTAATCCTTGCATATCGCGTTTCAGTGCATGAATTTCAGCTCTGCGGGTAGTCATTTCATAGAAAATGTTGTCAGCTTTCCATTGAAAGTGGCGCCGGAAGTCTACGTTTGTGCGCATGCGCAGGAAATCGCCTTTTTCTGAAACCGGAGAAATCGAATTTTCAACAAATGGCTCATAAGTCACTTGGATCGCCCCAAACTTCTCTGAAACCCATTTTTTCGAAAGAACGCAAAATCTTACGTCAAATATATGATTTTAAAAAAATAAAAAAAATGGCTTTTTGAGAAATCAACACTTTAGTGAAAAATACTCTTTTGCCTCCAGGAGGCCCCCAAATCACAGAAAAGGAATTTCCGACAACGTTTCCAATAGGTTTTTTGATGTCCTTTCAGATGCCGCAACCCGCAAATCGATAGCCGTTCAAAAACTCGAAATATTCCCATTTTCGTGAATAAAAGAGCATCGATTTTTACACGATAAATTTTCGGTCTGTTGACGGATATGCGTGCAATGGAGGAGAAGTTTTTTTTGGGCCCCATAGGTGGTCCGAAGTTCCTATTTTGGGCCATAGAATCGAATGAAAAAGGTTAAAAAAGAATCTGAGAGATGACTCCTTTCCGTCGGTCGCTTTGGCGAGGAATTCATCATATATCGTATGACCAATTTAAGGTGAACACCCCTTGGCATTTCTTATCTTTGCAAGGTACAAATTGGATCGAAGTTGATTCTTACATGGTTCGACCTTCTGCCTCGGATGGTGCAGTGAACAATTCGAGAAAATGGAAAATTCGATACGAACGGGAAAATTTTTTTCAAAATATTAAAAAAATAATATTGCGATACGGCATCGTGTAGCTCATCAAATTTGGAGTCCGAAATGACTTGTCCAATGATTTCTTTCATTGCTCAATTTTCCAGGAAAATTGATGGGAAATTGCTCATTTTGAATTTGCCACCACAATTGTCGTAGAGGTTAGTTGCACCACGTGTTGGGCAATGCTATTGCTTTGGTGTAATGCCGTGAGCTTTTGTTATCGTTTAGTGTTTTATCTATGATCACGAATGTTGTTTTGTAGGTTATGCAGCCACGGCATCCACAATAGAAACTCGTGGCCGAGTGGGAATGTCAATTGACTAAACTTTGAATGATGTTAGAAGCATCGAGAATGTACTCTTGTAACTTTTAGTACAAGAGTTCAACAACGTGTAAAAAAACTGTGTAGCAGTCATGCGATCAAAATTCTCCAATACGGTTCGAATTTTGAACGATCCTGCATTCGAACCTCTTGGACAATAGTGGAGCCTAACAGATTCAGGTAGTGGTTTTCAATTTTGTACACTTTGTCGCCCAAATTCTGACTACTAAGTTTGGGAAAAGTTTGTACCATAGATGAAAACAATATATCGGTACAAGTTATTAGAACGGTATCTCGTAGCTGGGAAAATGAAGAGAATCTTAAAAATTGTGGCTTCTCCACCCGATGAAAACCTTGTAAAGTGGTCGGAATTTTCGGAAATTACAAATGCGAACCCACAAGAGAATGGTAATGCCAAGCAGATTTGAATACTGCCTTCTAGTTCTGAATATTTTCTCAACGAGAATCTGAACACGGAGTTTGAAAAAAGTTTGCATCGTGGGTAGACAGATCTTATAATAGGGACGTGGATGAATACACAAAGAATTGTGGCTCCGACCGTTCAATTAAGAGATCAAAGTTCTTAAAAATGGTCAAGGTTTTGGAAAATTCTAAACACAAACCTCTCAGACGTTGGTGATACCAAGCAGATTCGAGCTTTACTCTTCAAGTTTAGAAGTTCTGTCTACTAAAATTTTATTACAAAATTTGGAGCGTCAAAGGTGGATTATAAACTCGAATTGAAGCGGTATGCAGCAGCTGGGGAGTAGAAAAATGTTTGAAGAAAATTGTGGCTTCCGAAACTCACCTATGGGATCAAAATCCTGAAAGAGTGGGTGGGATTTGTATGAATTTCAAACGTGAACTTAATAGAAAACGGTAACACGGAGCAGATTCGAGTTCTGCTTTTTGATTATAAGGGTTTTGTAAGCTGAAATTTGACTACAAAGTTTGAAGAAAGTTGGCATCAACGGTAGACTATGATAACGAGTTAAATCATTACTCCCATTACTGGGGAGTATCGAAATGTTTGCAGAAGTTGTGGCTTTGACTGCCTTACCTATGGGATCAAAATTCTAAAGAATAGGTGGAGTTCGTGTGAATTTCAATCGTGAACCTAGAAAAGATTGGTGATATCAATCAGAGTCGTGTTTTGTATTTTGATTACAGGAGTTATGTCAGCTAAAATCTGACTACAACGTCAAAGGCACGATTTTTCAGATTTTTTTTGTTTTTCCAGCTATGAGATACCGTTCCAACAACTCGTATCCATCATCTGTTTACCGCCTACGGTACAAACGTTTCCCAAATTTTGTTGTCAGGATTTGGGCTATAAAGTGTACAAAATTGATAACCACTACCTGAATCTGTTAGGCACTACTATTGTCCAAGAGGTTCGAATGCAGGATTGTTCAAGATTCGAACCGTATTGGAGAATTTTGATCGCATGACTACTGCACAGTTTTTTACGCGTTGTTGAACTCTTGTACTGAAAGGTACAAGAGTACATGCTCGATGCTTCTAATATCTTTCAAAGTTTAGTCGATTGACATTCGCACTCGGTCACGAGTTTCTACTGTGGATGCCGTGGCTGCTTAACCTACAAAACAACATTCGTGATCATAGATTAAACACTAAACGATAACAGAAGCCCGTGGCATTACACCAAAACAATAGCATTACTCAACACTTGGTACAACTAACCTCTACGACGATTGTGGTGGCAAATTCGAAATGAGCAATTTTCCATCAATTTTCCTGGAAAATTGAGAAATGAAAAAAATTATTGGACAAGTCATTTCGGACTCCAAATTCGATGAGCTATACGATGCCGTATCGCAGAATTATTTTTTTTTTAATATTTCGGAAAAAATTTTCCCGTTCGCATCAAATTTTCCATTTTCTCGATTTGTTCACTTCACCATCCGAGGCAGAAGGTCGAACCATGTAAGAATCAACTTCGATCCAATTTGTACCTTGCAATCACAAGAAATGCCAAGGGGTGTTCACCTTAAATTGGTCATACGATATATGGGCCACTTCGGAGCATTTCGACGAATGCCTGCACCAGGGGGGTCTGGAAAAAATTCATGAAGATTTTCTTCCGTAAATATTATGTTAATATAGTACAAACAATTGTTTTGGATCTTTTCAAAGGCCCCCGTGGGCCCTGGAGCCTATGAAAGGTCCTTTTTAGGCCTCTTTTTAGCCTATTCTAGAAAATCATAACTCCGACTAAAATCAACATTTTCGGACGTACTTAGGCTCATTTCCTTTCTCAAAACTAGTACTTTTGTGAAAAAATTGTCCATGGTCAATACTTGAGCCTAGCAAGTTTTGGGAGCTATTTGCTGAGAGCACATTTTAGCGATTTTTAGGCTTGCCTCCAAAGTGATATAGCTCCCACTAGACATGTGATAATCGACTTTTACAAGTGGTCATTTTGAAGGTCTTGAGAAAACCTAAAATTTGACCATTGGTAAAAGTCGATTACTGTACTTTCTCTAGGAGTTACAGTCATTACAAGCTGAGCAAATTCATAAAAATGCCAAACATTGAGCTCAATTTAAAAAAATCGTTCTTTTTCCTTCGACCCCAAACCTGTGTGACTATATTTTTTGATACAAATACTACCAACGAGGACAATGATCTGGGTGGGATATTGAATTGCCGATCTTATTCAGCCAATTGAAAACACCCTTTTTTGACTTTTTGCTCAAAATGACCTCAAAGGTATGGCTCGCATATGCTTCCATCTGAACTAATGTGCACCAATCTGTGTGAGATTACTCCCGAATGTACCCCCGGATATGTGTGAGAACTTCCGGAGGCGAGCCTCGAGCTAGATGCGAGCAGGCGGATCTATTTCACGAGTTGAAAATGGACATTATTTTGTCTATTCGGACGCAGGCGAGTGCGGGTGGGATTTCACTCATTCTAGGTCACAAATGGAATAAACGGCTAGAATAGGAATACGAACATAGTTTTTCGGCTCAAAATTATCATCTCAACACGTTCTCCTGGTCAATTAGGCTTTTATTCAACGTCTGAAGCCACTCCATCGAAAAACATGTAACTGAAGTGTTTTCTCGTCTGAGAGCAAGAATCAATATTTTGGAGCCAGACTGACCCCGAAATCGTGTTTAAATGATCATTTTGAGTCAGGAAACCATGTTTGTATCCTTCTTTAAGCCGCTTTCCTCATTTGTGAGCTAGAATGAGTGAAATCGCACTCGCATTCGCCTGTGTCCAAATAGACGAAATAATGCCCATTTTCAACTCGTGAAATAGAACCGCCTGCTCTCATCTAGCTCGAGGCTCGCCTCAGGAAGTTTCCACACATATTTGGGTGTACACTGAGGAGTAATCCGACACAGATTGATGCGCATTAGTTCAGATGGAAGCATATGCGAGCCGTACCTTTGAGGTGACTTTGAGCAAAAAATCAAAAAAGAGTGTTTTAAATTGGCTGAATAAAATCGGCAATTCAATATCCCACCCAGATTATTGTTCTAATTGGTAGTATTCGTATCGCAAAACATAGTTGCATAGGTTTGGGGTTGGAGGAAAAAAAACGATTTTCTTAAATTGAACTCAAAGTTTGGCATATTTTGGAATTTGCTCAGCTTGTAATGACAGTAACTCCTAGAGGAAGTACAGTAAATGACTTTTACCAGTGGTCAAATTGTAAGTTTTCTCAAGACCTTCAAAATGACTACTTGTAGAAGTCGATTATCACATGTCTAGTGGGAGCTACATCACTTTGAAGCAAGCCCAAAATCGCTAAAATGTGCTGTCAGCAAATAGCTCCTAGAAATTGCTAGGCTCAAGTAACGACCATGGACAATTTTTCTCTCAAAAGTACTAGTTTCAAGAAAAAAAAAGCACTCAAGTACGTCCAAAAATGTTGCTTTTAGTCGGAGTTATGATTTTCTAAAAATAGGCTAGAAAGGGGCCTAGAAAGGACCTTTCATAGGACCCAGGGCCCACGGGGGCCTTACAAAAAATACAAAATAGTATATAACGCAACAAGTGCGAGAAGGTCAATTTCCGCACAAGTTGCCGAACGAGTGCGAGAAGTTAATATTCACGCACACTTCGAAACTTCTCGCACATCTAGAAGTACACATTTACGCACGCTCGCTGCGAGCGTGCGTAAATGTGTACTTCTAGATGTGCGAGAAGTTTCGAAGTGTGCGTGAATGTTACTTCTCGCGCGAGTTGGCAACGTGTGCGGAAACTTCTCGCACGTGTTGCGTATACTATTTTTTGCAACTGTGCGCGAAGTTGTAATTAAATGCACCACTGCCCGAGCAAGATTATCTTCGAAACAAAGTTTTCAAGAAAGGCCAAATTTAGAGGGATGACGTGACATCATATTTTGGAACTGTGCGTGAATGAAAATGCATTAGAGCGAGAAGTTACATTCACGCACACTTCACCAGTGCGTAAATGTAAAACTGTGCGAGAAGTCATTCACGCATTACTTCTCGCACTGTAAATAGTGAAGAGAAGTCTCATTTTTTTACAACTTCGCGCACACAGTTGCAAAAAAAATTTTTTTGTACTATATTAATATAGAACTGACTAAAAAAATTCTTATGGAATTTTTCCAGACCCCCCTGGTGCAGGCATTCGTCGAAATGCTCCGAAATGGCGCATATATAATTTTGAAAATCCTGAACCATTTGAACGAGGTAAAAAGTTGTAACTGCTACTCTTGTGGTATTCTAGGGTCAAAATTATAGAAAGTAAATTCAATGTTCCTTAGACGTTTCATTGAGTAGATTCTGCAGGAGAATGAGATTGAGACGTGACAAAAATCCTACAGTGGTAATATCGGGTTAAATGATGAGTTAAATCTCAATCACTCCGTCACAAATATGAGTGAACGGGGTGGGTTGACTGAATCGACATGATACCATGGGTGCGTGAACCTACCCTAAAGATTTTGGGACGAACAAAACTGAGCCATCCTTCATTTAATAACTACCATATTGCCATCTCATTGCTGTATTGCAAGATTTATTGCTTTTCATTCGACCGAGTTATGAGTCGATATTGCGATTCTTGCTCGGTCACGAGTTTGGATTGACGCCCGGGCTCAGGGTATTCTGCGTACTCTGGGACTGGTGATTAATCGATACCAGAATTTCTTCAATGTAGTAAGTTCAATGTGAAGCTAGCCCAAACATTGGGTTTTCGTCGACATATTGAAACCATCGTTAGGTTATATTTTATTGCTGTTTCATTGCTCCAATAATCTTTGTCGATCATAAGCTTGGAGAAGCTACCGGCGCGACAACAAACATTTCCATTTGGACACGGAGGATCCGGAAGATACAGATGGGGTGGTTACTGTGGTGCAGGCCTCATAAGTAATGGAAAAGGGCCACTCTTCTCGCGGAGACTTCTCAATACATCTGGGGCTACTGTGTGGAATATTCCGACACAGTTACATACTGGCTGAAAAAAGCTCGGTGAGATGATCCAATCTACCCTTAGAATGGAGAAAATACAGGGAATGCAAATGATGCCGCAAGAAGATTTTTTGTAGATTGAGCTTGAGCTTCAACATTTTCGGGAAATGCTCAATTCAAATCGACTGTACTGTCGACTGTCGTCACTACTTGGTCATATCTTGACCGTTTTTTTTCTGAGAAATGTATAAAATTTTGAAATTTCTTCCATAAATTTATTGGAATATCGATAACTCTGGCACACTTGCGCGTTACAAAATTGAATTGTTCCTAACAATTTTGTCGACAAAATTTCTTATTCATCGTGGAAAATTGGTCGTTTTAACCTGAAAATTCTCAAAAATCATGAATCATTGTATGAATGACCTGTAATGATTTTTCGTGGATTAAAATGGTCCTTTCCAAAATACTGGATGTATATAGATATAATGACTATCATGAAGTCTAAGATCGCGCTATTGTGTGTGTAGGCCTGAATTAGCGTGGGTTATGATAGAATGAGCTGCGCGAAGTGCTTTTACGCAATATTTCTCATCTGACTGTTTGAAAACTTCTAACGAATTGTCCAGCTCTATAGGGATCCACCCACCGTTGAATTTTTCAAAAAAATTATTGAAAAAGTCACAAATAACACTGTGCAACAAAATTTTGGGTAATGAATGTCACATGGACCAGACAATCATTTCTTGTGTATTTTTCGGCGCTGAAACCAAACCCGACCTCAGTTTTGCGCCTATACGTCAGGATTTTTTAAATCGAAAAAAACTGATCAGGAAGAACAGCGTTCTTCACGTTTTTGGCTGATTTTGTGAATTGAGGATCACTTAGAAGGAGGTTGCCAGGCCTTCGGATCACCAATCCTCCTGGAACTCTAGGATATGTTTCGTTATACCAAAACATGTAACAAACCACTCTCATAACTTTCCAACGTATCCTAGAATCATCCTGAGTACCAGGGTCAATATCCCAGCAAATAGGCCCTTTCCAGGTGGATTGATGCATCCATAGCTCTTCATGAGCTGGCTATTCTATGGCGTGGGACTTTCCTTCAGACAAATAAGAATAGTTACATGGAATGAAGACTAAAGAAAAACAAATTCCATCCATATAAGACTGGTATAGCTCATCTCCACCATAGATGAGGGAAGTTGAGAATCAAAAAATTGGCAAAATTGAGTTTTTCAGCGACGGAATGATGAGTCTGGGAGTATATGAGACTTTTCAATAAACATACGGTAATAAATATGATTAACTCACATTCAGAGACCATCACTTTCCCAATTAATGTTGTCAAATAGCAGCTGAACTGTGTAAACTGGCAAGGCCAGCCGAGGAGAGTCACAACCAATAGCAGATCCTGCGACTGACCTGTAAGAATTTGACAACAAAGTATCGTGCTCAACTCACACACTGACTCTGCATATTTCACATTGATTCTACATGATTTCATCAACCAGTTGATTGAAAAAATTCAATCTGAACTGATCTGAAATAGCTCTGTTGACACAAAGTTAACCCAATTCTGACCACGTTTAGAACAATATCACAAGCAAATTCTATAGCGGTTAAAAGTAAGTACTCATCTGAAAACGTGAATACCCCAAACTGCAGACCACCAGCCACGGATTTTCAAGGTGTTTTTCGACAATGAATGGTAAAATGTGAATTTCTCTCGAGCAGACTAATGAATATGAGGCCAAGTGATGGTTTGCGAGGAACTATTGCACCGCGGCAGAGTTTGCCATGCTATAAAGAAGCAGACGACAAAAGTCATACAAGTGTTGTATTATCCACTCCTTGTTTAGCTTGAGAGAAACTCGCACTTGATCACTTTTTCATCGCTAAAATCGTCGACAACCATCCTGACAGTCCGTGGCAGATAGCCTGCGGTTTGGGATTTTCAGATAAGTATTCATTTTGAGGCGCTGAATAGGATTTGCTTGTGACATTGTTCCAAAAGTGGTCAAAATCAGGTTAACTTTGTGTCGACAGAGCTATTTCAGATCAGTTCAGATTAGATGTTTTCAATCAACTGGTGCACAAAAACATGTAAAATCAGTGTAGAATATGCAGAGTCAGAGTGTGAGTTGAGCACGATACTTTGTTGTCAAATTTTTACAGGTCAGTCGCAGGATCTGCTATTGGTTAAAACTTTCCTTGGCTGGCCTTGGCAGTTCACAGTGCAGCTGCTATTTGACAACACGAATTGGGAGAGTGATGGTCTCTGCATGTGAGTAAACCATATTCATTACCATAATGGTCGAATCTTAACTTGATCTTAGAGAACTGAAATGATGTTCTAGAGATAAACACGAAAAGATCTTGTATCATGTTTTATCACTTGCAACGTTTCGTCAACTACATTGGTATTCATATTATTGTTGAATCTACAGTGCCTGATGAGGTCAACTAATGTAGTTGACGAAACGTTGCAAGTAATAAAACACGATACAAGATCTTTTCGTGTTTATCTCTAGAACATCATTCCAGTCCTCCAAGATCAAGTTAAGATTCGACCATTATTAATCATTCGAGGACAAGTAAAGAATTCTAAAATTGAATCATATTCTTTACCGTATGTTTATTGAAAAGTCTTATATCCTCCCAGACTCATCATTCCGTCGCTGAAAAACTCAATTTTGCCAATTTTTTGATTTTCAACTTCCCTCGTCCATGGTTAAGATCAGCTATACCAATCTTATATGGCTGGAATTTGTTTTTTCTTAGTCTATGATTTCATGTAACTATTCATATTTGTCCATAAGAAAGTCTCATGCCATAGAATAACTGGCTCATGGAGAGCTATGGATGCATCAGTCCACCTGGAGAGGGCCTTTTTGCTAGAATATTGACCCTGGTACTCAGGATGATTCCAGGGAGCATTGGCAAGTTACAAGAGTGGTTTAACAAAATCGACACTTAAGTATTGAGAACTGGTTGCCTGACTTTCCGACTACTGCTGCGAATCTTGCATCTCAACATCTTGCCATGAAACTGGAACAAAATGCTTGAAAATGCCAAGCACGCGTTTTGTTACAGAAGAAACTACTGGAAATTTTATCAAATGCTTAGGTTTCGAAGGATGTCCTCTTACTTGAGACAAACAGAAGTGACAGTCATAGACATGATCTTTCTGTTCTCGCCACAGTGTGGGCGTTGAAAAATCGAGATTTCGTTCAGTCTGTGGTCCTGATCTGAGTGAACAGGTCAAACATATGGAATAAGAAGCCCACGTTGTGTCCAAATTTTCGGGCACTAATCCGAAATGATATTCATATACTTTCTGCAAGGTGGTTGTGAAAATGCACCTCTCTTTTTCAAATGTATACTCGTTACACACATAATAGAAGTGATTTGGATCAACGTCACATTTGTATTGGCGAGATATCTTCCCGGCGATTGATCACCAGGGCAGCCTTGAACAATACCGTCACAGTGTAGTTTGGGATCAGTTACTGCGACAAATTTCGTCTACAATCCAAAAAGGCGCCAATTCCACGAAAGTAGTCAATAGATACTTCGACAATGTTCGACTTGTTACAAAGAGGCTCCTGAAGAGGAATTGTAGAGGGAAACTCTATAAAAATAAACGTAGGACGAAACACTCATATAAGACCAGTGCCCTTCTAACCTAGTGCAATGTACGGGGAGTCAGTACGCCACCTAGTGGCAGGATCCTAGAACTGAGAGTTCTGCTCAGAAAAGACCTAGTAGCATGAGAAAGATCGTGTGGAATCAAAACAGCGCACTCAGTCGCTACATTTAGCGTACCACAAAAATGGGTTAAAATGAGGTCGAAAAAAAATTCCTGACGTCGAACCACTTCATCTATGAGCATCGGACAATTTTTTCCTTCAAAGTATATGAAAAATCAAAAAGAAATGCGACCTTGGACGTTCTGATTGTTTCATTCTAGCCCGTTTTATGATTCTTTGAAAATTTATTGCAAAATTGGTTTTTTTTTCCAGACACCAGGTGGACTAATTAGCTTATTTAACTCCAAGGTTGCATCATAGCGTTCTAAAACCACCAGGGTCGTTTTCAGCGGGTTGGAATACGTAGGGAAACATATTGTGATATACATTTTGACCAATTGGTACTCCCTGGCTGAGGGATCTCCAATTTACAAAATTAGCAAAAAACGTGAAGAAGCTGTTTTTTTCAAAATCAGTTCTTTTTATTTAAAAAAAAACTTGATGTACATGCACAAAACTGCGGTCGGATTCCGTTTCAGCGCCGAAAAATACACAAGATAATGATTGTCCGGTCCATGCGACATTTGTGACCCAAAATTTTGTTGCACAGTGTAATCGGACATTTTGCAAAGTTAAGTAAATTTTCGTCCAAACTGACTCTTAGAAGGCTCATACTCATTACAGGCCTAACTTTTCGTGATCTCATGCCTATAAGAATTCTTCTGATAATGAACTCACGATTCTATTCCGTAAGATAAATCTAAATTTTAAACTAATCCTGTCCACGAGATGAACCAATACTCACAAGGAGAGTCCGGAGTCTCCGGGTCCTGAAATATCACCAAAATTCTTTCACAGTTTCGTAACACCTAGAATATGAAGAATCTAAAGCAACTCTGTCAAATGGGCCTTCTGTTCTGAGTTACAGCCAGAAACGTCAACATTGCTTGTATATCTATATATATCACTTTTTAACATGGGCCTATATGGGCAATGATGATGTCATAGGCCGTAGCTCTGAACGGGATCCCCATTTGACAGAGGTGCTTTGGATTCTTTATATTCTAGGGGGTACGAAACGGTAAAAAAATTTTGGTGAGATTCCAGGACCCGGATACTCCGGACTCCCCTTGTCAGTCGAGTTTGTTCATTCCTTCCTCGATTATGAAGATCTTAGTTGAATCAATTGATCACTAGCTCCAAATTTATACCGTGTCATTATACAGCTCATTTGGACTTCATTCGTGGGCACAGTTTTTTTCTTAGTCATTGGCTATAGACTTTGTCTATCGTTTGATGCTAGGAGCACGATCAAATGTAGAGCAAACAGTTCAAGTGATGAAGCATTTACAGAACTAACTTTGAAAATCTGAAAATCTCATTCCTCGTTTTCATGATTAGAGGAGTATCTTAAGAAAATATGTCCATGATGTCTCTTAATGATCTTTTGAGTAATCAAGTTCTCACGTGGTCCAATTGGTTTTGCAACTCCTCTGAGAATAACATTCGAGTTGTGCTCGCATAGCTTGAGCTGGAATTTGATAGTTTTTCCAACATTCATCAGCGATTGATGCAGCGTTTGATTAGCCAGTAAAGTGATGGATGATTTTGTAAAAAACGAGAGCTTCTTGTGCGATATTGCGCTGAGACTAAACCGTGGTGCGTTACGTAGCAACTTCATTGTCAGTGTCGAGAGTGCGTTACTTCTTAGAGAAATAGGTGAGACATACGCGCGCGCACCCAACACTACCGTTCCCGTGCAGCAAGAGAGTTCCAGTGGGTTTTATCTAGTTAACAATTATGGTTGAAGTGACTCCACATCTGCTACTATCAAGAGGTGGAGAAATGACGCTGCAGCACTTGTGGATTGTGAGCGAAATTTTCAAGCGAGCAATTCGTCGAAGATTCCTTGTGCTACTGTCAATAATGAAAAGACTTGCAATATGCTCAATTACGGATATTCAGCGTCATCATCGCTTGTTTCTCCGAGCACGCAGCTTCTCAATTCAAATTTAATTTTATTTCCCGATATCACGACCAATAGCAATATTCAGACTAATCATCTCCTTTCATCGAATAATCCTGAGAATTTGGATGAATTTCTTGAGAGCGCTGATCTTTGCGATTTCTCTGATGAGATTTCTGTGTCGTCAAGACAATTTCAGATCGCGAAGTCGATGCAGGTCTCCTCACCCCCAATTCCTGAGTCCGATGAACAATCAAGCTTATCGTTGGATTTTCCTAAAAAAATAGTATCAGGTCATGACAATTCGTCAAATATTGATTTTTACAAACAAGATTATCACTCGTCTGTATTGACGGATGTCCGCATGGCTCAATATTGTGCTTATCCTGCATTGCATGGCATGACGTCTGTTCGATTCAGCCAATTCGGGCATGAAGTGCGCACGAGCAAAAGTGGCTCTGCTCAGATAATCATTTTTATTCAGTATCGTCTCGATTGAACCGAGGAATGAAATCTTCCCATTGCGTTAGAGCAGAAAAACGTGGCAACGCTGCAGGAGAAGGTACGTCTTCTGAGTCCTTCACGAAACCTCTGGATGCCATTGATTTGTATCGCCCTGGTGAGTCATTGAATCTTTTCAACATCAATCCATTCCGATCATTTATACGACCATCCGGTTTCCATCTGATAAGTGCAGTCGGGAATGTAAAATTTGACAAGCTCGCACGTATTGTAGTGCAAACTCGTCTGCCTAATGAGATTGTCGAGTTTCTTGAATCTGGAAATGCATCAAGATTAGAGATGAGCTTTGTTCGGGGGCTGAGGTACTTCCCTTGGGGTTGAAACACGAGGATGAGGAGTCTGGAGCAGGGTTGGTGATCCAAGCCAGTGATTTGGAGATTTCGTGTAAATCACAGGAAATCACATTTATTCACTAATGCTTTCGATCTAAATACTCAGTCTATCACTCGCGTTCGGTGCACCGAATCAGTAGTGCGAGCATGCACTTTTCTCACAATCCGCGGGCACACACAAAAGGTACTTTGGTCGATATGATCGGCCGATAGTCGATTCATATATAACTGAGCAATCGTCGCGTGTACGGGATAAACGAAGGTCCGCCGTGGGCCTGGGTCAAGGTTGAACTTTATGCCACACGGGACACCAGAGTGTAGGTCCGCCGTGGGCCAATATTGAGGCAAAACTGATTTCGAGCTGCGTGAGCTCCATTGAGAAGTGAGGAAGAAACACGGACGGATGTAATCGTCTTAGTGAGATCGATCGCACGACAATACATATCAGAGAAAATTTGAGCGAGCGCTACTCGCTTTGTATACATAATTTCAAATCAGAACAGGCCTGATCAACCCTGATCTTTTCGATTTCACCTCTCAGGTTCAGAACAATGTGACATTTCCCAGGCAATTGAATTTTTCTCGTACCAACTTGCAATATCTCATGTTACAAGTCTGTTGGGACCCATATCAAACACTTGATGGTCGCAGGATCGATCACAAATACTGGTCTGAGTATGAGGTCGTGTTTGAGCAATCTCGACCGACCAATGAAGCATTTCACTTCGTTTTGACTGAAATCGAGGCTGAGCCCCATGCTCATGATCAAAAAATACTACAAAATAGTCATTCGAATTCTTTCTACCTATGCACGAGCATTGTGCGAGTACCACAGTACCATTTTCAGGTACCATTCCCAATTTTGGTATTCATAGAGTCTCGGCACGCACTTTTATCTGATACGTCACCTTTCTTGCTTGAATGCGATACTTTGCAGAATTCGGTGTGCGATAGCCTAGCAGAGACTCTTGAATTTTCTGGTCATGAAGAACTGAGCTATCATTTGAAATCCATGAGCTTAAGGCACAGGACGCAGATGTCCACGTTGCTTGAGCAATTCAACCCCAATTTTGACGAACTATTTCCGACATTCTATAGCCGTGATATTATACTTCTATTTGATGCAACCCATGGTCATCGATCAGCTGATCGATTTCTCTAAATATTCTTCGAACCAGTTTAAGGCCCATTTCGTCAAAAGAAACTTGTCAGGTCAACACGACAAATTTAGACCGAGAGGCTGGCCCGGGAGGGGGCATAGCGATTTACAGTGAAAATTGTATTCGATAGATCGAGTGATAATCTCACTCGGATTGAGTGATAATCCAACTCGAATCGAGTGATAATGTAGCTCGAATCGAGTCATACTTGACGCTCACAAAAATGGTATATATAAAACACAAGAGTTATTTGATGTCGAAGAACTTTGAAAAACAAATTCATTACAATTCAACTTCCACACAGTTTCCTGAATTCTCGAATGAATAAATCAAGCTATATGTGAAAAAATCACCATAACGTGCAAATATGCAAATTAAGTTCGTTGGAGTCCACGAAGAATACTTTTACTGCCTGTGATTCTTCTTCAGGACCCTTGGGGGCGCTTATATTCTGTTTACTGATTTATTTTCTCAAGATTTCCTCGTACTTTTCCGATGCCACAGGACTGTATGTAACTTGCTTCAAAAACCATGCGGCCAAGCAAGAGAGGAATGCGCGAAACCCGCTCAAGTGCCGTAACGTTTCTGGGCCGCGCGCGAGTATATGCGCAAGCACGAGCCTTCTCGTCAGTCGCCACCGTCTCTGTATTCTCAAATCACTCGATTCGAGTCAAAAATGAGTATCCGAATGATCAAGTGATTTCAATTGACTCGTTACAAGTGATGTCTCATAAATTTCACTCGAAGATCGAGTTATTTGACACATCACTTCAAAAAACTTATGAACGGTCAAATGAAACCGGTGCCCTAGTTCGTGTGAATGAATGTTGGTAAAGGTCGGGAAGAATTGAGGAGGCTAATATCTGTCGTTGAGAACGAGAAAATGTTTTTCATGATCAAACTTGGTGCGAAACATAACGCGCAGAAATGTTTGCAAAAATTTTCATTGTACAGCTTGCGTATGGAAATTTTGGAAAAACTTACAGCTGGTTATTCTGCGTTCACGACTGTTTTGTTCCTTTTCATTCCCTGTACATATACATAAGATGTACGACTTTATTGATATGGCTTCTTAGTTACGATTTTATGAATAGGCATTAGAAGATTGTTCAGTTGATATCACGTTATTGTACAATATTGTGGGAAAAATATATTAACTACTTTCTATACCTGACTGTTTTGCGTAGTTTATACAGGGCGAGGTAGATAATGGAAATGAAAGACTGATCCATTTTCTGCCCATATTCAACTCCACCATGAGGTATTTTTCCATGTCCGCCTCAGATGACACGGTTGTCACAGATAGATAAGAGCCGAGCTGGTGACTAATGATTCTCGGTAACTAAATTCGCAACTCTGAATCATTCCTTACAATCTCGACACTGGATCTGAGATTCTGATATGATGTAAGCGAATGGAAGGGATTCACCAAAATACAGATTTGAAAATCCATTTGACCGATCACAATCGTTCTTATAACCTAAATCAACCACACAAAATTTTGGAATCATTCAAATGTCTTTATGCTGATGTTATGGAGTTCAGAAACCTATCTTCAAGTTCTCGATAAGCACTCGCGTTTATGGCTTCGTGAAGCCTTTTCGTCATCTTGTAAGGAGCTAGCAATGTAACTTTGCTACGAAATATTGAGTTACGGATAGTAATTCAATCGTGTAGATCAGTAGTTTAGTGCAAAATTAATCCGAGAGTATAAGTTCCGATCATTAGTGAGATGTTCCGATTCTCAAAACTGGAAATATGAATATCAAACAATTCGGAATGATACATTAACCTCTTCATGCACGCACCTACTTCCTGTGCTTTCATACCTTCGTTTTCTACTAAATTCCATAGTGGGGATCGTGAGAATTATTTTGAGCCCAAACACGATATGATACAGTGATGCCATGTGAGAGTTATGACAGCATGAACTTTTCAAGGTCAAACACGAATGAGGCACTAGCATCGAGAATTTCATGATGAACACCATGAAAAAACATCAATTCGGAACCAAAAAACATGCCGCGAGAAGTATCCTTATCCTATCATAAAAATTCAGTAAGTTATGACAGTCAAAAGATGAATCGTTTCAAAGTGCATGATCGAGTGAGATGGTTCATCATAATCATTAGCTATAGTGGATAACTAATGATGAGACCATATTCACCAAAATCATGGAACTTCCACCACTTTGGGCCAAGGAAGATCATGCATAAAGTACTTTCCCTCCCAACTCAAGAAGAATTACTGAAACCCGATTCAATGATGTGTCCACGTATGTGAACGAATGCGGGAAGAGGTTAACGATGGAGTACTCATAGAGAGACAAAGTTTTGTTGAGAAATTTTTAGATTACATCCTGAGAAATGGCTAAAATTTTACTGGTTTTTCTAGTTCTGAGACAAATAGATAGGGATCACAGGAAATTTCCTAGCGTTCTGTTAGGAGAATGTTTCATGATTTCTCCCAATCGAGGGTTCATTTGAATGGTACATGTGGAAATTACTTGGAAAATTTTCAATACTTTAGCTTTGTACCAAATTCCGGAGATATAGGTCTGAAGGGAAAAGCAGTCGTGAACGCAGTATAACCAGTAGTAATATTTGCCAAAATGTTCAGATGCAAGCTATCCAACGGAATTTTTGAAAATTTCCAATACTTCCTGCGCGTTGTGTTTCGCACAGAGTTCGATCATGAAAAACATTTTCTCATTCTCAACGACAGATATGAGCCTCCTGAATTCTTCCCGACCTTTACCAACATTGACTCACTCTGTTTACTTGTATTGACAGGAGCTAGACATTATGTCTGTGCTCTATTACAAGATCGTCCAAAATATCATGACGATCTAAAGAATAACAAACCTGAAGCCCGATGAGGTCCACAAAACCTAGTGGACGAAACATTGCAATAAAATTTCCATCATGAAATTTTGGGAATTTATTTAGTTCCCCACCGTCCTTCAAGGTCGACGAGACCAAATGTTCAGCTTGTATATTAACCATCAAGGACGAAAAAATCTACCAAAATCACTTATGGTTTACCAACATTCATTCACACGAACTAGGGCACCGGTTTCATTTGGCCGTTGATAAGTTTTTTTTCAAACTGTTACATAAAAAACATACCAGTATCACTAGTAGAAGAAAGAGAAAAAAACGTGCATCCCGGGATACGAACCCGGGGCGGTTAATGTAGATGGGAAGCGAGCATGCTAACCACTCAGCCACCGCAACCTTCCACACAAGTGAACCAGAAGACATATATAAGGTTGGGACCCCAGAGCGGCTGAGCGCCCGGGATCTTGTACACCGTCAGATTTGGAAACCCCCCACCCATGAGCGGTCTGACGATTGATTTCATGTTGAGAAACGCGAGATCTCTTATGCTACTAATTTCCAAGTATTAGAAAATCCCCCCCCCCCCCACTTCACTTTTTCCAAAAGTCTAACTTGGCGAGTATGGCCATCCTTTCCCCCTATCGCTTCATCTGGCATCAAAAATTGAATTTCAACTCTTGAGGGTCATGAGATCAGGGGAAACATGTCGAGTAACTATTTAGCAAAATTGAGTAAAATTCAAACATGATAAAAATGGGAAGATAATCAAAAATATTGATTTTAACTCTTGAGAGTCGTGAGATCAAGAAAAGTCTGTCAAGTAATTGTTTTGCGAAATCTGAATGTGAAACGCATGGGAAAGGATTGATTACATTACGATTTGACTTTCTCGGTAATTTAGACTCAACTTGAGTTTCTCACCATCTCCTTCATCTACGAAATGAAATAAAAATTTATTCAGACCATTGAGAAGAAAAGGAAACCAGAACATTCAATCTAGCATTGATTGGTTTAGTTTAAAAATTAGTAGAGATGGTGAGTAACTCAAGTGGAGTCAAAATTACTGAGAAAGTCAAATCGTAATGTAATCAATCCTTTTCCATGCGTTTCACGTCCAGATTTTGCGAAAGAATTACTTGACATACTTTTCTTGATCTCGCGACTCTCAAGAGTTAAGATTAATATTTTTGATTCTCTTCCCATCTTTATCATGTTTAAATTTAGCTCAATTTTGCTAAATAGTTACTCGACATGTTTCCCCACGGCGGGTCGGAACGGTGGAAAAGTGTTAGGTGCGTGATCATGAAAAATACGAATTGGATATATTCCAGGCTAGTCTCTAGATCAATTTTCAGGAAAAATTAAAATCATCGGTCGGGGATTTTTTAAATAATCATCATTCTCGTGTTATTTAAATTCACGCGTTTTGATACTTCAACGATCCTTTCTCAATCACTCGAGTTATGATCTTTCAACTCAGGATAACTCTCAGAGCTGAACAGACAACAACACTCCCACGTATATTCATCCATATTATTTGTTGGTCTGGCCTAATCTGCCAAAGATGAAGCTGTGGTGATATACATTGAGATGAGTGTCAGTGAGGAGGGATATCCACGTAATTTTGATCAGAAGTCGTTTAAACCCATCATTTAGTCAGGGTTCAGTGTCATTCATACAAGAATATGATCCATATTAGTTACATCACATTCAACAGTACACGCGTATGTGATGTCCATGCATGTTAGAGACTCCCTGGTATGCGAAGTATGTAGAATACTCATGAAGATTCACGCAAGATATGAGAAAGACTAGACCTCTCTATTTCATCTTTCTTGAATGACTAGGTTCCATTATATCCACAGATTATCAGAGTTGATCTCGAATCCCTAAAGTTGAGAGTGGTCTCGAGAGTTTATTACCTGCGCCCAATACTTGTGGAAGTTCGGATTTCAAATTCAAAAAAGAGCCAAAATTGATGATAACGAGCGGACTTTTGAGTCCATACATCACGATGTTCTTCAAATGTCGACGAAGGATGAGATTTATCACGTTCACCCGAATGCCCTGCCCAAATTGCATACTACGAGTTGTATGTGAGTTCAATGGATTACATTTGGAATTGATCATCTATGACATGTTGTTTTCCTGATCTTCCTGCCATCAAAGTTCGGGAGATGTTGTTCGTGTACTCTTGATTTGAAATTTCATCATGTATAACGACTGAACAGGAAGAGTGATATGATTTTGTTTCAATGAGGTTGTAATCTCAGCCCTATTGGCTCTCTTGACCTTTCCGAGTGAGCCCCCCTGTTACGACCCTGAGGTCAGTTGGATGGCGTTGTTGGGCCAATTTCGCGGTAGGTTCAAATCCAGGAATTGTAGACGGCGAGTAAAAGATACTGGTGGTTTATTGATCTTTTGATACAATAGTTGAGATGATAACTTCGTCACATCCGACGATATACAAGAATGAGGTAGCACACTGAGTCGATAGTATATAATGATTCGACGTAACTATATTGAGGTACTACGTTGAGAGATGCCGAGTATACGTGTGAGCGATCTCGACAATGGACGGGATAGGAGTGAAGTGCCGATGGCTGGTTTGGTCCGATATTCATAAGCTTTTCGGAAGACGCTTGCGCGCTGACTTAGCATGGAAAGATAGGATTTGGCGTGACCTAAATAATTTGATGATGAATATCATTTGATACGTTGTGGATTACTATTACTTTTCACATGATAATGGGAGTGCATTACGTGCGCAACGTAGCACTGTCGAAATACTCTCAATAACGTTTCTCCAACATTGCTAAGATGAGATCTGTGAAACTGTATGGGTTTTTGTGTATAGAGAGCGAACGCCCGACGTTTTTGGCCCGGGTGCAATGTTGTATTATTGACCTGACGTTTTGCACGCTTGATTATTAACCGATACGTATGATCTTTGGAGTGCTGTCAATCGGGCAGACTGCGCCGTAAGAATCTGCAATTAAGTTCCCGGTGCGATGTATCTAACACGAGTTACGCGGTGTCGCAAGCATGCTTTTATGGAGTATCAACGTTAAAACGCTGGCAAGCTATACTTTTGTATTTTAGCGCGTCGCGCCGGTGCACTCACACTAGTGCGTCGAATCGTGCGTATGTGAGAGAGCTCGCATACGTCACACCCCCTCCCGTTGTAGCAACTTGGGGAGAGTTAGATTCACTCGAGCATGGGTGGAATTTTCACCCCAAAAGAGTTTTGGAGTTGCCACAAAGAAGGGGGAGCGGTAACTGGCTAAGGTCGAGAGAGCGCTCACAACAAAGGGAGGCGACGCATGAAAAGTTCTAATATCGCAATTGGCGATCTGAGGATTTCATTGATGTCCAAACATGACTGTGGGATACGATGAATACCTTAGTGAATTCAAGAATAATATATGATTCGTTCAAAAAGTATAGATCAGTTGTGGATTCACTTCTTGTAGTCTCTTTCCGATCAAAAGAATGTTCGCCTATATCTGTAATATGCATCGCTCTACGGGAATTCTGACATCACATACGCGTGAAATGTGCACGATTATTACATGTAGTGTTACAAATATGGATCATCTTGGAATGGCTCTGAATCCTGACTAAATGTTCGTATTAAACGACTCTCGAACAAAATGACGTAGGTATTCCTCTTCACTCAATCTCAATGTATATCACCACAGCTACATCTCTGGCGGGCTTAGGCCAGACCAACGAATGATATGGATGAATATACGTGGGATGTTGTTGTCTCTTCAGCTCTGAGAGTTCTTCTGAGTTAAAAGATCATAGCTTGAGTGATTGAAGAAGGATCCTTGTAAGTATCAAAACGCATGAAATTAAATAACACGAAAATGACGATTATTTAAAAAATCCCCGACCGATGATTTTAACTCTTTCTGAAAAATGATCTAGAGATTAGCCGGAAATATATCCAATTGATATTTTACATGATCACGCAGCTAACACTTTTCTACCGTTCCGACCCGCCGTGGGGAAACATGTCGAGTAACTATTTAGCAAAATTGAGCTAAATTTAAACATGATAAAAATGGGGAGAGAATCAAAAATATTAATCTTAACTCTTGAGAGTCGCGAGATCAAGAAAAGTATGTCAAGTAATTCTTTTGCAAAATCTGAACGTGAAACGCATGGAAAAGGATTGATTACATTACGATTTGACTTTCTCAGTAATTTTGACTCCACTTGAGTTACTCACCATCTCTACTAATTTTTAAACTAAACCAATCAATGCTAGATTGAATGTTCTGGTTTCCTTTTCTTCTTAATGGTCTGAATGAATTTTTATTTCATTTCGTAGATGAAGGAGATGGTGAGAAACTCAAGTTGAGTCTAAATTACCGAGAAAGTCAAATCGTAATGTAATCAATCCTTTCCCATGCGTTTCACATTCAGATTTCGCAAAACAATTACTTGACAGACTTTTCTTGATCTCACGACTCTCAAGAGTTAAAATCAATATTTTTGATTCTCTTCCCATTTTTATCATGTTTGAATTTTACTCAATTTTGCTAAATAGTTACTCGACATGTTTCCCCTGATCTCATGACCCTCAAGAGTTGAAATTCAATTTTTGATGCCAGATGAAGCGATAGGGGGAAAGGATGGCCATACTCGCCAAGTTAGACTTTTGGAAAAAGTAAAGTGGGGGGAGGGGGATTTCAACAGTTGGCTATGGTGATGACTGAATATTCTCAGATTGATAAACATGCTGTGAATAGTAGCATGTAGGAAAACACAGAAAACTTCTATGTATCTCATCCATAAAAATAATTTTCCTAATCAACACTAGTGTTCTTCATTCCAAGATGAACATTTTTTGATCATGAGCTAAGAAAAATCTGGAGAAGTACAACTTTGTATTTTTGATAGCAAGACTCTTGGAATTGGTTCATGGAATTGACTTGATCAAAGATTTCTAACTCCACTTGTGATAATGCTTGCAAGAGAGAGTTTTTGGATCAAGAGGAACTTCTAGATTGTGGAAATTCCCCACATGACGAATCACATTCACTCTTCAGCAAGACAGGATGCTACCTATCAAAGTGGATAACTAATAACTAATTGATAAATGAAACATAGAATTCTGACACTACATCTGTTATCCAACATTTTTTGAGAACCAAATACTGAAACAAATTCCATGTAGCACATTGCTAATTCGTAACACATCAAGAAGTTGGAGCAATCCGTGCAAACTCATTCTGAGGGAAATGAAGGTTCAATAGCAATATGTGATGTGTTTAGATTTCTGATGAAATAATCCTCAAGATACTTCCAGATAGACTAGGCGAAACTATCGCCATCGTTTGCAAAAATAGGTGAGTGGAATTTTTTTGTGGGATCCTCTCTGGAAGACCCTCCTGATCATAGAGACGTATAGACTCAAGCCGAATTCCGATGCAACATTGTTTAAACCGAAATTGTTTAAACAATTGAGAAAAATCACTTATTTCGGCCTGAAACTAATTTTATAGGGTAATTTGGGATATTTTGGATCGAAAAGTATTCCTGTCATTTTTCTCTAGGAGCCATCATTTCCGAGCTATAAGCGTTTCAAAGTTGAAAAAACGCGAATTTTACGATTTTGAACGTTAAATAAAGGTAACAACAAAGCGAGAAATCGATGTTCTCACGGTCGGGATCTGTTGACTAGGGTGTCCTATACACGTTCCAATAGCAAAACTCTATGGTCCCGGCTCAGAACCTTCCGTTTTCCGGAAGTTTCCAATGCACTGTTTTGAATGGATCTGAGATTGACCATATATATCGGTCCGCGATGTATATAGTTATACTGGCGCCTGTAGGAACAGTGCTTTGAAAACTCCCGGAAAACGGAAGGTTCTGAGCCGGGACCATGGACTTTTGCTATTGGAACCTCTAGAGGACACCCTAGTGGATAGGTCCCGACCTTGAGAACATCGATTTCTCGCTTTGTTGTTACCTTTATTTAACGTTCAAAATCGCAAAATTCGCGTTTTTTCAACTTTGAAACGCTTATAGCTCGGAAATTATGGCTCCTAGAGGAAAATGACAAGAATACTTTTCGATCCAAAATATCCCAAATTACTTTACAGAATTAGTTTCAGGCCGAAATAAGTGATTTTTCTCAATTGTTTAAACAATTTCGGTTTAAACAATGTTGCATCGGAATTCGACTTGGGTCCATACGTCTCTATGATCAGGAGGGTCTTCCGGAGAGGATCTCACAAAAAAATTCCACTCGACTATTTTTGCAAACGATGGCGGTAGTTTCGCCTAGTCTAAGATAGATGTATGGATCCAGTTTGTTCAGTGATTGACTTCTCAACCAATCATTTTCTCAATTTGAACTCATCACTTCCCACCAAGAGCGTACATGTGCCTTTCTCTCTCCATAATATTCTTGATGAAACAGAAGAACCCTGTACAACTCTCTAATCCTAATCAGAAATTAACCTTTGCCATCACGCTCACAAAGTATATGGCAAGAATGTGAGTGACACGCCAAGAAAGTAAAATCCATAATATACCATATGAGTAAGTGTCTAGCTGAGACCTTTGGGTTAGAGTATTACGCAATGGAAGTATAATATTCAAAAGTAACCAGAGCAGCACCAGAGATCAGCGCTTATATACCACAACAACTGTTCTTGTGCAGTTGTCAATTAGACTGACCTGTCTCACAACATCTGAATGTGAGAGACGATCCCTGTTGATGTGTTGGACATTGACAGGTTTATATTGAGACACGAAAAACACTTCGAAGGATATTCTATTGGTTACACTCTTCCTCAACTAGAGTGATTTATGATGGACTTTTCTTTGAGACGCAGAATTATAGTTCCAGAGTTGGGTCTGTCCGAAGTAATGGAAACTGAAAGTCAATACACTGCTGTGAAATGTAGATTGATACTGGCACTCATTTTCCCTCACGATCAAATCCTAAATTCTCCAAATATTTTTGAAGATCAACTCTAGACACTGCACAATATCGAGAATGACACACTCTTTGTATTATTCGTATATCACTCCAGACAAGAAAACCCACAACAATTGGTGGCTCTTATTCCTCTAACAATGAGAGCTGATTTCTACAAGCTCGTTGCAGGCGGTGCTACGATTGGCATCAATCGGAATTCAATCTCTGTTGTTATTTCTACATAATATAACCAAAATAGTGATAAGAATTCGTGTGCGTTTGAGAAACGCGTAAGGAACGGAGTTCCAAGGCTGTCTTTGGATTGATGATTGAATATCGATATGATCTGGAAGTTTGGATAAGTTATAACTTATTCTCGAGATTTTCGAAGCTCATCATAACCGTATTTCAAAAGGATATTACGGTATTAAGCATTCGAGTAACTGAGATAGTTGACATTATTTTCTCAACTATAATATACCAACTCTGCTTTACCCAAATAAAATTATGACATTAGCTTGGAATGGACTCCTCAAAATGTTATGATAGGAGACATATTTAAAAAGAGTTAGGGGATGTGTTTCTCAATTATCAACAGTGAGTTGTTCATGAAAGGCATCATAGCTGGTGAAAAAAAAATTTCATTGGAATTGATTGGATCATGAGACTAATTTTTAATGATCCAATGAATCCGTGTACTCATTTAGTAAAGTGAAAAGCAATATCTCATTCATTTTAACTATACTTTTTGCCCAAAGAAGACAAACATCTTCTTGGAGTTGATTGAGGCTTTCGACGATGAATGTGTATTCTGAACAAATTTAGATTCTGATGGTTCCCCACACTTATATAATTTTACTTCTCAATTGGAGCTCTAGAAAAATAATGAGGATCTATTTGAATCCATTAATTGAGCACAGGGATTAAAATTGACAATGATAGCTCTACAAACCACGGGGGAATTTTGACTCTTGTCTCAAGTTTTTGACTGGATTGATGCCCTTATTCAACAACTTACAACATTATATTAAGTGATCTACTTCTTTAGATTGTCTTCGCTTTATTTTAGAGCCATAGAGGATCACAAGTAGTATTCTTTTTTGAATTTCAAACAGATATTCAATGTATGTCAATGAGAGGAGTGCCTAACAACATCTGTAGAGTGGAAGTGATGATACGCGTAACCCATATTTAAACTTTTGGCCAAAGATGACCAAGGATTAAAGTCTTCATGATTTGATGCAATCTTGTACTCACTGGATAGGATGAAAAACATTATCCTATTGATAAGCAAGTTAACAGTTCACCTGCTGTACCGAATGCACACTTATCTCATCTAAGCAGATTATGGGATTTGACGACAACAATTTTAGTTTCACAAGTTAAATTCCCAGCGCATGCGATGTGCCGCCGATTGATTTCGATTTTTCAGGCAGAGATATTTGTGAAGTATTCGAAACCCTTGAACGATGCTGTAGACAGAATTTTGGGGACAAGCAGTGGTTTTGCATCGATTTTTGACAAACACGCGGTTGCGGTGGATTATGAACGGAAGTCTGAATATTCGAAAAGGTGTCAACGTCTACGCCAGTGGAAAAATCTGCATCTTTTGTAGTGACGAAAGACGATATCCATGGTTTGGTGGTTACGCGTGGATATCAGAAATTTGATGCGTTGATTTGCGTACGCGAATATCGTGTACTTGGGTAGCGTACGCGATCATTCATGGTTTGGTAGTCACACGTGGCTTCGCGTCCGCGATTCTACATAACTTGGATAGCGTACGCGAATGTGCATCATTCGGGTAGCGTGTGAGAACTGAATCATCCAGGTAGCGTGCGCGAATCTAAATCTTGGAGGTAGCGTACGCAAATTTGAATCATTTGGATAGCCAGCGCGGATCTAAATCATTTCCGTAGCGTACGCGAATCTAAATCCTTTGGTAGCGTACGCGAATCTGAATCGTTTGGGTAGCGTCCGCGAATCCGCATCTTTGGTAGTGTACGCGGATATCCATGGTTTGGTTCGGTTCGGTATGTAGTCAGGCGCAAATTCCAGAAGGGCCGCTTCCAAAACCAAGTATCATTCACACGGGTCAAGTACGCGAGTAGTCACCGACTACCGAACCTCGAATATTCGCGTACGCGAACCGGATCGATGATGACCGCAGACGCTAACACACACAACGAAGGAATTCTCCTGGACTTCATGCGTGATTACCAAACCATGGTTATCCACGTACCATAACCCAAATAATTCAGATTCGCATACGCTGGCCGAATGATTCAGATTCGCGTACGTCGCCCACAAGATTCAGATTTGCATACGCTACCCAAATGATTTAGAATCACGTACGCTATTCAAGTGATGCAGATTCGCGTACATAAATCCACATGTGACTACCTAACCATGGATGATCGCGTACGCCACCCAAGTGCACGATATTCTCGTACGCAAATCAACGCATCAAACTTCTGATATCCACGCGTAACTACCAAACCACGGATATCGCTTCTACAAAAAATGCAGATTTTCCCACTGGCATGACGTAGTTGTTGAAACTTGTTCGAATGCTCAAACTTTCGTTCATATTCCGTCGCAACCGCGTATTTGTCAGGAATCGCTTTAAAACCACGGCTTGTTCCCAAAATTCTGTTTACAACATCGCTCAAGGGTTTCGAATATTTCACGAATCTCTCTGCCTGAAAAATCAAAATTGATCGGCTGCACATCGCATGAGCTGGAAATTTTTTGAGAGGAACTTCGACAGCAAATCTATCTCTCGAGCGGACAGATGAGTGGAGTGACAAATTTTCGCAAGAAAGAAGATAAACAATTAGTGTGCAACCGACACAGACTGTCTATACGGACCATAGACATAGAAAGATATAAACTGCGGGTCAGGATTGGGAGAGTGGGACGTCGAGATTGCATGAGTACGAGTGAAAGAGCATAACGTTAGAGTCACACCGCTTCATAAGAAGGCATTGCCTCTTGCGCATCCGTCTCACTCGCACGAAGTCCCACGGCAATAACCCACGACTAGCAGTCTGTACCTTCTTATGTTATGATACGAACGCATACACCTATGCGTGTGACAAACAGACTCGCCACATGAACATGCCATTTATGCGTCATCGTCACATTCTGATTGAACAATTTTGTTCAGACACAGCTGCAGACTAATTACATGGGCTGTGGGTAAGCTCTTCCCCACTCCTTCTCGCGGGGCTCCGCGGCAAGATTACGGGAAAAAGAGAATGAAAAAGTGGATGAGAATACGATAACCACTATGGGATGAAACGGCACACACAATACAAACACACTACGTGCAAGCGCTGCACATAACCACAATTGCGAAGCAATAATCATTACATAGTAAGCACGTGTTTATTATGTAATGGTTAGAAGGTGAGTCATCACACGTGTGAAGTTGACACCTGCTTCCAAACATTTCAAATGTAATGGTCACGAATCCCTTTTGTATCAAAAGTTACAAATTCTGAAAACTATTCCGAATTTTTTCAAATAAATTCCCTGAAAATACAAATTTCTTCCTACACCCTGGTTGAGGCATGTACACACTTGATGGATCAGATTGTATATATATATATATATATATATATGTGTGTGTGTGTGTGTGTGTGTGTGTGTGTGTGTGTGTGTAGCATGTTGATGGTCGGATCGACAGCTTTCGAATCGGAGCTATCTGTTCGAGGGTCTAAACAATATAAATAGATAATTTTTTTGAGGTGGTAAAAATCAGCGAACCAAAATAAAAGCCCCAGCTGTCAGAATCAGATAATTGATGACACCAACAGCGCGTCTCTGTTAAGTAGCATTGGATAGAGAGGGACGACACCTTCATGCAACCGCAAGGTTCTAATGAGTAAGGTGGAAGAATGAGTGAGGTTAGAAAACCCTCAATTCAAAGTGTATAAGGCACGACGCCCCGCTCGATTCTTTCTGCTTATAGTCGCCAGCGAGGCGTTATGGCACCTCTTGATTTCTGGCCATCTTGTGGATTACATAAATCCTGCAGGGGTATGACCTTCAGCTTCTAATACCCCAATTCGATACCTCAGTTTTACTACTACCCTGCTGAAAATAATTACGTGGGATCCCATGGAAGATGGACTTCGTGGGACCTGGCCCTGGTAAAATATCTCATTTCCATAATTTGCAAGATTTGGAACCGAAGAGATGCAGCATACAAGTTTCGAACATTATTCCTCCGGCCCACGGAGTGATTGATACATGGGAAGAAAAGAATAGATGCTATGAGGATTCTGATATCGATCTCTGAATGATTACGAATATGAATATTTGGAACCGACTGATACTCCAAGAGTGTAAAAAATCAAGCATCGAGAATCAATCCCTTCACTTCTCTTAAAGTGTGCCTTTAACTGAGAAAAGATGCCTATGATGTCGTCACGTGTCAACAGATCAAGTGAAGAACAATGCTCAGACCGACACATGTCGTCGGTTCCATTTCGAGACCGTGTATATACTGAGTCATCTAATGATAAGGACTCGTAGAAACGATGTGACGTACATGAACTTTTTTTCAAAGGGATTTCTTAAGAAGTAGTATTGAGCAACTTCGAAATTCATAATGTCCCCTGCTTCATGCACCAAGTATTGCCACTTTGCGATTGAAGCTTCATATCCAAAATCCAACGAAATGTTCAACTCAACATTCAAGTGACAAGGTGATACATCATTCGAGGAGGATGAGCAGGGCTCGGTACTCACTTACAGGTAGTTAGGTGAAACATAGTTTGAATTCTTCTTCTAATCCCATCATGAGAACTTGTTTAATTTGCGTGGAAAAATTCTCAAGAACCTCAAATTCTGTATAAAACATCATGGCTACGAGTCCTTATCATTAAATGACTCAGTATCTACACGTTCTCGAAATGAAACCCACGACATGTGTCGCTCTGAGCATTGTTCTTCACCTGATTTGTTGACACGTGATGACATCATAGGCATCTTCTCTCGGCTAAAGGCACATTTTGAGAGGAGTAAAGGGATTGATTCTCGATGCTTGATTTTTTTACACTCTTGGAGTATCAGTCGATTTCAAATATTCATATCCGTCATCATTCAGAGATCGAGATCAGAATCCACTTAGCATCTATTCTTCACTTCCCGTGTATCAACCACTGCGTGGGCCGGAGGAATAATGTTCAAAACTTGTATGCTGCACCTCTGTGGTGCCAAATTTTGCAAAGTATAGAAATTAGATATTTTACCAGGGCTAGGTCCCACGGGATCCCATAGGATCCCACGAAATTATTTTCAGCAGGGTGGTGGACGTGATTCATCAAGTCCGTGTGGGCTACAGTTGGTTTGGATTGAGCATTTCTCAATAATGTCAGGGCTCAAGCTCAATTGACAGGAGAAGAATCGTTTTCCAACGGAACTTGCACGAGAATGTCCCGAGAGATCTTTTCAACGACACAAAGATTCCGTGGGTGATGTGCGTCGCTTATCTCATGCACACGTTCCGGAGTAATATTTTCTGCATTCTTCTCATTCTAAGAGTAGATCGGACCATTTCACCGAGCTTCCTCCAGCCAGCACATAGCTGTGTTGGAATATTCCTCACAGAAGCCCCAGATGTATGTTGAAGTTTCCATCCAAAGAGTGGCCCTTCTTTATTAGTTCCCCGGTGCCTTCGCTACTTCAGCCTTGCCACCTATGGCTTCCGGATCCTCAGTGTCTAAATGCTCATATTCATTGTCGCACCAGTAGCTTTCTTGAGCTCATAATCAACAAAGATTATTGGAGCATTTAAATGGTTATCAAAAATATAACCTCACTATGGTCTCAGCATAGACATAGAAGTATAGACTGCTAGTCCCCTATACCGCGCGTTGACATCGAGGCCTGGCAATGAGAGCGAGAGAGACACACATAGGAATCGCGTGTTGAATTGCCTTCCTCTTATAGCATACCTTCTCTCTCACTCTCACGTAAAGTCCTATTCGCTCCGCTCAAGTTGTCTTAGGGCGCCTCTTATGGCCGAGCCGTGCATTAAACAACGGGGGCTCGCGCGCACGGCTGCACATACATGCGCACACACACACACACACACACACAAGCACGTTAAAAACATCACATCATATACAATTGCTATAGCCAACATCTAATTCATGACAGATTCAGCATACTGTATACTCTCATTACACTTTTATTGCCAAAAGATACACTACAGGTCGAGTCTACTCGACCACGCAATACACCTGCGTGAAACACGTCACAACACGATCCCGCGACGACGAAGTGGAGCCGGGCCGACAGCTGCATCAGCACAAGTCAAGCGTGCTTTCGTTGTGTTGGGTGAATACTTATGAGAGAGACTCTCACACTGCAACCAGTGAATTCCATATAGATATAATTTGGTATTACATCTCCATGGTAAATCCTCACCACTGACACTGTATATTCGGAACTCTAGTATAGTGATTGACCTATTGACGGAGTCATGATGTTGATCTAATGAGAAGTATTCAGATAGCATCAGCAGACGCCAGTCGACGCGAGAGCTCTATACCTATATATACGACTCGCCACGGCTGCCCCCGTCGCTGGCCCCCGTGTTCTCGTGTGACACTTGGCCACTATGAGCGCTACAGTCAGAATTTTTGCCGCCAAATAATGGTGATCTGAGCGAATACCTCGATGTCAACGCGCGGTATAGGCGATTAGTAGTATATACTTCTATATCTATATGGATTTCAGTCGGTCGACGAAAATCTAATGTTTGGGCCAGCTCCACATTGAACTCAGAACACAGAATCATACCCCTATCGGCAGTTGCTGTACGGGAATGACCGAAACGGATCCTGAGAGCGATAAAATAGCAATGTAACATTTTAGTTCTGATAGGCCGGAAAAAACGTGATTTCGGGCTAACTCCACATCAAACTCAGCACGAACACCCATACCTCCGCAAAAATCGCCGCACAGGGATGATCGAAACGGATTTTGAGAGATATTGTGGATTTTCCGTCCTTCATGATGAATATTAGAGTTGGTGTCTTGTCAATCTTGGAGGATGGTGAGGAATTAAATTAATTCCCAATATTTCGCGATGGGAGTTTTATTACGACGTTTCGTCCACAAAGTCTCGTGGAACTCATCAGGCTTAGGTTTCGTTATTCTTTAGATCGTCATGGTAGTCATGGTATTCTTTGAGCGATCTTGTGCTGGAGACCAGACGTTACGTCTGGCTCCTGTCAATACAGGTAAACAGAGTGACTCACTGTGTTTACCTGTATTGACAGGAGCCATCTCTTGCACCAAGTGTTTTGTGATATTCTAGTTGGAAACTTGAATGAAATATCTAGATTCATCACTGATAATTCAAGGTCTCATATATGACCACAACATTCTGGTTCTCACCCATACATCCTTAGAATCGTCAAGTTGACTATCCAACGCTTCAACTCTTGATTACAAGAACTTGACTGTGGAGCCACTTTTTCATGAATATCACCAACTAAACATGTGATGAGCCCTCTGAAATATGGGGATATCGCCAGATATGGTTTGATACATATCACAAGGCCTTAATATTGACTCACACTCTGAAACTCACTGGGTCCGTTTTATGTATCACCTTATTGAAAAAAATTATGTCATGTACATGACATAAAAACATGATGTCACGTTTTTTTCGAAAAACCATGTCACGATCTTGGACATTCATGACGTGAGTCCATGATCAACTTTATGTCATAGAAACTTGTCATGATCATATGTCATAGTTTTGTGTCACAAATTTTCGTCATGATTTTCTGGATTTCCCGCGCATGTCACGGGACTTTGTCATAATTATTTGTCACGATTTTCTGGATTTTCACGTGAAGTGAGGCATGTAATGTGAATTTGTCAAGATTTTTGTCACGTTTTGCCGGAGTTTTTAACTAAAACGCAACTGAAAGATCCAGTGCATGGACAAATAATTCATCAGTAACGGTCGACCAAAGAAAAAAAAAGTCACGAGAACGTATCGTTGTGATGAACTTTGCCGACACCAGGATTCGAACCCACCCACTGTCGGATGTGACGAAGTCAAAGTCCAGCACCTTACCGTCGTGGCCAGCGAGGAAAGGTATGATATTATTGGTAAAAGGCCTTCTTGAAGTGCGGATCGCTATAGCCGTTAGTATATAGGCCACATATAGGCGTTTTGATGCTCATTCGTCGATCTAATGATGACGAACGAGATATCTTTGCCGCTCGCAGACGAGCGAGCGGGTGCAGTTGACAACGTTTTCTGAGCAAAGCTGAAAAAGAATCCAAAGTTTGTGAACAGCGTCCGCTCGCTCGTCTGCGAGCGGCAAAATATCCTGCTCGTCATTATTAGATAAACGAATGAGCATCGAAACACCTATACGTGGCCCATATACTAACGGCTATAGCGATCCGCACTTCAAGAAGGCCTTCCACCAATCATATCATAACCTTTCTCGCTGGCCACGACCGTAAGGTGCTGGACTTTGACTCCGTCACATCCGACAGTGGGTGGGTTCGAATCCCGCTGTCGGCAAAGTTCATCACAACGACACGTTCCCGTGTCTTTTTTTCTTTGGTCGGCCGTTATTGATAAATTTTTTGTCCACGCAATGCAACTTTTAGTCGCGTTTTAGTAAAAAATGCGGCAAAACGTGACAAAAATTCCGACAAAGTCACATGACATGCCTCGCTTCACGTGAAAATCCAGAAAATCGTGACGAATAATGATGACAAAGTCCCGTGACATGCGCGGGAAATTCGGAAAATCGTGACGAAAATTCGTGACATAAAATTATGACATATGATCATGACAAGTTTCCATGACATGAAGTTGATCATGGACTTATGTCATGAATGTCGAAGATCGTGATATGGTTTTTCGAAAGAACGTGACATCGTGTTTTTATGTCATGTACATGACATAATTTTTTTCAATAGGGCAGGCTTCTAGAGATATGGAAATTAGAATCCTGAATAGAATGGCTGAGTTGATCAGATGTCATTTGAGGTCTCTCACATGACAATGATACTATGAATCCATTCCTACCCTGGTAGAAATCTCTCCATGAAATTTAGACTCGAAACTTCAAAATATGGCCAAAAAAGATGGACCATATCCGATGACTAATAAATGGCCAATATTTCAGCGACTTCCGAAGGGGTTTTGCAATAGTCTGAAAAATCTGGGCAAAAATTGGGCAATATGTGATTCTCCCTTTTCAAGTGCAGGATTCAATTTTCTTGGTTGATAAATGGCTTTATATTGGCTTTGATATTTATTCAACGATTTCTCTTGATATTAGTCGTACATGAATTATAACTAAAATATGGGCTTATTTTTGGTCTATCCTCGGGTCTATCTTCTCTTCCGAAAACGGGTGAATACTATGGTTATCACTCGATGTCCATATAAATCATACACTAAAATAATAGCTGCACGCGAAAACTGGACACTAAATTAGCACGGTGCAGGTAACAACAACATCATGTTTAAACTCGGCGAGGGTGCGTGGTATGTGTCATCTGCACGGAAGAGCAAATACACCACTGTTGTGTATGAGGTAGATGGGTCCAATTAGGTCGATGAATGATAAGCCGCCAGTGAAGATGAATAATTATCACTTCAATAAATCTGGATATACCAAGTGACAAACATAAGTTGGCGGATTCTTTTGACTTCCGATTTTGGTTTGGGAAATGTTGGAAATCTTACGAAATCCGTGCGGCAAGCACATTATTAACGTGAAAATTCCTTGCGAAGCGATTGGCGTGGTCAAAATTACGATATCTCTTTTCGTTGCGGAATTGTGAATGAATTTTTACAAGCATGTTCTTGCTATCTCGGCGAATATCGATCGGAGCAAAATTTCAAGCACACCATCAGAAAGATCGCGAAATTTTGAGTCGGAAATGGTTGTTTCCGACTTCGATATTTGTATTATTTCATGTAATTTAATCAACGAAAAAACTTTATGTGGGTTTTGTAACGCTTTCTGTAACGCTTGTAACGCCAGTGTTGACATTTCGTGTTTCTGCGCGTCTGCTCGTTTGCTGCTAGTGTGCCACGTGGGTGCAATGTGCGAGTTTATTTTAAATGACCAGGAACGAATAGGGGCAGTGAATTCGAGTATAGTACATAAGTAATCTCTGCCGTGCGATTGATTGTTATTAAGTGATACACGGTCATTTAAAACTATAGGTAAGCCCGGAAAGGGGCTGGAGATCTTGCTCGCCCGGTCCCAATCAATTAGGATTGGGGCCCTGGTCATTTTGAGAACCAAATTTGAATGCCGTATGTGTTAAAGATTGCTCGTCACATTTACGAATTGCAATCGAGCAAGAAAGCAGCCTGAGACGCGAGACGCTATGGGTACTTGATGGGGGTTATGGTTTGCGTGTATCTTCCGTTCGTGGCTGCTGAATTTTCTTATTCAATTCTAAATCGTGGATAACGTAATCTCTTCCTCGAGATGCATTTTTTGTTGGCAATTAACGCGTCACTAACTATAGGGACCCTAGCTGGCACATGTCACGACATTGGACACAGCTGTTGTGGGTCTCACGGGCCATTTACATTCTTTATCAGGTATTTTGCGATAAAAAATGGATTTATACCGTTCTGGTCCCCAAATTCCTTCGATTTTTTTTCCGGACCGGAACGGTATAAGTCCATCATTTTTTTTGAAGTAGAATTATACCGTTCTGGATCGGGGAGAGTAAAGAAACTAGTCGACTTTCAGATCGTGAAATATTAAAAAATTGTCGATTTGAACCCTTTCGCTTCAAAAAACGTCGAAATACTGTGGACTTGAACCGTTTTTTGCGCTGAAAAGTTGAAAAATTCTGGGGTCCAGAATGGTATGAGTCTTTACTTTTTTCTCAAAATGTCGACCGGGAGCTTTTATTTCTCGGTGTTGGTGAAGATATTTACCAGTGTTCATGAATCATAATCGGTTTAGATCGACAGATCTCACCAAATATGTTACATTTGGAGTACTACGAACGTAATCGATTATATTTTTGAGATTGCAGTCCACGGGTGCGTATTGAAGGGTTTCAATCGAGAAGTATCCACCCATCCAGCCTGGGTCACACTCTATAGTATTTGGGAAGTGGCAAAGTACGGAATTCTACTTGAAGAATCACAGACGGAGTTCATAGTGGAAAGCTGAGAATCAAAATTCTTCTATTTCAAAATATGGAGTTTGAACGAGTAATCAAACTCTATTCGACATAGCAGTCTGAAACAACTAATACTGATAAACAGTATAATGCGTGTCAAATTAAATGCAGGTTGCTCATTTCGAGGAGTATGATATTCTCACAACAATATCGACCGCAATTAGATTTATTTGTAACTGGCAGATAATCGATCGGTGCTCGGCGAGTGTCGATGTAGTCCCGTAACAGTTATCGGCGAGTGTCCATTTGGTTCCGTATCGGTCCTGCACCGGTCCCCGGCAAGTGTCGATGTGGTCCAGTATAATAGCCATCGGCGAGTGTCGATGTCCCGTATCGGTCCTGTATCGATCCTCGGTGAGTGTCGATGTGGTCCTGTTACGGTCATCGGCGAGTGTCAATTTAGTCCCGTATCGGTGCTCGGCGAGTGACGATCTGGTCCTGTTACGGTCATCGGCGAGTGTCGTCGATCTGGACCTGTATCGGTCTTCGGCGAGTGTCGATGTGGTCCTGTAACAGTTATCAGCAAGTGTCCATTTGGTCCCGTAACGGTCCTGTACCGGTCCTCGGCGAATGTCGATGTGGTCCCGTAGCAGTCATCGGCGAGTGTCAATTTGGTCCCGTCACAGTCATCGGCGAGTGTCAATTTTGTCCCTAATCGGTGCTCGGCGAGCATCGGCAAGTGTCGATCTGGTCCCGTATCGGTCCTCGGAGAGTGTCGATCTGGTCCAGTATCGGTCCTTTTCCGGTCCTCGGCGAGTGTCGATGTGGTCCCGGAACAGTCATCGGCGAGTGACGATGTGGTCCTGTCACAGTCATCGGCGTGTGTCGATCTGGTCCTGTATCAGTCCCTGGCTAGTGTCGATGTGGTCCTGTAACAGTTATCGACGAGTGTCCAGATGGCCGATAACTGTTGCAGGACTCTTTAAATTATGTGTAGAATGATGAATTACACCATCACTTGAGGGCTAGCTTTTTTGATACACTAAGAGAAGCTATAGATGTGAGCAAGGTGATTTCAGTTTTTCACGTCATAATGTAATGCATAACTGCATCACAGTGATTCAATCAAATTGAATCACAGATCGAGGTTTGAGGTTCACTGTTTTCTGATCAGTTGATTAAAACTGTTGAGATTCTGAACTCAATAAGACACTTGATCACAAAAAAACTATCTCGGAGCTTGTGCTCTTGTTCTCTTTCTGCGCACCAAACCCCGCATTCAACAATTCTTAGGTGGCAGTGGGGAATACACCAACAGCATCCGAATATCCTGGAATTTGAGTTGGATATGCTTGGATATGCTGCATTGTGATCCACTGTGCTGCTACATGTATGGCCCGCGAGACCCGCAACAGCTGTGTCCAATGTCGTGACATGTACCACCTAGGGTCCCTATAGTTAGTGACGCGCCAATTGCCAACAAAAAATGCATCTCGAGGAAGAGATTACGTTATCTACGATTTAGAATTAAATAAGAAAATTCAGGAGCCACGAACGGAAGATACACGCAAACCATAACCCCCATCAAGTACGCATAGCGTCTCGCGTCTCGCGTCTCAGGCTGCTTTTTTAATCGATTGCAATTCGTAAATGCGACGAGCAATCTTAGACACATACGGCATTCAAATTTGGTCCTCAAAATGACCCCAGGGCCCCAATCCTAATTGATTGGGCCCGGGCGAGCAAGATCTCCAGCCCCTTTCCGGTCTTACCTATAGTTTTAAATGACCGTGTATCACTTAATAACAATAAATCGCACGGCAGAGATTACTCATGTACTACACTCGAATTCACTGCCCCTACTCGTTCCTAGTCATTTAAAATAAACTCACACATTGCACTTACGTGGCATACTAGCAGCAAAGCAGCAGACGCGCGAAAACACGAAATGTCAACACTGGCGTTACAAGCGTTACAAAAAGCGTTACAAAACCCACATAAAGTTTTTTCGTTAATTAACTTACATGAGATAATGCAAATATCAAAGTTGAAAACAACCATTTCCGACTCAAAATTTCGCGATCTTTCTGATGATGTGCTTGAAATTTCGCTCCGATCGATATTCGCCGAGATAGCAAAAACATGCTTGTGAAAATTCATTCACAATTCCGCAACGAAAAGAGATATCGTAATTTTGACCACGCCAATCGCTTCGTAAGGAATTTTCACGTTAGAAATGTGCTTGCTGCACGGATTCCAAACGATTTCCAACATTTCCCAAACCAAAATCGGAAGCAAAAACATCCGCCAACTTATGTTTATTCCGAGATTTTCAACGAACTTCTGGAAAGACTCAGATTTGAATGTAAGAGCATTATCGCTTACAATTACTTCAGGAATGCCAAATCTAGCAAAGATTTCTTTACAATGAAGAATAGTAGTCTCAGATGACATATTCTTGACAATGATTACTTCTGGCTATTTGGAAAATGCATCTACTAAAATCAAGAAAATTTTTCCCATGAAAAGACCAACAAAATCTATATGTACTCTTTGAAACGGAGCTGAGGGTGTTTCCCAAACATATTTTTTAACTTTAGATGGCTCATTCCTTTGTAACTGGCATTCATTACAACTTTTGACTAAAGCCTCTATATCACTGTCCAGGCCAGGCCACCAGCAATGCCCTCTAGCCAAGTTCTTCATTTTAACAATGCCAAAATGGCCTATATGAAGTTTTTGCAATACTTTTGGACGTAAGCTTTTAGGAATTACCAGTCTATGGTTTCTGACAAGTATACCGATTTCAATACTGAACTCTTTGGGCTCAATATTCCAAGTATCTCTTGGATTTAATCTTTTTCCATTTTTCAAGCTAGAAATAACTTTTTGTAATTCGGGGTCATTTTCAGTTTCATGTACAAGGTCATTTGAACTTATCAATGAAGAATCAATCGAATCAATATAGTACGCATCAACAACGTCCATAGCTTCATTTTCTCTTTCAAGAGGTACTGGCAAACGAGACAAACAATCCGCATTTGCGTTATTTTCAGAACGTTTGTATTTGATGTCGTAATTGAAACCACGAAGAAAAATCGCATAATGTTGCATTCTTATGGCACTGTAAATAGGCAGACTTTTGTCTGGAGGAAAAATCTGTGTAAGTGGACGATGGTCCGTGTACAGAGTGAATTCATTTCCGTAAACGTACTGATGTAGTCGTTTCACAGCGAAAACAATTGCAAGAGCTTCTTTATCGATCTGACTATATTTCAATTGGGTTTTGTTTAGTGCTTGTGAGACACAAATTATGGCACGCTCGCTGCCGTCCGGATATTGGTGCGACAGCAATGCCCCAACACCGTACGGGCTAGCATCCGTAGCCAAAATCAGAGGAAGAGTCGGATCATAGGAAGCTAAACATTTTTCACTAATGAATGCCTCTTTGGCTTGGTTCCAAGAATTTTCTTGTCTCGGGCCTCAAATAAATTTCACATCATCTCTCAATAATTCGTACAATGGCTGAAGCATTGTTGATGCGTTTTGTATAAATCTATTACAATAATTTATCATACCAATGAAAGCTTTGACTCCGCTTTGATTAGTATAGGAGTAAATAAAGGGTTGGGGTGCACTATTGCTACTAAATAAACACTGCACAGATATTCACTGAAATTGACTCTTTATTGCACACCGCGTGCACTCAATGGTAACTCTGATTATACAAGGGTAGCCGAAGCGCTCACTTCGGCTGCGTTATTACCAGTGTTGCACACTCGCTCCTGCTTGTGCGCGGTACCGAGGTATCTCATATATATAGATATAGTATCATATACATGGGAAGGGAGTGAGCGCTGAGGGCGCTGATATTGTTTAGTCGACAAAGCTACTTTACCGACACTCCCTCCCTTTGTCGATTATGACAATAGGAACTTTCAGCGCTAGGAAACTTTACACGCTCTCAGTGCTACAGGATTAGTTATTAAATAGGAAGAGAAGTTTTTGCACATATAATATTGACTGTAGAAAAATGGTTATTGACTTGGCGTGAACAAAGATCAGTCAATTTCTTCTCATAGTCGATTGTCCAGTCATTGCTGTCCTGAAAGCATACAATAGTTGATGATATTAGACTCAAAGTAATAAGAGAGAATCTCATTCACATGTGACTTCAGTCATTAGTTCTCATATTCATTATTTGGTCCCGCAACTTGACATGAGTGTTTTGTGGCAATGGCTTGGTCATAATATCGGCCAGATTTTCCTCTGTCAATATCCACGCTACTTTGACCTTTTCCTCATCAACGCATTGCTTAATAAAATCTCCATGTGAGTCAGCCATGTGCTTTCTCTGTCCAGTATTTTCCCTGGCCTCTAGTTCTGCATGGATGTCTCTCAGACACATATCGAACCACTTCAGCTTATGACTTCCGTCCATTTCTGTACAATTTCGTGACGACTCATTGTCACACCATACTACCACTGGAAACATGGTTCGTCCTAGGATGTATCTGAATGATTTGTCCAACGAAATCAATTCTTGGCATGCATCACTCATTGCCAAATACTCCGCTTGGCAGGTAGATAGTGTGGCATAGGAAAGCTTGCGACTCCTCCAAGCAATTGCGTCTCCGAACAGTTTCAGGATGTACCCACCAGTGGATTTTGAACCTTCGAGGTCTCTGCAACTCGCATCAGTAAGAGCTTCAAATACATCTGATGTTGAAGTGTATTTGATTCCCAGATTGGTTGTACCTCTCAGGTATCTGAAAATCCTCTTCACGCCCTTCCAGTCGTCTTCCGTGGGGTTCAACTGTTTTCTAGCTAGGTAATTTACGGCGTAAGTTATATCTGGCCGCGTGACATTAGCCAAGTACATCAAACTTCCGATTGCTTCTCTAAATAGAACTTTTTGCGTTGAATGAGATTTGTTTGACTCATTAGGAGCTGTTTTCGACTTCTTGTTTCTATGGTCGAGTTGACGCGTGATCATTGGCGTAGCCACGGGTTTGCACTTTTTCATATTGAATTTTTCAAACATCTTCTCTGTGTAGTCAGCTTGGTGTATTATCAAGCTTCTCTCATTCTTATTTCTCTGGATTGTCATGCCCAGGAATAATTGGGGCTCTCCCAAATCTTTCATTTGGGAAGCTTGACCTAGGCTATATTTGATATTATTTAGCTTCTGTAAATCATTGCTTATGATAAGCATGTCATCTACATATAGCACAACCACGGCTAGTTTCCCTCTTTTTCTCCAAGTAAATAAACATGGGTCATGGAGGTCATTTTCCAGTCCCAGTTTACGTGCTTCCTCTGAGAATCGCTTGTTCCAATTTTTCGGACTCGGTTTCAGCCCGTACAGAGACTTCTTTAGTCTGCACACTTTGATACCCTTTTCACTTTCTGGATTTTCTAGACCCTCTGGGATTTCCATCAAGACCTCTCCCTCAATTTCTCCATTAAGGAATGCTGTCTTGACATCCATCTGGCACATATGCAAGTTCTCTTTATTGACTATACACAGTGCAGCTCTGATCAGTGATAATCTTGATACAGGTGCATACGTCTCTTTCAGACTATATACATTCTTATCCTTGAAGCCTCGAATTACCAAACGAGCTTTATACTTGATAGACCCATCGCTCTCAGTCTTCTTCTTGAAAATCCACTTTGAATCAACAATGTTAGATTTCGTCTTGGGTCTGGGAATTATTTCCCAAACTGCATTGTTTTTCATAGAATCCAACTCCTCTTGAATAGCCTTTTTCCACATCTTGGAATCCGGCAAACTCATTGCTTCCTCATGAGTAGTTGGATCTCTAGATATTGTGGCTAATAGGATATGTCCAAGCTCATCCTCCCTCAAGTTTTTATCCTCTGAAACTTTGGTGTATCGGGCGAAGCTGATGTCCTCAACTGTCTTACATTTACTTCTTGTCACAGGACCATCGCCCTTCTGGGTGTGATCATCCTGCGATTTCTGAACCTCTACATTTGCATCAACGATTTCAAGCTGAACTTTTCGTAGTCTACCTCGTTTTCTTTTAGGAGGTGCGTTTTGCTCTGAATCAGGCTTCTCATTACTCGTTGGTGTTCTTGTGGATCTCGACTCTTTAGTTAACTCAATGGGCTCTTGAGAAACTTTCTCTGTACATTGTTCCCTTCTATACACATCTCTATAAACCAGTTTCTCTAAGAATCTCACGTGTCTGGATTCAAAGAACTTCTTCGAATTTGGATGCCACAAAATGAAACCAGTGGATGTATACCCTACTAGAACTGTTTTGATAGATACATTGCTGAATTTGGACTCAGTCTTGGGAAGCTTTACAAAGCTTATGCAACCAAATCTCTTCAGTAATTGCAAATTGAGTTTGGTTTTACCTGAAAATTTGGTCAGTGGAACTTCATACTTTATCGCTTTATGAAGAGTTATGTTGTATGTATGCACAGCTACCTCCGCGGCTAGTTCCCACATACTTTCAGGTAAACCTGAATCACTCATATAGGCTCTAATTGTACGCTGAGTTGTTTTGTTGAATCTCTCAGCTATGCCGTTCAGTTCCGGAGTATATGGTGGACTCATATCATGTTCAATAGCTTCTCATTTCATAATTTCAGCAAACTCTCCTCCCAGATAATCTTTTGCTTGATCACATCTCATGTAGCAGACTTTAGCATTATGGCCCAGTAAATTTCGGGCAGTGACTAAGAAGTTTTCCAAAGCTCTGCCTGCTTCGTCTTTGGTTTTCAGGCAATAAGTCCGGGCAAAACGAGAGTAATCATCGATGAATGAGATAATGTATCTCTTCTGACCCGGCCACGATAACGGCTTTATTGGTCCCATGAGATCAGAATGTATTCTCTGGAGTGGTCTCTCTGCCTTCGTTCTATTTTCTTTGAAAGGCAGTTTCTCCATCTTTGAAAGTATACAAATCTCACAATTTTTGATCGACTCATCAAACTCCACATGTTCTAATATTTTCTCCTTTTTCTGTAACATTTTTGAATAGGCTAAGGATGGATGTCCTAGCCTTTTGTGCCATAGCATGGCATCGGATAATTTCATCTCTGACTCGGAATTTTGTGAAGTATTATCATTCAATACATCTTGTAAAGTGTCCATAGATTGTAAATCATCAACTCTGATGATTCGATTCAACACTGTATTGACAGACCCCTCTGGTATGTCACACTTTGAAGTTTGGACCTCTGACTCTATGTGTTTTGGATTCGACTCTAAGTTTGACTGTATTTGTGGATTTGGCTCTGAATTTGACTCTATTTCCATCTGGACTCCAGGATCGACAAGCTTCTTTGAATTCTCCCTCCCAATCGCGGAATCAGATTCAATGGGTGATTTATGGGCACAGGGCAAACTTTCTCCCTCCGGAGATAACAAAGTAATACCATTAGAATTGGCTTGCGATTGTCCAGGAAGCTCACCGTCGATTGCTATGAATGCAGTACATGTATAGTCAGCATTACTGACTTCAGTAGGATTCGAGCCTCCCGAATTTTTAACTTGGAATCTAACAATCCAATTGGGTTTCTCATAAACTCCCTCAAAAATTATCTTATTATTTGATTTGTCAAATACTCTGAAAATTTTGTTATCAAGAACTATACTGAAACCTGCATCAACTAACTTACGCAGAGATAATAGGTTTTCTGAAATATCTTTCGCGGCAATAACATTCGTAAGTTTGATGTGGCTCCCGTGTAATCTATCATTCTTGAGCACAAGATCGCCTCTACCGTCAATCACGATATCTGCAAAACTATTCTTATTTGCACTCTTGATAACTCCATTTTCAGATATCTTGAAATCGGTTAAAACAAAACTCTTATTTACAAAGTGCTCAGTAGCTCCTGAATCGGCTATGAATTTTATATGACTCATACTATTGTCAATTTGCATCTCACCTTGATCAGTCTCGTACTCTTCATCATACCATTGCTCTTCTTCCTCTTCTTCCTCGGGGTACTCCTCAGAGTATTCCTCGTTGTCCTCGTATTCAGCTCTACGGGCAAACGGACGATTTCTAGGGCCTCCGCTATTACGGCCCCTGTTATTTCCTCTGCCACGGCCTCGGGTTCCCTTATTATTTCCTCTGCTGGGCCCCTGGGGACCCCCTCTAGGGGCAACACGCCCTCTGGATGGCTTGCCTCTCTGAGGGCCTCTTTCCCCTTGACCCTGGTAGTAAGGCCTCCCTCTCTTGTTGGGGGGTCTTTGCTGAGTATAGACCGACTTATGAGGTCTCTTCCTCTCAGCAGGTCGAGAGGCTCTCGAACCCGGACAATTATCAGAAATATGGTCCGTCTCGAAACTGCAGCTGCGACAGTACCATTTATTTAATGGTATCAAGGGGCACTCATTCTGCCAGTGCCCGCCTCTATTACATCTGAAGCAGATGGTACCGTCCCCGTTAGAGTTTTGGGAAGTTGCTCTGGCTGCAGATGGGTTTGTTCTCTCTGCCAGCATATCATCGTCAATCTCAATGCGGCGCAAAGCTAGCCGCATCTCAGACATGCTCATTCCTGTCACTGCCATGCCAGGAGGTTCATCAGGACGACGAGGTTCTCCTTGTACAGTTTTCTCAGAAGATTTCCTACGACGAAGAGCCTCTTTCACAGTTTCAACAGGAGAGTCATGACGACGTAGTTCTGGCATGGTATCAATGACAGCTTGATAATAGTGACGACGTTTGTCGTCTTCGTCAAATGGTTTCGTATCAACGCTCAGCGCGAGTTCTCTAACTAGCTGATCAAAGCGTTCATTGAACTTGTGAACTCGCTCACCCTTCTTCATTCTTATTTCAAACAGAGCTGTTCTGATTGATGCAGGGGTACAGGCTGTCTCACCTCTCCTGCTTTCTCGAAGTTTCTGTATAATTTCTAGGGGTTCTTGCATACCCAGTATCTTCATGTGATAATCCTCATCAATATGGATGATGATAATTCTTTTTGCAGAATTCTTTCTCATCGCCACCTCTTCCAGTTTCAAGTTCGCTGGGCCTTGGATGCTCGGATCTATTAGATCCAGCAGTCCCCAGCTCGTTAGCTCAGTTTTCAAATTATCGAGCCAGACTTCATAACTCGCTTTAGAAGTCAGTTTGTAATTGCTCGTGATCTTCGGCATACGATAATTCCCACTCGTACTCGGTCCAGTACGATAATTTCCTCTTGTACTCGGTCCAGGGTCAGCGGTATTAGCCTGTGCAACTCGTGACTCTGACAGTCGAGACTCTAAATTGCTCTTCTCAGCTTGTAGCATGTTTTTCTGGGCCAGTACTAACTTGTCGACGGCTTCTTTTACCAGAAGTTGGTTCTCTTGATCTCCTGCCATTCTTGGCAGTAAACACTTTGCCAGCGCTTGGGCAGTTGCGATGGCATTCTGTAACTCTGATGGGTTTGTTCTCTCATTTTGGCCTGATTGGTCACTCGAATTGGATGGATTGGTCTCACTCATGATTCTCGATTGCTCTGATGTAGTTGTGGTTATTGCTGTGAATGGAATCCATTAATCATTACCTGGTTTTGAACTCTCAATGATTTGTCAGATCTGACCTCACTCACTCACTCAACTCAAGTTCAAAAGCTTCAAGCAAACTCCCTCCGGAGCTCTAACTTTTGAAGAATCCCACTCAAAATTCACAGCACTCTATATATATTTTGGTTAGTCAAATATGGGTGGTTAGTCTTGTAAAATATACTTGTGACTCTTACGTTGATCTCTCGGATCAAGGAGACTGGCCTCTGCCTCAATCCTGATCCTCATGACTACTCCAAGTACTCGTCGCCCATTGAATCGTTTATTCGTCAGAGGGATGACTAAACACCTGATCCAGGATTGTGAAACATTCTCAATTAGTGTTCATTCTTTTACCACATTTTCAATAGAATAACTTTCTCATTGAACTATTGAACTCTAAAGGACTCACACCACCAGGTAATTCCTCATTTCACTAAGAGCAGAATGCTTCGTGCTTCTGATTCAAGCAACTGCACGGCATGTTGCTAGAATCCGAAACGAGACATTAGATTTCTCCATTGCGCATACCACACGTGCACACCACTCGCCGTGTTCGAGCCTGAGTGTCAATTCGGGGCTCGATCGGTTTTGGGTTGATCAGGCACATGTACGGGTCACAAGTAGAGCCGTACTAACATCTCTAGTCATTTAGCAGACTACACTGAACACAAATTTCATCTGACCAATGACCCCAGATTTTACTGAATTCTCACAGAAATTTTAATTCGTGAATATAAACTCAACATAAGAAAAAAAATTCCAACGAGAGCCAGCTGTCCGAGTCTGACGGCAAGGCAGTCAAGACCGGGATGCCAAACTCCCGAAAAAAATCTCCAATCCAGTGAGTAAATTCAAGAAAAAAAATTCTGTCCCTGGTTGAGAAATTCATTGATTTAATTTGACTACTCACTTGATGTTCATCTCATGGTTTCTCATCATATAGAAATTATCAACCTCTTAATTCTGCAGAGATTACTCAATCATCTGCTGGACTCGAGACTCTGTAGACGGATTTTTACTCTCAACCTCTTTTTTTTTATTTTTATTTAACCTCAAAAAAATTTCTCGACATCTTATGAGGTGAACAACCTCTTTGACCACAACTCATGATACTCAAGAATACTCCGAAGCACGGCCGCAAATGAGAACCTTTTTTGCATCTATGTATTCACAATACAAAGCATGCATGAGACCAAGAGCGTTCAACATACTACGGTCCGGCCCGGGAAACTCATCCAAGAATCGCCAGAACTCCCTCCGTTCTGTGCAAACACAAGCCGTCATCTTGCTTGCAAAACGAAAATCATGAGTGCTTCACTTGCATCGGCTCAAGGAGCTCGATACGCATGCGAGTGAGACCCCGGCGTGCACAAATACAAGTTATCCGCGCACACCACGAAGCCCGCCGAAACAAGCTCGAACACGCGCACGAGAGAAATACCGAGACAGCCACGAGCACTGAAAATTAATGCACTTCCGATGCTTGTTATAAGACACCTCAATCGCGAAATGACATGAATAAGGGCCCAAAATGACACAATGCATTTATCGATGTATGATTCTACTCGTGGTCCGCACGAGAAAAATACTCTTTACACTTATGTTGTAAGCACGTGGCCACCCGATCAAATCCCCGCACACACGCCGCAAACAAGACGACAAACTCCGCTGGATCACTCTCTGCACCATGATAACGTCCGATTCTTGGCGGTCCCGTATACTCAAAAATGCAAGCGAATTCATTAGAAGAATCCCGCTGCTGAGCGATCTCGAAAGAAAAATTGCCTATTTTTCCGATGGCTGCGTCCAGACCGAGCGCTCGCGCGCGCACCGCGCGGCGCGCCTGTCTATACTCTGAGTACAGGCTCGCAGCCCTGCACACTCATAGCGAGTCACATGGACGCAGCCACTTGCACGGTCTACGCCGCGCTGCTCTCGAGAACAAGGGAAAGCAACAGGCATAGGGCCGTTCCGGCCGCCGTGCCGCATCCCTGCTCTCTGACCGCGTGCTCGCCGCAAGGCGCCTCGCCCCACTATACGGAAGTCTACACACTTATTCTCGCAGACTTACCTCGCAGATTATTCTGGTGGGGATTCTGTCGTTGTGTTGGAGATTTATCACCGGTAGTAGTATGCACAGCGCTAGTGTGTGGCCACTTCCCTGTGCACACTGCACGCAGGTTTCAGAGCACGGCGAGTTCTCGCCTCGTGCACACGCGCTCACGCACTATTTTAGTGCACCCCTTTTTTACTCCGTGGATCGGAACCACGCTCACTGCTATCATATAGGAGTAAATAAAGGGTTCGGGGTGCACTATTGCTACTAAATGAACACTGCACAGATATTCACTGAAATTGACTCTTTATTGCACACCGCGTGCACTCAATGGTAACTCTGATTATACAAGGGTAGCCGAAGCGCTCACTTCGGCTGCGTTATTACCAGTGTTGCGCACTCGCTCCTGCTCGTGCGCGGTACCGAGGTATCTCATATATATAGATATAGTATCATATACATGGGAAGGGAGTGAGCGCTGAAGGCGCTGATATTGTTTAGTCGACAAAGCTACTTTACCGACAATTAGTAGGTCTAGGCATTTTTGTAATTGCGTCAAACTTGGCATCGTCTTTGCGAATACCACTCTGGTTGATTATGTAACCGCAGTACTTTATCTGATCTGTACCAAGAATACATTTGTCCTCGTTCACTTTAACGTTATGATCGTTGAGAACTTTGAAAATTGCTTCTACTATTCGTAAAAATTCAGCTACATTTTTTGCAGCAATACGTAAATCATCAAGTAAGGCTTTTGCGCCCGGAATTCTACTCAACATTTTTTCGATGGCTTCTTGCCACTCAGCTGGCGCAGATGCAATACCGAACATCAACCGCAAACACCTGTGAAGTCCACGGTGGGTATTTATAGCAAGAAATTTTGAACTTTCCTCATCAACTTCGAGCTGTAAAAAGGCCCATTCCAAGTCAATTTTACCAAAAATTTTACAACCATTCAATCCTGTAAAAAGCTCGTCCGCAGTGGGGAGCGGATGCTCTTTGATATTCAATTGAGGGTTTACGGTGACACTGTAATCACCGTAAATCCGTACTGTACCGTCATTATTCAGAATCGGAACTATGGGTGTACCCCATTCAGAAGAATCCTCTTCACCAAGGCACTCTTCATTTTCGAGTTTGTCTAACTCAGCGTCTACAAGAGGAACTAATTTGAAAAGAAGTGGACGCGGCTTGAGAAAGATCGGTTTTGCATCTTGCTTAAGAGAAAAAGAAACTTTTACTCCTTTAACTTTGCCCAATTCTTTACTTGTAAGATTTGGGTGCTTTTGAAATAGATCTTTAACAAATGAATTTATATTTACACTATTTACATCAAGGCTATCAATATTCATCATTGAAGCGAAAAAAGGTTTAAAGAATTTTTTATCTCCATGAACTGTCTAATCCACTCTCGCCCTAATAAGGGCAAACGATCGACTGGAGTCAAATACAAATTTGATTTGAACTTATGATTCGCAAAGATTACATTGACTGTAACATAACCTATAACGCGAACATGTGTAAGGCAATACGTTACCAGTTGTAAAGCTGTAGACTGCATCTGGAAGTTTTTGAAGAGCTGCTTTGCCCTGTTGACCTCCATCAAGGTTACAGCCGCACCAGAGTCAGTCTCAAAACTGATTTGATGCCCGTTGACTTGTAGAGTTGTGTAGAATTTTTCACGTAGTCCTAGCTGCTCAGGAAGCTGCATATTTGTATCTTCTCCAATATCCATGAGCAAAATGTCCTCTACTGGACCGTAGTAGTTGTAGTCTTCATCTAAGGCCTTAACTTGCCCTGTCCGTGAAGCTTTTGCCTTTTTGAAACAAACTTTTTCTAGATGACCTTTTCCGCCGCAAAAATGGCATTGTACATCTTTAGGTAGTCTGCAACTTGGGGCTTTATGGCTGGCCGAACCACACTTGAAACATTTTCCAGCATCTGTTTTGTTTTGGGCGGTCGACTTTGTAGTGTCTGTATTCGTAGAATCCGAATTTGTATTGGGCTTCTTGCCTTTCTTCTTATGTACATTTTTGTTTGCATGAAGATAATTCACTGAAGTTGAAGGTTGATTCAAAGCATTGGTTTGCTTTTCGGAAAGTTCCATAGCAAGGGCGCATTGTGATGCTTTTTCGTATGTAAGGTCTGCTGTCTCAAGTAACTTACTTTGGATCCGTCGACTACGGAGGCCAAATACAAATTGATTGCGTAGGGCGCTATTGATGAAGTCGCCAAAATTGCAGGTCGTACTAAGCTTCGAAAGCACGTTGGCGTAATCTTGCACCTTTTCGCCATCATGTTGCTTCCTGCAGTTAAATTTAAAACACTCTGCGATTTCAAGCGCTGCCGGCGCGTATAACTGTTTCAACTTCACTATCAGTTCATCGTATATTTTGGTGTACGGGCTCGTGCTTCCGTATGAGTCGCACAACGCGTTGTAAGCTTGCTCACCGATGTAATGTAATAGCAGCGGTGCTTGCTCGGCTGCTGATGTAATTTTCATGATCGAGAATGCGCCTTCTAAACGCTGGATCCATCGATCCCAATTCGACGAACCTGGTTGAAAAAACTGTACTTGTAACCGGTTCTGTTGCACAATTGTAGTGGCGGGGCTCTGAACCAGCCCACCTGCGCCATTTTCCACCAATTTCACTAATGTGGTCGCGCACAGTCACAATGCGGACAAAATACCAATGTATGTAATGTACGACACGGAGCACTTTCACAAGTATCTGCAGAAAATGTATGTACTGCCACTAAAATTTGCACTAAATGGACTGTTTATGACGTTTCTGCGTTGTAACGCAATGTACGGCACGACACTCCAAGACACGGCGCATTACTTCGCCGGTTTAGAGGTTATGGCCCATGCGGCTCCCACTTCTTGATCAAAAATATACTTAAAATCTTCAACCCTCGTCGCCACTTTGTTGTGTATGAGGTAGATGGATCCAATTAGGTCGATGAATGATAAGCCGCCAGTGAAGATGAATAATTATCACTTTAATAAATCTGGATATATAGTGGTACAAAATATCGTGGCTATCTAGTGCTCCGCGCAACTCCTTCTGCTCTCCCCGACGCTCGGCCACGCTTGGCTCCGCGCACGCATCCATCCACACGCACATACGCGTGTCGCTTGAGCGACATATACTTAGATCAAGTATATATGTAACACCACACTGTGCAGCAAAGCCTCGAAACTGATCTGCTCCGGCTTCTCACGCGTGGCATAGCGTCTCCATCCCCACATCACAAAAAAACCGGTGAAAAAATCGGCACATTTTTGTCAACTCGCGAACACCATCGCCTTGATGATTAACGATCAGCACCCGCTAATAAACTCGCAAGTCGCGGTTTGTATTCACGTCGACTATATCGATGGTACAAGCTGACGACAAAGACTGGCCGCCATTATACGAGGTTAGTCACAGCCAAACATCGAGTCTAAAAGTTTAAGCCAAATTTTGCCCATAATCTGACCTGTCCAAAATGGCTGAAAAATGGACTTCTTTTTTGCACTTGAACAATTTGACTCCGATCGACAGGTGGCGCCGTGACAGGATTTGCTTACCCACTTTAGTTTTAGCAACCTTGAGCTTAGACCACGAGCCTGGACCTCTTCTCCGCGTGCAGCTCCTCATGGGGAACTCGACACATCTTTTGTCAGTGATGATAATGGTAATGACCTGATCATCCCAACACTTTCGCTCGAGCGCATGAGCTTCATTACATGATCAATTAATATCGAAAATAATTCATCTGAATAAAATCCTACTGGTCGCTGTTCATTGAATTACTCAAAATTATGCCATAATCTGACCCATAATATGCCCAAATTTTGTCTTGATAAATTTAGGCCACGGAACTTTGTTCCCCGGTTGGCTGAAAAACATGGCTTAATATTGGATGAAAAATGGCCAAATAGACGCACTCTATAAATGGGCGATTTATGGCGGGAATATCGATTCATCCTCAGGTAAAATATGGACCAATTTTTCGGCCATTTTTTGGCTATACGAAAATCCATATGGCCAATTTTTAGCCATAAATGAAAGTGGATTTCTACCAGGGTAGTATCATGAGAGTTAGTGTTGAACTCTCCAGCTTCCGATCACAGGAACAAGATCATCTAGTCAATTTCTAACGGATTCCAATAACCAAATATGTAACCATCACTCTGAAATACAAGAATCTCAGCAGGAATGATTCGGAATTCGGTGTAATGGTCAGGGAAATAATTTATCGCTGAATTTGGTCTGGATGCGCCACTCTTATGAAGCATTCTGAGATATTCAAACTGGAACCTTGAATAGAATGATTAGACTGATCATAAAGCATCCAAAGGCCCATACACAGCAATCAAATTCTGTAATTTCTCAATGTATCTTCAGTCTAATGAAGTACTTAGTTCAACATTTCAAATTTTGATCACAAAAACTTTAGAACTCATCCAGATTCCTGAAGATTCAAATAATTAAAGAAGAAATCATCCTTTCAAAGTATAAGGTTCTCAACAGACATGATCTGAACTTCAATGTTATGCACAGGAGAAAGATTCATCTATGAGAATGCTTCGGAAGCGCCATTTTGTCAAAGTATTCTAAGATATGCAAACTGAAACCTTGAATAGAATGATTGGATTGATCATAAACCATCCAAAGGCCCACACACAACAATCACATTCTGTACTTTTTCAGTACATCTTTAGTATAGAGGAATTCACAAATCAACCTTCCAAGTTTCTGTAACTATAACATCAGATCTCAACCGAATTCTAACGGACTCAAGCGAATGAATATGAAATCACTCCTCTAAAATACAAGGATCCCACCACACAATCTTTGAGGCTGGTAGAAGAATCCTACAGTGGATTTTTGGTCTGAAAGTTACTGGGGCACGCCAGTCTCAACAAATACTTTGGAATAATCTAATGAGAATCTTGAATCGAATGCTGAGTCTGATCAGAAATTATCTAGAGGTCTGCACACAGCGGAAAGATTATGGATTCTCCCAATATACATGCTTGGTAATAAGGAATGAATAATTAGATAGTGGATTTACTATTTATTTTCTCAACTCCTGCTCACAAAAACCTGCCCACTAGGTGAATTCCTTATGTATTTAAGGCGAGGCCGTAGTCTGCCGCTATATCGGATCAGCCCTAGTAACTTATGGTGGCACCCCTGCGATCACCAAAGTTATGATCAGCAAGCGTGTCACCACCCGCACACTCTAACCTTTGTAAACATACACTGATTGTTGATGTATATGTGTGATCACGCATACACACACAACAACAACACTGTTTACACAAGTGGATATATATACCTTATATACCTTAGGTATATAGATATATTGTACCCCTCTCGCATACTGATATTATCAGAGGTCTTGACATTGTGCCCCTCTCACATACATTAGGGGTGTAAAAAAATCGGGTGATTAATCAGCTGATTAATCAGCTGATAAATCGCCTGATTAATCGAGTGATTAATCAGCTGATTAAGCATGCCAAAATATCACCCAAAAAATCGGCTGATGAATCAGCCAACTTATCAGGGGATCGTTCACCCAGAATTGCAAATTACAGAATATTCATTTTACTTCCTGGAATGCACCTGGAAGAGTCTGAAGGAGAAAAAAAAAGATGAGAATGGCTCATAAATGAGAAAAAATTATCACCGGCCTTTCCACTGTCGACACCCGTGGCCGATGGTGGGATTCGAACCCACGACCTTTCGGTTAGAAGTCGGACACCTTATCCTCGTGGCCAGCGAGTCAGGTTACCGGATGATCCATAAAAGCCGTACTTGAAAGGGTTATTCCGATCCGTCGAAGATTTCGAATGGGACGATTTTTCGATATTCCTTCCCGGTCTTGGTGAACAATAAGGGACCTTGAAAAATATATTCCAAAGCATCTGCATGAGAGCCGCTCAATCCAATGAAAAATTATTTTTGGCCTTGGTGAACAATGGAAAAATGCGGAAAATTATATCTCGGGGGTTTTGAGGGTCGCTGAACTCGAATCCGGTGGAATTATTCCTCTACAATTTGTTTAAACAAAGTTGTGTAAACAATTTAAGCGGAAAAAATGTTTTCGGCCTCGGTAAAAAATGGAAAAATCTGAATAAATATATTCAAAGGGTTTTGAGGGTCGCTGAACTCGAATCCGATGGAATTATTCCTCCACAATTTGTTTAAACAAAGTTGTTTAAATAATTTGAGCGAAAAAATTCTTTTCGGCCTTGGAGAACAATGGTAAAACCCGGAAAAATGTAACTCGGGGGTTTTGAGGGTCGCTGAACACGAATCGAATCAAGTTATTACTCTATAATTTGTTCAAACAAATTTGTAATATTTCTGGAAAATTTGAGGGATCTTTCTGAATTTTTTAGCGCGAGGTTGCTAAACTTGCCAGTCAAATATTTATGGGATACTTGAAAGCCATCCTTTTGGTATATTGCTTTCAAATCTTCTAGCAACCTTTCAGAACCCTTACAATATTTTCTCTGAATCAAGATTGATGACATATTGTCAGTGAAATATTGCAGTAATAGTTGAGAATGATATTGAATCGAAGATGCTATACGATAGAACTCCTAGGAATCTCCCAGAAACCTGCCAAAAACGTTTCAGAAACACTTCAGAAATAAATCAGGAACATTCCAAAAACGTGCCAGAAACCTTTTGAAAATCTTTCAGTAGTATTCCAAGGAGCTTTTCCACATAGGAACTTTCCAAAAAGCTTCGAAGTAAGCTTGCTAAAGGTTTATACATGGGTATTATCGCGATAACTTACCCGTTTTGTACCCAAAAATTCAGAAGTTGAAAATTGATGCCCCGCATGTCTATCCCAACTTGTCACATTCCCTTACGTTCATTGAGTGATAATATGCGATGAAACATATGCCGATTTTTTTGCAACGAGCTAGAACGGTATATGTCATTTTCACATGTATAAGACATCGGGAAAGTAGTACACGGAACTGACATTTGCGGTTGGTTTGAGTAGGATATACATGCTCTGGAGCAGACAATTTCATTTATTTCTCCTTTTCGTGCTATTGAGTATCCCAGGGGACGACTTCAGAATGCACGGAACTGACATGCATGAAACTGAAATTTTGCCCTCAAATTCTTCCGCAAAAATAATGAAGTTGACGTAGAAATTTCCTCGCGCAGAGTTTATCTATTCCCATCACACTTGAAAGTTGTTTCCGCCTAGATGAATTGACTTTTAGGGGGTAACATGGTATGAACTGACAAAATCGCGAAAAAGTTTATTACATGGCTAATTTTCGGTCACGAATGTACATTAGGGTTGGCCGAAAAAGGGCTTCTTTCGAAAATCGATACGCCCTAGCGTGGAAATGTTGTGTTTGTACATATAGATGGGAAAAAAATTCTGCTAAGAAATGAGATTTAGGTCCCAACAAGATCCATCAAGCTTTTATCAAAATTAATGCAGGTTTAAATGGGAAATGTGCCTAATTCGGCACTCTCTTCTTCCTAACTTTGCTAGCATTTCCGGCGCATCCAAGCATTTTTCAACGTACTTTAGCTCATTTTGAAGCTTGTTCCAGAACCTACAAAATGTGTTAAAGTACGTCCAATTTCAACTAACCAGAGGTAATCTATCTCAATTTTTCCAGAAAGTGATCATTATTAAAAATTCCAATAATAGGGCAATTCTCAGTTCAAACTTTGCTTGTATTTCTGGTGCATCTGAACATTCTTCAACGTGTTTCAATCCATTTTTATGCTTGTCACAAAACCTACAAAATGAGCTAAAGTGCGTCCCATTTCAACTTATCCGAGCCAATCTACCTCAATTTTTCCATTTTAAGTTTTCGAAGGAGTGAGGCGGAGGGGAGAAGTCGCTTATTTCCGGATTTTTCAAAACCAATCACTATTTAGAAAAATTGAGATAGATTGGTTCGGGTTAGTCGAAATTGGACGTACTTCAGCTCATTTTGTAGGTTTGGTGACAAGCTTAAAAATGGATTGAAACACGTTGAAGAATGTTCAGATGCACCTGAAATACAAGCAAAGTTTGGAGAGAGAATCGCCCTATTTTTGGAATTTCTGATAATGATCACTTTTTAGAGAAGTTGAGATAGATTTCCTCTGGTTGTCTGAAATTGAACGTACTTTAGCACATTTTGTAGAATTTGGAACAAGCTTTGAAATGAGCTAAAGTACGTTGAAAAATGCTTGGATACGCCAGAAATGCGAACAAAGTTAGGAAGAAAAGAGTGCCGACTTAGGCACATTCCCATTTAAACCTGTGTTAATTTCGATAAAAGCTTGATGGCTCTTGCTGGGACCTAAAATCTCATTCCTCAGCGTCCACCGAAATTTTTTTCACATATATATGTACAAACACAACATCTCCACGCTAGGGCGTATAGACTCTCGGAAAAAGCCCTTTTTCGGCTCACCCTAATGTACATGCAGTATTCAGAACTTTAATTCTGGGCATTTTCTCGAGTTCCGATCTAATTCTTTGACATCTTTCCTTGGAATTTCGTCCGCGACAAAGCGAGCTCGAGTGAATCCAGGCGCGGTGAGCACTTTAAAAAAATGTCTCATAATCAGTGAAAATCCTATAAAAAGATTGAGGCACATAACTTGGAGACTAAACTGAACATTCTGGACATGAAACCTATGAAAAATTGTTGGTTCAATATCGTACTTTGAAGGAAGAATTCGAGGATACCCACAGCAACTCTAATTCCAACGCTGGCGGCGCGCGGCGCGGCGGAGGTATAAGTCAAACTGCTAATATAATAATGCACGAAATTGACATTTCGACCCTTATTCTTTAAAAATAAAAAAGATGAGTTGACGGGCCGAACTGAAACTTCACAACCAAGCATATTTAATACCATATGTGTAGGAAAATTTGAGTGGGGTGATTTGGAGCTTGCTCATTGAATGGCAAGGTCATAACACGTTCCGGGTAAGTCATCGCGATAACACCCTTGTGTTGAGCATTGCAAGGATGTTTGGAAATGGTTCATTAGGAATGTGACACTGGAATTTTTATTGGAAGCCCTTAGAAACCTTTGAGCATTTTCAAGCGCGAGGTTGTTGCAAATTGTCAAGGGGATAATGATGCGATATTTGAGAGTCATACTTCTGGAATACTGTTCTGAAATTTTCTGGCAACCTTTCATACACCTCACGGAATAAACTTCTCCGAATCAAGATTCTTGACAGGTTGCTGGTGAAATATTGTAGAATCAGTTTAAAATATTTTTGAAATTTCGGATTGGGTCAAAATTCCCGAGGAAGCTGTCAGGAAACTTTTGAAAATCTTTCAGAAAGCTTTCAGTAACTCCGCAAAGATCTTTAAATACAAGATTGATGTGAAACTGTTGAGCAGTATTCCACAAATATTTGAAGGCCTATCCATGGAACACTGCACTGAAATATTTCAGAAACCTTTCAAAAATCATTCAGATAAATATATCTCAAACATTCCGAGTAATATTCCATAAAATGTTTCCAGGAGGTTTCCAGAAAGTATTTATGGAATCGCAAAGAAATATTACAAGGACATTTCTTGGAATGTTTCTTCGAGGTTTGTGTGAGATTCCATTGAAATATTGCAATGAAACTTTACAAAAACATTTCTTGAAATATTCCTGCGAGGTTTCTCGAAGATTTCATTGGAACATTTCATTGAAATGTTTTTCTGAAATACTCCCATGCTGTGTGGAATACTGGCGTTTTGAGACCGGCCGGTTCCCAGACATGTGTTTCAGTAACGCAGTGGTCATGTCTCCAGACTTCTAACCAAAGTGCCCCGGTTCAAACCCTACCAACGACATATTGCAGAATTGAGATACGTTTTTGGAAGAAATATTGATAGGGCGTCGCTTTCAGGTGATGAAAGGATGGATTCGTAAAAGCTCAATCAAATTTTTACTTTTTTAACATAAGAAACGTTCATTTTACAAACTTTCACGGTATTCGAGACGTAATCGTTTAATATTCAATATAAATTGTTACTTTTCAATCAGCTGTGCTGAAGAATGATTCAATATTGCGCATTGAATATTCAATATGTTCAGTAAGAAAATTCACGTATTGTGAATTTTTTCACAAAATCGTATTGTTGTGTCGTATTAATCGTACTGAAGAACAGGAAGGAGTTTTTCCAGAGTAGTTTGTGAACAACTAAAAGACATCTTCATTTATATTTGTGAGAATTATGATTTACTGACCACGAAGCATTCCCAGAGATTATCCCAAAAGAACCGTAAAGGTTTGCATTGATTTTCATTTTTTATGTAAAGATCGGACATTGGAAGGGTGAAAATGCAATCGAAAAATATCGAGTTCGTCGCTTAGTCTTTGAGAAACAAAAAGAGATCTTCATTTATATCTATGGAAATGATGAGATCTTCATCTACATTCATATGATGATGATGAGATACTATCCTCAAAATACTCACAGAGGTTAGCCCAACCGAGCCATGAAAAACTGATCTATTGATTTGGATTGGTTTATGTGAAGATCAGACATTGGAAGGATGAAAATCCAATCAAAAATATCGAGTACGCCGTTTAGTTTTTAAACAACTAAAAGACATCCTCATCGATATTCATAAGAATGATGAAAGCCTCTTCTTCGAACATTCCCAAAAGTCATCCCAAAAAGAACCCAAAAATTCATTGATTTGGATTGGTTTATGTGGAGATGGGACATTGGAAGCATAAAAATTGAATCGGAAAATATCGAGTACGTCGCTTGGTTTTTGAATAACTCAAAGACATCTTCACCTATATTAATGCAGATGAAGATCTCTTTTACTGTTTTAAAAACTAAACGACCCTATCGATAATTGGCGATTGGATTCTGATCCTTCCAATGTCCAATCTTTACATAAACCAATCAAAATCAATGCAATTCTCTGTGGTTTTGTTGTTCCAGCCTTTCCAAGTGTTCGAAAAAGAGTGTCTCATCATTCTCATAAACATGAATGAAGATCTTTATCTTATACACAAATAGTGAGTAACCGGAACACTTAATGCCCCTCAAAGACTGGCATTTATAGTCATGAATCAAATCAAATGAGCTCAGATATTTTCATTTCATTCGAGTTCCGTGACTCTCGAAACCATCGAATTATATTTTTCCGGATCTTACCATTGTTCACCAAGGCCGAAAAGAATTTTTCCGCTTAAATTATTTAAACAACTTTGTTCAAACACATTGTAGAGTGATAATTCCATCGGATCCGAGTTCCGCGACCCTCAAAACCCTTTAAATATATTTATCCAGATTTTTCCATTTCTCACCAAGGCCGATTACACTTTTTCCGCTTCAATTGTTTACACAACTTTGTTTAAACAAATTGTAGAGGAATAATTCCATCGGATTCGTGTTCAGCGACCCTTAAAACCCCCGAGTTATATTTTTCCGGGTTTTACCATTGTTCACCAAGGCCGAAAAGAATTTTTTCGCTCAAATTATTTAAACAACTTTGTTTAAACAAATTGTGGAGGAATAATTCCATCGGATTCGAGTTCAGCGACCCTCAAAACCCTTTGAATATATTTATTCAGATTTTTCCATTTTTTACCGAGGCCGAAAACATTTTTTCCGCTTAAATTGTTTATACAACTTTGTTTAAACAAATTGTAGAGGAATAATTCCACCGGATTCGAGTTCAGCGACCCTCAAAACCCCCGAGATATAATTTTCCGCATTTTTCCATTGTTCACCAAGGCCAAAAATAATTTTTCATTGGATTGAGCGGCTCTCATGCAGATGCTTTGGAATATATTTTTCAAGGTCTCTCATTGTTCACCAAGACCGGGAAGGAATATCGAAAAATCGTCCCATTCGAAATCTTCGACGGATCGGAATAACCCTTTCAAGTATGGCTTTTATGGATCATCCGGTAACCTGACTCGCTGGCCACGAGGATAAGGTGTCCGACTTCTAACCGAAAGGACGTGGGTTCGAATCCCACCATCGGCCACGGGTGTCGACAGTGGAAAGGCCGGTGATAATTTTTTTTCATTTTTGAGCCATTCTCATCTTTTATTCCTCCTTCAGACTCTTCCAGGTGCGTTCCAGGAAGTAAAATGAATATTCTGTAATTTGCAATTCTGGGTGAACGATCCCCTGATAAGTTGGCTGATTAATCAGCCGATTAATCAGCTGATTTTTTGGGTGATATTTTGGCATGCTTAATCAGCTGATTAATCACTCGATTAATCAGGCGATTTATCAGCTGATTAATCAGCTGATTAATCACCCGATTTTTTTCGGCAGGGTAAGTAATTTCCAACGGATTCAGATAACTGAACATGAAATCATCCCTCTAAAATACAGGGATCTTAGCAAACATGATATGAACTCCAATTCAATATTCCAAGACTGACTTCATCTTTCAAAGTGACCCGGATACGTTATTTTTACCAAGTATTAGTAGGGTATTGAAATTGGAACCTTGATTAGCATCATCAGAATGATCAGAACTGGTTTACAGGTTCAAATAAAATACTTACATTCTGTATTTGTTCAACTCATCTTGAGTACAATGAAATTCACAGACTAACTTTCTAACTTTATTTCACAAAACCTTCAGAACTCAACCAAATTTCAACGGATTCAGATAACTGAACATGAAAACATCCCTCTGAAATACAGGGATCTCAGCAGACATGATTTGAACTCCAATTCAATATTCCAAGATTGACTTTATTTCTGAAAATGACCCGGATACGCCATTTTAACCAAGTATTCTAAGATATTGGAACTGGAACTTTAAATTGAAGAACCTGAATGACCAGAAATGGTTTGGAGGCCCATACAGAACAATTTCACTCTGTATTTCATCAATACATCTTGAGGACAATAAAATTTGCAATATAACTTCCTAAATGTTGATCACAAAATCTTTGTAACTCAACCAAGTTTCAACGGATTCAGATAACTAAACATGAAATCATCCCTCTAAAATACAGGGATCTTGTCAGACATGAATTCAAATTCAATTCAATATTCCAAGACTGACTTTATCTCTTACAATGAACCGGAGACGTTATTTTTACCAAGTATTCTAGGATATTGAAACTGGAACCTTGATTAGAATCATTAGAATGATCAGAACTGGATTAGAGGCCCAAACAAAACACTTACATTCTGTATTTGTTCAATCCATCTTGAGTACAATGAAATCCACAAACTAACTTTCCATTTTTTTTCACAAAACCTTTGGAACTCGAGCCAATTCCAACGGATTCAGATGACTAAACATAAAATTATCCCTCTGAAATGCAGGGATCTTAGCAGACATGATTTGAACTCCAATTAAATATTCCAAAACTGACTTTATCTCTCAAAGTGACCCGGATACGTTATTTCCACCAAGTATTCTAGGGTATTGAAACTGAAACCTTGATTAGAATCATCAAAATGATCAGAACTGGATTAAAGGTCCAAACAAAACACTTACATCCTGTATTTGTTCAAAGGCTCGTGCATGCATATTTGCAAATTTGATGTTGCTCTGAGCTCTCTGCCAATAGATGCAAGAAGATGCATGTCGCAGCGGACGGCTATCAGATTCACCACCATGCCTGATCGCAGAAATCTCGCGCGACAAAGGACCCGGGTTCGGTCGATGATGATATTATGTCACCAGCTGGGCCATCGCTTTCCACCGGGAAGTCGCGGCTTACAAGTCTCACATCCGCGATGACAACACACGGGAACGTGCATGATCGAAGCAGACGGTTTTCTCGCGCTCCCTGATCAGTCTGACCACTTTGAAGAAACGGAAAATTATGGTTGTCATCATATAACTGATCGCCGTTCTGGATTCATCTCAAGTTTTACAGGGAATTATCAACAAATAAGAGTCTTACTATTATCTACGAACTTGAGAAAATTGCGCTATGGAGTGAAAGTGAGAAAAAACGAGCTGATCACAAAATTATAGAATGAAATATTACAGCATGCCTCACCACAGGAGCAGCCGACATCTGTACATGTCTGTATAGCGCTTATCATAAAAGTTTTTCCGTCTACTTTTGTGGGATTTCGCTCCATAGCGCAATTCTTACATGCATTTTGTTGACGCATACAAAATGTGAAGGGATTTGGTTAAGTAAAATTCGAGATATTCACAGAACGGATTCGGGTCAATCTCCCTAGCTTTTTCAAGATGGCCGCGGACTACGGCCTCGCCTTAAGCAAATGAACATGGATACAATTATTTCAACTACTTCATCACCTTGACTCACATACATCATTCAAATAGCTGTAACTCTTGACAACAACTGAATGACTCAAATGACTCATCTTCGGAACCGCTTGGCAAAGATTGAATTCTTCAAAGCCACAAATCTTGCCACAATATTGAGGACCACGAGTTGTCTTGCAAACAGGAGTCCCAAAGTCCGAAATCAACGATGTCCTCTCTTGGAGAAGACATCGTCTATATAACTCAGGGGTAACAAACTAATCGAAACTGAACAGAGGTGCCAGGAATATCCAAAATCCAACTTCACATCGAGAGGGACGGAACTCGCGTCTCAGAGATGATGTCTCAAATTCGGTCTCTACAGGTCTCAAATGGTCTCAAAGCGACTGAAGCACACGCTGTATATCTTTGCGGAGCGCTGCTCACATCGAGCTCGCAAACGCCGTGAGACGCTTGAATTCTCGAGAGAGAAATTGAGTCGAAGTGAGACGCAAGTGAGTCGCTCGGGGTGGCAGAGAGACTCATGCACATGAGACCATCTTAACCCCATATAGTCATACAGTGGCGCGCTTTGCATAGGTTCATACATTTTAGTCCACATTAATTAGCCAAATAAAATCTGCTCCGTAGCTCTTAACTGACGATCGATCTTCCTCAGACATCCGAGGCCGGTGACGCGAGATGCGAGACATACCGTCGGCCCCTACGAAGACTAGTACGTTTTAGAACCCCCACATAAATTAGTACGATTTTCTTGGAGACTAGCACGTTTTGCCGTCTCTGACGAAGACTAGGACAACTTGGCTTAACCACGAAAACTAACACGTTTGGCGTATACTAGTAAATTTTAAAACTCACACGGAGACTATCGCATTCAAACGTGCTCATTTTCGTCCCAAACCTTGAATATGGACTTCTTCAAATTTCTGTACGAAAAATAGCACATTGGTTATTCCACTTGAAAAGTAACACATTTGAGAATCTGAGACCAAGACTAGCTCAAGTGATATTAAAAACCAGGAATCACAAAAATCGTCATCATACACACGTGGGTGATTTTGCCGAGAGTGTGATATTTGAGAGTCGAAATAGTCACGGAGGCTGATTTGGGTAGAAAAATTATTTTTCGCAATTTTCCGATGTTCGAGTGCCTACAAAATTGCGAAAAATAACTTTCGCGCCTCGCACACGAGGTTCCCCGCTTCCGAGCGATCATTTCAACCCTCGCCTCCGGCTCGGGTCGAAAACCGATCGCTCAAAAGCGAGCTACAACCTCATAAACTCGGTGCGAAATATACTATTTCATACTACTTGAGCGTAAAGTTAGTGCGTAAAGCACCAAAAAAGTGTGAAGCAGTGCTTTACGCATAGCGTGTGTAAGGCAATTGCTTTACGCACGGTTGTGGTGCTTTAAGCACGCTGGATTTTGTTTTACGCACGCTGTACTTTGCTTTACGCACGAGCTTCTGAATTCATGGAAGATCGTGTGGCTTCGGCAAATTCAAAGTTGATCATACCGGAAATGGACACTGATGGGGGAAATTGAAGTTCTGTCCTATGAATGAGGCGAGCGCCGTACTTGACTATGGTGACGCAGAGAGCGACTCTACCGCCAACCCCGGTTTATTCTCTCCGAATCCCACTACAGAATTATATCATTTTGTAATAAACAATTAGTGACAACCTCACTGTGATTGAACAAACCTGTGCAATATTGTATCTTGCAACCTTCAGAGAGTCCATTCCAAAGGAAGTCACTCGTAAATGCATCTTTTCTCCATCGGTAGAATACATTTCAAAGATAGGAAGGTAAGTGTACTCAACTTGCCCCCGTCGAGCCATTTTCTCAACAACCGTGAGAAAATGGTATATTTACTAAAGGTGTATTTACCAAAATGGTATATTTACCAATAATATTTACCAAGGAAAATGGTACATTTACCAAATGGTGTATTAACCATATTTCACTCCTCTGGTCCATCTCAATATTTTATAATTTATATTAGCTCATTTTGAAGCGGCTCGCCGTCGATTGCGCACATGATCAAGAATTTTGTGTCGATTAAGCACGGGAGCCTCATCGGTACATAGTCGATTGCTTTGAAGCTTGTATCAAACTCTACAAAGTGGGCTGAGATGCGTTAAAAATATTGAGACGGGCTAGAGTAATGAACTGTTGTGGTGCGGGAGAACCTAGGTAACTCCATTTCCGTCAAAAATGAGTTATTGGTATCATTCGACGCGCAAAAAAAACTGCAATTTATGATTTGAAAATATTCAAAATTGTTCAAATAATGGCGTTTACGAGTTCTGTAACAAACTGAATGAGAGGGAGATTCTATGATAATTATAAACAAAGACCACGTAAGCACCAGAAACCCCGGATCTCCCAAAGTCTTGAAGTGAACCAGGGTTGTTGAGAAAATGGCTCAATGGGTGGAAGTTGAGTGTGTTCACCTGAGTATATTCCGCACCTCATTGATGAGGTTGTAGCTCACTTCTGAGCAATTGATCGAGATATTGGTGATGATCAAGATTGCTAATATTTATATCGGTCGTCTTATTTGGAGAAATCTATGTCAAAACCAAATTCTTCCCAATAGTCGGTTGAAGTTCTCCTCAGATGTAATGCACTTACATGACAATTTTTTCTTCGAATGGGAGGCTCCGCCCCTCCCCCCCCCCGCCCGGGAGGTTTCCCCCTGGACCCCGCTGCGCGCCCTGGACTGGTTACCAGATACCCATGACGACAATACCTTGTTCAATGCGGCTCCGGTATATACGGTATTTTTCTGTCCCGAATTAGTCATGCCAAATGAAGGTTCCCAGTCACTTGATAACGTTACTCTCGGTGCAGATAGAATTGAAATCATCTTTAGATGATCTCAGCCCTTACTGACTCAAGTTCGAACAAATACGGAGCTCAGTCGGTTTCCACCTGTGTCCGTTACCACTCGTGTCGATGCCCGAGTCTTCGCGACCGTTTTGCCCGTGTCCGATAAATTAGCACGGTCCGTTTCTGTACGTGCGAGAAAAACACGGAGCTCAGTCTGTTTTCGCTCGTGTCCATTTCTACCCGTGTCAATGCACAAGTCTTCTCGCCCGTTCTTTGCCGTGTCCGGTATGATAGCATGGCCCGTTTCTGTTCGTGTGGGAGAAACATAAAGCTCAGTCCGTTTCCACCCGTGTCCGTTCCCACCCGTGCCAATGCCCAAGTTTTCGTGGCCATTTTGCCCGTTTCCGGTATGATAGCATGGCCCGTTTCTGACCGTGTGGGGGAAATACGAAGCCCAGTCCGCTTTCGCCCGTGTCTGCTAGTACCCGCGTCAATGGACAAGTCTTCTCGCCCGTTTTCTGCCGTGTCCGCTATAATGGCATGGCCCGTTTCTGTATGTATCGCAGAAATACGGAGCTCAGTCCGTTTTCACCCGTGTCCGTTTCTGACTGTGTCAACGCCTAAGTCTTCTCGCCAATTTTTGTCCGTGTCCGGTATGATGCCATCCCCCGTTTCAGTACGTGTGGGATCGAAGCTCAGTCTGTTTTTGTCCGTGTCCGTTTCTACCTGGGGCAATGCACAGGTAATCCCGCCCTTTTTCTGCCGTGTACGATGTAATAGCATGGTCCTTTTCTGTCTGTGTGGGAGATTTACGAAGCCAAATCCGTTCTTACCCGTTTCCGTTTCTACCCGTGTCAGCGCCCAAGTCTTCTCGCCCATTTTTGCCCGTGTCCGGTATGATGTCATCACCCGTTCCAGTCCGTGTGGGAGAAATACGAAGCTCAGTCCGTTTTCACCCGTGGCCATTTCTACCCGTGTCGATGCTAAAGTCTTCGCAACCGTTTTGCCCGTGTCCGGTATAATGGCATGGCTCGTTTCTGTCCGTGTGGAAGAAATACGAAGCTCAGTCGGTTTTCGCTCGTATCTGTTCCTGCACGTGACAACGTCCAAGTCTTCTCAATCGTTTTCGTCCGTATCCGATACGATACCATGACCCGTCCCTGTCCATGTAGGAAGATCAAGAAGCTCTGTCCGCTTTTCCCGTGTCAATGCACAAGAGTAATTCCACGTGAAAAGAATGGTCGATTGTACATGATGTCCCAAATCGCTTCCTCATAATTTTCCATCGATTCTATACCTCAAATCATGACGAAGAACGGTCGCTAGGATCCAGAAATTTTTTTTCGCTCAGCTGGTAAGCGAGTTGATGAAACTCTTGATTCTCTTTCTGGTGGAACAATTACTGCTTTGAACTCACTAAAACTGCTATAGGTCCGAAACAAAATAATATAATGACATGTGGATGAGCCCATTCGGAAGCCGAGGTAGAAACCTAGGAAAATATGCAATGGAATATTTTTTCGGAGGTAATTGGTTTCATATATGGGTGATTCCATGAAGATCACTATTTAATTCATTTCTCAAAAACCCATTCTTAAAAAATTCTGAAAACACATATTTCGATGTGAAATTTGATGTCCTTCGCGGAAAAAATGTTGAAGTCTGGGTTCTGCACTCCCCATTGAGTTTCGATCGAATTTTGCGATTTAATTTCTCGACCATTGAGAACTCGAGAATTTTCTGCACATGCCCGCCATTTCACGGAATTGAAGCCTCGCGCAATGGATAGCCCGTAAAAATTTCCTCAAAAATGACCACTGGTACAGTTCATTTTCATATTTTTATAGCTGAGCTATGGTATTTGAAAGGGAACACACAGAGCAGGGTAGTCTGCGGAATCGGCATCAGTCGTTCACCAGAAAATCTCGGACCGGGGGTTCCGACCAATGGCTTACAAGTTCGTGGGACTTGAGAGAGTAGATATTCTTGTTCTATAGGGACGCTTAGGAATTCGGTTCAACAGCACCAAAACGAACTTCACCAAAAGTCATTTTAAAAAAAGAAAACTTTACGGGCTATCGCTTGCATGAGGTTCCAATTCCATAAAATCACTCGAATAAGCAGAACATTCTCGAGTTCTCATTGGTCGGAATATCAAATTGTAAAAAATCGCTCGAATTCCCTGGGCAGTGCAGAACCCAGACTGTAACATACTTTCTCGTGAATAACATCAAATTTTACATCGAAATATGTATTTTCAAAAATTTTTGTAAAGACGGGTTTTTGAGAGAGAAATTGAATAATTATTTTCATGGAATCGCCCATGTATGAGACCAATTACCTCCAAAAAAAATATTCCGAGGCATATTTTGATAGGTTTTTGTCTTCAATGAAATCATCATACTATGAAAAATTGCGAATAACTGCTGAGAAGGATCTCTTCCTGCAAGGACTATACCCAAAAGAGGTATTCATCTCTCGTTGATTAGTATCGAAGATTGTATTGGCCATGGAGTCGTTTACGGTTTTGAGCATGCATACCTCCAACTTTCATCGTCTTGCTGCGTCTAAGAGAATTGCTCGTGAATTGATTATGCTTCGATGACAGTTATATCTTTCATTGATCATGGCTTTGGCCCATCTCAATATTTTCCAAGGTACCTCAGCTGATTTTGAAGCTCTTGAATTAATCTTTGGAATGAGCTAAAGTACGTTTGATTTTGATCGACTAGAGCAGAGCTATCTTACTTTGAACTGATACTTGGAATCTTTCTGCTCTGATAAAATGCGAAATTTCGAGCTTCTATCTCTGACGCATCTTGATGTATCCGCACGACCTCAAGCGCGTTTGATAGTTTATATTAGGACCTCGAGGACAAATTGAATCACGCTCCAAATCTATGTATTGGAGCCAAACTATCTTGTTATGAAGCGATAGAGCTCCCTTTCACGTGTCCTTGAACCAACTTCAAATGAGCCGGAAGACCACCTCGCCAAATTTTTAAAATGATTGTTCAGGGCTGAAATAACATCTTCCAATTGTTTTTACAAGCGCCTACGTTGGGATTTTCCAATGAATCAATTTTTATGATTTTTTCCTGGAAAAAACGTCGAGAAACGACTTTTACGCGCTCTGGTGATGATGAACGCTTGATTATATGCTTGAAATTTCACAAAAATCTCGTCAGAAAGTGCAGATCGTTCATGAGACTCTATCTCAAACGATTCGCAATGTAATGCGTAGAGGAAAAGATAGGATACGCGAGTTGCGGCCAATGCTTGGGTAAAAATTCGAATGGCACATACAGAGGTAAAAAATCGATATTGGAAGATTTTGAGCATGCTTACGCCTCTCTCTTTCTCATTCTTTCTCACATTGGTCTCGATAATATGTGACCAAACTCTCGGCATGGCCCTTATAGCGCAACAAAAGCCCTCATCCAAATTCGGCAGAGCTTGCAGGTACATCATATCTACATGACTTCTTGCGTCTGAGAGGGATAAGGGTCCGATCTTAGTTCAAAGATGCGATGTGCTTACTCTCATGAAGACAATCGGCTCAAATTTTGGATAAAGAGCAGGAAAAAAAAGTTGTGAGTGCAGATGCTGAGTGAAGAACATGGAAAGATTGCCCCAAAAGTGTTCGGCTTTTGATGTTCAAGATGATAGATTGCCTCTATCTTCATGTCAGACATAGGTGAGTCAGATGTAGGCAATCTATCATTTCGGATATCAAACGCCGAACACTTTTGGAGCAATATTCCATGTTTCTCACTCAGCATCTGCACTCAAAACTGTCTTTTCATGCTTTTTATCCAAAATTTGAGCCGATCCTCTTCATGAGAGCAAGCACATCGCATCTTAGAACTAAGATAGGACCACCTTCCCCTCAGACGCAAGAAGTGATGTAGAAATGATGTACCTGCAAGCTCTCCCGAACCTGAATGAGAGCTCTTGTTGCGCTATACGGGCCTTGCCGAGAGTCTAAGGAGCGTTGTTCACATATTATCGAGATCAATGTGAGAAAGAATCAGAAAGAGAGAGGCGTAAGCATGCTCAAAATCTTCCAATATCGATTTTTTACCTCTGTATGTGCAATTCGAATTTTTACCCAAGCATTGGCAGCAACTCGCGTATCCTATCTCTTCCTCTACGCATTATACATTGCGAATCGTTTGGGATAGAGTGTCATGAGAAATCTGCACTTTGTGACGAGATTTTTGTGGAATTTCGAGCATATAATCAAGCGTCCATCATCACCATAAGCCCGTAAAAGTCGTTTTTCGACGTTTTTTTCAGAAAAAATCATGAAAATTTATTTATTTGAAAATCCTAACGTAGGCGATTTTGAAAACAATTGGAAGATGTTATTCGAGCCCTAAACAATCATTTCAAGAATATTTGGCGAGGTGGTCTTCCGGCTCATTCAAAGTTGGTTCAAGGACACCGTGTATTATGGAAAAAAGACGTTTTGCCTTGTTGATAGACTCTATAGTTTCTCGTGCTCCCAACTCCGGTGGGCCTCACCACTCCTTCGGATACTCTTTGATCATTTTAGGGCTCACCTCACGACCCTTCAAGAGCACTGAAATGAATCCAATTTCAACATATTTCAGCCAAAGCTATCTCATGATGGAGCGACAGAAACTTGATACTCGGAAAAGTCGAAAATTCTCACGGAATTCAAGGTATTCCGACCCCTCGTTCCGCCAGATCCCCAGTACTCTCCACGTACGGTTACTGAGGGTATTGTGAGATTCAATCTTGTGATTGAGAATAGAGCATTCTTCAGATAGAGTGTATATGCAATCGTCACAAGTGGAGTCAGCCGTTGGGAATGAACCCTTTCGTGAAATAAACCCCTTCCAAACGAGATGCTTACGATGGGTTCGAAGTTGAGTAATACGAATAAGCAGGAGTAAACTGATATTGAAATATTCTGACTAAAATGTCAATGATCTCCATGTATTGCACACCAAGAGAAAAAACATTGTAGCTGGATGGTGGGCGGAAATTGTATGTCAACGATAATACAAACTCCTCATCATTTGTGAAAGGAAAGTGCGATATTTTTCACAAGATGTAGCCCTTATTCTTCGATCACAGGTCCTAAAACTTCATAAACAAAGTTGAATTTGACTATTAGATTTCCATGTATTCATGGATTTCATCTATATTTACAATAAACTTCTAATTACCAATATACTTAGAGCCAGTGATCGATCGGCATGAGAATTCTTCTGTACAGCTTACAAATGTTGCGGAGAGAAGTGAACAACCGCTTCTTTCAATTGACTTCCGTATGTCGGATCTTGCATTGAGTTGCTATGGTATGATCGCCAATAGTTCAAAAATCCTCCGTGGACAGACTCATCCGCCAGTTCGGACCACTCCCCCAGACCAGCGCCTTTCAGAAAATAGAGGCACGGCAGTGAATGATGCAATATCACATGCATTTTCAGAGTTCGAGATATACCAGTGCACTCCAAGGCTTAAGCGAGTTTACGATCATGATCTTTCACAATTGCACGAGTCATTGCATCAACTCTGTTCACAGGAAAATCTGGTCGCTCAGACCTTGGAGCGCACACGTATATCTCAAACTCTGAAAATACATGTTATGATGCATCATTTTCTGTAGTGCCTCTATTTCCTCAAAGGCGCTGGTCAGGGACAGTGGTCCGAACAGGCGTGTGAGTCTGCCCACAGGAAATTCTTGAGGCATTGACAATCATACCAGATCAACTCCATGCAGGGTTCGACATACGGAAGTCGATTGAAAGAAGCGGTTGTTCAGTTTTCTTCGCAACAGTTGTAAGTAGTATACGGGGCACTATAGCCGGACACCGATGACGTACGCCGGCTATAGTGCCATCGGCGGATTTTTTTCGCCGCGCCGATACGAACGGGTTTCGGCAGTGCTGATGCCCCTCCGCAGCGGCCGGCCCCCCTCCCCCCACCCCCCGCGCCCACCTTTCACTACGCACAGAAGAAATCCTGCTTTGCCGGGTTTTCCGAGTGTGGGAAACGCCGGCGCTCGACAGCTCGCGGTCGAATCGTCTTGCCATGAAAATTACGTGCGTACGCGAGCGCGTATGAGAGAGAGAGAGAGAGAGAGAGAGAGAGAGAGAGAGAGAGCAACTATGAGAAAAGTAGTGTGTTCCCCGTAGGGGGCTTTGGGTGTGACCTTAGGGTTGCACTTGGAGCTTGAGGGAGTGACGCCCCTCCGGACCCGAGTCCTACACTCACACTAACACACACACTACACTCTACACGCACCATACTTACGCTTGCTCAAGCATTACACAGACATACCAACATTATACAGAACACGCATCACACAACACACCACACCCGTGCTGGTCTGGTCCGGGGTCGGCCAGCATGCGATTCCAGGCCCTGGAAAAAGAAGAAAGAAGAAGACGTCCAGCATTGACGGCAAGAATTCCCCAAGTAAAGCGGGGCCCCATTCGGATCTTGGGGGGGGGGGCCCAACGATGCAGAGCGCGCTACCAGTGGCACACTTGGCTGGTGGACTCACGCGTAAAGCTACAAGCGATGGAAATACGCCTCTGGCGAAGATAGTTGGAGGAAAGGACCAACACCAGAAAGGAGTAGACCTCACCCCAAACAGCAGGAAGAGAAAGGGTCTGGGTGAGGAAGTAGATAAGCGAACGCTGAAACAATCGAAGCTCACATTCTTGAGCCAAAAAGAGAAGAACGCGAAGGTTGCTGCAGAAGCGCAAGCGGCGGCAGACAAGCTTATGAAGATCAACCCCGCGATCAAGATCCAGCTTACGCAAGACAAGAACAAGGGAGACGATACCGCCGATTCCAGCTCGGATTCAGGGGACTCTAACACCACCACGGAGTCTCAGAAGTCAGAAGACACCCTGACATCCAAGGACTGTGACCGTGGACTCGAAAAAGGTCAAAAAACACCGGAGGATATGGACATCGATCGGTTCCCCACACCTGAGAAGGCCAGTCGACAAAGAAGTGGAGACAAGGCCCCCGATCTAATGGAAGGATGGAGGGACTTGAAAATGTGCCGAGAACAGATGGAGGAGAAGACTCATCTTCTCCTCGACCACCTGAACTTGGTCATAGGGATAGCCGAGTCTGCCTCCAACATCCCAGAAGGAACTCGGAGGGACATGGAAGAGCTCAAGAAGATTGGCCACGCTCTCGAGGGCCTACTTGCGGCAGACAAAGGGAAGAGAGCGGCTTTCGAGACCACACTTCTCGAAGCGGAGAAGACCCTAAAAATGAAGAGGAGTGCGCAGCCCTCTGGGCCAGCCGCGTCGGGAAGCGGCACACAGGGAAGGGGGGCGAATAAACCGGAATCGCGGCAAGGGAAACAGCACGATACGAAGAGGACGCGACGCGGACATCCATCGGGAGCCCCCGAAACACCGCGCTCGACATCGACTCCTAATAGGCCCAAGCAGGACGGGCCTTGGCAGGAAGTGGTCTCTAAAAGAAATACGAAGAGGGCAAAGAAAAGCGGTCGATCAAGTGACACCGCTGGAAAGAAGGCAAAGATGAAGCCAAGAAGAGCGAAATCCGACGCCGTTCTCGTCACGGCGAATCAAGGTGGGTTGAGCTACGCAGATATGCTGCGCAAGATAAAGACGGATGACCTTAATGAAGAAGTGGGCTCTAAAGTCACGGGCATCCGCAAAACACAGGAAGGACAAATCCTCATTGAACTGAGGAAGGGCACCGACGCTGCAGCCATCAAAGCGGCTCTGACACCAGTCGTCGGGCAAGAAGGGGCCGTCCACTGCCTCGCAAATAGCATGACCCTCGAGGTTCTCGGAGTCGACTACGATATCGACAAAACTAAAGTGCAGAAGGACCTCGCGAAGGCCCTACCAGAAAACGAGGATGGAGCCATAATAGTCAAGAGCCTGCGAAACGGCTCCCGAGGCACCCAAACAGCGGTTGTGTCCATCCCAGCGAGGCTCGCTCACCGCCTCCTGGACTGGAAAGAACCCAAGGTGGGATGGAGCAGAGTGAGAATCCGCGAGAAGGGAGGCATCCCACGCTACTATAACTGCCTAGAGTATGGCCACAAGGCCTCGGGCTGCAAAAAAGAGAAGGCAGAGGAACGCCAACCGAAACTCTGCTTCCAGTGCGGTGAACCAGGACACCTCGCCGCTACCTGTAAAGAGAAACCAAAATGCCTCAGCTGCGTGGCTATCGGAACCAGATCTGACCACAGGTCGGGCTCCAGCAACTGCACAGCCTACCAAAACGCGAGGGCGACATATAGACGCAGGGGGGGAAGAAATGGCTAATTTCATCCAAGCCAACCTCAGGAGAAGCGGGGACGCTTGTGACCTCCTACACACTGCCGCCAAAGAAGGGGGTATCGATGTTCTAATCATCTCCGAACCGCCTCGGAAGCGCGAACTTCCCCGTTCCACATTCGATCACTGGGGGACCGCTGTAATTCAGATCACGAATCCCGCGATCCGCGAGACTGAACCAGCTGTTAGTGGCCGCGGTTATGCTCGAAAGACCATAGGGGGCACAGCTGTATACAGCTGCTACTACTCGCCGTCGCTCAAGACGCACGAATTTGAAGACGAGCTCCACGACCTAGAAGAGGATGTGAGGCAATAGGGGGGCCCAGTTATAATCGCGGGAGATTTCAACTCCAAGGAACCGACTTGGAGCGGGGGGCCGCGCGATAGACGGGGGGTAATACTCGCTGATGCCATGGAGGCATTGGGATTAGTGCTCGCGAACGAGACGGGGGTTATCACCTATTACCGGCACGACACTCGGTCCCGGGAGGGAGGTTCATCATCAGTCCTGTACCTGACGTTCATGAGCCCGTCGCTCATGGGACGTATGACATCGTGGGAAGTTCTGGACACGGAAACACTGAGTGACCATCGACATATTCGGTTTCGACTTAGGACTGACGGACAGAGACAGACGATACGCGGACCGCGACCAACGGGGTGGCAGGTACGGAAGCTGGACGAGGGAAAATTCCGGGAATCGCTAGAAACAGTCGAAGATCTCCCGATGAACTCCGCCTCGGACGAGGCTGTGGCGATGGTAACATCCGCCATCACGAGAGCTTGCGACGCCTCGATGCCCCGCAGGACAACACCATGTTTCTGGAGGAAACCAGAGTACTGGATCACCGATGAGATCAAGGCTCTACGAAGAACGAGCAACAAGAAAAGGGGGACCGCATGGCGATCAAGGAAGCTGCAACGACCATCGCTGGTGGAAGATGACAGAGCGTACAAAGAAGCGAAGAAGGCTCTCGTTCTAGCCATCCGGAGGAGCAAAGAGAAGTGCTGGGGTGAACTGTGCGACATGGTTAACGAAGACCCCTGGGGCACGCCATACCGCGTGGTCATGTCAAAGGTCCGAACCCGGAGGGGCAACCCAGCACCGACCGATGCAGCAACCTTGCGCAGTATCGTGGAAGACCTCTTCCCAGCAGGAGAACCCAGAGTTACATTCCCTACGGAGAGCGAAGACCCCATCCCGCTCTTCACTATGCAAGAGCTACTCATAGCGGCGAAGAGAATGTCGAACGGCAAAGCCCCTGGCCTGGATGGCATCCCAAACGAGGCTCTGAAACTGGTCTTCAAATACAGGCCAGATCTACTCCCCGACCTCTTCAACATCTGTCTGAGCGCGGGAACTTTCCCGGACAAGTGGAAACGCCAGAAGCTGGTCCTGATACCTAAGGGTCAAGGAGGTCAACGCCCTCTCAGCATGCTCGACAATATCGGGAAAATGTACGAGAGGATGGTGCTCAACAGGGTGGAAAAAGCCTACGAAGAAGGTGGTGGGCTATCACCAATGCAGTTCGGGTTCCGGAAGGGACGGAGCACTGTGCACGCGATCGAGGCGGTCCAAGAACGGGTTCAAGCGTCGGTAGGGAACCCATACCAAGGAAGAGGAGGATTCTGTGCCATCATTGCGTTGGACATAAAGAACGCATTCAACTGCACGAGCTGGGAGCGAGTCTATCAATCCCAAGCAGGTAAAGTGCCCCCCTATCTACTAGCCGTCACGAGTGACTACCTGCGGAACAGGACCCTCGTGTACGACACCGACGAGGGACAAGAGATTCGGGTACTGTCCGCCGGAATCGGACAGGGATCGGTCTCCGGGCCGTTCAACTGGAACACCCAGTATGACAGCTTACTGTCTATCGAACTGCCAGAAGGAGTGATAATAGTGGCTTTCGCGGACGACGCGGGACTCATAGTATGGGCTGACAACGAGGAACTCTTGGGTAGACGCGCGAACGAAGCGCTGGCCCGAGTCTACGAGTGGATGATTAGCAGGTTTCTGGAGCTCGCTGTCAAGAAGTGCGAAGCAATCGTGGTCACAAGGCGTAGGAAGTTTGACTCACCCCGGTTTTATATCAACGGGCAAGAGATTCCACGGAAGACAGAGCTGAAATACCTCGGTGTATGGCTCGACGACAAGTGGTCGTTCAAGAAGCACATCCAGGAAGCCGCCCAGAAGGCGAGCAGGGTCGGTGCGGCGCTCCAGCGGCTTATGCCGAATATCGGAGGACCCAAGGAAAAGAGGCGCGCACTTCTCAACACCGTCACTACCTCCATCATGCTGTACGGTGCACCCGTGTGGGGGAAGAGAGTAGAGAAGACCATCATCGAGAAGAGAATGGGGCCTGTCCACCGAAGAGCGGCCCTGAGGAGTATCCGTGCCTACCGCACTGTGTCAGGAGATGCGGCTTACGTATTGGCGAGTACTCCGCCTATCCACTTGCTCGTCGCGGAGCGAGTGAGGATCTGGGACCGCCAAAAAGTGATCGGAGCCGAACGAGTACTCACTCCGACGATGAAGGAGATCATCCGCGACAACGAGAAGGAAACCACCCTTGAGCATTGGCAAACTGAGTGGGATTCGCCATTTGCAAACGGCAGATGGACGCACCGGCTGATCCGTGACGTAGCCAAGTGGGCGGAACGCACCCACGGAGAGATGGACTACTGGACGACGCAGGCACTGAGCGATCATGGTTGCTTCGGTTCCTATCTAACCAGGTTCAAGAAGAGGACGACCCCAGCATGTCAGTCTTGCGGGGACGAATGGGATGACGCCGAACATGCCCTGTTCAAGTGCAGCGACACCCGAAGAGAGCGCGCCGAGCTGGATGAATGGCTGGGTGCTCAACTAACACCTGAGAATCTCGTCCCGTACTTGCTCCGCAACCAGGAGACATGGGATAGACTCACCGGATACATCAAGCTGGCGATGACCCGCAAAGAGGAGAAAGAGAGGGAAGTAAGGCGCCTCGAAGCAGGCGAATTACAGTGACTCTGCCGATTGAAACGGAAGAGGTCCAAATGGTTCCAGGAGGAATATGATGGACTGAAGAGGAAAGGAAGAAGAGAGAAGATCGAAGAAAGAAGAAAGAAGAATGAAGAGATGGAAGAAGATCGAAGGAGGAGAAACAACACCTGCGAGTCGTGAGAAGAGGAACGCTCGATCCTGAGCGCGAGACGCCACCGGTCCTGAAGTAATGCTCACGCGGTACCGGGTCCGGATTGGTAAGTTGGTGGATCTCTCCCTTGTCCGATGGCCAGCGCCAAAGGGGAAGGGAGAGAGGGTTTATCTGGTACGGATGGCCGCATCGATGCGGAATCCAGCCCGGAAGCCTTGAGAAGTATCGGCCAGGCGTAATTGTCCGTCCGGAACCTCTCTGTGGCTACGTCGCAGCGTATTCACCCTACAACCACCTAAAAAAAAAAAGAAAAAAAAAAAAGAAAAGTAGTGTGTTCCCCCAAACTTATACAATGTGAAGATGCCGGGAGTCTGGGGGATCACACTACTCTTGCCATCGCTGCGAGAGAGAAAGAGAATCCACGCGAATAGAGGTATACGACGATTTGATCGCACCAGAGGCGAGGATTCAAATATAGGTATACGGCAGTTTGATCGCCAGACTTGAATATAGTAACTTGAATTGCTCGACCAGACTTTACGTCGGTGTCTAGAGCCAGGCTGCCGCTTTGGTCTAGACAAACGCATGCGGGCGGGGACATTCTTGCTCGGGATGATTCGTTTTCGACTCGCTTGGATTTAAAGATCCAAATGCTGTCTCGTTCTCAGCATTGGAAACGAGCGTCTCACTAGAGACCCATGTGATTATATCTCGGTTTTCTTCAGGTTGCAACGTCTGATTAAGGTGGTAATATTGAAGACGAGTTGTATTGGGATATGATTAGATATTTATTTATAAGCTACATCTGATCTCCAATGCGAGTGATGATAAAACATTGTAAGAGAGTGAGTTCATTTTTGCATAGAAGATTCCTGCTCAAGTTTGTAGACACGCATACTCTTCGTCGAATGTCACCTGCTCCATCGATCTGATGAACAGCTGTTGATACCTATGTAAAATGCATCGGAACATGAGGAATCTAACGTTCTGACTGTCGGTAATGAGTGCAAAAGCATACGGATCCGACGTGCAATCTAGATTCATGGTTCGCAGACCAAACGCTCTCGACTACACTCTTTCTTTTTTGAAAAAGTGCGATCACCGGGATTTGAACCGGCGTCCCTTTGGTTTGAAAGCCACAGACGTAGCCTTTGCAGATGATAGGCTTACCATAGCGATGCTGATCAAACTGACAGAGATGCCACGATGTTTTTTATTTTAATCAGAATTTTTTGTAGCCCGTATTAGTGGAACTATTTTTTGAGTCGGGTGGGTTTTTTGTGTAACTTTTCTTCTGGACCCAGACACATTTTTTGCTGTCTTTCTCAATCAATTTATCTTTATCGTTTTCAAGTTTTTGATAATTTTTCGAGTTGGGAGGACCCATTTTGAATTCTACGATGTGAGCAGCACTACTGTTCAAACGTAACTGAGGGGTGTGTACGATTCTACGTGCTCACAAGTACGTTCTACGTGCTTCGACGTGCACATCAATTTTCTGATGGAGGGGGGGGGTTTCAAAGAATACAAACGGATTCTAGTGTAGCACAATCAAATTTATTAATTGCAGACAAATAATATCCCGATCACGATGAAATCATTACATCTCTCAACTTTTTGACAATACCTGGCAGCCCAAAGGCCAAAATTTCACTCAATACAAGCTTTTTGCAAACACTATCGAAACAACTATCATCTTTCTCACTGTTCATCTTTTCACTCACGAAGCTCTCGATTTCGGCACTATGGGATGCGTAATACTGCTTGAATTTCGAAAAGTCGTTCAACAGTACGGCTGCATCTTCTTCTTCCTTACGGATCTTCTCTTTTAAATATTCAACTATTGCTTTTACAACACTCTCCATTTTCGGTGACCACCCTTCCAATTGCGCTAGATGCAGATCAATCAGATGGCTCTGCAGACGTAAGCCGTCGAAAGTAGCAGGCTGCATGGCAACAGATGGAGGCGCGATGTGTAATTTCTTATTCACTGGTTCGATTTCACCATCGAGCTTGCGTTCTTGGTACGTAGGGCGCTCGTCGATGAGAATTGTTCGCGTACCGTACGTCGTGGCAAACGTCAGATCGTGGTTTTGCAGATAGATCTTGTTACATTTCCCAAATTCGTCATTGAAAGCCTGATGATTACGGAAATAGTTGTTGATACCATCAAAGTGGTCCTTGAGGAATTGCCAATCCGCGGCGTTAAGAGTCAAGGGTTTGCCCGAGCTGTGAAATTTGATGACTCGACGATATAGACCATTATCACTCTCCAGTCCGATGCACAGCCTTTTCGTGTTCGATTTGTTGAGCGCGTAAGAGGTAGATAGTAGTAAATTAGGTAATTCGCTCATTTCTGAGCGTTTTTCACTGCGAGTCTGACAACGAGCCATTTTTCTGTCTCACAAAATTACACCTGGTAAGATATTCGACTGAACTGGATGATGGCTAAGACGGGACTGTCTTCTAGGCAAAGGACAGTCAACGAAGTTCCGTAGTGTTCAAAAGGTGGGGGAGACCAGTGCTGTTGCTAACCAAACTTGGGGGATCGCACAAAGTGCGATCGTGACGTGCGATGCTCAAGCATGTTATGTCAAGTTTTATGTCTCCTACCGGCCACGCGTGCACCATGTGCGTTTTATTGACCTCTGAAAGCCATGACAAGTTCTGACACGATCTATCTGTGCGTCTACTCTCATGGGATTGCGGGGCTTGGAAATGTTTTGAAAACAGTAACACCTGTATACAATTTCAATATTTCTTATTTCTATTTACATGACACTGTGGCGGCACAGACAACAATCACGCACATCATGCACTCTAGGACTACACGTTTGATGGGTGCACCCAGAGCCAATAGACTGCTCCAGCAAAAATCTACCAGGCTCTTTTCGTTTCTTACGTCTCAAATTCTGCGTGATTTTTTGGCAAAAGTTTATCGCTATCCTATCATTCCTTCTTCTGTCAGTCGTTAAAAATGCTTTGAAAATCACGCAGAGTTGAACCGTTACACATGTAATATAAGAACATAATCACGTATTGACCACAACACACTGAATCAAAACTTTGTAACACCTTCGTACTCCACGTGTAATTCCTGCAGTTACTCTGCAGACGACTGAGATGATGCGTCGAGATCGGCGGCAAGCCATAGCTGTCGAAGTACGTTCCCCTTCTGTCTCCATCGATGTGGATTCCAATCCAATGACTCCCTCTGCGTGTATGATCATCGGTACACAAAGCCGCCGGGTGACATAAAATCCTTGGAATGCGATCAGCAGCATAAACTCCTATCGTATTGGCCCTCGCAAACGCGAGAGCTTCTAATATCTCCGTCGTGTTCATTCTATATGAATCAAAGGTTCCTCCACTACAGCGTACACGTGACTGCCCTCGTCGCTTTTTGTTGCATCTTTTGAGCGATCTCCGATGTCATATTCCTTACTTTTGTCGATGACATCATCCCCAGCTGCAATATCATCTCCAGGGAGCTCAAAACGCACCGAAGCGCGTCTACGCTAGTGTGCTTCAAAGTACAGCTGTCTCAGCGTACGCAGCAACAATGACCCGTGGCTGATTTTTCCGTGATCATTGCGCGAATTATCCGGTAGAAGCGATAGAAGCCACTTTCTCGTCAACTGCGCTAGACGCGCAGCGCAATACTCACTCTTATATGTATGTTGATAAACTGCATGGAACCAACACACATTCCTGCATCTGAACTTTTGTTGCGTATCTAGAACGCTAAAAGTGGTGTACTCGTCAATGTCGATCACAGTCCGGGCCATGAGTGATTCGATATATTTCTTCTTGTTCGAACCTCTGACGAATATATTGTCCGTGATCCGGGCTAATTTGTACAGATTTTTATTCAGTTGAGACACCGAAATTCCTGCGTCGAACCATTGAAATCCGTGCGTCAGACGAGACGCGTGACTGTTGTAACTTTTCACTTGTTCCGGCAACTCGTCCCATTCATGAGGTCGCGATATTATCCAGTGTGCAGTCACGTTACCGTTCATTGACAGTACAGCGACTCCTTTTGGCAGAAATTGATGATACTCGTCCAAAAATCCTTGCATCTCAATTATCAGGTCCATGCTTGAAGCCGTGCGGGCTGCTTCTTTTGAGAAGTCACGAGTCGTACTGGATTTTGATCGGTGAACGCGTTCTTACCATCTCACGAGTATCCCCTCTTCCGAAATCATCCTTACTGTTCTTTTACACACATGTTTGAGTTTCACGACATCTTCAAGCGTTGAAATCGGTATTGACAACTCTGTTTGAATCTATTTCGAGAACGTTGTCGAATTCGGCGTACACTATGCAGTTAATAGTTTCAGTCAAAGCACTCGCGAAACGCACTTCAATTCTTAATGAACCCGTTTTCACAACATTCCAATGACTCGAATAATGAGCTGATAGATCGGGTGTCAAGTCAAAAGCGAACAAGCAATACCCCTTCGGGTAAGATATCCGATCTACACCTAGACTCTCGTTCATGTAATGTATCCCCGTACCCGTGTAGATACTGTGATATGCGTCGACATACAGTCGTTCGTTATCCGCAAAACGAGGCTGTATAGGTCTACTAGGTATCTGGACACCATCCACGTATAGTGATAGGAAGTTGATGGAGAAATGTTGGAAATTGAAAGGATTGAGCTGACGATTTCCATTGAAAGCTCTATTCAACACAAATCCAATTACAACCCTCTTCGGTAACTGACCCAAAATCACGTTGTCGAGCGTATCACCAAGGATTCCTCGATGCATAGTAAACGATTTCACTTCCACACGTGTGAGGGGATACTTGGCAGTAGTTCTCGCGAGAGCATTAGCGTGAGCGAGCAAGACACTAGGACTGATTTTGGCTCGCCGCACAATCAGGGCTGCGTCCTTGATACGGACGGTATAATTTGCAGCTTGCGAGAAATCCATGAGACAGAACGCGTCCTTGCTGCGCATCAATCTCACTCGTACTTCAATATTGTTCAATAGAAACCGTGGTTGATTGAATATGTCACAATGAAGATAACCAATCATGTCCACCGTTGCTCCGTTTGCGGTGAGGTTCCTCCGTGTCAATGCTCCATGATTACAGTTCTCGTCATCTTTTGCTAGATTGGGGTTCGCATCCATGTGGCCAGGTCTATCGGTGTACCACAGAGCTGTTGTCATATGCGATTGCAAACTTGGTACTGAATAATTCAACACGGTTTCGAGATACGCTCGGTATGGGTAAGTATTAGACGGCGGCGATACTAGCTTTTGATTCAGGAACACATCGATCTGATTAAATAGTGTGTGAATGAAATTATTCACTGGGGCGACTTTTGCATTCTCAACTCCGACTCCCACAGGTGCAATTTGAACGGAAACACGTAGCATTGTATGTGCCAGGTCGATGTAGTGATCGGTTGAGCCGGGTATGACGAATTCGAGAGGTGTTTCACCGTCATCGCTGAGAGACGAGACGGGGTTGTAATACAAGAATGCACTAGACTCAATAGATGCTTGCGTAGGTGGTAGCGTGAAAAGGTCGAGCTCGCTCTTCATACACTCGCCACTGCACGAGTGTAGGAATGCCATCTTGACCACTTATCGCGGACCAAAAATGTCAGTTATCGGTCTCACTCTCCTCTTCGTCGTTGTGCGTCGTTTCTGTTTCTTCGTAACAGCCGAGCTCGTGCGACGCTTGACACGTTTTTTGGTTGTCGATGCTTTCTTCCGACCGCGCGACGAGATACTAGAGCCAGCGCGGCCACGCTTGGACTGTCGCCTTCTCCTCAGCGTGGCAGACTTATAACCGGAACCCTTCATCATCGTGCGTGCCTTATTGAATGCCTTCTTACCCAATTTCTTTGCAGATTCACGCGATCTGGCCTTCAAAGATTCCCTGATATTTATATCGTTCGCAGCCACGTCGTCAAACACGTTCAGCCCTGCACGTATTGCTTCCTTCCCAACAGCTTTAGCTCCACTCGTCAAGTAGGGCACCACGTGTCTGAAGAGAGATCCCAAGAAACTACCAACACCGGAGCCACGTTGATATGCCGAGCCAGCGAAAACATTTCTCACACCTCTGTTACTGCCGCCCACCTGCTCACTGTAATAGTGAATGTAATGGCTCATGATGGAAGCTCATGTCTCTCATCGTTCGCGGCGGAAGTGAAGCGTAACCGTCAGCGTTCCGTACTCGAATGGCACGCTCTGCCCGAGCTGATTCCTTATATCTATCACGATGCTCTGGAAGGTGTGATGCATGAGCGGTACATAATGGATGGGTGCGAACTGTCTGACCACGTTCGATCCAAACCTGTATTTTGAATTCTCTAGCGATACTATTCGTAATAGAGAAGCCTGTGTATCACCGACTGTGTAAGGCTCACATATGTCCGTGTAGACGTATAGCTGATCACACAAACAGCGAGAGATACACGCTGGTCTCTCGCCGACGATTTCTGTTCGCTTGGAGGTCGTCTGCATCGCCTCTAAGCGTTCGTCAAAACCAAAGACTCGTCGCAACTTTTCACTCAAAATTAAATAATGACTATCCGCGCACACGCATACACGTTTGATCATGTAAAAACCCTTTGGATTGACTGTTGGTTCTACACTGAGATGTCCGTTCAATTCATGCACGCTGTTGATTTCGCTAGCGAGTTGCTCAATATTTTCATACACACCGTAGGGAGTAGACAAGATTTGATCCTCGTGCTCATCGGTATCTGCGAATGCGTTGAAATAAAAATCGGCTTCATCCTTTTGCAGGTGCGTCATGGTACATGGTATATGAATTTCAGCCAAACCGACCGACCAATTGCCATTCAATCGAATCTCCCTATTCAGATGCGTCGTGAAACAGGTGGTGGTGTTCTCGGGGTAATACACCATGCTACTGTTGCTCGGCAAAACGAGGTAAAAGTCATCCATCATAGCGTCGGACATCCTCGCTCTTCAATTTAGATCGATTTCAATTCCGATGCTTTTATCCAGCTGTTGAATTTGTCGGGCCAACCGATCCACTTCACCAAAACTTGTCTATTGACACCACGACCTTTGCTACGTATAATGCGCTCCACCCGGAATTCCTTGTCTGCTTCGAAGCGCTCTTTGCCAACTAAAGCCAATTCTTCGTTGTAGAAGAATCCGTCGATCAGCGCACCGTCCAAGTCAGTGATTTCGTAAGTGTAAAGACCCTGCCGGAACGACACGCGTGCAATTTTGAAGCACTCCTCCGAAAAATTCTTCATGTATCCTTTCTCGAAGGTTCCTTTGGAGCGACTGATATGCACCAAATCACCCACGTGGTATTTAGGTGCTACACATGTCTTCCTCTTGCTTTTCCAGAGTCGACCTTGGCGCGTGTTGAGGAGTGCTTGGCGCGCATTGAACAGGGTAACATCCACGGGTTTCATAGCGATCGTTGAGTGTCTAGTATGATTACCCTTGAATGATTTTCTGTATGACATCTATATATCTTTGGGTGTTGGCATGAGTGAAGTAGCGCCATACGCGTTCCTCGATTGTTTTTTGCACGCGCTCTACTATACTACACTTCACATCCGGCGAGCGACTCGTTCTGAACCGTATAGAGTGTTTCTCGAGCAACCTTTGCATAGAACTACCTGTGAATTCTGTCCCTTTATCGGTCTGCAGCAGTATGGGCTTGCGTCCCTGAGCTCTCTCGAGGATCGCCTCGAATGCTTTAGCAACGGTTCCAGTCGATTTATCTTTGAGCACTTCAACCCACACATATTTGCTCAGTACATCAATGACGACCAAGAGATACGTGTAACCATCATTTTCACTCTTCAGAGAAGTCAATTGACTGAGGTCTGCCTCCCAGACATCATCTATATTTGTAACGTTGTAATGAAGGCGGGGAAATCGGTGTCTGATCGGTCTGTGAAGAGTGTACGCATCTTGATTGCTTAGCCATGAGTATATTCGGTCTTTCTCTCGCGATTTCTCCTTCACGGGCTTCCCTTGGGTATTGACACGTATGAGATTTCGAGCACCAGCGTAACCGACCTCGAGATTTGGATCGTAGTACTGTGAATCGTAATCGATACCTTCCTCGCGCCCCTTTGAACGCGTCATATTTAGATCTTATAGTTTAACCACCTCTTTTTCGTACCGTTCCTTGTCAATCGCTGACCAGGTGTAGATGACTGCACGTTCTCAACCAATCTGAATTTGGTGCTGGGCTGGGGAGTCGAGCTAGTCCCGGACTGCTGCTGCTGCTGCTGCTGATGTCGCCTACGTTTTGACGGCTTTCTCATGGGTTCTGATAATCTTTTGGCCGTCTCCAATATGTCCAAGTTTCCGATGAGATCCACCGGTGTCGCAGACGTCCCGATGAATTTAGCAAATTCTAACTGTCCGACAGGTGGTTTGTTTGTCCTTCCACTCTTTTTCACAACGTGTGCGAGCAATTCGACGATATTAGACTGCGGCACAACCGTGCCATCAATTATGACGTTACCTTTGTCGTTCCATTTGAACCGATCCGGCTCGAAGCTCAGCCAGTGCCGAAGTAACGAGCGCGCATGCTCCGCGTGAGCTACAGGCAGATTTTCAATTATCCTATCTTCGGTCAATCTTGCTATCGCAGAGGCATCGCTTTCGTCATCGCCATCGAGCCTCGACATAAATTCGCTGTGCCTTTCTTTGTCTTTGAAATATAGATAACGTCGTAAAATTTGTAGATATTTCACGCACTTTTCTCGTTCATCTGTGATATCTTTCGAGTTCATGAGTTCAAACATCTCGGAATCGAGTCGAGACGATGCCTCGCCACCCACTGTCTGCATGGAGTCGTGCGTGACATTTGCCGGAGTGCTATCAGCGGTGCTTGCTGACACAGCCGTAGCCGTTGGGACACTTATCCGCAGTCTCGAAAGCGTCTCTTCAGGCACGATTACCATTCTCCGCGCGTGATTCATGACGATTTCTCACTTGTTAGTATTCGCGATAAAACAGCCTCTAGCACTGGCGCTAGGAGAATGGGCAAGAAGGATCCACCGCTTTGTATAATAGCACGCTTCTTACTCATCCACGAGCTGCCGCGAACCGTGCTCGTTGGAGATCTATGCGCGAGCTTCCGTAATACTAATCTGTGCCGCCGCAACTGCTTGCCTTGACTACCCTTCAGATCTACAACACCTTGTAAAACGTTGAGAGCACACTCACATATACTCTTTATCAAATTTTTATCGGCTGTACGTATGAGAGCAAGTCTTTGCTGCTGATTGGCATGGCACAGAGCGCTCAGCAAGGCAATCTGCTTCTTGGAGAAAGGTCCCACTGATGAGCTGCTGCTGCTGCTGCTGCTGCTGCTGCTCGATGCTTCCGGGGCCATGGTCGCGTCGTGACTGCGAGTCGATCACAACAGCAGATACGCGGCTATCTGACTATCTCGAGCGCTTTTTAGGTAAGTATACGTATTGCGTGACATCATCGGGGAAGATGCAAGCGCGAAAACGAAAATCCTCCGGGGTTCTTTGATGCAGATCAAATAGTAGATAGCCGTGTGATCGACTGCATGCATCCGTGTACGCTTCCACGATAAATTTGGGATTGTCGGGGTAGATTTGACGCGCGAGGTAGCGTACTTGCGATCGATCTCGGGGGTTCTTAAACAGCACCAGATAGCCCGTGTTGAGTGATAGATCGCGTTGATTCGAGCCTTTGTAGAAGATATTTTGCGTGATGTATATTACGCTCAAACTCCGGTGATGCGATATTTTAGTAAACAAATCGAGAACGATATTTCCAGTTGACTCGCGCATCAAGTCGTCGAGAATTACGAGTTTTGGCGTGTCATTGTCACTCGAATAGTCTTCCACTTGTGGTAAACCTTCGCGGAACTCTATACTCCTCCCGTTTCCGAGTTTGAACTTGGATCTATAGGACTCTTGCCATTCGGTGTAGTTGAATAATACGCGTTGGATGTCTGTATCCACCATGAGCGGTAGCTGAGCGAGAAAACGTTGAACCCATACCGTTTTACCACTCTTTGTCGGACCCCCAATCATACAAGTGAAAGGATGGACCCATCTCACATCCATGTCGATGAGGACGATGACGAGCGGCACCGAGATTATCTCACAAGCGGTAAACGACACGAGAAACTTGCACGATGACGAGGCAAGCTACTCGTCCAAACACGAGACTTGTCCCGGCAGCGGGGTTGACACGGCGGCGGCGGCGGCGGCGCGGTCAGCGGCACGCTACTTGTGAGCTTGTAGCGTGCCGCTCACAAGCTTACCACCGCGAGGATGAGCTGATTCTGTCCCTCACCGCATGGTGGGGGGGAGGGGGGGGAGAATCAGCTTGCCCCCGACCGCGACGCATTTAGATTGTCATCGTCGTCGCAACAGCCTGAGTGCCGGTGGTGGTGGCAATGTCAAGCACTATCAAATCAAAACCTGTATCTTGGGATGAATGAATCTGAATTCAAACTAAATGTCGTGTATAGGAAAATGTTTTAATTATTATCATCGCAAGGGAGTATTTTCAATACAATATTTTACATATTCTTACGTCTAAAATCATTTATTCGTATCTTATGCTATATCCAAAAGGCACAGATTTTGATTTAGAGAGATAACGACGTTTTTTTAAAACAACGCTACAAGTTTTTGATTCGTTACGCATGACAACTTCATGTAGAACAGTACGTCGGATTGCTCTAAAATTTAAATTGATGCAATCGGCATTCTGACCCCCGTTGCATGCGTACCCATCATCATCATTTTGATCAGTGTTATGATCACTACGATTCCCCCCAGTACCACGGCCGTCGTTCATTTCCCCGGGATGAAATGCATATTCGAGCACATTTTCGATACTACTGAGATTAATTTTTAAAGAATTCTCAGAATTCAAAGTTATGCTTTTTACCTTACAACACTCGAAAACGTTTGGTTCTCCAGCTATTTCACGACTCGGAACCACAACCCTGTATGCGTATGATTTCGGAGCTATAGATAAGAACTTATTGATGTATGCCCCTTGACCGTAACCCTGTAGTTCATCCGTCATGTCACCTAATAGGCTACCTAATGGTGGCTCGTATTCACTATCATCTCCACGACAGCGGAAGAGGCAGCTGTCAGTGTCGGCGTAGAGAATACGATCGCCGAGACGTTCCAGATAATTGTACAAAACTAGCCTCGCTTGGGCTGTCGTGTACGCGGCGATCACGACATTCGTATGGGGTGCCGGAATCACGGCCTCTTTTCTGCAACGCCAGCTAACGAATAGAATGTCATCATTGATCGGAAGAATGTCCGAGACCTCTTTTTCCGGATGAGTCAGTAACTTGAGGAGAGCCTGTCTTGTGCGAATCACGCTCGTCTGTTTTAGGTTCGAGCGCTGTCCAAACTTCCCCCAGTGCGAATTCAAGCAGAGCTTGGCCACAGAGCGCAGTCCCGGATTCGGGGAATCGAGTTTACGAGCATCCAGGGCGATACCCTCATCTCGCTCGTAGTCCAACAAAAATTTACGCCGTGAAGCCTCATCCGTACACCAAGACGGCCAGCCACTAGCCTCTTGTTTTATCTTGAGGAACGCGTTCACGTACTCGCTGAATAAACCACCCCTGCGTGTTGTGGGATCATAAACTGTTGTGTCGTACTGCCAGATAACGTGAATCTCCGTTACCCTATAACCCAAATCTACGGCTTTTTTCAATTCCGCGGACACCCACGTCCCGGTGATCACGCGGTCGGATATCGCCTCGTGATCGCATTCGTTTTCGTTCATAATCTCACAACACGACCTGCATAACGCGAACAACAAACGTCCGTGCATCCTAGTGGGTAACAGCGGGATATGCAAATTACGAGGAGGGAGAACCGTGCATTTTACCAGTCCCTCGACGCGTGACAAGTTGTTCGGGTTTCCCACGCCGGTTAATCGCTCGCTTTCGGTGCCCACATATATAACAGGATGTCCAATAGGAAATTTACCGCGTTTGCATACGTACGGATAAAGAGAACAGATATCCGTATACTTGATCTTTTCGTTCTCGCGGATTTCATGGAAGGGGACATAATTTTCTGTGCGCCCACCGTAAAACGCGTCTCTTGGATCTAACGTGATGTTACTCGTTATGGGGTTCGCACGGATATACTCCCGAATCTCCGAGTTGTTCTTCAAAGTTTGGTCAAATTCGCACTCCCACACGACGATTACCTCGTAGTGGAGGTCACGGAGTCTTTGAAGCTTTGCTATTGTACGCTCATACGCTTCACCCATCGTTATCCCATATGCCATGCGTCTGTCTCTATCGTCTGGGAAGCAGCGGGGACAACCGTGTGTATAACAGCCCTCGTACTCAAAAACTATACCGCGGCTATCGAGCATGTTGATAGGGGGTAAAAATCCGTCCACGAGAAAACCTTCGGGTAACCTGTATTCGCGACCGCGCCCAGCGTGGATTATGTCACGCTTGAATACGCGTTCGCAATGGAGAAGCCACTCGATGGCTTTTTGCGAATGATTCTGGCTGCGACGGTAGCCATTCACGGGTATAATCCCTATCGTATTAGGGCTCAGATAGAGTTTTCGGTATACAACCGAACATGCACCCGCTATTGTATACGCCTCTGAGAACGGACAGACGCTGCCCACGTCCTCGAATATCCGTTTAAATCTTAAACAAGCCCGCCGCAAAATTTCAACGTCCATCCTACAGTACTTGTATAATTCTTTCTGTAAGTTGAAGGGATAATTTGCTGGGACGCTGTGGTACCACTCGAAAAATGATTCTCGTTCTTTCATTGACATAGACTCCGGCGCGTAAAATTTTATGTGTGGCAGCCCCAGATCATCGTGATCAGCGTTTGCTGCTGTATTAAAGAGATGAGGGAAATACCCCTTCTCTTGAGGTATACCAAACGCCGCTGGGAGCGCGCTGAGTTTCATGTGAAAGTAGTTTAGACTATCAATGAACGTACTCGTCGACGTGTATGCAATTACCTCTCCCTATTTGTTCTTGCCCATGAGTGGCACTCGCTCCCCCTGATGTAGTACTCACGTCGTCATCATCATCATCATACGATATATCCATATAGCCGTGGTCATTCAAGCGTGCTTGGATAGACCAATTCATAACATCATCACCCCCATCACTACAACTACTACTCTCATCTCCGGCATCGCACGTGATGATGGGGTACGCAAGGGGGTCAACATCATCATCATTTAAACTAGACAACGAATCTGTGCTCTTAGAGTCACTTTCACTCACATAATGTTTTTTCCTGGTTACACCGATGACGGCGCAAGCGGTAGCAGTTGCAGCAGCGGCAGGAGCATCAGATGTTGGAACGAAATCTCCGCTTGTAGAGTAGGCATCGGCGTGAATGTTGTGAACGCTAGCCTGCGCCTCCACCGCCACGGCTTGCTCACCACCACCGGTTCGGCTTTCCGACGAGACAGCCTGATTCAGCCATGCAGCAGGTCCTCGTCGACTCTCCAAAATAGGGATAGTGCTGGAGTTATTTTGACGACTCTGCACTGAGACAAACACACAAATTAGAGATTCCCCTGATTGCACAACCCAATACTTTGTATTTAAAAACATTCCACTTGGTATTTACCTGTATTGTCGTCATCTTCATTACTAGCATCATCCTGATACACTGGAGGGTCTCGGGGTGCAAATCGGATCCACCTACTAGACGATGGACCTCTGAGCTTTGACCCACGTGGTTGCTGAGAGCAGAGAACGACGTCGTCGTCGTCGTCGACCTGATATTTCTCACTCGACTCGCCGATTCCATCACAAGTAGCGGCATCAGCGGGAGCGGGAGATGGTTGTCTGAGTGCAACACCGCATCTTTGTTGCGTGCAGATAACACTTTGAGCCCGGTTAGTTGGAACTGCCAGATCCGAAGAGCCAGCACCATCTGCAGGATCGACGCCGTCGTTGCTATTCGGCCAATTCTGCCATTCCGAAGTACCCATCTGATTTTCCGGGAATAACATTACATGGTCGTCAGTCTCGGCATTCTCGATGTCATTGTTAGGTCTATCTTGTTGGTCGAAATCCCGCAGCTCGTCATCTGGGAAAACCACATCGTTCTCGTCATCATCATGATCATCAAGGTGTTCACCGTGATTCTCGATACGATCCCGTCTTCGCTCGTCCTCTAGCTGGTTTGCCGGGGCATGATTTTCACCCTCGTCGTCGTCGGACGAGCTATTGGCTAAGCCAACCTGTACCATCCACTCGTACATTTCTGTAGGGAATAATTTCGTATGAGTCATCGTGAAGATGTTAATGGGAGGATCCTGATTTACACGCGCTGATTCATTATTATAAATTTGTTCAAACTGTATCCATTCATTATAATCCTGATCGAATACATACCTATCACCTCGTCTCGCTGCTGCATTAGTGCTCTGAAACGGAAGAGCGACTGGGACCGATACCTCATGAGGTATTCCCCGGCGTGGTACACGGCTCTTTCGCTTTTCATGAAAATATGACTGTACATCCTCTTGATCTGCCCGATGGTGGAATCAGCCAGTATCCTGTTGAAGGATCGTACTATCAGACGATAGTCGTTCGGTCTAGCTTCCAATCCCTCAAGGACTCTTTCACATCTCTGCCGAATTGCCCGTGACGTTCCAATGACACTAAAGTACCGCGCGCACTTCATGACAGCGCGACGGAAAAGTCGGGTGTTGGTGGTGGTTGGAACAGGAAGAACCATGGTGAGTTATTGTTAGCGGATAACAAAGAGAAAACGAATCAGATTTCCCGAGATTTTGGGAGAAGCGAGTCGTACGGTTGTCTGAGGACAAAGTGAACGCGAGTCGAGCAAATTCAGCTTCTTATATCCAAGCGATGAGCTCTGGGGCAAACGCAAAATTTCCCTGTGTTTTGAATTGGTCGATCGAGTTTCCGTGGCGGGGGTGAATAAATTGAGCAGACCAAAGATAATTTATGCAAGTTCATTGGCACTTCCAGTGAGTCCTGGTTTTATGACGGAAGACTGGGCGGGTGTAGTCATGACCATGATGATGATGCTACAATATGATATACGTGTTACGTAGGCTGTTGGCCGGGACACAATACATTTCCTCTTTCTTATACAATAATTTCCACACTATACTGCGAGAAATACAGTCGACGCGAAGCACTAGTATCCCACGGGTGAAAATGAAGTAATTTAGCTTCTAATATTCCCTATAGAGATGGTATTGGATCGTTATATCCTTGCTCGACAGGTATGGACAGGTTGTTTCGGGTGAGCACTAGGTGCGACTATTATCGTTTTATTTGAGGAACGTGTGTATGGAGGAATCCACCTACCTGACACGTGCACAAGCTATCAAATACTCTATAACCATGACTCTCACCAGCGAATCGCACATCCCCGGGCACCCTCTGCGACGGCCTCGTAGTACGCGTCGCTTCAGTTTGCCATCAGTCGTCGATCTGGAACATCGTGGCTCAAATTTGGCTCTATTTGGTCAACACTCATAATGGCTCAATCAATATTCTTATGTGACTTAGACATCGCTAAAGTTTTGTTGTCTCTGGTGGGTGATGGTTGTGATATTGACCAAGAACCTGGAGGAAAACGGCCCCGCATCGTGCACAATCTGGACGAAGAAGCCCTTCTGGATGATTTGTACGAGCGGCTGGAACCATCGACTCACGAGGCTCAATCAATCGTAAGGAATCAATCACCGTAATCATTCTCATATATAAAGGACATAGTTCAATGAATAATGCCGACTTTTCTGTTATCTAGCCCAATGAGATCATCACTCAGCAGCCGCTGGGGACAACGGCTGGTCACGATTCCGGGAGAGTAAACGAGCCCGACCTTGTGGTACTCGAGCAACCAACTGTCTCTACGAATGACCCGACTCCAATGCATTCATCGAATTCACGTCCTTCTACCACCGCGCTGGATCCGAATGCCGACTATCCACGTTTCTCAACAATGATGGACCAAACTTGGCGCGATAAACAAAAAGAAATCGTCAAAAACCGTTGGGACTACGAGGAAAAAAAAGACAACGGTGTTACAGAAATTCATTCGGGTCCGAGCATTTTGACACCTATCATCAGCGAATACCACTCATCGGAGGCTGAAATAGTGAGAATCGCCGCGGCTCATCCTACAGACCCAGACAACATTCGCGTACGATGCCCTGCAGAGCCCACCATGGAGGAGTACACGATGCAGGACAAGATAACTGAGTATTGGTATAATTTGAACAAAATATCAACAATTGGTCTCCTTTTGTGTGACTTCAGCGCCAAGGGAGACCAGCTGATAGATGTACGAACAAACATCAAGAGGATGGAACGTCGTTTATACCATCTGAATTCTCGAGAAATTCTGGAGAAGAACAAAGCCATTCTCCGAACACCTCTGAGCGCTATGACGGATGAAAAATTCTGCAATGGGATAAATTTTATCAAAAGACAAAAGATAGAAGCGGCTCGGAGTCGGGAAGAATCGATACGAAGACGTGACATCGGTGAAACGCAGAGAGATATGCTCGAATTGAACCTCAAAATGGTTTTGCAGTGAGTACTTATTTCATTATTTCCTATATGTGATAGAATATGAAATGAAATACACTGTGGATTTCAATTCCAGTTCAGGACGTATGGCGAAGCGTCAAAGCCTCAAAGCTGTATCGGATAATTTACTCAGTGCAGCGTACCGTTGGAACGCTGTGACAAAATATACAGGTGACCCCGATTTCGACTTTGCCAAACCATTCGGGGATTCAGCATTCCAGAGGATCATCGGTGAAGACGTGCTCAAGGAAGCCGCTGAAAATTATAAGGCTGCTCAATTACAATGATCGTATATAAAATTCACATGCGGCGGATTAGGCCTACAGGGGAACCGCCATCGTATTTCACTCTTTCGCAGTGTCATAACATTTCGACCGAGTGAAATAGCGAGAAAAAAAACGCGTCTGTTGCATCTACCTCTTGGGTGACGTGGAAAAGATGCAAAGCTTTCAAGTGGTCTACACCTTACTCGATGAGATACAGTGGCCAACTCACTCTTTTCACCCTCGAGCAGGCGCGCCTGCTCGAGGGTGAAAAGATTCATCACATCAAAGACCATTTGTGTCCACAACTTTCAGTAGAAATCTTCTATACGATGATGATCGGATCACTCCCACCATTTACGATGTACATTCTATGTTGAGAGCAAGACAGCATTCGGGTCTTTAAACCCAAGCGAGTCGAAAATGAATCGTCCCGAGCAAAAATGTTCCCCGTCCGCATGCATTTCTCTAGACCAAAGCAGCAGCGCTACTCTAGACACCGACGTAAAGCCTGGTCGAACAATTCAAGTCACTATATTCAAGTCTGGCGATCAAACTACCGTATATCTATATTTGAATCCTCGCCTCTGGTGCGATCAAATCGTCGTATACCTCTATTCGCCTGGATTCTCTTTCTCTCTCGCAGCGATGGCAAGAGTAGTGTGATCCCCCAGACTCCCGGCATCTTCACATTGTATAAGTTTGGGGGAACACACTACTTTTCTCATAGACGCTCTCTCTCTCTCTCTCTCTCATACGCGCTTGCGTGCGCACATAATTTTCATGGCAAGACGATTCGACCGCGAGCAGTCGAGCGCCGGCGTTTCCCACACTCGGAAAACCCGACAAAGCAGGATTTCTTCTGTGCGTAGTGAAAGGTGGGCGCGGGGGGTGGGGGGAGGGGGGACCGCCCGCTGCGGAGGGGCATCAGCACTGCCGAAACCCGTTCGTATCGGCGCGGCGAAAAAAATCCGCCGATGGCACTATAGCCGGCGTGACGTCATCGGTGTCCGGCTATAGTGCCCCGTATACTACTGTTGTAAGTTGTACAGAGGAATTCTCAAATTGATCGATCACTAACTCTTAGTATATTGGTATTCAGAAATTTATTGTGAATAGAAATGGAATGTGTAAATATATGGAAATCTCATAGTCAAATTCAACTTTGTTTATAAACTTTTAGGATTTGTGGTCGAGGAATAGACGCTCAATCTTGTGAAAAATATTGCACTTCCCGTTAGTTGTTTGTATCATCGTCGACATACAATTTCCATACACCATCCAGCTACAATGTCTTTTTTCCTGCTGTGTGATGAAGGAGATCATTGACATCTCAGACAGGATATTTCAATATCAGTTCACTCCTGTTTATTCATGCTATTTAAGTTCAAACCCGTCGTAAGCATCTTGTTTGGAAGGGGTTTATTCTACGAAAGGGTTTATTCCCAACGGCTGACTTCATTTGTGACGTTTGCATATACACTCTATCTAAAGAATGCTTTATTCTTAATCACAGGATTGAATCTCACATTACTTTCAGTAATCGTACGTGGAGAGTACTGGAGATCTCGCGGAACGAGAGGAGGGGGGGGGGAGCTTGAATTCCATGAGAATTTTCGACTCTCCCGAGTATCAAAGTCCGGTTGCTCCATCACGGAATGGCTTTGGCTATGATATGTTGAAATCGGGTGTATTTCAGTGCTCTTGAAGGGTCATGAGGTAAGCCTCGAAATCATCAAACAGTACGTGAAGGAGTGGTGAGGCCCGCCGGAGTTGGTAGCACGAGAAGCTAGAATTTATCAACGAAGCAAAACGTCTCTTTTCCATAAACGGAAGCTCTATCGCTCCATAACGAGATAGTTTAGCCCCAATACATAGATTTGAAGCGTAATCCGATCTGTTCTCAAAGTCCTGATATAAACTTCCAAACGCGCTTGAGGTTGTGCGGATACATCAAGATGCGTCGGAGATAGAAGCTCAAAATTTCGCATTTTGTCAGAAAAAAAAGATTCCAAGTATCGGTTCAAAGTAAGATAGCTCTGCTCCAGTCGATCAAAATCGAATGTACTTGAGCTCATCCCAAAGATTAATTTAAGAGCTTCAAAATCTGCTGTGGTACGTTGAAGAATATTGAGATGGGCCAAAGCTATGACTAATGAGAGACATGACTGTCGCAACGAGTAGAAGTGATTCGGGCGAAGATCATTTAAGAATACGGATTGAGCTCGCATTTAAAAAGGGGGGTTGCTCCATTCCAGTTGGAACGGATTCCTGATCATTGGGCATAGTACTAAATCTCCACGTGTTCACTTTTTGGTGCCAATTTTGTTCAACGTATCGTCCTTTCCCGAGCACCGTGTGGGGGATCGTCTAATTCCATGCAATAATTCGAATCTCTGATGACCGGAAGTTTTGAAATTATGAGGGTTCATCATATCACCGAAGCATTATCAAATCACGAGCAATTTTCTTAGATGCAGCAATATGATGGAAGTTGGAGGTATCCATGCTCAAAACCGCAAACGACTCCATGGCCAATGCAATATTCGTTACTTATCTAGGAGAGATGAATACCTCTTCTGGGTATAGTCCTTGCAGTAGAAGATTCTTCTCGACAGTCATTCCCCCTAGTCTTGCTATCACCTGCTCGGCATTACTCGAGTGATTCTTTTTGGCCCTATTGAAATAATCACATCTCCCAATGGGAGTGGATGGGAGGCTCCCATCTACTACCTCTTTTACTCTTTGTTTGCCCCATTCGCAAGGGAGGCCATCCTGAAATGCTGTGTAGGAACGATTATATCATATACCTCTCAAAGTCTCTTCATCGTTCACCAGGATTGATGTAGTCTCTATGATTCGTGGATTCTGACACTGGCAGTTATAAGGCAGGATAGACGTCGACGGTGACATCGACAACGACGACGATGTTGTGTAGAGTAGCACCACATTACTAAGTGGGCCAAAACTGTGGAATTGCACATAGACTGCCTTCACGCCAATCTTTGACCAACCTGAATGATTCAAAAAGCATTTTGTCCGTTCTTTCCTGCTGTATGAACTGTGTCTGCACGAAATCTGATTTGAACCCTTCCGGTACATTAGAATCATGGTAAACGACCAACTTGGAATTATACTTCGAAAAATACAGAATAACGTGATCTCACCATTGCTCAATTTGTGATCTATTATTGGCCAAATCCTTGTCGAATCACGTGAATACTCACTGAATAGTATCTGAATGAGATCTTAAGACTTCTCCACATGGTTTTGAACCCGCCAACACCGCATATCTCTTGTCGTCGGTAATCTCAGGTATACGAGATATTATATAATCCTATACCTAATCCCTCCATTCTATGCTGCTATGTTATCTCCAAAGTATCTTCTGACAACGACAATCATGAAATCCAGACCACTTGAACCAAGATAGAGCTATTTGATGCCTCCAAGGTCAAGAAAATTCGATTCTTCACAATTTCAAATCCACGGAGAGTACAAACGAAGCTGAGATTATAATTCAAAGCTGATTTCCACCACTCCTGCAGCAATACAAGCGATTTTGATGTACTGCAGTGATAATCATCCGTCATTTGAGCCCAAATAGAGTCTGTAAATTGCCGCCAAGGTCCAGTTGACTTGATCATTCACATTATATTGCATACTTTTGGAATTGTTTCTAATAATGATCTTGAGGCACCATGCAGCTTACGTCAAATTCCATGCAGACATAGCTTGAAGAGTACGGGAAAAGTAAGAGATTTTCTTTTGAATCATGTTGATCGATTAACAATCCCCGTAAAGGCGATTTATGCGCAATTCTAGATCCTTGGCCTCACTGTGCACCACGACGATCATCAAATTTCGGAAATCTCCATGAAAAGTATCCCGATCTCGAGGCATTTGGAAAACTCCGAAGAGTTCAAAATCTATAGCGTGACACATCAAGTGAGCTCTATGCGATATCTAACGCTGGAGTAAAACTGCGTATTACTATAGGATCTTTGTATCATGGACATCAAATTTCATGTTATGTCACTTGAGCGCGTTGCATCCGGGCGAGATGATAGAGAGTAAGGAGCTGAAGGGAAGTGAAATAGATTCTTATAGACCGTCAGCCAGTTGACAATTTTTGGTAGTTATTTCTGCGTCGATCTGTTATAGGTAGATTGGTCATTGGCGGTGAGGAGAAGAAGACTGTGCAGTGACAGACGCGTGACCGGGGCCGTTCTCTCACAATATCTTATTGGAAATGCCCGATAATTCGATATTTCAGAATCATTTTCTACTCAAAAATTCAACAATATGCCGTCAGTTCAGTCGAAAAAAAGTCATCGCTGACCCGTCGGCATACTAATTTGGCGATTCCTAGTGCCTGCCATATTCGATCAAAAATGTCAAATTTTTCAAAAATATAAAATCACTTTCTACAGTATGGCACTTTCATATTAGGATAGATTATCGAAAAAAAATCCATCGGAAAAGCATTGCCATACTGATAGGGCGGTTCTGAACCGATCAAAACCACGATTAAAGTTGCGTGAAATGCATCAAATTCCACTGCTCCGCGGCGCCATCTCTCGGTCAACATTTGAGTCGCTTGGCCACGTGGAAATTCCATGCTTTTTACGCAACTTTGATCGCAGTTTTGATCGATTCAGAATCGCCCTATCAGTATGGCGATGCTTTTCCGATGGATTTTTTTTCGATAATCTATCCTAATATGAAAGTGCCATACTGTAGAAAGTGATTTTATATTTTTGAAAAATTTGACATCTTTGATCGAATATGGCAGGCACTAGGAATCGCCGAATTAGTATGCCAACGGGTCAGCGATGACTTTTTTTCGACTGAACTGACGGCATATTGTTGAATTTTTGAGTAGAAAATGATTCTGAAATATCGAATTATATAATTCGATCGGCCATTTTCAATAAGATATTGTGAGAGAACGGCCCCGGTCACCCGTCTGTCACTGCACAGTCTTCTTCTCCTCACCGCCAATGACCAATCTACCTATAACAGATCGAGGCAGAAATAACTACCAAAAAATGTCAGCTGGCTGACGGTCTATTATGTTAGTAGAGTCAAAACAAAATGTACTGTTTGATGGTGCGAGGACGCATGTTCATCAAACCCGGTCCCTCGTGTATAAGTAGTTCCGCGCGAAAGCGACCTACGAATAAGGGTCATTTCTCAGATTCTTTTGCTAACATTTCCATTCGAGTTTATGGTACAAAATATGATTTTTCCGCCATCTATGGGGTCCCAGAAAATTTTTTTGGTCCCATGGCTAAAATTTTCGAAAATGAAGTAAAGTACGTTTTTTTAAAATTCCAGCAGCTTTTTCTCACCAAAATGCGAATGAGTCGAGTTTTCTCACGGATAGAGACATGCAGTTGGAACACGGCATTCTAAATATCTTCCAATTACCTGTCAAAATCACTATTGAAGAACTTATTTTGAGGTCATGGGTAGCCTGTACGAGCAAAAGTGTAAAAATCACTAAACAGTGAATTCTTCAGTTGCCTATTCCTTTCAATTCCTGGAAATCACATTTTTGATGTAGAATTTTGTGTTCTTCCAGAAAAAATATGATCGTGAGTTCCTTTCCTGCCGTCTAAGGCCTGTTTTTCCCAATCCTCGCGAACCTATTTTTACACACTTTGAAACTGTCTATTTACTGCGCATGCGCAGGAATTTGGACTCTAATTCCGTTGGAAAGCCGAGGAAATTTCCTCCAAATTCACCACTTGACAAAGTCAATTTCATCAATTTGGCTCGGAGCTACAATGTTTGAAAGACCACCGAATCTCGATAACCACCAATAGGTGGATCGGAGCCACCGCGACAACAGTAGAGAAATCCGGGCACGATATGTCGTTTGCTTATTGACGCACTCGAGCTGAAGCTTCATCTTCCGTAGGCTGTAACTTCGAACCAAATTGATAAAATCGACTTTGTGGAGTGGTCATTTTAAAGGAAATTTTCTTGGCTTTCTAATCAAATTAGTTCCAAGCGTCCAAAGCGCAGTGAACAGACAATTCCAAATTGCCTAAATTGAAAAAACCAGGCCTCAAACGGCGGAAAAAGAAATCAAAACCACTCTTTCTTGGAAGAACACAAAATTTTACATCAAATATGTGATTTTCAGGGATTGAGAGAATCACGCAGCTGAGAAATTCACTGTTTAGTGATTTCTACAATTTTGCTCATAAAGTCTGCCCATAATCTTGAAATCAACTCTCCAATAGCAACTTCAATAGATTTTGGGAAGATATTCCAAATGCCGTGAACTGCATGTCTCTATCCGTGAGAAAACTCGACCTATTTGCATTTTAGTGAAAAAGCTGCTAGATTCCAACCGCAGGCGGAACGCGTCTTGATCGAGTGGGTATTGAGTTCCAGGAAAATTTCAATAAGATATCGTCTGGAGAACTTTGACTCTTCTCGGCGAGACTACGCTATGTCAGACTATATGGATTTTGGCTCGACCACCTATTCACCTCATCCGGTTTGATGTGGTGTTTTCGACGACCACCCACCCACTCTCCACAGACCATATGGTTTGTGTAGAACCCGTATGTAGGCCGATGGCGGAGATGTTTATGGTGTCCTTGTCCTCTCCTCTCCTTTCGACTTGATCATGAGTCCTGAATGCTAGTAAAGAAATATTCTCACCGCTTTTGCTGAGTTTGCGATGAGGCTAGCTGTTTTCCTATAGGTCTTACTGAGATAGTGAGCGAATCGTTCATCTTCCGTTTCTCTTGGGCCGAGCTGCATGAATTCACCTTGTACAAGGTCTGTAACAACCTACGTGCAAACGAAAATGAGATCCACAGTGTGTTCATCTACAATGGACCATGAGTTACACGGGACTGGTCCTTTGAATTGATACACAGTGACCCAAAAGAAATCGCCCCCGGGGAAATTCTTGTACTGTCGAGTTTTTCCAGAGGCTGAAGTTGTCCTATTAGGTCTTGGGGATCGAGGATCTCGAGGGAAGAGTCATCAGACCTCAAAATACAAGGATTAAGAATTTACAGTATCGATTCCCGAAAATACGCGAAATCTGTCAAGACAAGTTAAGCTCAATTTAGTCCGGCGGCCGAGCATGGTTCCGTAGCATTTTGGATGTGACCGGACAAAAGTTGATTATTCCCATGTATTCTGACCCGCTGAATCTGATTTTCGATGGTGGAAAGTCGAAAAACTGGGCCGAAAATTGTTGTTAACAAATTATTGTTAACAACTGTAAAATGCACTTTTTCGCTCCGGAAAATTTTTTTTTATATTTTTAGCACATTTCAAACAAAAAAGGTTTCTACAAAAATTTCCTGAAAATGCACTGTTTTCCCGTGAAAAATTAGCTAAGTTTCAAAAAACACGATTTTTACAATTTTGCAACAATTGTTGCTCGGCCGTGAAGAGGAATTTTTTGATCCACCGAGGCGCAAATTACTCCTTGAAGCCTCTTCTATTGATGAAAACCCCAAAATAGTCAGTATGCTACACCCCATGTGGGTAAGAATGGCGAGACCGACCCCCTATTTTTGGTGCATTCTCTCGCTATATGGATATACTTACCCATGCCTGAATTCGCGTCTTGATCCCCTTTCGTGCACTTCGTGCGCTATCTTCGAACGCAGACAAACGATGTCTCGTATCTTGGCGTACGTGGACATGGGAGAATCTTGGAAAAGTCTTGGAAAATTCCGGAAAATTCACTGTAAAAACTTGTGTAGAGTAGGTAAAATTGGTTCTAATCGAACATGAACGCTGTGACCTTCTTGACTTGCAAAATTCAGGGCATTCTGAGAATATGCAAGATTTATCAATATTCTTGACGTTAGATTTTCATCATTTGGGTGGAATTAGTATTTGATTAGAATCCCAACCTCTTAAACCCAATACCGAGTCGTATGATGAGCAAAATAGAATCGACGCAACCGTACTATTTTGTTCATCATACGATTCGGTATTGGGTTTAAGAGGTTGAGATTCTAATTAAATACTGATTCCAACCGAATGATGAAAATCTAACGTCAAGAATATTGATAAATCTTGCATATTTTCAGAATGCCCTGAATTTTGCAAGTCAAGAAGGTCACAGCGTTCATGTTCGATAAGAACCAATTTTACCTAGTTCACACAAGTTTTTACAGTGAATTTTCCGGAATTTTCCAAGACTTTTCCAAGATTCTCCCATGTCCACGTACGCCAAGATACGAGACATTGTTTGTCTGCGTTTGAAGATATCGCACGAAGCGCACGAAAGGGGATCAAGACGCGAATTCAGGCATGGGTAAGTATATCTATATAGCGAGAGAATGCACCAAAATAGGGGGTCGGTCTCGCCGTTCTTACCCACCTTAGGTGTAGCATACTGACTATTTTGGGGTTTCCATCAATAGAAGAGGTTTAGTAATTTGCGCCTCGGTGGATCAAAAAATTCCTCTTCACGGCCGAGCAATAATTGTTGCAAAATTGTAAAACTCGTGTTTTTTGAAACTTAGCGAATTTTTCACGGGAAAACAGTGCGTTTTCAGGAAATTTTTGTAGAGACCTTTTGCTTTCTCTAAAGAGAAAGCTTTGTTTTCACCCCAACGAAAATTTGATCAAATTCTTCATTTAAACCAACATATTATTCAACAAAATTCCTTTTATCTAAAAAAGCCAAAGACCATTCTCTTCCTCTCGCCAAAATCTATCAGATGTAGGTAACACTTTTCCTCCTAATTCCCTTCCAAACCCGTCAGAGACTCATCTTTGCACCCCTTTTTCCGTGTATGTGTGTGTGTGTGTGTGTGTGTGTTGTTTTCTATCGGACACGCTTTCTCTTTTACTATTCGCCTTATCAACTTTTGGCTTTCTACAAGTTGTAGAGAATCCAATTTCTGAGAGCCCAGTGATTTGGCACCTTTCGGCTCCCAGTCAAATTTGATCCATGGGCTTTTTGAACAAAAAGTGCTCAAATTTCAACTTTTAATACATAAATATCTTTTTCCCACACACTCTCACAACAAATTGAGTCACCTAAACTATGATTTTTTCTGCGAGATCTATCGATTGGTTAATACCGAAATTTCATTTGATCTCTATAGATCTCAAATTTTCAAAAAAATCAAAATTTTCACCAAAAATTTTTTTTTTTTGAGCCTTTTTAAACCTACCGCATCCAAATTCTGTCTCAAGCAACTAATAGATATCATCGAAAAGACCTAAGACTAGATGGCTCAAATCCTTCTAAAAAGCTCCCTCCAAAAAATAATTCAAAAAATAAAGGAAAATTTCCCTTAATATTCAATTTTTCCTCCTACCTTCCTTCATGACTCATTTATCTCAATCTTGATGACCTAAACTATGATTTTTTCTGCGAGATCTATCGATTGGTTAACACCGAAATTCCATTTAATCTCTACAAATCTCAAATTTTCAAAAAAATCAAAATTTTCACCAAAAATTTTTTTTTGAGCCTTTTTAAACCTACCGCATCCAAATTCTGTCTCAACCAACTAATAGATATCATCGAAAAAACCTAAGACTAGATGGCTCAAATCCTTCTAAAAAGCTCCCTCCAAAAAATAATTCAAAAAATAAAGGAAAATTTCCCTTAATATTCAATTTTTCCTCCTACCTTCCTTCATGACTCATTTATCTCAATCTTGATGACTTAAACTATGATTTTTTCTGCGAGATCTATCGATTGGTTAATACCGAAATTCCATTTAATCTCTACAGATCTCAAATTTTCAAAAAAATCAAAATTTTCACCAAAAATTTTTTTTTTGAGCCTTTTTAAACCTACCGCATCCAAATTCTGTCTCAACCAACTAATAGATATCATCGAAAAAACCTAAGACTAGATGGCTCAAATCCTTCTTAAAAGCTCCCTCCAAAAAATAATTCAAAAAATAAAGGAAAATTTCCCTTAATATTCAATTTTTCCTCCTACCTTCCTTCATGACTCATTTATCTCAATCTTAATGACCTAAACTATGATTTTTTCTGCGAGATCTATCGAATGATGATGGTCTGGTTATTCTAATTATCATCATATGACGCTTGGAGAAAGCTTTCTGCTAATCACTTTTAGCAGCGTATTTTGTTTGAAATGTGCCAAAAAATATAAAAAAAATTTTTCCGGAGCGAAAAAGTGCATTTCACAGTTGTTAACAATAATTTGTTAATAACAATTTTCGGCCCAGTTTTTCGACTTTCCACCATCAGAAATCGGATTCAGCGGGTCGAAATACATGGAAAGAATCAACTTTTGTCCGGTCACATCCAAAATGCTACGGAACCATGCTCGGCCGCCGGACTAATTGGAGGGCCGTAGAATTCAACGAAAATAGGAGTACTTGCAGTTGCCGATCGATGGAAAGCTGATTCCTCATCTTTGTTGGAATTCTCAAATCGTGCAATTCGCACGATTTGAAGTGTAGACTGGCCACGTGAATCCGACCACGCCAGCCATCGCAACCGCCCTCGACTTCGCCAAATTTCGGTATAGGCCAGTAAAGGGAACATTGGTTCTTGAAAAAATAGGAGGAGATGTTTTTTCTTCTGGTGTAGGATACAATATAGAATACTAACACATGAAATGGAACAATTTTTGGCCATGGCAGAAAATTACAACAACAAAATAGTGAAGATTTAAGCGTTTTCTTTCACTATTTTGCGTGCAGTGATCCTGAATTACATATTATATCGTTTAAGCCTCGACCATGTTGTAGCTAGTTCAATTGTCTACGGATTGGGGAAAGAGATATCTCTCTATCATTTTTCCAACCCTCGTTATTTAGCAACAAAGAAAGGGTTGAGTCGAATTTCACCCCTACCTGTAACTCCACGGGAAACGCATGAATCATCCCGTCAGTCGTAGGATATATATGTAATCTATGTTCCACAATATACATACCGAATTTCACGGAAATCAGTCCATTAACAACGAAGCACTTGCAAATTGTTTATAAAAATTAGTCGATTTTGCCATGACTACCAAAACGCTCCATGACCAGGTAGAGAAAAGATTCAAGATCAGGGTCCTTTCTGAAACCTTCAACAATAATAATCAACCATAAAATCAATTTTTTATTGATCGTACTCAGCCCCAGGTGCAATTGTTTATAACTTTCGGTTTTTCGACATTCTATTTTGCGCACAAGGCCTCAGAAAGTCAACGAATCGGATGAATTCTTTTGGATTCTTGTAGTTTTTCTGACTTTTAAAAAAAGAAACGTTATCCCAGGACGTTCTGGGTCTGAGTTACGTCTTTTTTCAATCATTGTTCCTAAACAATTGGACCTGGAAGGCTGTCTCTTGGGGAAAATATGAAGAAGACCCAAAACTTTGATAAAAAATTTTTGGAACTACGTACCTGGGCCTTTCTCGCCACTGTTGTTGTTAGAAGTTGTTATAGAATTCAGGTGTATCCGAAACCAGCTAGTCGCGGCAGAGTGGGGGTACTCCCTTTCGGCGCTGCGCGGCTCCGCAGAGAACGAAGCGCGCTCTTCAAAGTCGAGCGCGCTGGAAAATTTTGCAATATCTCGGCTTCTACCCAACTTTTTTCTTTCATTTCTCTTCTTTCAAGGGGTAGCTCGTCGGAAAAAACATAATGGCGTATGGTTCCGGTGGATTGGCTGGATTTTCGTATGTATGAAAATATAGACATCTCGAGTCAAATTTTTACCTCCACGTTTTTGATCCGTTTTGGTGTTAGAAAGCCTTCCAAAGCGTTTATACTTCGTGAATAGTCCACAGAAAGTTGTTGTTGGATCATGAGACAACTGTTTTTTTTAATCTCATTTGAAAAAATGAAATTTTGAAATTTCTTTCCATGATCCGAAAATTTTGCGAGATATTTCAGTAATACTTGAGTTGAAATAGTAGGACGTAGATATATCTTCATTAACTTCATGGACTTCACTGATGAATTCTTATGACCAGATACAATTTTTATAAATATTATTCATCTGTTGAAGTCGACTCATCGCGCCTACAAAAATCAGTAGACGTACTCAGACTGAATCGCAACTTGGGTAGATTTATCTTGGAGTTGGGAATCGTCCAAGATTTCTACAGTATCCTGATCGACATTCAAATCATCTGCGGAAACTTCGAGGTTGAAGTACGGAACATTTTGGCAGTCAGTACCGTGACAGTTTTTACAAAGATCTGTGCACAGAACGCCCAACCTGATGCGGTTACGTATCTTTTTACTACAACCATTTTACTGCCGTCAGGTAAGGCGTTCCGTGCACAGATCTTTGTAAAAACTGTCACGGTACCGACTGCCAAATTGTTCCGTACTTCAACCTCGAAGTTCCCACAGATGATCTGGATGTTGATCAGGATACTGTAGAAATCTTAAACGATTCCCAACTTCAAGATAAATCTACTCAAGTTGCGATTCAGTCTGAGTACGTCTACTGATTTTCGTAGGCTCGATGAGTCGACTTTAAAAGATGAATAATATTTATAAAAATTGTATCTGGTCATAAGTATTCATCAGTAAAGTCCATAAAGTTAATGAAGATATATCTACGTCCTACTATTTCAACTCAAGTATTACTGAAATATCTCGCAAAATTTTCGGATCATGGAAAGAAATTTCAAAATTTCATTTTTTCAAATGCGATTAAAAAAAACAGTTGTCTCATGATTCGAAAAAAAACTTTCTGTGAACTATTCACGAAGTATAAACGCTTTGGAAGACGTTCTAACACCAAAACTGATCAAGAACGTAGAGGTAAAAATTTGACTCGAGATGTCTATATTTTTATACATACAAAAATCCAGGCAATCCACCCGAAACATACGCCATAATTTTTTTTTCGACGAGCTACCCCTTTCTAAAGTGAAATTGAAGAAAAAGGTTGGGTAGAAGCCGAGATATTGCAAAATTTCCCAGCGCGCTCGACTTTGAAGAGCGCGCTTCGTTTTCTGCGGGGCCGCGCGGCGCCGAGAGAGAGTACCCCCACTCGACCGTCTCTAGCTGGTTTCGGATACAGCCGAAATCTACAACAACTTCTAACATCAACAGTGGCGAGAAAGGCCCAGGTACGTGGTTCCAATCATTCTTTCATTAAAGTTTCGGGTCTTCTCCATATTTTCCCTAAGAGGCAGCCTTTCAGGTCCAATTGTTCAAGAACAATGATTCAAAGAAAAAATGTAACTTGGGCCCAGAGCGTCCTAGGATAACGTTTTTTTCTTAAATTCAGGAAAAACATAGAACTACAAGAATCAAAAAGAATCTATCCGATTCGTTGACTTTCCGGGGCCCTGTGCGCGAGATAAAATGTCAAAAATCCGAAAGTTATAAACAATTGCACCTGGGGCTGAGTACAATCAATGAAAAATTAATGTTATGGTTGATTATTGTTGTTGAAGGTTTCAGAAAGGTCCCTGATTTTGAATTTTTCCTCTATCTGTTCATAGACCGTTTTGGTAGTCATGGCAAAATCGACTAATTTTTATGAACAAATTGCAAGTGCTGCGTTATTAATGAACCGATTCCCGTGAAATTTGGTCTGGATATTGTAAAACATAAAATAGATACATCCTACGACTTCAGGGTGGTTCGTGCATTTCCCATGGAGTTACATAGGGGTGGAATTCGACTCAACCCTTTCTTTGTTGCTAAATAACGGGGGTCGGAAAAACGATAGATATTTTCTTTATCAATCTGTTGAGAATTGAAACAGCTACAACGTGGTCGAGGCATAAACGCTATAATATGGAATCCAGAATCACTGCACGCAAAATAGTGAAAGAAGTGCTTGAATTTTCACTATTTTGTTGTTGTAATTTTTTGCCATGGCCAAAAATTGTTCCATTTTATGTTTCCATATTCTATATGGTATCCTACACTAGAAAAAAAATAGAAACATCTACTACTATTTTTTTCAAGAACCAGTACCTTATGATTCCCTACTGACTGGCCAGCCGAGGCGTTTGGTGAACAGGCGTCTGCTCATGCTTACATTCAATGTGGTGTCGCACAAGACATGAACACCAAAGAGCTGACAATGTGAGGACATCCATGCTTTCGAAGTCATCAGGTATTCTTTGCTGGAAGAATATTAACTTGTATAAGATGCAGTGCAGACGCTCACAGCGAGGAATCGAGGTGAATTTTTGGTATCCAGCGCCTGTGCATTCAGATGGCTGCTAGTGGGCACAACTTTGTTTTGATTTCTCAATGTGAGCCGGTAGCAACACGACCTCTAGAACTGCATTTGTCACGGATCTATCATATGTATTGAGAATTCTCATCGGTGGATGAGAATAAGTTGATTTTTTGCGCGAATCTGTCTGTGAACTTTGACACAAACCGGATTTCAGTGTCATTTTCCTGTTCTGAATGATGTCGTCACGGAACTTTGAGCCACAAATTCAAACGAAAATCAAATCTATCTCGAGATTAATCAGAATAAATGAAGTGCGTCCGTAGAACGCGCGATTGATGACGAAGTCATGAAGGTTTGCTAGGAAGTACTACTATTTGATTGAATTTTTCGTAATTCGTTTGCCACATAATTTATCTTTCCCATTCATTCTGGAGTTAGATAATTGAGTCGCACAGATTCGAGGTGTAATCGATGAGGGACATTTTCTCGTCATTACACGTACACTGCGGTTCTTGTCTTTTATGTTAATATCTATTTTGATGAAAAGTACTCTTATCCCTCAACTCATAACATCTATTCTGATGAAAAACACTTTCCAACCAATTTAGAAAGTTTCGAAGAACGAAATTTCGATATTTGAACACCAATGTGCCACCACCGAATTTCGCTTCCAAAGGTTTTGTGACATACATACTTCGACTTTTTCGAATATGTAGAGTATGAATTCACTCAGACAGGTATGTTTTAATTAATTTTCTCACTCATCGGTGTCCATGAGAATGACATGGACATCCTGGTATCGGGGAACGATTTCAGAGAGGACACGGAACTCGATTTCGCCACAGTCTTGGGATTTTGATTCAGCCATCAGATACCTGGCAAAATGCAGGCAAATAAGACTTTTGTAGTGGGTTGCACTAAGGCACTGAACTGGCATAAGAATTTAGCAAGCGTATATTTTCTTGAAAAAGTATTCAGTGGAAAAGTGGAAATCAACTTTTTTTCGATACTTTGGACCATAAAAAAAATACGCCTCACAATGAACTTTGCAAAAAATTGGCGCGGAAAGACTCGAAATGAGGTAAATTCACTTTTGTCGAGGAGAGCTGAACGAGTAGAATTTTCGGCAAAATTGCGCCACGAAATGTACGAGCTCAGCGTGCACATAACGAATGGAATTTCGGTACTTGTAACCTAGGGATTTGATACTCACGAAGATCGAAAAAATGAAAACCCACAAGGCACGGAACTGTCATTTAGGCCCATTTTTAAATGATAACTGTTTGAGTAATCCTGGATCGAAAGGTCCATCATGGAGCCAGAAGCAGCACCAAAAATAAATATATCAACAACAACTTATTGTATAATTTTTTTCTCAAGTGTGTTAAGGGTTTGCATAAGGTGGTTCGCATTGTTTTGGAGTTTCCACCGGACTATACTCATATTAGAATGCTCCCAAAGCAAGGAAAGCAAGGAAAGCAAGGAAAGATTCCTTAAAGGAACGTCACTGTATTTTTGAATTTTGAAAAGCTAATACTCTTATTATTAAATATGCAATATCTTATGCCTCGTATTTCATATGCATTGTAACTCCGGAAAGAACCTATAGTAAGGTAAGTGTATCCAACTTGCCTCTGTACCCAACTTACCCCCATATGCCGATCTCAAGAATGGGCGCTCGTTGACCTTCCCGCAATTTTTTTCACGTTTGTTATATTAAAATATGAGAAAATACGTAGTTTTCATCGACCCCGGATCATTTCTGCGTTCTCCAGAAAATATAAAGTGAGTTTTCCATTTTTCGTGTTTGCACGGCTAAGAAATCACCGAGGGAATCGCGTTCACTAAAACCGGTGCCAATTTATTTTTATTCGACCAATCTTGACGTACCTTAGCGCATTCGATTCCTTGTCTCAAGACCTTCAATTTTATGTACAAAACACGAAGATGGTTTGAGAATCAAGAAAGCCGACATCGGAGTGTACCCAACATGCCCCCATATGGTTATCTCGGGAAGGCGTGCTGTATGGCTTGTTTTACCACTCAAAACGTGTTCATCACGTCAAAATAGGTCGGAAACGATGTCTTGGGCCAGCTAAAAGCTATAAATGTCGCTGCACGGTGATTAAAACGGATCAAAGCGATTCTATTCACTTCATCGCTGATTTACATTGTTTTAAATGATGGGTGCAAGTTGGGTACACTTACCTCATATAGATATTATCATGTACCGTAAACCGGGGTGAATGTGGCCACCGGGGTGAATGTGACCACCGGGGTGAATGTGGCCACTTTTCCGGGAAGAGATTGTAATAGTCGTAACTCCGATGCTATACCACATAGAAAGACGTGCAAGAGCGCATTTTGAAGCTTAGGATCCCTCGTTTCAGAATATGTCAGTTCATTTGTGATGAGACAGATTCCATTTACTTTTTTTCCATTACAATGAAGTGAAAATTGTCAAGTAAAAATTGCATGTTGCAAAAATTTACCCGAACAACCCAGTAAATCCATTTCTATCTTCTTTCAATGATTTTCTTCTAGTAAGCTATGACGTCCTCTACATTTTGCGCTATTGCCGATTGAATTTGGATGCGACAGTTATTTAGAACGACCACTTGAACGAGAATCTGTGATTTCTCGGCTGCCCCGGGGTGAATGTGGCCACTTCGTTTCTTACGACTCTCGAGAGAGCAAATGAGTGGAATAGAATTACATAAACGGTATCCTGGAGGTGACGCCAAGACGCGTCGAATGACCTAAGATACATATAGGTTTGGTCAAAAAATTGCTATGAAACTCAACTAGAAGCGCCAAAGTGTCCAAAATCAACCCAAACGCCATTCGAGACACAACCGTGCTTGAGACTCCAATGTAGTGGATAAATTCCAAACTGGCCGCCTCCCAGGTGAACATGGAATATATTTTTAATATATTTTTTTAAGGTTTTTCTAAGGTGGTTTTAAGACATGGTTGGTCATGTATTTTTAATCTTACAAAAACCTTGAAAAAACAGTATAATAATCTTAGAATAATCTTAAGATAATCTTGGAATAATCTTGAAAAAATCTTGAAAAAATCTAGGAAAAATGTGAAAAATCGAAAAGCAGTTCGAAAATAAGTTGAAATCTAATGAATAAGTATCAAGAAGGAGAATTTTTGATGCTCGTGGTTAAGGTTTATCTGCTTGTGTTGTTAGTGAACATTTTGGCTAGTTATCATGAGTGTCGAGTGTACTGCGGGATATCTATCATCACTCTGATCTTTGCTTTGACGTAATGACAAGAACATCAATACGGAAACCACATCAATTTTTGTAGAGCTGTGAGTATTATTCATGAATTTTCTTAGAAGTGCCTCTTTCATTCACGAGCCGAGAGAGGCTCAACTGAAATTTATGTGAGATCTGTGCAGGTTCAATCATTTTGTCCAAGAATGAAGGATCATAGAGTGCAAATTCTGAGCTAATAGTTGCAGGGACCTTATACGAAGAGCGCTGGCCAGGTCAAATGAGACAGCGCCTCACGAGTGCTGCGCTGCGAAGAGCCGTGGGACTCAATAAAGAGCAATAGTTACGCTCATCAGGGATTATTAGCTGGTTGCTCGACACTTCTCTCGTCACCTTTACTCTTCTAGTAGTGCGCAGTTTTGGTTTAGGTAGCTTAGGTGTCAATGGAATAACGAGATTTAATAATCTCATACTGCCTTCAAGAGTTATACATCCGTAGGCAAGAGAAAATATGAGCGTCGATCCTTCACTATGCATTCCAAAGCTCACGGAGTACATAATTTAATGGATTCAAGTGAAATTGCTCGCAGGAATTGAGGCTCACACACTTCATTGAGTGATACTGAAACACATATTTAAATGTATCCCCATGAGAGTGCGTACTGGCAAGCATTGGAATACACGCTGAAGTACACAATAGCTGCGGCTAGCGTGAGAATCTAAGATGTCTCGCATGCAAGAAACACCGAGCGTTCCTCGATTGACTCTTATAAAATCTGGTAAGAAAACACCCAAGCTACCCAAACCAAAACTGCGCATTACTAGAACAGAAAAGGCGACGAGAGAAAGGTCGAGCAACCAGCAAGGGGCCTATCGAAGTAACTCGCGCGGTTTTGCGCGGTTTGCGCGCGCGACCATCGCGCGGAAAATATTTTTTGCGCAACTCTCAACATACTTGACCTTGTCTTGTGCTCAATTTTGCAGGTCTTCAAACACTTTGAATGAGTTATACGTTCCGAGATACGTTCAGTGTAAAAGATTGGTTGAATTTGAGATCCACACCTCAACCAGATAAGATTGTTGACGTTTTCCGAATAAATTTGAAAACTGTTGTCTATTTCGCAAATGGTGGTATATTCGAAGGCATCGTTTTCTGAAATCATGTTGAGGCAAAGAATAAACTTGGGTGGCCACAAAGGTGAGGAAGAAACACAATCACAGATTTTTTAAATAATTTGTGAGAGTCACCGTAGCGTAGAGTTTTGTGCCAAATTCACGAGCTTTTATCATTCACAAATACATCGTGGCATTTTTCCTCGTCGGTGGGTGGCGATAAGAGCTTATGGATTTTGCACGAAACTCCACGCTACGCTGACTTCTACAAATTATTTTGAAAATCTGTGTTTGTGTTTCTCTCTCGCCCACGTGGCCGCCCAAGTTTGCTGGTTGCCCTAACATGATTTTACATGAGTTGAACAACACTGCCCAAAATGCTCCAACAAACTGGTTCAAGTTATGATTTAACCAACTCGTTGAAGTGTGAGTTGAAAATTCAACCAATTTTTACAGAGAATGTATAACACATTTAAAGCGTTCGGAGATAATTCCTGATGTGCGTAACTATTGCTCTTTATCGAGTCCCACGGCTCTTCGTAGCGCAGCACTCGTGAGGTGGTGTCTCATTTGACCTGGCCGGCGCTCTTCGTATAAGGGTGCGTCCCCAGATGGTGCATATGCATGCATATGCAGTGCACACTGCACAGATGCACTGCACCCGTGCACATGTGCAGCTTATCGAAATTGAGCAAAAATTGAAGGGCTCACATCAGAAAACTTCTGATATGAATCGGGTTTTATCTTTGCTGCGTTACCGGCTGATCCAAAGTAGATCTAGACGAGTTCCATCTAGTTTTGGCTAAAATTTGATGAGCTGCACATGTGCACGTGTGCAGTGCATATGCATGCATATGCATCATTTGGGGACGCACCTTAAGGTCCCTGCAACTATTAGCTCAGAATTGGCACTCCATGATCCTTCATTTTTGAACAAAATAATTGAACCTGCACAGATCTCACATAAATTTCAGTTGGGCCTCTCTCGGCTCGTGGATGAAGGAGGCACTTCTAATAAAATTCATGAATTATACTCACCGCTCTACAAAAATTGATGTGGTTTCCGTATTGATGTTCTTGTCATTACGTTAAAGCAAAGATCAGAGTGATGATAGATATCCCGCGGTACACTCGACACTCATGATAACTAGCCGAAATGTTCACTAATAACACAAGCAGATAAATCTTAACCACGAGCATCAAAAATTCTTCATCTTGACACGTATTGATTAGATTTCAACTTATGTTCCGTTGTCTCGCTCAACTTTTCCATTCTGCTCTGGTGTATAAGGGGCTGTGAACTCTATCACAATCCCAAGTGACTGGAGATAATTCTCGAACTCCTCGTTGGCGTACTCAAGACCATTGTCACACCTATGAGAAACTTCATACTTCTCCCAGTAAGATTTTTCGACTCCCCCTCAAAAATTTTGAATTTCTCAAGGACGTCTGATTTGTGTTTCACGAAATACGCTCGCCGGTATCCAGTGGCATCGTTCTTGAACAACACAAAATAGCGAGCACCACTAAGCAATGTTTGCGGCATCGGACCGCATACGTCACTGTGTATCATTTCACCAGGCAGCGTGTTCCTGACGACGTCCTTGGTGAACGGCAGTCTGGGCGATTTTCCAAGCTGGCAACCATCGCAAAAAAAATTCATCCGCACCCTTGATCGTCACACCGTTTACCAAATTATTGGTGGTCATGTGCTGTACGACAGTATCGGCTGTGTCCATTCTATACTCGTGAAATCTCTGACTCAAAAAGAGCTCGTTAGTTTCGGAGCGCAATTCATGGATTGCCGACAGCCGATCCCACATCTGTTTCGCGGTAACACAGACAAGCAGGCACTGTATCTGCTCCCGCTCAATGGCTGGTGATATCAGGATAATGGCCTCGGCATTGTCCTTGTCCCATGCTGCAATATCAGCCTGCTGCTGAACTCCTGGAGCATCGGGTTCGGCTGGCCTTGTTCTGTTTCCCATCACAATTCCAAGAAGATCGTTTGCCACTAACGCCGACCGGATCTGAAATTTCCAATACTGGAAATTCTTTCCATCGGACTTCGCGATGCCCTTCGCAGAAATTTCACCTGCCATTTTGGCTCCTCACTCGAGCGAAAAATGAGAGGAAAATTCGAGCACCACGTGTAGGCGGGAAAGATCCGGCACACCGATCTCAACGGCCGTGTTGCAAGTTCGAACTTGATTCGGAGCACGAATTCTCGACAAGTCACTCTAACTTCGCGGGCCGGTGACTGGGCCCATAACCTGTTGAATGTTACCGCAAAAGTTATTTAGAGAGGACTGGAGAACCACAGAAAATAAGTACTTCGACTTGGAACTGTATTTAATGAATTAATAAGAAGAGCTATTACATGGGCGAGATTACAAAGATGAGTACGTCCATGTCAAATTCAAACGGTTTCTGCAGCTATTTTTTTAAAATTCCCATACCATTTTTTTTCGACGTGGGGTACCAAAATGAGATGTTTCCTATAGTTTGTAGGCCCAAAAGAATTTTTTTGTCTCAGATAGGCCGACAAGAGTGATTTTACCGAAAAATCAAAAATTGAAACTATCCTACCGTATTTTGCTCGTAACTTTTGATTGCTTTGACCAATTTGGATTTTCCAAAAAGCATTTGAAAGGTGACTTCGAGAACTATCGATTAACCACTAGTAAAATCTCTCCCAGTTGTTTTTTGAACATCCGAAAGCTGAAATACTCAAAAATCACTGTTTGGCTCATAACTTTTTTGACGTATATTTTGATTTTTTTTATTTCATTTTTTTTCGATTTGTATAGTAATAAACTACCTGCAAAAAACTTTTCAGCCATTATTTTTACTCTTGGGGCCTCCTAGAGCTGTTTAAGTGCGCAAAACCATCTCAAAAACTCGAAAAATGCGTTTTTACCTCGTTCAACTTTCTCGGGGGACCTCGCAACTAATTTCATTATGTTTGCAAGACTGTTTTACCTCAGAAATGACTGTTCTGAGTATTTTTTTTGTGTAACAGATGCTCAGATTCGTAGAAATTTATTTCAAAAGCAAGTTTTTATTCAATAATTAGCATCTCCTGCGCATGCGTTGTTCTCTACGTCTCTGAAAATGTTTCCAATCGATAGCTGGTTCAATTTTGTTCAAAAAAACCTCTTGCTGAAGTCAATTTCATGCAGTAGAACCGGAGCTACAGCTGTCAAACTAAAAAGAAATGTCTTAGGTATCAAACCCGTGAGCCTAGAGAAAGATTGTCGGTCTCGTCTGCCGGTTGAAGCGTGTATTTCCGCTTCTACTCCATCAAATTAACTCCAACAAGGGGTCATTTTGAAGGAAATTGAGTCAGCTATCGATCTGAATCGTTTTTGAAGCACCAAAATCATTTGCCTGCGCAGAAATTTCACAATCGTCTGATCAGAGTCGGAAAAAATTGCTGGCAATGATTCTTTATATTCGAATTTCTCGTGCATGCAAATGACTTCAGAGCTTCAAAACTGATTTGAATCGGTAGCTGACTCAATTTCCTTCAAAATGACCCCTTGTTGAAGTTCATTTGATGGAGTAGAACCGGAGCTACAGCTGTCAAACTAAAAAGAAATGTCTTAGGTATCAAATCCGTGAGCCTGGAGAAAGATTGTCGGTCTCGTCTGCCGGTTGGAGCGTGTATTTCCGCTTCTACTCCATCAAATTAACTTCAACAAGGGGTCATTTTGAAGGAAATTGAGTCAGCTACCGATTCAAATCAGTTTTGAAGCTCTAAAGTCATTTGCATGCACGAGAAATTCGAATATAAAGAATCATTGCCAGCAATTTTTTCCGACTCTGATCAGACGATTGTGAAATTTCTGCGCAGGCAAATGATTTTGGTGCTTCAAAAACGATTCAGATCGATAGCTGACTCAATTTCCTTCAAAATGACCCCTTGTTGGAGTTAATTTGATGGAGTAGAAGCGGAAATACACGCTTCAACCGGCAGACGAAACCGACAATCTTTCTCTAGGCTCACGGGTTTGATACCTAAGACATTTCTTTTTAGTTTGACAGCTGTAGCTCCGGTTCTACTGCATGAAATTGACTTCAGCAAGAGGTTTTTTTGAACAAAATTGAACCAGCTATCGATTGGAAACATTTTCAGAGACGTAGAGAACAACGCATGCGCAGGAGATGCTAATTATTGAATAAGAACTTGCTTTTGAAATAAATTTCTACGAATCTGAGCATCTGTTACACAAAAAAAATACTCAGAACAGTCATTCCTGAGGTAAAACAGTCTTGCAAACACAATGAGATTAGTTGCGAGGTCCCCCGAGGAAGTTGAACGAGGTAAAAACGCATTTTTCGAGTTTTTGAGATGGTTTTGCGCACTTAAACAGCTCTAGGAGGCCCCAAGAGTAAAAATAATGGCTGAAAAGTTTTTTGCAGGTAGTTTATTACTATACAAATCGAAAAAAAAATGAAATAAAAAAAATCAAAATATACGTCAAAAAAGTTATGAGCCAAACAGTGATTTTTGAGTATTTCAGCTTTCGGATGTTCAAAAAACAACTGGGAGAGATTTTACTAGTGGTTAATCGATAGCTCTCGAAGTCACCTTTCAAATGCTTTTTGGAAAATCCAAATTGGTCAAAGCAATCAAAAGTTACGAGCAAAATACGGTAGGATAGTTTCAATTTTTGATTTTTCGGTAAAATCACTCTTGTAGGCCTATCTGAGACAAAAAAATTTTTTTGGACCTACAAACTATAGGAAACATCTCATTTTGGTACCCCACGTCGAAAAAAAATGGTATGGGAATTTTAAAAAAATAGCTGCAGAAACCGTTTGAATTTGACATGGACGTACTCAGATACGACAAGATCTATGCGACAAGCGCTCGGCGGCTGACTCGCTACGACTAACTATAGAACTGTGTGAGCTCGCGAAAGCGAGCTCACACACACCCATACTACCTATACGGTGAGCCATGGCGCCGCCGTGATGGCGGTAACGTGGCTGCCCATACATACCGGCTTGGGATCACTGCATACAAGTGTGCAGAAACAGTAAATTGACAAAAGATTTATCTCAACAGTTCCTTGTATTTGATTTTCTCGAGAATGTACGACACTGACTCATATGACTCTGGAATTGTTGTCGAGTGTGCAATCCGAATAGGCACATACACATTTCCGTCATGCAAGAGGACGACTTTTAAACTTCTCTTAGAGGAGTCAATGAAGCATCTCTATTCGTCACTCCTGTATACATTCTCCTTTAGCTGGTATATCAGACTGGGAATATCATCACAGAAAGTTGAACCCCGCTTGTCATCAGAAATGAGAAATCTGCTGAATTCAAAATCCCTCCGCCTATATGCGGGTTTCCATGGAACTTTTAACTATTGACCCTCTGGAATGAAAAAATAATGTTCTCATCGCACAAGTTTGAAATGGGTTTCATGTGATTCTTAGACCTATAAAACATGTGAAAAAAGTGGTGCCACTCTCTTCCAAGCCGAGGTATCTAATTCAGAACGACATGTACAGAATTTCACACTTGAAACATTCGTGAATCAACTTCAGTCGAATAGATTCGATTCGAAACGAAGTGATGTTGCGAACGAGGATTTCACAGCAAAGCTGCTAAAGCTGATATACGCACTCGAAGGCCGGAGTGTTGTCTGTGAGCCCATGAAGACGATCCGGATTGCACCCGCAAGCGAACCGCAGAGTTGTGGCGCTGTGAGCGGACAGAGCTGCAGCGGCTGGTGACTGCGAACGGAGAGTACAGCAGTGTCATTGTGAGCGCACATAACTGCCACAGCTGATGCCCGTACTTCAGAGACAAAGTAGCTTCACTGTCAGCAAGCGGAGCTGTTTCGGCTGATATCCATCCAACGATGGCCGGGACTAGCCTCAGCATCGTCAGCTCATCGACTGTAGGGTCATGTTGGCAGATTTTTTGTGTTGGCTACTCCATCATAAGAAATCGAACGTCCGCAGTAGATCCGACAGTCATAGATTTCAGAACTAATGTCGCACTCGTCTGCAAAGACAGGCGGAAAATACATCAAATGATTTCGAATATTCCGTTAATTTATTGGATTGGACTCGTTTCATCTGATTCAATACGAGAGAAACTCTGAGATGATATGGAGGACTAGGCTCATGAAGGAGCCGTAGCTGTGATTGCGGATATCTGTGATAGCTCTCAGAGACAGCATGCTCTATTATGGGTACACTAGTGCAAGTATGAATCAGTAAGGTGATGAATCAGTACTTCCAGTCAGAAGCAGGATCACTTGAGGGTGAAACCATATGAAGTGGAGATTCTCAATGTACTCACGGAAAGGGTAGCTTCTTTTGGCGATGGTAGGAAACGAGTCATTTTTTTATTGTTCTTCGGTGTTAACTCAATGTTCTGGGGGGGTGACTGTCACCATTATAAGAGGTACAGTACCCGTCGAAATTAATGGAACACGCATACCTTCACTAAAACGGCGACTGCTCCGGCGACCTTGGGTCTACGGCAATTTTCAAGGAAGCATTTGAAAGACGAGAAAAAAAGGTATCAATCCATGGGTTTCAAACATTTTTTAAACCTAAAATTCATGGTTTTAATTGGCTCCGAAAAACGAAAAATTTCCCATCTCAGTCAATCATCGACCATTTATTGGGAAATCTCGTTAGCGCAAAAATCCTTACGGGATCTTGTAGCTCTTTTCCTTTGAAATCGTTTCTTTATAATGACTCTACGATTATTTGCACCCGAGTTACGAGCGATCTGGCAGAGAGAAGTTGGTGCGGGTCGAGGTTACTGGTGATCTAGAGGTATGAGTTCTTTCTTCTCCAAGCTGTCTACGGTCATTTCGAGTGCGTTCTAAAACATAACTGATCCATGTTTTATGATTTTTAGAAGATTTTACGTCATAATCGTGGATTACGCATTTTTTCATATCTCCGCTACCCGCAACACGTGTGAATTTGAAATTAATGATCCGCTTGGCAGTCACAGCGGAATTCACAAGCTATTAGGAATTTATTACTCTTTTCTCGTATTGCCTCCGGAGTTCAGATCTGAGCTTGAAAACATTTTCCTCGCTATTCTGTTACATTCATCAGATAGAGCACGATTTGGTTATTCAAAAATTTTATCTTCTTTGATAGACGAGATCAATGAATTGGCAAGAGAGGGTATGAAATTCACCATTGATGGAAAAGAAATCACAAATTATTTTGTTTCAGCTATTGTAATCGGTGACAATTTGGGCTTGAACTCAGTTTTTGGATTAGTCGAGTCTTTTAGAGCTTTTCTTCTGTCGATTGTGCCTTATGATAAACCAAGATACTCGGTCAGACGGGAACGAAAGAAGAGAAAAATTGAGAAAAATCAAATATTATCAGAAAGATTCAGAAGATGGCCAAAGAAATCAGGTCTTGAATATATCTCTGTTTTCAACGATGTGAATGACTTTTAAGTCTACGAAAATGATTATTTTGATCATCTTCATGATATTAGTGAAGGAGCAGTAGAATTCACTTTAGAGAAAATTCTATACCACTTCGTCATCAAAATTGGACGTTTGGATATCGACATTTTCAATGGTTTCACCGATAAACCCCCTCCTATTTCTTTTGAAAATGTGAAGAATAAGACATTTTCACCATCCGAGAGTGAGAATACGACTCTATTCCTCATTTTACCATTTTTAATAGGTGACCTTATTGATCAAAATAGGGATGTATGGCATTTTCATCTAGTCTTGAGAGAGATGTTGGATTTAGTTATGGCTAAAGACATTGAAATGAAGAGTACTTTTTTGTTGAATTCATTGATTGAAGAGTATCATAAACTGTTTGTAGCGTTGTTTAGTCGTAGGTTACGGCCGAAGCAACATAATATGATTCACTACGGCTCCTGTACCTGAAAGAAAGGTCTTTTCAGCAACGTAAACACCGTGAGGTATTAGACCAACCATGCTCTCTTCTAAACAGCAGCGAAAAGTACTTCTTCTAGAAAAGAAATAACTTATACATTATGTCTCAAAGATCAGTACAGCTTTCACTACAATACAAAATTTGAAAATGGGCTAGAATCACGAATAGAGTTTGGTCCTCAATCATCCGTACCGTTGTATGAGACAGAAAAGTACTAGTTTATGGATGAGAATACATTTCAATGCAATTGGATCCAAGTTAGGGGTTTCAAATATAGTGTTGGAACTTGCCTTCTCCTCAGCTTGGATGAACAACAATTCCCCGTTTTTCGCATAGTCGACAACATTTCCGTTGGCAAAAAAGAGCTCGTAAGTTTGTCTTGTAAGCTGCTCGATCTTGAGGAATATGATAGGAATATGAATGCTCTTGTTGTGCATTGGACAGGAAAGAATGGGATGATTGAGAATCTACATAATTTATTTTCTTCAATTCCTGCAATCACGCACACGATGCCAAATGGATGTTTTTATGTTGCGTACAAAGTAGCTATGTGAGTAATCACTCACATGGCTATTTATGAGATATGATTCTGCTAAGTTACCTAATGTGTTGGTCCTGGAAAATTGTGAGAATAAATATTGTTCTTTAAAACATACTGACTTTGCTCATTCGTCCTCCAAAAATGGATTGTAGCTCTCAGGCGTCTTTAGAATTATATATACAGTAAAACCTCTCTTAGCGGCCACCCTGCGGGACCGGGAAAAATTGGCCGTTAAGGGAGGTGGCCGCTTTTCGGAGGTTCAATTTACACATGAAAGGTACTTTCGGGATTGAGAAAAGCCGGCCGTTAGAAGAGGTGGCCGCTAAGAGAGGTTTTACTGTGTATTTATATGAGGGTTTCCACGGGACTTCTGACTTTTGTGTTTCTGCAATGTTCATGGAATACTCTGAACTATGGGGAATGCGCAGGAGTGGCATAATATAGGATTTGGCATCATTCAATACTGCCTACGTTCTTTCTTGTTGAAACGCATCCTGATTTGGCAACAGCAGACCGCAAAAGATGATTTTTGGGTAGTTTACAAACGAACCAACGCGATTTTTTGAATTGATAAGGCTGTCACTAAAATACCTATGCCTCGACTACTTCGGTGGAATAATATATCCATCTACTAATCTCATATTTTGAGAAAATCTTTGATTCAGAGGTGTGCGCTGATTCGGCTATGATATTAGCCCTCATTTATCGATGTGACCGAGTTTTGTGGGAAAACTTCCTCTGGCTATTGTTTACGGAAATGATGAAATACCTTGTGCAAAACGGGGAATTTAGCAGTGAGTCTTCAAAGTAAAAGAGAAGACGAATGAAATCCCGGTTGGCTTGTGAGTGTCCGTTGATCCGGACGAATTTTATGAAGCTTCAAAGCTCTTAAAGTTATCGCTACTGTCTCTGAAAATGGTCATTTTTTGATGGCATACTCAGGTAACGTGAAGCATAGGATTGGGATGTGATGCTCTTTTTCCTTCATCACAAAGAGGATATAATCGCACTGTTTTGAGTTTCAATTGTCGACCGGTATTTCTGTGAGAAGCTAGGGAGACATATCTGAATCTCGATGGTAAGCTAAATGAGCCTCGAAATGTGATGGTATCGCGAATTTCTTGATTTCTACATAGTATACGGCTGGAATATGAACAAAATAACACCACAATATACTCTAGACATTGAAATGAAACTCATGAGTCGTGACTCCATTTTGGAAATTTACATCCAATTTTGGAAAGATCAATGACAAAATTTATCTTAAGGCGGGGGGATAGGGCCGCGCCATATTGAATCGGCCCTAGTGACATGGTGGCACCCCTGATGTCACCAAGTCTCTGAGCATTTAAAATCGTGATCAGCGGGGGTCGCCACCCCACCCAACCATACCTAATATCTGTATCTGTGTGTGTCATGTTGGTTTATGTGTATGTCGTGTGATCACTGGTGATCATCATAACTAAGTATCATCATATATGCATGCAATACAGTATCGATGTGCATACATGTAATTGAATGAAGTAGAATGAACAAACTCAAATTTGATCTTGCTCAGCGATTACTGGAAATCATTCAGATATTCACATCAAAGACTGTATTTGAGCCTTTTTTCAGGTTATAGTTTATGACTGACAAGTATAGATTCTATGAGTTGAGTGGAATGATTACATCCATCAGATATGAACCAAAAATCCACACCCAACAACCATGGTTGTTGTAACAGCCATGTTTGCAAACTTTATATTTTCACAACTCATCTTTAGTATAGTGAAGTTTTTCAACTTTAAATTCTTTGGTCACACAAAACTTCATAATTCAAACGAATTTTAATAGATCCAGATGAGTGAACATGCAATCATCCCTCTAAAATATAAGGATCTTGATAATATGATTTGGATCTCAAAGCATCATTCCAAGATTGAGTTTACCTGTGAAAGTGACCTGGAAGCGCAATTTTGCCCAAGTATTTTGGGGTATTCGAATTCAAACCTTGAGTAGAATGATGGGATTGATCAGGATTGAACCCCATGCCCACACACAACAACCACATTCTGTATCTTTACAGTACATCTAGAATATTATGAAATTTCTAGTACAACTTTTCAATTTTTGGTAACAAAAACTTCAGAACTCTACCAAAATGCAACGGATCCAGATGAATAAACATGCAATCATTCCTCTAAAGTCTAGGGATCTCCGTATGTATGATTTGGATCTCAATGCACTATTCCAAGACTGACTTTACCTCTGAAAGTGACTCGGATGCGCCATTTTGCCCAAGTATTTTGGGGTATTCAAATTCAAACCTTGAGTAGAATGATGGGATTGATCAGGATTGAACCCAAGGCCCACACACAACAACCACATTCTGTATCTTTACAGTACATCTAGAATATTATGAAATTTCTAGTACAACTTTTCAATTTTTGGTAACAAAAACTTCAGAACTCTACCAAATTCCAACGGATCCAGATGAATAAACATGCAATCATCCCTCTAAAGTCTAGGGATCTCCGTATGTATGATTTGGATCTCAATGCACCATTCCAAGATAGACTTTACCTCTGAAAGTGACCCGGATGCGCCATTTTGCCCAAGTATTTTGAGGTATTTAATTTCAAACCTTGAGTAGAATGATGGGATTGATCAATATTGAACCCAAGGCCCACACATGACAACAACCACATTCTGTATCTCTACAGTACATCTAGAATATTATGAAATTTTTAGTTCAACTTTTCAATTTTTGGTAACAAAACCTTCAGAACTCCACCAAATTCCAACGGATCCAGATGAATAAACATGCAATCATCCCTCTAAACTCTAGTGATCTCAGTGTGTATGATTTGGATCTCAATGCACTATTCCAAGATAGACTTCACCTTTGAAAGTGACCCGGATGCGCCATTTTGACCAAGTATTTTGAGATGTTCAAGATGGAACCTTGAATAGAATAACTGAATCGATCAGAAATGATCCAAAGGCCCACACACAATAATGACATTCTGTATTGTCCCAATACATCTCCAGTGTACTAAAAAATCCTTTAGTCTACTTCCCAAATCTTGGTCACAAAAACTTTAGAACTCAGCCAAATATCTACGCATTTGAATAACTCAACATGCAATTATCCCTCTGTAGTACAAAGATTCGAGCAGACATGTTCTGAATTTAAATGCAGTATTCCAGTATTTACTTGATCTTTGGAAATGACCCGGATACTCCATCCTAATCAAGTGTTTCCAGATGTTCAAGTTGGAATCTTGAATAAAATGATTAGAACAGACAGAAATGATCCAGAGACCAAAAATATCAAATCTTCCCCATACAAACCAGAGAATCTAGAACCATTTGCTGATGTTCCAGTGATGACTTTCAGTCTGTGTCAGTGTTTCAAATCAATCTCTTCTTACCTTGATTTCTTCAACGAAAGGGGTTTCTGAAAATACAACTGCTAGCTCCATTCGTCAAAGTTTATTTGAGAAAATTTTGGTGTTTACCTAGGGTAAAAAGTCCAACTATAACCATCCAAAGGTTCGATTTTCATCAGTAAAAAGCCCGTGAATCTGCCTCCATGTCTCTGACTTACAGCACTGGTGTCTCGAAACAGTAGCAGAAGGACTTGATGCTCGCGTTTATACTCGCGAATGTAAACAAAAACCCTTCAGCTGACGCTCTGACGCTCACATAGCAGGCTGGCCACCCAGAAAAATCGGGAACCAAGCGGGTACCATCGCATTCGCTGCCGTTCGGGATTTATCTAAAGTTGTACGACGAGTTTCATCCAAAGGAGGCATTTATCATAATCTTCAGATCCAAAAGAAGAGCGCTACATAGCAAAGTTTCCGATGAGTTGTGTGATCACGTTGCGTGGGATCGATTTCGGCGCTGACTGGTCACGTAGGAACAGACGACGTTGGAAGCACAATTTGCAAAAATAACTTTTCAGCATAAAATATGACTTTTGGCAATGTAGCGCTCTTTAGCGAGGGATTTTATATACACATATCAATTTCCAGAAATTTGGTTTATTATAAATTGATATATTCTCCGAACGGATTCTGGGTCTCATCCCTAGCAAATCCAATATGGCACAGCCCTATCCCCTCGCCTTAAAGTCAAGTCAGGCGAAATATAATCCCTATCAATCGTCTAGACAATGTTTTGAATGAAATCTACTCAATTGGAGTTGATTCACAAATGTTTCAAGAGTGAAATTCTATACTTGTTGTTCTGAACCAGATACCTTCGATTCATGTGTTCAAGGTCTTAGTATCACATAAAAACCATTTCAAACGTGTGCGATGGAAATTTTTTTTTCTATTTCGGAGGGTCAATAGTTGAAAGTTCCATGGAAACCCCCATATATATTGGGGTTTCCATTGGAACTCTTTCTATATATATACTGGGGGGGGGCAAGCCCCCCTGCTCGCTCCGCTCGGCAACCCCCATTTACATTCAATTTTATCTCAAAAAAATTCAAGGAACCAACTATAAAGCACTAAATCATACCCCATAACACTTCACACTCATTTATCTTTCTATTCTTTTCCAAACAAAATAATTCTTAACAATCATATATCAATATCCTACATCTATACCAGAAATTCCAAAAATTCGCCCTCATTTCTCCGTGATTATTTCACACTTTCCCAATCTTCACCTATTTGATATCCCAACTATTTTTCTGTCGAAAATATTTACAATCAATGATTAAATTTAAATTGTTTATTAATAATCTCATCCCTCACTTATACAAATTAATGACTCTACACTCATTGATCGTGATCCTCTTATTCTTTTGATCCCCCACCATAAACGTTCTTCATCTTAACCTCACTCATCATCATACTTGACTTTGCACGTTTTTCCCTTCATATTCTCGATCAATAAAATTTCCAAACATCCTAGTATAATCTTCCCCAACTTCAATTCCTTTCACTACATCGATTCCTCCTTCACCGACTCCCCACCTCTTCCTACATTCTTATATAAAACTTCCTCAATTCTCTCTTATTTCTCTCTTCCCCAAAATCCCCTAAAATACTCTTTCGCACTCCCAACTCTTTTTACTACATCTATTCTTCCTTCATTGACTCCCTACCTTTCCCTATATTCACATATAAAAGTTCCTACATTTTATTTTATTTTTCTTTCTTCTCCAAACTCCCTCCCATAAACCCCCTGACACACAACTCTTTTTACTACATGTATTCCTTCTTCATCCAGTTCCTACCTTTTGCTAGATTTACATATAAAACTTCCACCATATAAAATTTCCATATAAAACTTCCAAACTTCATCAATCATCCACTTCATTGAAAATATTGAATAATGTATTCCTATCGGGGTTCGTGAAAATCATGAATAACGATTGGATTCGAGATATACTTTGTCGAAGGGGAACATATTTGAGAGATGTTAACGTTTTTCACGAATTGAACGATATGTCCAATTGATTAAGATCTTTTTAGATTATGGATAATATGGAGATTGATGAAAGGTAATAAAATTCCTCATTCTTGGATACTCAGGATTGATTATGATTCATCAATTGTGAATATATATTACTCAGGGAACCATTAATCGTTGATGAGGACTAAATTACAGTGAAATGTCCTTCTTGCTCTGCAGTTTTGGGGATGTTAAATCATTAGAAAGTCACAAATCACTCAAACATAATCCTCAAAGGTTGGGAAAGAATCAAATTCGCAAGTGTAGAATATGTGGTATCATCATGATTGAGAACAGATTCAAAGACCACATGTCATCACATTTAGATGAAAGAGAATTTAAATGTGATGCATGCAAAAAGTCGTTAAACAGAACTAGACATCTCACACGTCATATACTCAGTCATCATGAAGCAGACCACATCTGTGAAGATTGCGAACAACCATTCTTTAGAATCGATCCTCTCAATAGACATCGTTTATTGATGCACAAAAAAAATGAATTAGAATTCATTCATTCAAAATTCCAGTAGTAATGGAGAAATCAAAGAAGAGAAGCTCAGATGGTAGTTATAGCGAAAACAATACTAAAAGAACAAAGGGGGTCTCTTTCTCCGAAACAGATTTTTTGAAAGAGAAAATGAGTCTTGGAGATAGAACTGCGTATGAACATCGATTGATTGTTGACATTATGTATGAAATAAGAAGATTCAATCAAATCAGTTTACTTTATTATATAGTGATAGTAGCTTACATTGAAGCAATTATTGGAGAAGAAACTTATTCGAGCAGGGAGACGAATAATACATTCAATATATACAAATTCATTGTGAACAATAATTCTGGGCCCAAAATTCAGTGCAACATCCATAATGAAAATATTGCAAAATTTAGTGACAAGCTGAACTTGAATGACGTAAGTTGAGAGCTGGACTGAATGTTCTGTGAAGAATTCCAGAATCATATAATATTATTCAATTCTATAGAAAGTGATTTTGGAAAATATAAAGATACAAAAATCAGAATCATATACCAAAGGGAACGTTGGTTATGACTGTACACTAAATCACTATTCCAAAATCATTTCTTGTGGAGTTATGGATGACTTGAAGAATAGAAAGCCATCGGTCATACAGTTCAAGGATATCCCTAAAAAAACTGGACTCATAAGTAATAATTGTTCAATGTTCATAATGAATCATTTGAATAAGAATATTGCTCACAAATAGAAATCACTGGTTACCTGCGGAGTACCTTTGTTCAGAAAACAAAGAAGAATGATTCAAAATATCTTGGTGTATTAAATGACGGAGATTACAAGTTGGAACTCTTGCTAACTCATCGGGCTGAGGAGTCATTATCATTCGAGAGGGGGTGTAAATTAGAAATAATTGGAGATCCAGAAGAAGAAGGTAATTTTTCGTGGATGATTTTGAATATTTACTAATCACATGTCGATATGAATCAATTATATTCACGTTGTTCAGGAGAAACTTACTCAGTCAAGATTAAAAATGTTGGCAATATAAAATCATTGGATGTTGTAAAAATGACGATGGAAGAAATGCTATACGGAAATCAGACATTTTTCACCTCGGTATATTCGATTTTCATTATATATCTATTATTATATCCTTAACCTCTAGACTGCCGGGATTTCTCGTAAGAAAATGAGTATAGCCGAATGGACAATTTTATTGATTGAAAGATTTAATAATTAAGATAAATAACGCTATAAATGTGATGGTATCGGGAATTTTTCGATTTCTACATAGTCTACGGCTGACACATGTGCAAAATAACACAATAGTATATTCTAAAATTTGAAATGAGACTCATAGCTCGTGACTCGATTTTGAGAAGTTAGATTGAATTCCGTGAGAATAAATTATGAAATTTATCTCAAAGTCAAGTCAAGTGAGGATATAATCATTATCAATCGTCTAGACAATGTTTTGAACCGAATATATTCGATTGAATTTGATTCACAAATGTTTGAAGAAAGAGTTTACGTAATTGTCGTTTTGAAACAGATACCTTGGCTTGGAAAAGAGTAACACCATTCTCTTGAAATGTTTTCAAAGTCTGAGAATGATATAAAACACTTCTCAAACGTGTCCGATGAAGAAAGTTTTCTTCTATTTCCGAGTGGGAATAGTTGAAAATTTCACGGAAACGCTCATAAGACTTTCCGGCAGCCTGAGGGTTGAGGCTGATCATGATATAAAACAAATCTTGAACGGATTTCGTACCAAGTGAAGAATGCGGATGAGGATCCTTGAATAAACGAGATGGAATGAAGAAATTATCATGAGGCTGATCGGTGAGGTGGTATCATTTCTCACAGTATGGAACATCTTGGGGAAGAACCCACGTAGGACATTGCGTTTCCGGTACGCACCTCAAAAGGTTACTGTTGAGAGCAGGAAACTTCCAGCTGAGGTACCCAAACCAGTAGTGCGGCGTCATACCAATGACCGCATTCAACTACGTTCCTCCGAGCTTGTACCGTGGTTCCCGGAACATTCCCGTGGTTCAAACGAGTATAAAAACTCCACAAAACCACGGGAACCATCCAAAAACCGCGGTACAACCTCGGAACGGGTTTGAGTGGCTCGGCTGCAGATTTACTGGTTCCCACAGCAACCTTATGTGGTAATTCTCGGAAACGAAATGTCCTTTATGGTAAATTTAAATGATAAATTTTCTCGAATTGATTAGCTCCATTAAATTGTCATAGATTCGTTTCAGTTTCTTGATGCACAATTCACTAAATTATAGAGGTTTTTCATAGGGCTCCTGGCGATCTTTTCCTTTATAATTTTTCCAATAATGGAAAGTATATGTGCCATTTCGGAGCATTCTATCCAGAGCCGTCACCAGGGGGGGGGGAGTCTGGAAAAAATCCTGAAATATCTTTTCTGTCAATATTATGTTTAGATAGTACGAAATTTTTTTTCGGAATTCTTTTGAAGCCCCCCATGAGCCTGAGGACCCATGAAGCATCCATTTAAGGCCCTTTTTAGCCTATTTTAGAAATCATAGATCCGACTAGACCCAATATTTTTGGCCGTAATTCGGTGCATTTCCTTTCTCAAAACTGGTACTTTCAAGAAAAAAATTGTCCGAGAGCGATAATTGAGCCTAGAAACTTCTAGGAGCTATTTGCTGAGAGCACATTCTAGCGATTTTGGGGCCTCCTTCAAAGTGATCTAGCTCCCTTCAGACATGAGATAATCGACTTCCACCAGTAGTCATTTTAAAGGTCTCAAAGAAAGCTATGATTTGACCTCTTATAAGAGTTGATTTTCGGACTTTTCATAGGCATTTTCACGAAAATACTCAAATTGTAACGACTGTAACTTTCATCAAAAGTCCGATAATCAACTTTCACAAGCGGTGAAATTGTAGCTTCCTTCGAGACCTTCAAAATGACCACTGGTGGAAGTCGATTATCTCATGTCTGAAGAGAGCTAGATTACTTTGAAGGATGCCCAAAAATCGCTAAAATGTACCCTCAGCAAATAGCTCCTAAAAGTTGCAAGGCTCAATTATCGCTCTTGGATGATTTTTTTCTTGAAAGTACCAGTTTTGAGAAAGAAAATGCGCCCAAGTACGTCCAAAAATGATGAGTCTATTCGGAGCTACGATTTTTCCGAAAATGGCTCAAAAGGGGCCTCAAATGGATCTTTTATGGGCCTTCAGGCCCATGGGGGCTTCGAAAGAATTCCAAAAAAAATTTTTCGTACCATTTGAGTATGTTACTAACTACGATACTCAAATGATGGTGCTAACAAAAACATGGTACTAACAGAAGAGAAATTTTTGGGGTTTTTTTCAGACGCCCCTAGTGACGGCTGCGGCTGAATGCTCCGAAATGGCGCATATATAAACTGTCGAGATATTCAGTGATACTTTGGTTCATATATTACATGTTTAATGGGAAAAATTCCAATAATCCGAGTCTAATTCAGATGAAAAAAAAAACAAAAAAAAAAGAAACGGGCTCAGAACGGTACCTCATTTCATCAATGAAATCTCTTGATAAATTGATGATAAGGTAGTCAGGAAAACCGTTCGTAGTATATGATGCGAATTGCAACGTATTCTAGGAAATCCCCTGAGAATAATAAACAATGTGTGTATATCATCTCTGAGTGAGTGTAAACTGAATAATATGAGGATTGTAGATCTCCTGCATTCATCATTTTATGAAAAGAATGGAGGAAGAAATTTCATATTATGATATAATAATCAGTTCGTACTGTTTAATTCCAATTATCATATGATGTCATGGAATGAAAAGAATATAATGATGTATATTTCCACAGGTACCTTCAGAATTGAGAGACCTGCACAGACTGAAAAGTAATTTATATTAATTATAAATATTGTTTACTTGTGTGGGGCGGTGTGGGGCGCAGTGGAGACGTGTGGGTCTGAGTGTGGCGGTGTGAGGCGGATTTGAGATGTGTGTTCAATCATTCTCCTTGTTGAATGATTTTTTTGCAGGGTATTTATCGCGTTGGAGAGATGAGTTCTGTAGTGAATATAAACGTTCATTTGAATGAGGATTGCCTTTATTCGATTTCCGCCCTACTGAATAATGAAGAAAGGTCAAGAGCATGTCTAGTGTGCAAGAATTGGAGGAATGTGATAAAGAGGTTGGAAAAGGGATTAGTTATAAAAAATAGAGATATGAGGGGAAGTAAAAATGAGTATTGAGAATTCAAGAAGTTTTTTGTGAATAATTTGTACAGGATAAAGAAAGTTACATTGAAAGACTGCATAATAGATAATAGTTTTTTTGAATTGCTTTTAACATCGAAGAGTTTGAAAATCGTTGATTTTTGTGTGTTCTTTGAAGATGATCAATTATTAAAAAAATTGAAAGATTTTGGGAGAAGAGAGGTGAAATTGGATATAAGAAATTTTGTTGATACACAAGATAGGAATTTGTCATTCGTGAAAAATATATTTGAGTTATGAATAAAGTTTGTCATGTTAGAAGATCAGGTTAACGTTGGTAGATTGAGTTTCATAGGTTTTAATACTGTATTTTTCGATACACTGTGCGTAAAAGTGCACTTTGCGCACAGTTTGTCGACTTTTACTCACAGTTTATCGAAAAGTATAGTTAGATACATGGGCGTAAAACCTATTATTCGCGTCCTCGTGATGATTCCGACCCTCGCCTGCGGCTCGGGCCGGAAACCCATCACTCGGACGCGAATAAAACGTTTTACGCCCTTGTATCGAAATGTACTATTTATCCAAATACTTTCCATTGATGAAGGAATACATAGAGGTTCTTCATAGGGCTCACGGCGATCTTCTCCTCTATGATTTTCAGTGATTGATCAATTTAATGGAATTCAGGTGTAATAATGGTGGAAGTATAATTTTTGTATTAATTGCAATGACATTGACATTATCATTGGAATTCGAGAGAAAAAAGAAACGGGCTGAGAACGGTACCTCAATTCATCAATGTGATCACATGAGGCATTGATGCTAGGGTAGTCAGGAAATCCGTTCTTACTGTTAAATTTCAATCATTTCAGAATGTGGTGGAATGAGAAGAATGAAATAATGTTCATTTTCACAGGTACCTTCAGAATGGAGAGAATTGAACACATTGGAAAGTAATTCATATATATATATATATATATATATATATAAATTACATATACATAATGTTTACTTATGTGATGCGGAGTGGGGCGGATTTTGCGATATCAGACAGTGTAGGGCAGATTGGGGTGGTGTGGGGCGGAAATGCGCGGAGTGGGGCGAAAGCTATATGTTATGTGGGGCAGTGTGGGGCGTGGTGAAACTTATTTTGACATATCAGACAGTGTGGGGCGGAGTGGGGCGGAAATGGGCGGAGCGGGACGGAAAGCCATATGTTATGTGGTGTGGAGTGGGGCGGATTTTGGGATATCAGACAGTGTGGGGCCGAGTGGGACGGAGTGGGGCGGAAATGGGCGGTGTGGGGCGGGATTTGGGATATCAGACAGTGTGGGGTGGAGTGGGGCGGAAATGGGCGGAGTGGGCGGTGTGGGGCGGGAAGCTATATGTTATATGGGGTGGTGTGGGGCGGTTTTTGGAATCGCGGACAGTGTGGGGCGGAGTGGCGAGGACAGATTGGGGTGGTGTGGGGCGGAGTGGGGTGGAAATGCGCGGAGTGGGGCGAAAGCCATATATTATGTGGGGCGTGGTGAAACTTATTTTGACATATCAGACAGTGGGGGCGGAGTGGGGTGGAAATGGGCGGAGCGGGGCGGAAAGCCATATGTTATGTGGTGTGGAGTGGGGCGTAGTGGGGCGGATTTTGGGATATCAGACAGTGTGGAGCCGAGTGGGGCGGTGTGGGACGGAAATGGGCGGTGTGGGGCGGGATGTGGGATATCAGACAGTGTGGGGTGGAGTGGGGCGGAGTGGGGTGGAAATGGGCGGAGCGGGGCGGAAAGCCATATGTTATGTGGTGTGGAGTCGGGCGTAGTGGGGCGGATTTTGGGATATCAGACAGTGTGGAGCCGAGTGGGGCGGTGTGGGACGGAAATGGGCGGTGTGGGGCGGGATGTGGGATATCAGACAGTGTGGGATGGAGTGGGGCGATGTGGGGCGGAAATGGGTTGAGTTGGGCGGAAATGGGCGGAAAGCTATATGTTATGTGGGGCGGAGTGGGGCGTAGTGGGGCGGATTTTGGGATATCAGACAGTGTGGGGCCGAGTGGGGCGGTGTGGGACGGAGTGGGGCGGAAATGGGCGGTGTGGGGCGGGATTTGGGATATTAGACAGTGTGGGGTGGAGTGGGGCGATGTGGAGCGGAAATGGGCGGAGTGGGGCAGAAATGGGCGGTGTGGGGCGGAAAACTATATGTTATGTAGGGCGGTGTGGGGCGTAGTGGGGCGGATTTTGGAATATCAGACAGTGTGGGGCGGAGTGGGGCGGCATTTTCAAAAAGAATTATTTAGTATAGGGACATATATATATAGAGAGTTCCAACCAAATATATCTCACATAATCCAGGATGATCGATTTACAACTACCATTGATCATCATCGGATAATTCTGATCCATTCACGATCAGCCTAATTCTCTTTTCGATGGATCGATTCTCTGCAAGTGCACGGACGAACGCGCGATAATCCAGTTACGTTCTCGTTATTCTCTAGAATGTTTTTTTTTAATTAAAGTTGAATAGGCGGATTATAACCTATTCCGAAATTCCCCCATTTTATGAAAATTCTCTCAAATCACTCCAAAATACTTATTTGTTGGGCAAATGAATCCCAACAAATAGTCAGTTTGTTGTCGTCAGAGCGAGACCGCATCATTTGTGAATAACACAAACACATTTGTGAATCTAACAAATATTAGTTTGTTGTCGGGGAATGGTTTGATTTGTGAATTTCGCAAAACCTTTTGTTGTCATTTGTGAATCCAACAAACTATTTTTTTTCCGTGTATAAAACTCTGGGAATCATCTTGTTTTGGTGAGAAATGAAGGTATCTCCAAGGGTTTAATCCCATGGACCTCCTATCCCGAAATACAGCCAAATGAGGTAAGTGTCGTGAGTATATTCATATATGTGTCTTTTTAACATGTGCCTATATGGACAATGTTAATCTCCATCGCTGTATCTCAGTGTAGAAGGCCCATGGGATCAAATCCTTGGAGATACCTTCATTCTCGCACCAAAACAAGATAAATCCCAAAGTTTCATAGGGATCCGTGTTCCGCTAGGTTGGAACTCCCTTTAAGAGTTTGGTACACTCCTCCAGGGCCCACCTGAGGGTGCATATCTCAGACATCGTTGAGATTGATGCACTTAGAGCCGACATTTTGATGAAACTCGAAATATACGTTACTGGAATACGCCAATTTTGTTATCGGCATCTCTTCTTATTCATCTCTGCCACGCGGCTTGCGACTCTATCATCCCGAGCTAACACCACGAGGTAGCGACGAGTTTCTCTCTGTACAAAGACATTGAACTCGATGAACGAAACTGGGCTGATCACATTCTGCCTTATAACCATTCCCGAACGGCTTAGGGCTGTATTGAGAGTCCAGAATGGATACGTAGCTGTTGCGGGCTATGTCGTCGGTTTTTGCCGGAGCTCGTAAGTGGGCTGATGAGCCCACACTCTATATAGAGCGCTCTCCAGCCCCCTTACATCTCAGGGATCCTATCATCTGAAGGTGTTCCCCAGGCTGGGGAATAGCCATCGCTGCGTGACCTTGCGGTCAAATTGGTAAATTGTGAATATTGAATGAGTCGAACGAGGTAGAACGACATGCGACATATCATCACGTGCTGAGAACTTTCCAACAAATTCCAAACAAAGTCATCAAAATCGGTGCCAAATTGGATGGAGATTTTTGAAAATGCATAACGAATATTTCCGCAGAATAGTTCACTTAACTTTGACCCGATTTTGATGAAACTTTTTTCAAATTTGTAGGAAAATTCTCCGCACGTGGGAATATGTCTCACGCCGTTCCACGTTGTTCGGTTCATTTGAGGAGGTTCATCTAGTTGAGCAAAAACAGGCAGATTTCGCTGGGATTGCGAGTACACTGTCGTCATGATGAAATAAGAGTGCAACGGTTCAAAATCTTCAAAAAATTCTAAAAATTCAGATTATTCTTATGGAGTCTAATTTGGGCCTTGGAATTAGGGCATAAATTGGATTCAATTATGTTTCTACCTGAAAGAAGTCTTCTTTTGTTAAAAGTTAAATTATTATGAAATAACAAAACAATAATTAGTTGTTCTGTTTGATTGGCTTTTATTGATTTTTTTAATAAAATTGAACAATCAATTTCTCAAATTGAGCCATGAGGGTCAAAGTCCTGAATAAAGGGAAAGGAATCTATTAGTTCAAGAAAAAGATAAAAACAGTTGAGTTCAATCATGCAAGTTAATTGAGAATAATTAATTGGCAAAATACCCTGGCTGTGTGAGATGAGAACTCACACAGATTCTAAATTCAGTTGATTTCCCTCGACGAAGGCCAATTTTTGTTTCATATAAAAATACTTCTTATCTCATCTCAGTTCATCAGCTAACTGGTCCATTGGCCAAGATTCACAAGTTTTGTTTCCAAGTCCTGTAGAAATCAAAAGAATTAGGATTCTCATTTTTATTTCAGTCTTTGCCACAAAATTGGCAAAAACCATAATCCGTAAAAAAGGGTGAATTAGGTTATATTTTCCTGAAAGGGAAATCATTCTCATCACTATCATTAATTATTAAAGTCGAGTGATATTAGTCCAAGAAAAAGTCTTACCTTGAACTTTGATGTTGGTTGCCCCACGACGGATTCTCTTGGTACACCCCTGGAGGTAGTCTCCACATGTAGAATCGCCCCAGTGGTGTTTCTAGAGTATCCAGGTGGACCTAGAAGAAGCGAGAATTCAGTTAGAATCATTTTAGTACAGTATCTAGGTCACCAGAGTAAAATCCGAGAAAAAACCTCTGATAAAACTGAGGCCAAGATTACTCCAAGGGAAGGTCTCAAGTAGTGAATATGGTTATTTTAAGATAGAATATGATAAAGGGGTATGAAAGAGACCTCACAGTATTGTTGGAGACTGGCAAAATCAGTAGCAATCATTATCTCACCTCTATGAGCTCCCAGACTAAGCTCGTGGTGTTGCCCAGCCTCCGTTTCTTAGTTTCCGCAATACAACAAGGAAAATATTAGATATAATTAAGCTAGCTACATGTGAGTTAGTTCATTAGGAAGATTCGATTTTTTATAGTCATCCAAGTACAAAAAGTTACACACCCAGTCCCAAATAAATGGGACTGATCAAAAAATTAATCTTTGTTTACATGCAGCCCATGCTAATGCATGGTAAAACAATGCTCTATTGTAACGCAGAGTACATGGTGAGAACGGCTTTTCCAGTTTTCCTGGGGTACTCATGTTAAAGGAAAAGGCCTAGCGCAGGTGATACGATCAATAATTGATGATTAAAATTATCAATTAAAAAATCACTCACAGTATAAAAACAGCCCGGTTTTGCTGGCTCGATCAGACGCTGGTTGTCTCATTGACAGCTCAGACTCCGTTTCGTGTCACGCCTCGGCAACGATGCTGCAGATTCCTAATGGGACACAGCACACACTGACACACCCGGAACACTCGAACACCACTCCACGACGTAGCGCGAGCACCAGGAAGCGGTGTTAACAACCTGTTGCAAGGGCTCGCGGCGGCCATTTTGGGTGCCGGTATAGCATGCTTGGCTGCCGTATCAGCACGCACAGTGGCGCGCCGCTTTGAAAAATACATGCTTCAGTACTTGTATCATATTTTATTTTAATAATTAGTGTAATTGATTATGATAACTTGTAAATATGTACGATTTTGCAAGGGGAAATCACTATTTTTAGTAATTTTACCCCACTACTCGACAGTTGGAAATTTGAAAATTCGAGGCTTTTCTTTGACCTCGACGCTGATTGGTCGAGAGTACCAGGGGTGGGGGGAGAGAAGCTTAATTCGCGGGAACCGAGCTTATGTGCTTGGGAAAGCTGCAGCGGAGCGGCATTCTTGTCGATTTCATCCAAGGATCAACACCTGGAAGCTCTCCAGGGTCCGACTCTCGAGTCGAAGAAGATGGACTCATCCATTTTCGGAGTTTGACGGCTCGACTCACCATGCTCTTCGCAACAGGCGTTCCTGAGCTGCAGCCCTGATGGCGCCCTACATAGCAAGAGCATTGTCAAGAAGTCGACGTAAGTAGAGTGTCAATTAATCAAAGTGCTAATATCATATAATCTTTTCCTTTCCCGGGTTACCCTATCCCTGTCACTTTTAGTGATCAGAGGAGGCCGCAACGAAAGAAAGCACGCTAATGCCTGGAGCTAGGCGCGCCAGTAAATCGTATCATTCGGGTGCCCGATACCTCATCCTTATATTTCCTACCTCGATCAAACCATCACGTTTCTCCGAGATCTTTGATCGACGAGGAAGGCAATCGTTTTCGAGTCATGGCCATTGCGGTAATGTGATGAGAAATTCCAGTGATTGATCTTCTCATCCTCTTGTGTTAGCGGCAGGGTTTGACAAGTAACATAACAAAATTGGGTTATCGAATTCGTTATGTTACGTTATCATGACAAAAAACGAAATAAAGAGGTAATTTTGTTACGTTAGGATAACAACTAAATATCGTAACGTAATGTCACTAACGTAATACAATAACGTAACGAAACTCCAATACCGGAATTTCGTTTCGTTATTAATAACGTTATTCTATAGTAACGAAAGTCGACTCTTACGTGAATAACGTTATATGTGAATAACGTTATTAATAACGAAACGAAATTCAAGTATAGGAGTTTCGTTACGGTATTCGAGTAACGCTATTCACATTATAATTGATTTCGTTACGTTACTTCCGCGAGTAACGTAACGAAATGGAAATTGTATTTTGTTTCGTTTTTTTTCTTTCGCCAAGTGATCAGGACGAAGTTTTGCCCTACAAGGGCCTTAAATAGAGAAGATCGGATATGACTGATCCTAATGCACCAGAAATAGACTAGGTTGGTGGGTACGACCAAGTATCCAGAGATACTTTTTTCAAAATTGTCCTACGACGCATAGAATCCGAGATACCGTCATTTTCAGAGAGGGTCTACGTTCACTCAGAATTTATGAGCGGCAGTGAATATAATGAGAAAAATAGCGTAACGAAACTCGGAAAAGGGTTTCGTTATGTTATCGTAACAAAAAACATTAACGAAATGTCTTGGAAATTACGTTACTCAATTTCGTTATTAGTTTCGTTAGTTTCGAATAACGTTATCCACATAAATTTCGTTATACGTTTCGTTAAAAATACCGAAACTCATAACGAAACGAAATTCAATTCGTTATGATTTTAACGTTATTCTTGTAACATAACGAAAAACATAACGAAATTCTACCCATTATTTAGCGAAATAACGAATATTATAACAGATCTCCTAGGGTCTCGTTAATAACGCACCATAACGAAACTAGCGTTATTTGTCAAACCCTGGTTAGCGGTGAAAATATCACTGGCTAGATTTTCGGAGGAGACGCTTGACTCGTGTGCTGATGGCAATCTAATCGTAATATCACGTACGTAGAGCTTTGCTGCCGCATCACTTGAGGATTATCCCAAGTTGTATTATATATCAGATCGAGTGCGAATGCACCCCCGCGCGCGCAAGTGAATCTCTGTGTGTGCGGCGCGCGAGCCTCTTTCTCTAAGGGTGTGTCCACAAATAAAGCGTACGCTATGCTCACGGCTCACGTGCGCCATGCGCTGCTCATCTGATTTTAGAGAGGATTTCAGCCGGCAAGTGATAAAGGTCTTTCACATTACCAGATGGATTCAATACAGAATTTGAGGTTAGCAACCAAAAATGATGGACGATTTTCAAATAAATCCATGTCTCTCCGGCTAAAATCCGATAAGCAGCGCACGGCGCACGTGAGCCGGGGGTATGCGCTGTGAACCGTGAGCAGTGCATACGCTCTATTTGTGGACACACCCTAATACATGCCCCGTGAGTAGATTTCTTCGAACCGAAATCGCTGCGCAGGCGGATGAATTCCCTACCGCATGGCGTCAACTCTTTCGGTTTGAAGGTCGACCGTGCGACTTTTTCTCGCTATTTTGAAGCGGTGATCGCTAATAATTATTTGACGATTTCGGGCGTCTTACATTTCAGTGATATTCGTTTTTCCGAGAGGAGTTAATTTCTTTGAGTTAATGGTCGTGATTTTTCTTCGTTCTGTTACAAGTGTTGATTTGTCAAGAAAAATTCTAGTAATGGTTTTTCGTAATATAATAGTTTGAGTATTGTAAAATCAGTGTTTGTCTTTTCATATATCATCCAGTGAGTTCATTTAGGGTCAAAATAAATGCTCGACCACATGTCTAAAAATATACTAATTTGAGTGATGAATTTCTAAATAAAGAATAATTGAATGCAATTCGCATTCATGCTTGTTATCATTTCTTGATCCACCCAAATGCCTATCCCCAATGAGAATCGAAAACCACAAATAATATGAAATCATTATATGATAATGAATTTTCTTTTAAAGTGTGAGAGTGCTTTGCTGGTCTTGTTCTTAAATTCATTAAATCTTTCCATTTCATAATTTTCTCTCTCTTGCGAATTCTATGTTAGCGTTTATTCGCCGTGGAATATATTTTTACAATCGAAATTGTGATAGATTAATGAGTCAAATCGAGATGTTTCGATTGTTTGATATGAATATGAAATTCTTCACATAATATTGATAGAATTTGAAATAATTCTGAGTTCAATGGCCAGGTAAGTCATGTCAAGCTGACGTACAGTTGAATTTTGAATAAGGTATAACAATTTTAGAAGAATAAAAGAAAGCAAGGAATTTCGCATCCTTGTAAGAGCTATATCCGAATTTCGAGACACGAGGGTACCTGTGAGCTGAAAATTTGGTAAGTCTAATTTGTCAGATTTAACACGGTCGTTTATGGAAATCGCGCATTATTTGAGTTCGTTCCATCATTTAAGGTTTGTCCTGGCAGGTATTTTTCGATGAGAATTCAGCACGTGATGGATTAAACACCAATGGATCATTTACGCAAACAAAGATTTGAGTTGGGTGCCTGTGAGTTTTGTTACATCATGTAGTTTACGAAAAAATCTTGCGTCGACTCGAAATTGTCAACAACACGCTATAGCAACACACGGCGAACGTAGAACAAAGAAGAGCACCGATAACGGGCTCGCGGCCATTGATGGCCAAGAGAGACTCTACATCCGAGGCGGGTTGGCGTCTTCGAGGGATCATACCAGATGAACCTCCTTAACATCAACGATTCACCAATCCGACTGCAAGGGGACGCAGCGATCGCTATTCTGTAGCCTTGAGGGCACCCTTAAGGGGATGCAGGCGCTGGCCAACCCGGAAATTATATTTCATTCACACGTAACTCAATATTCTGACGATATACGAAGTTTGGGACAAGTTGTCCACTAATTATTATCATCTAAATTGTGATGGACAACACCATTTTACGTCCCTGAAGCTAGCCCAGGTGAGTCATACCAAACCAAGAACACCTATGCCAACAATTATTACTTTTTTATTGCTAACTTATTACCACACAGCGGATTTTATCGATCTTTCCGTTCTCGAGAAATCGACTCCTGGGCTGACGGAAGCTGAAGCTAGCCCAAACATTGATGAAAGAGCCGTGTTGCGGGATTGAGTCATGACTCATTTTTTGTTAATTTTTTATTGCACTTAGAATCTACAAACAAAATGGCGTTAGGTTCGGAAATGGCGGATTTAGAACGATTTTGAGCTGAAATCATATAAAGCTAGCCCAGGCATGAAGGAGAAAGGGAACCTGCAGATATAGGACTTGACTGATATTCCATTACTTTTTTATTGCTCGAAGGATACACGAACAGAATGGCGCAAAAGTAAAAAATAGCCAAGTTATGGCGGATGGAGTGGATAGATATCAGCGAAACTCGGGAATATAGTCGGAACACTCAGTTTGGGAGACGGGAAGTGGTGGATTCATGACCAATTCTGTCAGCTACACACGTGCCAAAGATCCACAAAATGACCATCGATGTGGGGATTGCCCCCTCTGAGATTCCTGGAACACTCAGAATATATTACCACCCGAGAAAAGGCCAAAATACGCTGCTAAAAGTGATTAGCAGAATGCTTTCTCACGGCGTTATATGATGATAATTTTAACGAAAAAGAAAGTATCCTATATTTTGAGTTTTTCTTTCGAGGAAGCATTCCAGAGAGATTAGGGTCATCTGAAAGGAGGTTTTTCCAACAATATCTATTGTTTGATTAAGAGAAAATTTTGATATAGTCGGTTTAAAGATGATTAAACTGGAGTCCTTTGTGGAAATTCCCTTCCCCCGAAAAAATTTTCATATGAACAATGTTTTACGGATTTTATGAAAATTTCGTATCAGCCAATCGATTCAGAATGGCGCATAAGTGAGTCTTTAGGTCATTAGAATTGAGATAAATTAGTCGTAAAGGATGATACGAGAGAAAAATGAATATTAATTCTAATTTTCTACTACTTTTTGAGTTATTGTTTTGAGGAAGCTTCTTATAGAGATTCAGGCCATCTAGACTGAGGTTTTTTTAACAATATCCATCGTTTGGTTGAGACGGAATTACGATGCAGTGGGTTTGAGAAGGGTTAAAATGAAATTTTTTGTGAAAATTTTGATTTTTTCGGAAATTTGAGATTTGTGAAGACTCAAATGAATTTCGGTATTAACCAATCGATAGATAATGCAGAAAAAACCATAGTTTAGGTCATTGAAATCGAGATAAATGAGTCATAAAAGAAGGTACGAGGAAAAAATGAATATTAAGAAAAATTTCCCATTATTTTTTCAGTTATTCTTTAGAGGAAGCTTTTTAGAGAGATTTGGGCCTTCTAGTCTGAGGTTTTTTAAACAATATCCATCGTTTGGTTAAGACGGAATTTCGATTTAGTGGGTTTAAAAAGGGTCAAAATGAAATTTTTGGTGGAAATTTTGATTTTTTCGAAAACTTGAAATCTGTGAAGATTTTATAAAATTTCAGTATTAACCAATCGATAGATAATGCAGAAAAAAACCATAGTTTAGGTCATTGGAATTGAGATGAATGAGTCATAAAAGAAGGTACGAGGAAAAAATGAATATTAAGAAAAATTTCCCATTATTTTTTCAGTTATTCTTCAGAGGAAGCTTTTTAGAGAGATTTGGGCCTTCTAGTCTGAGGTTTTTTTAACAATATCCATCGTTTGGTTGAGACGGAATTACGATGCAGTGGGTTTGAAAAGGGTTAAAATGAAATTTTTGGTGAAAATTTTGATTTTTTCGAAAATTTGATATCTGTGAAGATTTTATAAAATTTCGGTATTAACCAATCGATAGATCTTGCAGAAAAAACCATAGTTTAGGTGACTCAATTCGTGGTGAGACCGTGTGAGAAAAAGATATTTATGTATTAAAAGTCGAAATTCGAGCACTTTTGCTTGAAAAAGCCCATGGATCAAATTTGACTGGGAGCCGAAAGCTGCCAAATCACTGGGCTCTCAGAAATTGGATTCTTCACAACTTGTAGAAAGCCAAAAGTTGATATGGTGAACAGAAAAAGAGAAAGCGTGTCCGATAGAAAACAACACACACACACACACACACACATACACGGAAAAAGGGGTGCAAAGATGAGTCTCTGACGGGTTTGGAAGGGCATTAGGAGGAAAAGTGTTACCTACATTTGATAGATTTTGGCGAGAGGAAGAGAATGGTCTTTGGCTCTTTTAGATAAAAGGAATTTTGTTGAATAATATGTTGGTTTCAATGAAAAATTTGATCAAATTTTCGTTGGGGTGAAAACAAAGCTTTCTCTTTAGAGAAAGCAAAAACGGTGCAGAGCCCGAAAGTCATCGGGTTATCGAGTTCAGGGTAGATTCATAACGAATTCTGACAGACACACGTGTGTCAAACATCCACGAGATGACTTGTGATGTAGAGAATGCCTGCTCTGAGATTCCTGAAACCCTCAGAATTTCTCACCACCCGAGTTTCGTAAACATTTCTAATTCTCTTCGTGAAAAACTTCATTCCAATCATGGTTTACGAGCTCAACTAAGATTCGGTATCAATCAATCAACACGAAATGCGTGTCAAGTATCCCATCAAGTCATTGGAGACTTGGTAGATCAGTTCTTCGGGAGGATACGGGGGAAAGTTCATATCAAAGATAATATTTTCCTTAATTCTGAGTAATTTCTCTGACGAAGCTTATTCGGGGAATTTGAGGCATCTAACGTAAAGTTTCCTTAGCAATATCTATCATTTGGCTGAGGCAGAATTCTGATACATTTGGTTCGAAGCCGATTGAAATGAGATTCCTGGCGAGAATTTGAATTTTTTCAGAAAATCGAGGCTTGCAGAGATTGAATGGAATTCCCGTAATAACCAGTTGATGGATTGTACCGAAAGAACCATAGTCTAGGTAACTGGAATGAGACCTTGGTGGAAGAATATATTCCACTATTGAAACTCGAGATTTGTGCAATTTTTGATTCTACGTTGGATGAGAGTGGGAAAGGGGAGCTACCAAATCACTGGACTCATCTATGAATAATTCTGTACAAACTGTAGAAGAGCGAACGTTGATCAGATTGAGTGTCTTCGAGGCAGCGCATCGGGGAAAAACAACACAAACAGCCGCACGAACAGAGGGCCCCAAAGATGTATCTCTCTCGGGTTCGGGATGGTTCCTGGAGAGAAAGCGTTACCTACAATCGATAGATTTCGACGAGAGGGACTAAGTGGTCTGAGCATTCTTCAGTAGAAGAACTCCTCTTGGAGAGAATATGCGATTGAATGGAAAAATTAATCAAAAATTTGCTGTCACCAAAATACTCCTTCGGAGAAAGTATAGACATCAGTGTAATCTCATAGAAATATGCCTCTTATACAAGGAAGAATAAGGCTACTCTCTCGTGATCGAGAATAGACCTTCTTTGGCGAGAATTGGAATAACTTGGGCTACACTGAATGAAAATCGAAATGATCTCAAATCATCTCAAAGGTTTTAGAACAAGCTTTGGAATGAGTCACGGTTGAGAACTATTAAGACGGAGAGAAGTACTGAGCAAAATGGAAAACGTTGGAGCAAATTCGGGACGTTCACTATGAATTAGAAGATAATTTGAATACGTAGAACAATATGATCTTGACTGAGATGAGCTGAGAGGGCTGGGGTGACAATATGAAATATGAGGTACCGTTTAAAAGTTCTCGATGGGTTAGCCCTCGAGTAGTTTGACTTGTAACAGCGATGAGTCAAGTTCTATGCATCGTGTGAGAATTGGGAAAAAGCATTTCGAAGAGCAGATGAAGTATTATATTCTTGAAGGTCCTACACGCGAGTAAAAAGAATAGAAAATCTAAAAAAATTTCACTCTCAGTGAGACACCTGCAGTTGTAATGAAAATGAAGATACGGCAATCCTGAAAGGAACATCTTGTAGAGCGGCGAATAATCGATGTGTAGCTATGTTTTGATTATTTTCCACGTTCCGCGTGTGAGAACGTGCGAACTGCCTAGATACCCAAAATGACTGATCATCGCCGGAAATTGTACAGAAAATGGTAAAAACCACGATTTTCGAGATTTGGAAAGCTCGCACGTCTTCATACACGGAACGTAAGAAATAATCAAAGAGTGGCTGCACATAGCATTTTTGACGCTCTCCAAGATGCTTCACGGCGGGTCAGAATGGTGAAAAACTGTTAGGTGCGGGATCACAAAAAATACCAATTGGATATGTTTCGGGCTAGTTTATAGATCACCCCCAGGAAAAATTAAATCATCGGTTGGGGATCTTTGAAATAATCGTCGATCTTGTGGTATTCAAATTCACGCATTTCAGAACTCACAACGATCCTTTTTCAATCTTTCGAGCTATGATCTTCCAATTCAAAATAATTCTCAGAATTCATTTTGATAGTTTACAGAAATTATTTTGATCAACAGTCGTTCAAAACGAACATTTGGTCAGGATTCAGAGTCGTTCGAACACCAATATGATCCATATTAGTGACATCACATTCAACAGTACACGCGTATGTGATGTCCATGCATGTTACACGATATGCAGGCAAACTCACTGGTATGCGGAATATCTGAAATACTCGTAAGGATCCGCGCTAGATATGAGAAAACTAGACCTCTCTCTTTCATCTTTCTTGAATGACTAGGTTTTATCATATCCACAAATTATCAGAGTTGATCTAGAATCTGCAAGGTTGAGAGCGATCTCGAGAGTTTATGACCAGTGCCCAATACTCTGGGAGTTCGGATCTCAGTTTCGGAAAAGCGCCAAAATTTGTCGTAGCGAACAGATTTTCGAATCCATACATTACATTGTTTCCCAAATTTCAAAGGATAAGGTTTATTACGATCATCGAAGCCCAATTTGCATACTACGAGTTGTATGTGAGTTCAATGGATCACATTTGGGATTGATTATCTATTACTTGTTGTTTTCCAGATCTTTTTTCTTTCAAAATTCAGGCGATGTTGTCTGTGTACTCTTAATTTGAGATTTCATCTTGAAGAATATGTAACGATCGAACAAAGAGAGTGATAGAATTTTGTTCCAATAAGGTTGTGATCTCAGCTCTATTAGGTCTCTTGATCTTTCCAAGTGAGCCCCTCCCCCCATTTTGGCCACTTGGAAAAAGTGAGGTCACTCGAGCATGAGTGGAATTTTTAGCCCGAGAGAGTTTCGGAGTTGCCACAAAGAAGGGGGGAGGGGGTAACTGGAGGAGGTCGTGAGAGCGCTCACAACGAAAGGAGGCAACGCACGAAAAGTTTTAATATTCCAGTTGGCGATCAGAGGATTTCATCGATGTTGAAACACGACTGTGGGATATGATGGATACCTTAGTGAATTCAAGAAGAATATATCATTTGTTCGAAAAGTGAAGATCAGTTGTGGATTCACTTCTTGAGATCCCTTTTTCCGAACAAACGAACGTTTGCCCATATCTGTAATATGCGTCGCTCTCCGGGGATTCTGACATCACATATCCGGTCAAATGTATACGACGATTACAGGTGGTGTTACAAATATGGACCATGTCGGAATGGCTCTGAATCCTGACTAAATGTCCGTTCTGAACGCTTCCTGATCTATATAACGTACTCCTCCTCGCAATATCTCAATTTATATCACCACAGTATCATTTTACGCGGGTTCAGGCCAGACCAACGAATGATACTAAGAAATATACGTGGGCATATTGGAATTCATTCAGTTCTGAGAGTTATCTTGAGTTGGAAGATCATCATTAAGTTCGAGTGATCGAAAACGGATCGTTGTAAGTATATCAAAACGCGTGGATTCAAATAACACAAGTATGGCGATTATTTTAAAAATCCCCGACCGATGATCTTGATTCTTTCAGGAAAATGATCTAACGACTGGCCCGGAACATATCTTATTGGATTTTCCATGATCATGCACCTAACACTTTTCTACCATCTCGACCCGCCGTGACTTATTTCAAAATTGCCGTTTCTTCATTTGCATTAGAACTGCAAAGGTCTCTATTAAAGTGAGGAAATTTTGAATTTTCTACTTTTTTATCAAGGTGTAGGACATTCAAAAACATCCGAAAAAATCTCCCGATCCGACTGCAAGTTGGTATTTTATCTGTTCTTTGAGATGATTTTGTGAGAATTCTCTTACGAAGCGTAGAACTCGACTCATCGCTGTTGCAAGTCATGGTACTTGAATGCATATCATCGAGAACTTTTGAATGTTACTGTAACATTGTTGTTTGAAGGTCATGCTTCCATGAGGTTTTTGACATTTCTCCAGGCAATTGTTCTACAAGAATTCGGCGGGGACTTATCAGTTTCCTTATCATGAGCTATGGTTTCATGGACTAAACACGAACGAATGCAACCCTCAACCTCGAAGGTTGATTGAGATATCTATTCCTTGGTCTGGGAGGGGGATCTGGAGATATCTGCAACATTTGTTGATCATACTTCATTTATCCAAAGGTGATGAATAATGAGGTCTTCCTCCATGCTCAGGAATAGTATCGTACGAGATCTCAGGTTTGAATTTATTGTTGGCTTCCGCTCTCAGTGCAGGAGAGTGTTCGAGTACGTCAATGAAGTGAACTCACCCGCTGCCTCATCCCTCCAACAAAGTAAAACGGCTATGATCCACCTCACACCTGCTGATGAGTAGTGACGGGGAGTCTCAGAGAGATAGAGAGAAAGGGGGGATGACATTCTGAGAACTGGTCTGAGATTTAGTGTTGATGTTTGGCCCGAGTCAGGGAGAAGAATCGTGCATAATCCACGCTCATGACTAGGTATTTCGATGATTTCCGCCAGCTGCACCATTTTCTGTCCACTTTTCGGGCAATAATAAGTTCTGAGAGTTCCAGGAATCTCAGAGCGAGCACTCTCTCCATCGATGGTCATCTCGTGGATATTTGGCATGCGTCTATCTGTCAAAATTCGTTATGAATCCACTCTCAACTCGATATCTCGCTGATTTCCGCAAGATCCACTGGGTTCTGTCAACTTCTGGGGCGGTAATGAATTCTGAGGGTTCCAGAAATCTCAGAGGAAGCAATCTTTACATTGATGGTCATCTTGTGGATGTTTGGCACGCATCTGTCTGTCAGAATTTGTTACGAATCCACTCCGAACTCGATAACTCGGTGATTCCCGGGCTCTGCACCGTTTTTTGGCCCTTTTTCGGGTGGTAATAAATTCTGAAGGTTCCAGGAATTCCAGAGGGGGCATTTTCCACATCGATGGTCATCTTGTGGATGTTCGGCAGATGTGTGTTCGTCAGAATTCTCTATAAACCCACTCCGATCTCGTTATCTCGCTCATTTCCGCGAGATCAACTGGTTTCTGTCCACTTCTGGGACGGTAATGAATCCTGAGGGTTTCAGGAACCTCAGAAAAGGCATTCTTCACATCGATGGGTACCTCGTGGATATTTGACACACGTGTTCCTGTCAGAATTCGTTACGAATCCCCTCCGAACTCGATAACTCGGTGATTCCCAGGCTCTGCACCGTTTTCTGGCCCTTTCTCGGGTGGTGATAAATTCTGAGGGTCTCAGGAATCTCAGAGTAGGCATTCTCCACATCAATAGGCACCTTGTGGATGTTTGGCACACGTGCGTCCGTCAGAATTCGTTATGAACCCAGCCTGAACTCGATAACTCGATGATTTCCGGGCTCTGCATCGTTCTTTGGCTCTTTCTAGGGTGGTAATGAATTCTGAGGGTTCCAGGAATCTCAGAGGGGGCGATCCTCACATCGATGGTCATTTTGTAGATGTTTGGCACGTGTGTGGCTGACAGAATTGGTCATGGATCCACCACTTCCCGTCTCCCAAACTGAGTGTTCCGACTATATTCCCGAGTTTCGATGATTTCTATCCACTCCATCCGCCATAACTTGGCTATTTTTCACTTTTGCACCATTCTGTTCGTGTATCCTTCGAGCAATAAAAAAGTAATGGAATATCAGTCAAGTCCTATATCTGTAGGTTCTCTTTTTCCTCCATTCCTGGCTAGTTCCATATGATTTTAGCCCAAAATCGTTATAACTCCGCCATTTTCGAACTCAACGCCATTTTGTTTGTAGATCCCCAGAGCAATAAAAAAGTAACAAAAAATGAGTCATAACTCAATCCCGCAACACGGCTCTTTCATCAATGTTTGGGCTAGCTTCAGCTTCCGTCAGCCCAGGACTCGATTCCTCGAGAACGGAAAGAACAATAAAATCCGCCGTGTGGTAATAAATTAGCAATAAAAAAGTAATAATTGTTGACATAGGTATTTTTGGTTTGGCATGACTTGCCTGGGCGAGCTCCAGGGACGTCCCCATTTTCGTCTCCGATCACGAGACTATCGCAGATGAACGAGATATCACTCACCCGCAGGCACTCCTTCATCCTCAAAACAAACGCATCCTCGTACACGAAAATCTCAGGATTATACCAAATTTAGGCTAAACGACGAGTTATACGGGTTCCATCGTCATCTAATTTGACTAATTGAAATCAAAAACGATATTAAGATCCATGTGAACAAAGTTCATCGTGCACGGCGACCGCATTGCTTTGATCAATGCAGCATTTTGGGGTCTACATGGCATTGCCTCAGTGAGAAATTAGTCATATAGTACAAGATCAAGACTGATATTTTCCCCTGCAGTGCGGAGAGCTTTTATACAATATCTATAGATATTTCATCGATTCCAGTGGAATATAAAGTTCTTTACAGTATAAAAATGTTTTTTACTGTTTTCAAAATCATAAGGCTCATGGAGTTGCGAGGGAACAACTCCATGAGCTCTGTGACGGTAAAACCGTCACAGCCGTTTTGTGAAAATGAGGAAATCTCTCTCGTCGTGTCTCGAGACAGCAGCCTCTGAAAACCCGTATTTATCGTGAAATACGTTTTCTTTCGAGGTGCTGCTGCTCGAGGAGACGACGATGCCGTGTAGCGGAGTTAATGCGGGTATGCCTGGGGGCAGGCAACCCGGCCTACACCTGTGTTGGCCGCAACCACCAGCCTATAGGAGGCTGGTTGTCATCTCCACAACGATACCAGCTGATGGAGCCCAGGGCGGGCTACCCGGGCAAAATGAAGCAGTTTTGTCCTTGTAGGGTCTACCACGTCCCGTATATACCCCGCAAAACCACAGGAGGGGCCCGGGGCCCGTGTTAAGCTGACCACGGATGCGGAAAACTTGCCGAGGCCCTTGCTCCCAGGTGAGCGAGGGCAGACGTAATTAACACGCGTATTTAGCACTTGTGCATCAAAAGAATGCCGTATTTGGGGTGGAGAGTGGTAACAGCCGGTGCCTGCAAGCACCGTGCTGCATCCATAGCCCACTCCCAACAGCTATGCCCCGATAATAGGTGCACTATCCCGAGATGCACTTTACTCCCACATGCCCCGCAAGGCCACACTACTAGTGCCGATCCGGGTGTGCCAGGGTGATGCCGCGGAGACGATGACGACGAGATGATGCAGGAGCCCTGCAGACGATGCCGCACACCTGGAGGAGTCACCACAGGGCTATTTGCCATCCGGGCAGCTGTCCCATACAGGAATAGCCCCTTATGCTGCGTTGCACAGCTGATGCGAGGTTATTGGTGCATGCAACACCTGTTGCATGCACCCGAGATGCACCAGCTCACTGCCGACATCCACACGATCGCGCACACACCTAGGGGTGTTATCCACACCCGAACAGGCACACGCAATGACACCTAGACACCCGGGTGATCTCGAGAACCACGACGACGATGAGGACGATGTGCACGCGGGCTCGCGCAGACGACACACTGCCGTGTTGTTGCTGCCGGCGCGAGGGCGCTGCCGACAGGTATACCTACCTCAGGGTAGTTTATGCCACACTTTGCCGACCCGGGACCCTGATGATACCCGGACATCGACTGCTGGATGGGAAATTGAGTATGCAGACGACACCCACCGGTCATTCTGTATGTGTATGGGCATATAAGAGATTGCCTAGGCAGGCTGTGAATGGATATTACTGTCGTGATCAGCACATATATAGATATAGCGTTGCCGCGACGAGTGTATATAGGTATAATGCTGCTGTAAAGTGTACATATATAGGTATAGCGTTGCCGTGACGAGTATTTATAGGTATATATATACTCGTGTGCCTGATTGCATACAGTGAAAGTACGAAGAGTGGAGGCAATAGGGAGTTGCGCAGAGCCTCCACGCTTACATATGCTTGCCGTGGGTGCGGGTGAGATGGAATAAGCAACTGGTAGAGGCGAGAAAACAGTGCCGTACCCACAATCAAGTAGATTTCTGCCGTGAGTTTTGTATCTTGCTGCCGATTTGCTGCCTTGAGCTCGAGCGCATATTTCATAATTTGCCGCGCCACGGCCACCAGAGGGCGATATTGGCTTCTCGCAGATTTTGAGAGCCAATCAAAATTGTTGCTGCCGACCAATCAGAGAGCTCCATTTATTGAGGAAGAAGAAGAGCTTTTGCCGGCAGGAAGCCGGCCATTGTGACACTTGTTGGATTGCCTTTAGAATGACCACACGTTTCTCGTGCCTTTGCCTCGTGCTCCAAAATTTTGCCGTGAGCACTCCCCCCCCCCCCAGGAGTCCCGGATTGCTCACACGACGACCAGAGTCGTATGAATCAGTGGAAGGAAGTCAAGGATTTATTCATCAAGGATTTATTATCAGAATTTGCAAGGATGTCGCATATCAGCGGTAAGTGGTTTTGATCTTTATTGACAATTGGTGAATTTTCTCACGCGTCCCTCGAGAGCCTCGTGCGCGCGTATTTGCCATCGTTGGGTTTTGCCGAACCGGACTCCTGGGGAGGCTCACGGTGCTAAAGTGCACCCTGGCCATCTGCCGAGACTCCAGCACACCCCAGCAGTCGCGGGCGTGTCGTGATCACCCAGGCTAGGCGTGAGAAATTCGCGCGGGGGCAATGAGACATTTTGCCTCGCGTCGTGAGCGTGGCGTGGAAGCTGCCGCGGAGCAGCCATCTTAAGTGCGTTTCGGAGCTGCGTGCTCTCTCCCAATTTTGGAGTTCAAGTTTGTCAGAGTTTGCCGAAACAGTGTGCCGAATTAGTGGAAAGAGTTCTCGTGTATTTTCAGGGAATTTTGAGAGACATTTTGAGAACAATTTGATATTTGATAATTATGAATCTTTTAGTGAATTTTGGAGTCATTTTGCGAGTGTGTTGTCGCGAAGCATTTGATATGTTGATTTTTGTATCGATCGCGTAGAAGCAGCGTGTGCAGAATATATTACCGAGATTATTTTAATATAAATTTCGATTCGTTTATTTTGAGTGTGAGCGTCCCTCCCCCTTCTCTTGCGGATTTTAGGTGAATATACGGTAGGTGAACGAGACTTGGAGAGAAGCTGTGTTCCAGAGTAATTTTAAAGTTGCGTTCGCCGATAATTGCGCGAAATCCGCGATTTTAGGCTAAGAGTCCTGATAATATAAATGAGTGTGACCGGTAATTTGATTCGCCACGTCACAGCTCAATCGTTCACTGATCTTAATCAAACTCTCTCAGGAATTTGCAGGAGAATTCTTTGCATCCATGGGGTCGTCCATAAATTGCGTTAGGGTTTCTAGGGTCGGTGTGGTCAAACTGCACAGAAATGAGATGATGAACAATTCCATATTCTAAATGCAAATTGGACCGCAACATGGTGCAATAATCTCCTGAAACTCTAGAACACTGTTAATTAATAGAGAAGCCAACCTCAACAATGCCTCCTCACAACTTTGCTTCGCCCCGTTTTGTTCGCAAGCACAAACACACCTAGTTCATGATTTTGACTACTTTTGTTCATAAGCACTAGGATGGACCGAAAAAGAGCTTTTTTCGAAAATCGATACGCCCTAGCGTAGAAATAGTGTGTTTGTACACATACATGTCAAAATTATTTTGCTGGACGCTGAGAAATGAGATTTTAGGTCCCAGCAAGTAGGGCTGCCGCGATACGAGACGACACGACATTTTACAATTGTCGATGTCGATGTCGTGATGCCAGCATGATATCGTTATCGCTATCGATGTCGTGGAATAACGTAGCTCTATTATCGTTGTCGTGTCGATGTCAAACGATAATGTCGTCGACATTATCGATATCGTCTTCAATTTTTCTATTTCTTCGATTAAAGCGCGCCACTCAGCGAGAGTGGACAAATATGGACAATGTATCATGGATTGGGACATGACATATTGATAGCATAGTCTCCATCTGTTGATAATGATCTGAATTATGCTCTCACGTTCGAATATTCGGCCATCGAATATCGACCGATCTCCGTAAGACGGGCAGAATATTCGTATACATCGGTAGTTGATAGTCTCGATCTGGCCGGCGTGCTTGATTTTGGGATACTTTGAAAGTCACATTGAGCTCTCATTTCGAATGAAAAGATGCCGGAAACGAGTGAAGAAAAAGAGATCGAAAAAAGTCTGATTCGGATAATTCTGATAGTGAAACAGTGTATACAAAACGTGTGAAAAGCAGCTCGAATGAAAAACAAAATCCGTCGACCAGCAGTGAAGGCACTGATGTGACACATTCAAGACCGAAATCGATGTATGAGCAGTTTTTCTGTTATCAAGAAAGAGATGGAGAAGAAGAAGGTGTTTGTTTGTTATGTCCTCAAGAATTTCCACGGATAATAAAACAAAAAGGTGGTAATACGTCCGGATTGAAAAATCATTTGAAAAATTACCATCGAGACGTACACAGTCAGCTGTTTGAGGGTCAAGCAGAAAGTAAACAAAAGCGACTGGAAGATTGTGTGATCGTGAGCTCAATATTTACATGAATATTTCGGAATGTCTAATTGCGTAGCTTCCTTCATGGATATCTCGTTATTTTCAGGAAAAACGTCCGATTGACTTCGACCGAATGACAGTTTGTTACCTAGCCTACAAGAAGCTGCCTTTCAATTTTTTGACGATGAGATGTCCGACGATTTTTTCTATATGGTTGATCCCACGACGAAGATGCCAAAAAGAACGCTTATGCGTGATAAATGCATGGCGGAGTTTACAAAAATGCAAAATAATCTAAAATCCGTCTTGGAGAAAATCAAATCTCGCAAATCTTTCACTGTAGATGGCTGGTCGTCAATAGCTATGCAGTCTTATTTAGGTATCACTATTCACTTCATAGATGATGAGTGGAATATGCGCTCAACTGTTCTGGATCTCATCGAATGTAAAGGTAAACATAAGGAAAAAGATATGGCAAGATTTTTCTTTAACACAGTCAAATTTTTCAACATCCATGATCAAGTCGAGGGCATCACTCTTGATAATATGTCTGCCAATTCTACGTTCATAGCAAAGCTTGCCGAATTGATGCGATCAGAAGGGCTTGCTTTTAGTGTGGAAGATCAACATTTCAAATGTCTCGCTTATGTTCTAAACTTGGGCGTTCAACGCATATTGAGAGAGATGAATACGAACGACATAGATGAATTCATTTATGCACACGACGAAACAGGCTCTGAAAATATTGAGGAGGAATTGTTTCGCGATGAGGACATAACAAGGCTAGATTCTAAAAATGAGGTCTCGAATGCCGTTGACAAAACCCGTTCTACTTGTGAAAAAATTCGCAAATCTGAGGAAATGTCAATCATGATCAAAAATTTTTGTAATGCAGTTGGATTGAAGTACCTAAAACCTATCCTGGATGTTCCAACTCGATGGAACAGTACTTATGATATGCTCGAAGTAGCGTTCTCTATGAAGCCGGCACTCGAAATGTTATGGTCTCACAACAGTGATATGAGAAAATATCGTTTGTCATTATCAGAGTGGATCATCATTGAGAAAATTTTGGATTTTCTCAAACTATTCAAGAAAGTCTCTATGATTGTCTCTGCAGAGAAAGATGCAAGTTTACCCAAAGCAGTCGTCATTTTCAATATGCTAGTGGACAAAATAGAAGTTATTGTGCAAGAGCTCGATAATAAGGTCGACCGAAGTCACACTGATGAAAAACTTCTACTTGCCTTCCAAGAAGGACGCGACAAAATCTTGGCACATTATCGGCAGTGCAATTGGATCTATGTCGTTTCTGTCATTCTGGATCCTCGTCATAAAGTAGTTGGCTTCAATTTCACCAAGTGGGGAATTTTACCCATAGACGATGCTGTCAAAAAATTTGAGAAAATATACAAAATGAAGTACTATGCATCGTGTTCAGTGGATGACTCAAACCAAGATAATCTTCTAGAGGCGGAAAGTGAAGCCGACTTCTCAGGTTTGGATTCTCCTTACGTTGGTTGTGAATCGAGTAAATCAGACAACTGGAGGACTGAAATTGATCGGTACTTGGAATCTCCGAGGGCGCCGGTTAGTACCAGTATTTTAGGATGGTGGAAAAAACATGCTGTGGAATATCCAATACTTGCCAGCATGGAACCAGATATGTTAGCAATAATTCCAAGTTCTGTGCCAGTGTTTCGTCTTTTCTCTCATGCTGGAGCTGTGGCTACACCCGACAGAAGCTCCTTGAGTTATGAATTATTACGGGCGATGCTATGCATCTACTCATGGGTGAATAGTTCTTTTAAAGAGTCGGTGTGTGGTTTGAGGAAAAGAAAATGAAATATTCTGTAAGTGAATTTCTTGTTGTGTAATTTTTTAATTCTTTCGTTCAATGCTCTGATCAATAAATTCATGAAAATGGAACTTGCCCCATTCATTTCTCGATAATTGGAAATATCTCTACTTGAAAATAGAAAAATGACCATCGATAACGCCAATATCGCGACATCTCGCGATAAATTGTCGGCCGATAAAATTTATCGTCTGGTTAATGTCGATGTCGAACTCACGATATTTATAGTCGAGTCATATTGTATCGATGTCGTTGTCGAAAATATCTATATCGCGAGACGACATCGATAAAATATCGATTATCGCGGCAGCCCTAATTTTCTTCGAAATAAGTCAGGTCAACTCGTCTAATTATGTCTGTAGTGGTTTTTATCGAGTTTTTATTGATTTTCTCAAAATGACCGTTTTGCAATTGCGCCCTTCTTCCACCCACCCCCTCAATTGTATGTAGCGCTTCTTCCAAATAGATCAATCCCACCCTGGATCCCACTTCTAAATTTCTTTAGAATCCCAAAGGATCTATCACGAAACGGCTGTATACATCAGAGGAATGAAGTCCAGCAGCGCGTACGGGAGCAGGCGCGCGCGGGCTTCTGGAGTTTTAGCTTCAAACTTGTGGTAACACTGACTAGGGAAGTAGGTACTACCAATTGATCTATTCGGAGGAGGCGCTACATACAATTCTAATCGGACTTCACGTAAGTAAGTTCGTTTGATTATATGATTATCATCGTTCATTATCCTCCGAGTATGCAGTCCACTCGTGAGCGGGGTTCGTTTCATTTTCTGACACCAGTTGTAATGATTCGAGGGGAGGTCCCGCCTTGATTTTGAAGTCTCGCCTAAAAAACCATGGAGAGCTAAGAATCTGGATTTATATGTATCTTTTCGATCGAAAAACAATGGCATAGTCAGTTTTGGAAAGAGAAAAATTTCAACTCATTTTGTCCAATAGTTTGCACTCCCTCTGCCCGATCGCCAAACCCATATGATACTTTGTTCAAAACCATGAGAATTACCCTGGAAAGAGTTGGCAGACTGATCCATCTCATTCTGTGCGACGAGATACATTCTGCTTCCTCTGAAGAGAAAGTTTTGTTTTCACCCCAACGAGAATTTGATCAGATATTTCATTAGAATTATCATATTCTCCAACAAAATTCCTTCTATCTAAAGAAGCCTCAGACTATTCTCTTCCTCTCACCGAAAACCATCAATTGTAGGTAACACTTTTCGTCCTAATGGCCTCCCAAACTGCCAGACACTCATCTTTGTACCCCTTTGTCCGTGTTTGGATGTGTGTGTGTGTTTCTTGTTTTATACCGGACATGCCTTCTCTCTTACTGTTCACCTTATCAACTTTTGGCTTTTCACAAGTTGTACAGAATCCAATTCCTGGGAGCCCAGTGATTTGGCAGCTTACGGCTCCCAGTCAAATTTGATCCATGGGCTCTTTCCAGCAAAAGTGCTCAAATTTCGACTCTTAATACATAAATATCTTTCTCTAACACGGTCTCACCACGAATTCAGTCACCTGAACTATGATTTTTTCTGCATGATCTATCGATTTGTTGATACCGAAATCTTATTCAATCTTTACAGATCTCAAATTTTCGAAAAAATCAAAATTCTCACCAAAAATATCATTTTGTCCCTTTTTAAACCCACTGCATCCAAATTTTGTCTCAACCAAACAATACATATTATCCAAGTTACCCCAGACTAGATGGCTCAAATCCCTTTAAAAATCTTCCTCTTAAGAATAACTCAAAAAATTATCGAAAATTTTCCTTAATATTCATTTTTTCCTCCTACCTTCATTTATCACTTATTTATCTCAATTTTACTAACTTAAACTATTATTTTTCCTGCATTATCTATCAATTACTTAATACCGGAATTCCATTGAATTCCTTCAAGGCCGTGTCGGAGTCTCGCGCGAAACGGGGTTACAACTTACGCGATGGCTTTTTCATCAATTAAGACGCGGGTGGTCGCAAATGACTCGAAATTGCTCCAGGAGTGTGCCTCTGGTACGATCTGTGAGGATAACCGTCTCTTTCTCCCGCAGAATTCGATGTAATGTGCCAAGTCACGCTCTCTGAGAATCGGAATCGGGATATCTCTTGATCCTTCGATTCCTCCTCAAGAGTGAGGGACGTTTATCCTCACGGGTCGTACCAAAGGCACATTCCTGAAGCAATCCCGAGTCGTTTGCGACCAACCCCGTCTCAATTAATGGAAAAACCATCGTGTAAGATGCAACTCCGTTTTTGCCGCGAGACTCTGACATAACCTCGATATTTTTGAAAGAATTCAAATTTTCACCAAAATCCTGATTTTAATAGCCCTGAAACCAATTTTCTCGGAATTCCGTCAGAACCAAACGACACATATTGGTGAGAAGAATATAGTGCAGATTCCCCAATTTCCACTAACAAGCTTCCTGAAATAAAAAAAAAATAAAAAAATAATATAACCTTTACTTCCAATATTCAATTTTCTCCTTTATCTCCCTTACAAGTGATTCACCAAACTTCCATCGACCTAAATACACATTTTTCGAACATTACTCATGAGTTGCTTAATACAGAATTTCAGTTTAACATGTTAATCACGGTTGAAATGAAGTTTTTTCCCACAAAAACTCAGATTTCTCACCAAAATCGTGATTTCACTCATCCTCAAACCATATCTTATCAAAATAGAGAACTTGCATGGTCGAGCGTTTGCTGATCTGAAAAATGCAGTCGATACCGCTGACCATAAGAAGATTTATCGTAGAATCAGAATAATCTTAGAGGCGATATATGATTTTGAATGATTAATTGAAAATGCACCCGCGAAAGACCCCCGATTCAAATCTATGTCACGTGACTGCTACGTCATTGGGGTAGTCGCCGATACACACACGCAAACTCGGCCGCGTTTGTGTTGCGTGTGCGTGTGCAGCCAGAATAACAAATCGGCAAACCCGCGGGTTTGTTTTATGCTCAAAACAGTTTATTGAACAAATTGAGAGTGAATGCAGCTCACGAACAGTTGCACCTGGCTATTTTCTACTTGTGGGAAGCAGTGGATCCGTCAGTCATCACGTTTCTAGTGCATACTGCAGTGAAAAAGAATGCAGGATAGTGGACTTTTAGAATCAGAAGTTTGATGTACAGAATTGTCAAATCATCACTCAAAATATTATCTGGCCCATGTGTGTAAGCAATGATGGCATACTTTATGTAACTGTGGTGAATTATCTGCTCATTGAATGATCTATTTCCATATATTTAACTTTGTATCTGAACATTTTGGCGTTGCTCAACGATGACTACTAGAAATCTTTCTGGGATGCATTGGACAGAATAAGGTGTATCGTATTCAACATATTCAATTCATCATGCAGTAGAGTAGTTGTCTGATGTTCGTCGTGCTTGTCATCCATTCAACTAATGAGTTGGGCCCAAGCGTTCCAGCCAGAAATAGGCATTCACAATTTCCAACTTCCCAATACTAGAAAATAAAGCCGAGGCTGCCTCTGTCAATTAGTGTAGTCAGTGAGAACTTCAAGAAAGATACAAAATGATACACTAATTGACAAAGGCAGCCTGAGCATTATATTCTAGTATTGGAAAGCTGGAAATGGTGAATGCTCATTTCTGATGGGAACGCTTGGGCCCAACTCATTAGTTGAATGAATAAGAAGCACGACAAACATCAGACAACTACTCTACTGCATGATGAATTGAATTTATTGAATACACTTGATTCTGTCCAATGCATCCCAGAAATATTTCTAGTAGTCATCGTTGAGCAACGCCAAAATGTTCAGATAGAAAGGTAAATATATGGAAATAGATCATTCAATGAGCAGATAATTCACCACAGTCACATAAACTATGCCATCATTGCTTACTTACATGCATGGGCCAGATGATATTTTGAGTGATGATTCCACAATTCTGTACATCAAACTTCTGATTCTAAAAGTCCACCAACCTGCATTCTTTTTCACTGCAGTATGCACTAGAAACGCGATGACTGACGGATCCACTGCTTCCCACAAGTAGAAAATAGCCAGGTGCAACTGTTCGTGAGCTGGATTCGATCTCAATTTGTTCAATAAACTGTTTTGAGCATAAAACAAACCCGCGGGTTTGCCGATTTGTTGTTTTGGCTGCACACGCATACGCAACACAAACGCGGCCGAGTATTGTAACTTTGCTTATTCTGACGTCAGCTATCGATTAGGATAAGGATTATTTTTTGTGCAAGTTCTCTATTCCTCCTCAACCAAACGATACATATTGTTAAGAAGAATATAGTTTGGATTCCCTAATTTTCGCTAACAATCTTCCTTGGAAAAATAACTCAAAAAGTAATAAAACCTCTGTTCCGTTCATCCATCTTCCTCCCTTATCTTCCTTTACAAGTAATTGACCAAACTTTCATCTACCTGAAAGGATACTTTTCAAACATTCCTCGTTTAGTGGTTCATACCGAATCTCAGTTCAACTATTCAATCGTTATTAAATTGAAGTTTCTTTCTACGAAAACTGAAATTTTCATCAAAATTGGCACTTTAATCATCCTCAAGCCAGTTTTATCGAAATTTTGTGTCAACCAAAGAATAAATATTCACCCAAGAGGTCTCATATCTCCTCCTACAACAAATCTATACACCTGTTAATGAACTAGAGAGATACTTTTCCGGCATTTTGAATCAATTGAATTTGAATTTGAATTTGAATTCATTAATCCAGGACTAAGGTATTGGTAATTGGTTGATACCAAAATTTTCTAAATTTTCTGGAATGTGATTTGAATTCAATTTATCCTCGAAAAATCATCAATTCTCCAAAAGATTCCGTTTTGATCATTTTTACGCCAACTTTATTAAAATTCCGCATAAACCAAACGATATATCTCGCCCAAAAAAACCCTGCTCTAGATCATCTGGATTCGCCTAAGGGCCACGACAGAAAGTGCGCGATGCTCTTTTCTCCATTTCTCCCCGTGTATAAGAATAGGCGCTGTAGTTGCAGTGGTTACCACGGGCGCGCAATGGCGCTACTTCCACGGAGAAAAAAATGGGGAAAAAGCGAGCGCCTATGCTTATACACAGGGCAAAAATTGGAGAAAAGAACATCGCGCACTTTCTGTCGAGGCACTAAGAGGCAATCTCGTGAAAAAAGTCGACAAAATCCCATCTGAGTCTCCTCCTATTCTCATATCTCCTCCCACAATTAATCTATGCACCTTGTGATTAGTTTTTTTTTTTTCATGTGTTCAACGGTCGTCTTCAGACAATGGACTATCACAACCTGGGCGTATCTCGTAGGTTTATCGTTTCGTGCTTTATCGTGGCGTTTTTGAGATCCAGCCACTCACCCTAACTTAATTCTCTCCACATTTGCCCGGGAATCATGCTCGGGGAGCGAGAGGAAACTCCTGAAGGGAGAAATCCTGCTCCGGAGAATTCGGCACATTTATCATGCTACCCTTGAGGTGCTTATGCCACATTTCGTGAGCATGAACACCGCAATTGTAACATTTCGTACATCCCGCTCACGTTGCTGAGCTGTAAGTGTCAACTAATCGATCAGAGAAGTCAGCTCGTCAAGATTGATTAGATCGAGATGGGCGGTCACCCATCCAAGTACTAACCGCTTCCAACGATGTTGACCTTCGATGATCGGCCGAGCTGCCACTCAGCGACCCCACCAACTGTGTCGGTCCTTTTGATTAATTAGAGATATACTTCCCCATCACTCTACACCAATTGGTTGAAAACGAATTTCATCCACTCAAAGTCGAAGTCGCTTTGAAAAGATGGATAGAAGAGTGAATGGAGAATTGTCACTTGAAAAATTACATTCTTGCTAAGTTATTGCAGATCTCGCTATGCGAAAGCTCCCTGCTAATCTCTTTTAGCAGCGTATTCTTGGGTCAGAAATCCGAATTATCTTGCTAAATGCCTCAAAAATCGAAAAATATCCATAACTTCGAAAAATAACAAGAATACTTCCTCGTTCAGATTGAAAATTACATCGGATTAGTAAACGAAAAAATCACAAGTCGAAAATTTTTATTTGAGGAGTCAGGCATAATATATGATTATATGAATTCCTGGTGTTATTTCTTCTTCATTCTTGATATATTTCGTTCACTAATCCGCTCTAGTTTTCTAATTTGTACAAGAATTGATTCTTGTGATTTTTTGAAATTATCTATATTTCCGAGTTCTAAGGCATTTGAGCAAGAAAGTTTAGATATTTGACCGAATAAATATGTAGGTAGTCGCACAGAATTAGATGGATTGGTCTGTAAATTTTTTTGGGGGTCTTTTTTATGGTTTTGAACGAAATTTCGTATGGGTTTGGCGATCGCGTGAAGAGGGCGCAAACCAGCGGATAAAAATGGTAGAAGTTCCTTTTTTCAAACACTGACTACGCCATCCTCTTTAGATCGAAAAAATACATATAAATCCAGAACTTCAGGCCACCATGATTTTTTGGCCAGACTTCAAAATGAGATCGGGACCTCCCCTTACTGAAAAATGATTCTGGAGGTCTCTATGCAATTTCTTGAGAAGATCACGGGGTCATCGGGCAGCAGGTTTCGAATGTGGTCCACCCGTATCAACTGCATGATTTCTTTACGCCATCGAGCGTGCGCTAACTACGACTGATTTAGAAGTCGTCATACGCGTTTTTGGTGTAATGATTTAAGTTTCCTCTGTGCATAGCGAAAAAAGTGCGACGGCACCGGGACTCGAACCTCACATCTCTCGATCGACAGACCAACGCCTTAGTCCGCATAGCCGAATCCACCGCACTGTTCCGCTGCTCTTAATCATGATGCATTTGATGCGCGAGCGCTTGAGTAGCTTGCACCCGTAATATTGGTCAGATAATTCATCAGATTGATTTTGTCATCGTTTGTCGAGAGGTAATCTGAACTTTCGAGAGTGTTCTCCGAATTGTATGGGAATCGCATCCCACGAGGGTTAACCACAACAGTTATCATTTTCACGGGATAAAGTACTGAACTCTCACCTGGCTCAGAATTGAGGTCACATCATCGTTTTGGAGGCGTGCTATCATCATAGAAGCTACTGCGAGGATGAAATCTCCAGCCATCGCCACCTGAGCAACAACAGTGATGATTAAGATGATATCTGACGATCAAGGTCCAATATTGTTGTGAGGATTACTTCTGTCCAGTCGACTTCCCAAGGATGTATCGGTCAAAGATGATACATCAATATAATTAAAGAATGTTAAAACTCACAAACTCCATATCCATTCTCTTCGCCATATGGTTCTCGTTGTTTGGGAGGGGGTTCTTTAACCCGCACTGAATTGCACAGGTTCGCAAAATTACAGTTAATAGTTTGCTGATTCTGAATCCGATAACTTCTGGCACCGTGGTACATTGGAAATAAGCATACATGGGGAAACTGAAACGTACTGGCGGGGACGTCAAGCACGACGGCGTTGGGTCTCCTCGCTTGTTTGGTCGTGCGCCCGATATCGGGGCGTACCGCACGTCCCGGTGATGCGCGCAACGCGAGCAGAGCGCGAGCGGCGCACAGTGGGAGAAAAATTCACCGGACGGGACAATTATGCGTTACTATTAGATAAGCGATTCCGGAGTGTTTCAAAAACGGAAATTGTAGCTTTTTTGATGCGGAATCCGAATCCTTTTCCCTCGAATTACGTCCGGAAGTCGTATGACGACGGCATCCATTGAAACACGAAAATCGCTAAAAAAACTGTATTAGCGGTTTAATTCAGAGGGGGAGCAATTTACGTCGATTTTTATGGAGGACAAGGTTGTTGCATTTCTCAAAACGAATTTTTGGGTGCCCTCAGTTTTTTAAAATATCAGATTTTTCTAAGTTTTTGGCTTTTAGGGGCTTTTTTGACAGATTTTGGGACTTTTGATCACGCCAATCGAAAGAGCAAGAAATTTTACGTCAAAACATGTAGTTCAGGAAGATTTCAAAATTTCATCCCATCCGCACCACAACGGTAAAATCATGAGCTAGCCCGGAAAACGAACCAGAGGCCTGAAAAAGCTCCTTAAACTCGAAGGGGGAGCGATTTACGTTGATAATGATGACAAATAAAGTTGTTGCATTTTTCAAAACAAATTTTTTGGTGCCCCCAGTTTTCCGGAAAATCATAATTTTTTAGGTTTCTTCGATTTTTAGGAGCTTATTCAGCAAGATTTGAAATTTTTGATCACGCCAATCGGAAGGAAAGGAAATTTCACATGGAAATATGTGGTTTGAAAAAATTCCAGAATTTTATCCCGTCCGCACTACAACGGTCAAATCATAAGCTAGCCCGGAGAACGCACCAGAGGCCTGAACAAGTTCTTAAAACTCGAAGGGGGAGCAATTTACGTTGATAATGATGAGAAACAAAGTTGTTGCATTATTCAAAATAAGTTTTTCAGAGCCCCCAGTTTTTCAAAAAATCGTAGTTTTATAGGGGTTTTCGGTTGTTAGCGGCTCATTCGGCAAAATTTGAAATTTGTGATCACGCTAATCGAAAGAACAAGAGATTTCACATCGAAATATGTGGTTTGAAAAAATTCCAAAATTTTTTCCCGTCCGCACTACAACGGTCAAATCATGAGCTAGCCCGGGAAACGCACCAGAGGCCTGAACAAGCTCCTACGTTGATGATAATGAGAAACAAAGTTGTTGGATTTTTCAGAATAAATTCCTTGGTGCCCCTAGTTTTTTGAAAAATCGTAATTTTTTAGGTTTTTTGGGTTTTCAGGGGCTAATTTCGCAAAATTCACAATTTTTTACCACGCCAATCAAAAGAGCAGAACATCTCATCTTGAAATATTTATTCGCAAAATTGTTCAACTCGACCCAGAGAGTTCTACACCAGTCTATAATATTTCCATGCGTGCAATTTTCTCGTGATCTTCTTATACTACATGTAGTTCTAGACGTAATTTTGAGGTGCGAAAACGAGTCGTACCGCGCTTCAAGATCACAAAATGAGTGGAATCATCTCAGCGAATGATGAAGCCTGAATGTGTGATGATTGAGGAGCTTTCAGAATTGATTCAAGTGTTCATATAATGGTATGATGTGAATGAGATGGAGCACACACGAAATTCTCCACGGATAATAAATTTTTTTCGATGGCACAACTTTCTAGGCTCTCCCCTCTTAGTGCCGACCGACTAGTTTCACCTTATTACCATTCATCGTAAGAATTCATAAGGATATTTGAGTGTTCCAGAATGAAAGTGGACTAACAAAGAGAGCACCAGATCTGTGGAACACGTATCTTGATAGAACTCTGAAAATCACCTAATTCTGGTGAGAAATGAAGGTATTTCCAAGAGTTGAATCCAATGGGCTTTTTGTCTGGGGATGCGGCTATGGATATTATTATTACCCATACAGGCCCATCTTCAAATGATACATATATGGATAGACTGGCATGGATATCAGCTATGGATATCAGCCTTGTAAGTATATCCATAGATGTATCATTTGAACATGGGCCTGCATGGGCAATGCTAATATCCATAGATGTATCTGGCGGGGAAGCCTATTGGATCCAACCCTGGAGCTACCTTCATTCCTCACCAAAATTAGACGGACCCCAAAGTTCCATCAAGATCCGTATTCCGCAGACCTGGTCCTCGCCTTGTGAGTTCATTTTGAACGGTTTTGAGGTAGGATTTGGAGACATCTTAGTATCGTATCGGACACATTACCCAATAACTCGCTCAACCGGATCGCATCATAGACCATTGTTCAGTGCGATTGACGTTTTCATTGAAGAAGAATTCGTCCAAATGCCTGTGCGATGAAGAACTTGATCCTCTGACCAGTGTTATTCACTGGTGTAGTAACCGTAGCATCGAATTTTGAAATTTTCTTGAACCACATATTTTGACGTGAAATTTCCTGCTTTTTCGATTGGCGTGGTCAAAAATTTCAAATTCTGACGAATAAGCCCCTAAAAACCGAAAGAACCTAAAAAATTGCGATTTTTCGAAAAACTGGGGGCACCAAAAAATTTGTTTCGAAAGATGCAACAACTTTGTTTCCCATCATTCCTTCTTTTCCAGGCCTCTGGTGCGTTTTCCGGGCTAGTTTATGATTTTACCGTTGTAGTGCGGACGGGATGAAATTTTGGAATTTTTCCGAACCACATATTTCGATGTAAAATTTCCTGTTCTTTCGATTGGCGTGATAGAAAATCCCAAATTTTGCCGAATAAGCTCCTAAAAACCGAAAGAACCTAAAAAATTGCGATTTTTCGAAAAACTGGGGGCACCAAAAAATTTGTTTCGAAAGATGCAACAACTTTGTTTCCCATCATTATCAACGTTAATTGCTCCCCCTTCGAGTTTTAGGAGCTTTTAAAGGACTCTGGTGCGTTTTCCGGGCTAGCTCATGATTTTACCGTTGTAGTGCGGATGGGATGCAATTTTCAAATTTTTCTGAACCACATATTTCGACGTAAAATTCTGTGTTCTTTCGATTGGCGTGGTCAAAATCCTAAATTCTGTCGAAAAAACACCCAAAAACCCAAAAAACTTGAAAAATTACGATTTTTTGAAAAACTAGGGGCACCAAGAGATTTGTTTCAAAAAATGCAACAACTTCGTCTTCCATAAGAATCGACGTAACTTGCTTCCACTCCGAGTTAAACCGCTCATACTGTGTTTTTTAAGCGATTCTCGTGTTTCAATGGATGCCGTCGTCATACGACTTTCGGACGATATTCGAGGGAAAAGGATTCGGATTCCGCATCAAAAAAGCTACAATTTCCGTTTTCGAAACACTCCGAAATCGCCTATCTAATAGTAACGCATAATTGTGCCGTCCGGCGAATTTTTTTCGCACTGTGCGGCGTGACGAGAGCTGCGCGGGTCTGGCAATGTTTATGAACTTGGAAAATCGGAGATTCGTTTCATTGAATGATGATTTTGGGTGGATACATTGATTCAAACACAACGTGTATCACTTGCCTTGATCATCTAACTAGAGGACTGATAATAACTAATCACAAATTCTTGATCTCAGATCCCCCATGGGGGCCGGCAGCTGAAATATAACATTTGTTTGTATTAACGGGAAGGTGCATACGGTCGAGTGGTAGGATTCTCGCCTCGCACGCGGGAGGCTGCGGGTTCAAGCCGGCGATCAACCGAAATTTTTTTCTCCGTGATTATTATTCTAAAACTGTCTTATAATCAATTTTCAATTTCGATTCTCCATCCATGATTTTTGATTATCGTAACCATTGAAAAACTCGTAAATTCAAACGTACAAGCATAATCTCCAATTTTGATATTCTCTTGATTTGTTCTTCATAATACATTATATCGTGCTTTAAAATTCAGAATGATGATTAACCACCTGATACTAGATAGTATAATTTACATCTGCAAACTACTTCACACGTCCCTTATGTACGAGCATAGGTGGGGGTGTTTCGCACCTCAGAATTTTGGGACAAAGATTTTAGCCAGAACAAATGAAAATTTGTGATGAGAAGTATTTTTTTGCAGAACCATTCACATTACAGAAATATCCTGGAGACTCGTCGAAATGATCTGGAATTAACAGTCTACATTTCCACCTATAACTTTTTTTGCCGTTGTAAGACTGATCTGAAATTAGTTTCATCCACATATGATTACAACCTAAGAAACAGGGTCATCCGTGCGGGTTTGGCGCGCTATTTTCGTTATTGAAATTTGCAAAAATCGACTTTTTCATTTTTTGATTGATTTTTCATCGATGTAAAACCCATTGAAAAGTTTCTTTCAAGCACATATTTCGACGTAAAAAAGTTGAATTTCAGGAAGAAAATACTTTCAAATCTAGAAAAGGTCAACATCACCTCAAAAAATTAGTTTTTTTGCATAAAAACGGTTTTTCGGCCCTTCAGTCAGATTTTGTCGCAAATTCAATATTTTTATCGGATTTCTCGTCGAATTTTACGTCAAAAACCATTCTGAAAAAATTGGGACTCGGGTGGGATTGGCCGCTATGATCACAACCTTAGAAACAGGGTCATAAGAATAGTGCTGAATTACGTGGTTTTGGAGGGAGACTTATTCCACTGGACAACGAAACTGTGGGTTAGAGATAGTGCATCGACCGGACAATGATTTTTTCGTGTATTTTTTGACGAAGAAACCAAATCCGAAACCAGTTTTGCACTTAGCCATCAGGAATTTTTTTAAATCGCGAAATACTGAGCTTCTACAGAACTATGTTTTCAGCGTTTTTGCAGATTTTATAGTTACAAAATTTTGATGGGGCAACGTTGCAGCGGGCTCCGAGCGTACTCAAACTATCTCACGTATTTTGACCTGCTGAACACGATGGCAGTGGTTTTAGAGAGCTAGCATGCGTTCGATTCGATGGACAAGTTGATTTTTTGAGTTGCTATCGGCAAAATTTGCCTGATTTCGCAATAAATCTCCGAGTTGCCACAGAATCGACCAGGAAGATTCTTTCACAACTCCACGAGGGCGTATTTTCTTCGTTTTTATGTATACGATGAGGCACAGTTATTTGTAATAGCCCAAGAATAGATGGGACAAATATGCATGTACTATTCTGAAAGACGCGTTCTGAGCATTATCTGGGGAGGGCTCAAGCCTCCTCGTAATGAGTAGAATCTTGAGTATTTTACGGCCCTCGGAAACTGTTTTCTGCATAGTTCTGTTTTGTTACCTTGACACAATATCTGGCAATCCGGAGATTTATACTCTGGTAATATCAAATGAACCTCGATATATGGGCGTTTCTCTGGAACTTTTACACCTGCTGGAATACAGCTATGGATAATGACATAAGGGAACAATCAAATCTATCGGTCCCGATCGAAGTGAAAATATCATTATTCGAGTCTCAAAATGAGATATCTTCGGCCTCTGTGTGATCAGAAGTAGTTGATCCATCCTAGCTCATTCAAAGAGAGAAAATATGGGGAAGATCCTGTGGAAATACTTGGTACCCTCGGGCAGTGTTACGGATATTCTGGTGATGCCGCGCAACTTTTCGGGTTGATTCAAGCTGCGTTTGGTGGCTAATATATTGAAAAAGAATGGCCCAGAAGCGCGATGATGGGCTACCAATCCACCCAAAGCTGTATGACTTTGAAAATTGGGAATAAAAAATCAATCATGTCTCGTTCAACTCGAAGATGATTACGCCAAGTTCCTGCCGTGACTCTGGATGCAATTTTTGGAATGCATATCTAAAGTAGATGCAATTGTGGAGATTTTGCGACAAGTTTCGTGTTGGTGCGATATTTCTGTTTAGAATACGGCCGTTATGAAGTGAAATAGAAAAAACGTGACTCATGGAAAAAATTCAGTTTTTCTCATCCCCCATTGGCGGATCGAGCTCTATGTTGATAAAACCAACTGTGACCGGATACCCTGACCTTACGAAACTGCAAAAAGCCAAAGGCGTTCGTTGAAATTGTCAATCTTGCCAAATAATTGCTTAGGAAATTCTGGAAAATCGGCGAAAAAAACTTTGAGTTCGGCTTATTGACGTGATTTTGGCGATGCCACTCACTCTATATGAGTTCCAATAGTGGATTTGTAACTCTCAATACTACACGAATATGTGAGCAGAAGGTTCCAGGTGTGCGTTGAGCGGTTTTGATTTTTCATTTTTCATCGATTTCCAGCAAAGTGCGAAAGTTCCAGAGATACGCTCATATCATTGACCAATTCCATGTAAGATCATCATCATCATCATCAGTTGGCTTTCTCGGGTCTTCGCGTTTAGACCTTCAGACCACAAGGTCTATTGCCTCGGTAATCCACACTCCCGCTCGCATGCCTTTCAGCTGAAAACCAATCCAGCATTCTTCGATGCTGGGATGTATTTCCGCTGCTCGGCTTGTGAGAGGAGGATGGGCCGTTTCTAGGTGTATTGGCCTGTTTTGGGCGCTTGCACTGTTGAGGTTCGTTTACCACACGTACGCTCGTGCTAGACCCGGCCTCGTTTTCGACTAGGACGATAGTTGTCCTTTTCCGTATTGCGACGATACGCGCTTTACGGGGTGGAGGCGCCCTTACTGAGCAGCCAGCGTTACAGAGATACGTTCACCACACGTTGCTCACATTAGGCTCGGGCGATATCTGGGTTGAAAAGGTCGTAGTCTCTGACTGCTTGACAGCAATCACGCCATACGCTCCTGTCCTGTGCTCTGTTTCTCCATACATTGGGATTGCGGCCCGTCATTCTTATCTTACTTAGCACGCTTTTTTCCAGGCTTATACGTGGTCTTCCCCTGCCCCATCGCGAGTCTGGTTTGTAATCCAGTACCCTCCGCGCTACACGTTCCTCATCCATTCTCGCTACATGGCCCATCCACTGTACCCTCCTGTAGTTAATGACATTGACAATACTCGGGGACCCGTAGAGTTGGAGCAACTCATCATTATATCTGATTCTAGGGATTCCCGAACTTTGATCAATAGTTGATCCGAAAATACTCCGCAGTATTTTGTTTTCAAAGACCTGGAACTTCCCCCCATCTAGCTGCGATATTGACCAAGTCTCGCATCCATAGAGAGTCACGGGTTGAATAATGGTTTTGTAAATCGTTATTTTGGCTTCGCGTGAGAGGTCTTTATCTCTGAAGAGTTTCTGTAACGAGCCAAAACACCTATGTCCTGCGCTCATTCTTTCATCAAACTCTACTCTTATGTTGTTATCGTGCGTTACTGTGGTCCCAAGATAGGGGAAGAGGGGGACTTTCTCAAAGGAGTAATTTGCGATTTGGATAGGATCTTGTCATCATCGTCATTCGCGTTGTTACGGTCCATGACCATGTATTTCGTTTTCGACTCATTTACCTCTAGGCCTACTTCTTTCGCGCTTGGGATCGAGATATTTGCAATTTCTTCTACATCTTGTTTGGTGTCGCCTATGACGTCCAGGTCATCCGCGTACCCCAGGAGTTTGATGACATCGTTCGCTTGGAGGCGGAGCCCACGTTTACTTTGAGCTAAAGGTCTTATGACGTATTCAAATAGAAAATTGAAAATTGGCGGGGATATCGCATCACCCTGCTTCAGCCCGCTGACTATTTCAAATGGTTCCGATAGGGCCTTGCCAATCCTGACTTGTCCTTGGGTTCCCTCCAGCGTTACTGCAATCATTCTCACTAGTTTGTCAGGAATGCCTAACAAACGCAATATCGTAAACAATTTCGATCTTATTATAGAGTCGTATGCCTTTTTGAAGTCTACGAATAGGTGGTGAACTGGTTGTATATGCTCCCATCTTTTCTCTGCTATCTGGCGTAACGCGTATATTTGGTCGATAGTTGAGCGATTCCGTCGAAATCCACACTGATAGTCTCCGATTATTTCGTCTATGTAAGGATTGAGTTCTTCAATCAACAGGAGGGATAAAATTTTACTGCACGAAGCTTGAAGAGACAGTCCTCTAAAATTATTACATTCCATCTTGTCTCCTTTTTTTGGTATTGGTACGATAACTGACTCAAGCCAGTCTTCGGGTATTTTCTCTTGTGACCATATCATCTCGATCAATTTGTGAATTTCTACCGTGAGCCGACTCCCACCATACTTGAAGAGCTCAGGTGGGATGCCATTCTTCCCGGGGGCAGTGTTGTTTTTCAGTCTCTGTATAGCACGTGCCACTTGTTGCACCGTAGGGCATGAAATTTGTTGTTCGGCCGTGTGGATTTCGACGGGTGACTCATAAGTGCCCGCAGGGACGTTAAGGAGATCATCGTCATGTTCTCTCTATCTATTCAGGATGTCTTTCTCATTTGTTAGGATGTTGCCGTGCCTATCTTTGATAATACTAACCGACGCAGATGTGGGGTTTCGTAATTCATTTAGTTCTTTGTACGCTTTGCGGGTGTTATTTCTCCCGGAATTCTTTTGTATGCTGAGGATTTTGATCCTTCGGAATTCCCTTTTCCTTTTCCTAACATGTTCGTCCCAATTCTTCTGCGCCTGCCTATGTAATGCTTGCAGTCTTTTTACCCTGCGTGGGTCCCAGTTTAGTCTTGTTGCATTATCGCGGATGATCTTTGCGGCCCTTCGTGCATCTAACATCGCTCTGCACGAGTCATCAAACCACGGTTTCCCTGTTTTCCCGCGAACTAGTCCTATCTCAGATCTTGCCGCTTCTGACAATGAGTTCTTAATGTGTTGCCATTGGGTTTCGATATTCACAGGGGGGGTGTCCGTGTTTTCCCGCGGCTTGCCAACTGTTCCTCCCAATTTTTCTGCAATGCAGTTTTGGAAACGTGTCTGAACTTCTAGCGATTTGAGTTTATCGAGAGCATACGGGGCATTGTCACGCTTAGTGTTGGGTGGAATAGTGTTTAGCTTGTCTCGTACGCAACTTATCGTTAAATAGTGATCCGAATTGCAATCCGCTCCCCTGTATGATCTAACTTTCGTGATGCACGATTGCCTCCTCTTATTGATGAGTACATGGTCGATTTGGTTATGGGTCGAGCCCTCGGGGGATGTCCATGTGATTTTATGGATATTTTTGCGGCGAAACCAAGTGCTTTTGATGATCATGCCGTTTTCACTCGCGAAGTTTATGGCTCTGATGCCATTGTCGTTACTAGTTGTGTGGAGGCTCTCGGATCCGATCATGTCTCTAAAATGAGGCTCTTGACCGATTTTCGCGTTGAAGTCCCCAACCACGATTTTCGTCTGTAAGTTTCCAATAGCTTGAATATGTGCCGATAGGTTCGCATAGAAATTGTCTTTGGTAGAGCTATCTTTGTCATTGGTCAGAGCATGAACGTTGAAGATTGTGTACTGGAACATGCGTCAATTGTAAGAATGATATTCTCTCGGTTATTGCAATAACATTTTTGACGTGAGGTACCACGGTGCTTTTCACCAAGAAACCCGTACCTAACGCGTGGACGTTGGTGCCCCCATGAAAGTATGTGTACTTCCCTACTCTGATTTGGTCCCTCCCAATGCATCTGGTCTCTTGTACTGCAAGGATATCAATATTATACTTCTCAGCTTCCCGGCTTAGGCATTTGAGTGACACAGGTTTGTTCAAAGTGCGAACATTCCAGGTCCCCAGTATGATTTGCCGCTGATGTATCGTAGTAGTGTGTGTGGATCTTAGTATTGGTATATGGTGGGTCCGTCGGTGAGCACAGGCAGGAGGATGGCGAGCAGCCATTCTATTGTGGGAGTACGGTGCCATCTTGTGTACCTGCGGACCGTGCCTTTTGGGGCTGGTCCGGGAGCACTGGCTTTTGGAACACTATGATATACGATAACTATAGAAAGGGGTAAGATCTATGGTATACGATATCTATAGATTGGGACAAGAAGGGGGGGCTAAAGGACGTGGCGGTTGATTCAGGGAACAGAAAGGATCTCAGCCCACTTCGAGGCGGTTCGTTTGATTGGGTGGCTCAAGATCAGCGCAAATCCTCCGACCCACCGTAAGGACAGATCACTGTTCGTTTGGTAGGGTAGCTCAAGATCAGAGGGTAGCTCAAGATCAGAGGGAAGCCTCCAACCCACCTCAAGGACAACTTGTTCCTTTTTTTTTCTTTTTTGCAAGTATATGTCCTTTTTGGTGGGTGGGAGGCTGAAATATAGTCCTATGTCATTGTCAGTGGGCTATTTTTTTGCAGAAAAAAATTCGTAGTTCTATTTTAGCCGATGAATAAAGGGTTGAATCTAGTGCGGCTATTGCTTAACTAAGTACGAGCTTTTATGTCGCAAGCTCTGCAATTTGAAACTATCGATGAGCTTGCAGGTCTGCAGCCCCGGCGAGTAGCTCTGGCGAGTCTCGGCGGTCCACGAGGCTCACCCGTTCGCTCTCACGGGCCGGGGGCAGTTTTGAAATGTGAGCTTGCAAGCTCATGTACTTGTTATTTGGGGCGTTAAAATATAATTAAAGTAAAAGGCTCGATGTTTTTCGCCAAGAATGGAGTATCTGGCTATCTAGGTTGATCAAAAAATTGTGCGTGCTTGGGGGTGAGAAAGCACACTGCAAGCTCTTGAATAAGCTAGAGCAGATTTTACAGTCGTCTAGTACCACCTTTTGGCCGGTATTTTACGTGATAAAAGACTCTAATAATATTGATGGCTTTTGGTAAAGCGCGATCTCTAGGCCGAGGTTTGAGGGTAACTTTTCTGCGATTTTTGAGTTTATTCCGTGGGTAACTTCATAATAGTGGCTAAATGTGCTGAGTAAGCTTCACTGCCATCTAGGATTGTTCATTACGAGCATTTTGAGCCCTCGTGAGCTAGATTTGAGTGTACCGTACTTGCGTAGTATCGAAAACGCGCATCAAAAGTGCAGATGGTGAGCTAACGTATTCGGGTTTCGATGGATCAAAAATTTTTGCTATGGCCCTGTTTTGATATTAGATAGGAAAGAGATAGTAGGAAAGAGTAAATAGAACGTGTTCACTCGGATAGTGAAGTCTCTGGGTCCCGTCTGGCTGTCGTAGCGTCACAGCATGCGGGCTAGTTGGCCGTCCCTCCGATCTACACAGCAAGGTGGCGATTGTTCAGCAGGTGGTCGCGGCGCACTGTTACACTTCCAGCAAAAACTACACCTTCACGACCCGATGTTCGCGTCTCACATCACACGCGTGTATCGACCGACGAGCTAACCTTTCATTTTTTGACTTCGACTCGACTTGATTGCGATTTTTTGGAAAGCACGCGAGGCAGCCACGTCATATGACCTCAGACAGTCGAAAATTGCTCAAGTCTCAAATCACTTTCAGGATGGAATATATGTTTCTTAGGACAAATTAACGAGACACGTATTTTTGCGTTTTGCCCTATCATGCTCTGACCCGAAGTTATCGAATTTTTTTTCATTCAATGGGCATTTCGTGAAATTAGCAACTTTTGATCGATATAGATGCAATTCTCCGTGTGTAATGGCCTTCGGCGAGATAAGACTTGTCCGGGGGGTCAAGTAAGTTACATTGCACCAGAAAATCTTGGTACAGGAACACAATTAGTGAGCAGGATCCATAGAAATTCATTTTGGCCGGAATCGAGGAAAGTCGAATAGCTCAAAATAATCATCCCCAATTTTGATGGGAAATTTTCCGTAAACTCGATGAAACATGAAGAATGAAATGCACTTGGTCCGGTTTGCGCGACGTGACGCAGAGTGCCGCTAAAGATCATTTTCTGGATTTTATTGTTAGATCTTGTTTCTTAAGATTGTGAATGTAATATTATGATGCTTCGATGCTGCCAAATTCAAGTTTGACTCATCTATGACATCAGACTCGTGTTATTATTCGACACAAGTATGGGGTGAAGTATATCCTGTCTTTCAGATAAGATGAATGCAATGAGAAACGAGGAAATCAGTCTTCAACAGTCATTGGCGTGGATAGAAGCGTCCAAATATCGACGGAGCACTCCACTGACTCATTACGGACTCAATCTGTCCGAACGATCATGAAAAAGAAGTTTTAACGATTAAATCCAGAAAATGGTCTTTAGCGCCACTCTGCGCTACGTCGCGCAAACCGGACTAGATACATTGCGTTCCTCATGTTTCTACGAGTTTACAGAAAATTTCCCATCAAAATTGAGGATGATTATTTTGAGTTAATCAACTTCCCTCGATTCCGGCCAAAATCAGGTTCTGTGGATCCTGCTCACGATTTGTGTTTCTGTGCCAAGATTTTCTGGTGCGATATAACTTACTTGACCCCCCTGAATAAGTCTCATCTCGACGGAGGCCATTACACACGGAGAATTGCATCTATATCGATCAAACTTGCTAATTTCAAGAAATGCCAATTGAATGAAAAAAATTCGATAACTTCGAGTCAGAGCATTATAGGGCAGAACGCAGAGATACGTGTCTCGTTAATTTGTCCTAAGAAACATATATTTTATCCTGGAAGAGATTTGAGACTTGAGCAATTTTCGACTGTCTGATCTTACATGGAATTGGTCCATTAAGATCCTGTCAATCATGTTTACATTGTTTTGCGTCCCAAGCTTATGTGGGCACTTCAATAGTTCTATTACGAAAGCAACTGGATCTAAGCATTCGGAGTTAGATACACCTTTAGGGTGTGATTAAAAGGGACCATTTGGATAATCTAAGAGGTACATACGTTAGACAAGGGAACTCGACATTTGACTCATTGTAAGGAGGCTTGAGCTCACCTAAAAATAATGCTTCCATAACGCCTTTTTCGTTGTGAAATCTGTACGATGGCCTAGCCTATGTTTGGGCTATTGCAAATATCTCTCCCCCATTGCATACTGAGAAACGAAGAAGATACGCCCACGTGAAATGTGAAAGGATGTTTCTGGTCAAATTCGTGAGCGTTTGGAGATTTATTGCAAAATCAGGCAAATTTGGCGATAGCAACTCAAAAAACCAACTTGTCCATCGAATCGAGTGCATGCTAGCTCTCTAAAATCGCTGCCATCGTGTTCAGCAGGTCAAAATATGTGAGAAATCATAGTTCGAGTACGCTCGAAGCCCGCTGCAACGTTGCACCATCAAAATCATGTATCTACAAAATCTGCCAAAAACGCTGAAAACGCAGTTTTGTAGAAGCTCAGTATTTCGCGATTTTAAAAAATTCCTGATGGCTAAGTGCAAAACTGGTTTCGGATTTGGTTTCTTCATCAAAAAATACACGAAAAAATCATTGTCCGGTCAATGCACTATCTCTAACCCACGGTTTCGTTGTCCAGTGGAATAAGTCTCCCTCCAAAACCACGTAATTCAGCACTATTTTTATGACCCTGTTTCTAAGGTTGTAATCATAGCGGCCAATCCCACCCGAGTCCAAATTTCTTCAGAATGGTTTTCGACGTAAAATTTGACGAGAAATCCGATAAAAATATTGGATTCGAGACAAAATCTGACTGAAGGGCCGAAAAACCGTTTTTATGCAAAAAAACCAATTTTTTGAGGTGATGTTGACCTTTTCTAGATTTAAAAGTATTTTCTTCCTGAAATTCAACTTTTTTACGTCGAAATATGTGCTCGAAAGGAATTTTTTAATGGGTTTTACATCGATGAAAAATCAATCAAAAAATGAAAAAGTCGATTTTTGAAAATGTTAATAACAAAAATAGCGCACCAAACCCGCACGGATGAATTTTGGGACCTATAAACCAGGGTTTGTAACTAAACGAAACTAAACTGAAAAAAATATGTTTATTGATTTGGTTTCCTTTTTTCACAGGTTCGACCATAACTCAATCTTATTGTCCCAGTTGCCTTCTTTAGCGGAACCAAGGCTTGTGCTCTCTTTGGATGTTGGCGAGACAAGAACTTCTGATTTAGTTCACTTCAGTTTATGAAAAAACAAAACTAAACGAAAATGACCCCTGATATCGTTGGAAACGAAACAAATCCCAACAATGATTTCGTTGAAACTCACGAAACGAAACGCAAACGAAATTTAATTATGTTCAAGACAAACGAAACTAAACGGAAGCGATTCTAAAATCGTTGACCAAAAACGAAACTAAACGAAACTAAACGAAACTAAACTAAACGAATCTAAATAGAAATGTGAGAAAACAATTGAAAAAAACACACTTTGGGCGACTACTATTGAGTAAAAGTGTCGATAGTAAAGATGTTGAATGAGTGTACACTATGTGCTGTTGCTCCGGTGCTTCAGACCGGTGATATCTTCCACGTACTCTTGTGCATGAAGCAGGCACATATAGTGATTCACGGCGGGTCGGAAACCCGAATAGGTGAAAGTTGCGTGAACCTGAGAAATGCTTGTGGGGTATGTTTCAGGATATTTTGAACATCATTTTCCAACAAGAATCAAAAAAATCTGCCGAGGGATTTAGAAATAAAATCGATTTTTGCATTTTTCCACCCTATTTTCCGGAAAAATCAATTTTTTCCATCTTTTTTCTAGTCTTACCGCTTCGCATTGGCTCTGAGAAACTGGTTTATGTACGAAAAACGGAAGCCTTTGTCGCATGATCGGCGAGATAGGTCGGAACATCGTTTCATAGTCGAAAAAAAGTTTTTCGCAATTTTCCGATGTTTGGGTGCCTAAAAAATTCCGAAAAATAACTTTTGCGCCTCGCACATGAGGTTCCCCGCTTCCGAGCGATCATTTCAACCCTCGCCCCCGGCTCGGGCCGAAATCCGATCGCTAAGAAGCCAGCTACAACTTCACGAACTCGGTGCGAAATATACTATTCACTCGTCAAAAAATCTCTCAGAGATGGTTCGGAAGGTAGAATGAAATTCTTTTTCCTCTAATAATCCTTTTGTCAACAAAGTAATATTTTCTCCCTCTTGCTGATGACAATGGATAGGTCATAACAATTCCAAAAATACAACTATCACATCAATTCAGGTACACAATTGCTGAAACAAAGATCTTCCACCATGAAGAGATCCCGAAACACTTAAGTTACAGATATAATCCATTAAATTTACATACTGCGCGAAGCAGACGATTTGAATATTTGGAATGACCCAAATGAACTTTATAATTCCTCCATACTTCATTGAAGTCATGATGGACTGATTCGAATGCCTGCTCACTGTAAACTCCCAATCCAGTTCCAATTTTCTCGCAGAATTCCTTGATGTGAATCATAACCACATGGACCTTGGGTGTCACAGAAATTCTCAGTTTCAGATAACTATCTCGAAAATCACTCATGTGAGTTACATACAGAGGATCGAGACTCGTTCCAAAACAAGCTCCTACTACTGTTTTGAAGTCTTTCAAAGCTCGGTTGATTTGTCAAAATCCGATCGTTTCGGCAAGGCTAATGCGATGCTCTGTCGGATAGACAAGGATCTGTCCATCGCATGAATCGTAACGAATAGTCTATAGCATGGCAAAGCTGATGATCTTGTAAGCCATGGAGATTTTGTAAGTCTATCTTGTCGATGATAAGACGGAATCTTCCATCTGTGTATGTTTCTATCGCCAATGAAGACAATATACTCGGGTTGAATGGAATTAGATACCGAAAACTACATCTGGTCTCCATTTCCACTAGAGACTTCGAAGGGCCAAACTTTTTCACATCAAATGTGTGAGTTTCGATAATTTTTCAGAGTCGATGCTAAGCGGTAAGACTAGAGAAAAGATAGAGAAAAAATTATTTTTTCGGAGAATGGGGTGAAAAATGCAAAAATCGACTTTATCTCAGAATCCCTCGGCGGATTTTTTCGAATCTTGTTGGAAAATGATGTTCAAAATATCCCGAAACAGACCCCACAAGCATTTCCCAGGTTCACGCAACTTTCACCTATTCGGATTTCCGACCCACCGTGGATTGCAGCCCAAGTGGGAGTACTAAATGACCCAGTAATTTATTTGAAGCTGCCATCGGATGTATCTAGAAAATGAACAAATGGCCGGGTGAGCCCATAGTTGACAGTATGCAAAAGAAATGCTCATGCGAGCCATTCCACTACGCTTCGAACGTCGTTCGTAGCGATGCGCTCTCAGGCGAGAAAAACTCTACTCGAACTTAAAATAATCAAACAACCTCAAATGTCCACGCTGTTCTATTTGTTCTTCCGTAGAATAAGTGAATGATTAGCAAAAAAATTAGATACTCGCTGTTACCCACACATGCTCCTCTACTACAAGTTCAAGTAAACGGGTGACCTGGACTTTCATGCTTTTGATCATCAATCTGAAAATTCGAGGTGGTGCAGTTCTTTTCAGTTCGAGTAGAGTTTTTCTAGCAGAAGAGCATATTGCTACGATTAATTTTCGATGCGAATGATTTCGATTGGAATGGCTCGGATGAGCAAGTTTTTTGCTGAGTTCAAGAATTTTGAAGGAAGATGATTTTTCCTGGACATTCATCGGTCAGTAAAGTTTCTGCTCCAGTAATTCCTGTCTTTGGGATTCTTATACCCGATAATTCCTACGGAAGCCCGTACGGACATATAGGAAGCTGCTCATAAATGTACGGAATAACTCAGTTCGATGAGCAGTTTGAGCGAGTGAGTCGCTCGCTCACTGCGACGTTTTTCGCGGCATCAACGTGAGTGACTTATTTGCTCGCGCGGGCGGCCTGCTATACATAGAGATCAACTCTTCACAAATACAGATCCGAAGAGCCGAGGTTTGAGCCTGACCTAGGGCAGATTTTTTTTCATTTTTTCTCATGTCCACGTTGCAGGTGGGTGTTGGGGGCAAATGAACTCATCAGCTGAGACTGTCGAATAGTGAGTGTAGCCATTAATGCCCACCTGAAATTCTGTAATTCTCTACCTCTAACGCATCTTGATATGTTTCGCTTGCACTCATTCTGGAGCTCATTCTGTGAATTTTCACAAAATTTAAGTTGTCTTCATAATGCCGAATGAGATGAGTTTAATTGTTTGAATGGCAAATGAAGTATAGCGCCCTGTGAGATCGCGAGGGGGTTTTCACCAAAATCGGTGCTCACACACTACCCTTATATCTTGCTCAAAATCATAATCATACCCGTATTATATATGGGCATTATCGCGCAAATTTATTCATTAATGTCCACAAATCTGGGGATTGGTAATTGATTCTCCGCATGTTGCTGCAAACTTTTCAAACTCGTTTTTGCCACGGTTGTATAATTTCTGCATATGAACGACGATTTGTCATAGAACTTATAAAAAAGTATAGTTTCGGTTGTTTGTGTTTGTCCTATTGACTATTCCACGATACAGCTTTTGAGTCCACCTATATCTGACTTACATGAAAGTGACATTTGGCTCTGAAATCGGTCGCAAAGATATTAGAGTTGACGTAGAGACGTTCCCACGCCGATTCCATCAATCCTCATCATACATTGATGTAAGAAATTGTTTCCAACCAGATATTTGGATCTCCATAAATCCACGCGTGCAAACCTGAAACAAGCACATGCATCTCGTACTAAAAACTTTGTTTTCTACAAAAACCATGCTGCACATAAGGTTCTCGCGAAGAATGAAGTTTTCCGTGCGCTCGACACGTGATATTAGCGGTTATTACCAGTATGACTGGGTTACAATGGTGCTCACAGAACTGACAAAGATGATTACATCTTGATTTTTGGCAATACATACAGCAATGTTCATACAACAACCACAATTTCAACTCTTCGCGCGCGGATCCGATCATTTGACTCTAAATTTTCTCGAAATTCCAAGTGGAACAAAACGACTTAAAATAAATTTAGGTCGCACTGTTGGGATTCACAATCTCTCATTTTCATTGAGAATCTCATTACAAAAATACGCTGCTAAAAGAAATTGGCAGAATGCTTTCTCATCGCATAACATGAAAATGTTTTGACCAACACACACACAGACACCTATAATCTCCGAAAAATATAACACTCCACCTAAAACAATTTTCATGTACAGGCCCCATTTTACCTCCTTATATAACCACCTCTCACTATCACCCTCGTTATCATTATTTCTTATAACGATCAAGTTTTGGTTTCCTGCAATTAATGAACAATTATGGATTGATCTGGAAATCCTTTCAGCACATCTTTGGGTGGTCATGTAGCACTCACATGAATTTCAGGACGATCGATGGAAGAGCTCACGAGATAGGGTTCACGGGAGAAACAACGGGCAGGCACACACACGGACAATCAGCGACTAAGATGAATTCTCTGAGTGGGGAGAATGATCGTGGAAGGAAGAGCGTGACCTACAATAGAAAGCTGACAGCGACAGGAAAAGAATGGTTGAAGCCGAATCCCTTAAAATGGAGATTTTTAGAATGAAAAATGAATTAGAGTGAGAAATTCGAGAAAATTTTTTTTCGAATTTTCATACTCTAATCCAATTTTTATTCTAAAAATCTTGGAGGGAGGGGATCCGGATGCCCGATTGTGTGTCGTTCTGCTGACATCTTCAGATCGTAGGTAACACTTTATGTTGTAGTTCATCTGTGGTGGAGGAAAATGATCATTTGGACAGGTAGTTGATGTTTTCAAGCGTGTGCGTTGTTTTTCTTGGCGCATGCGTTCTCCTGAACCCTTCCATCGATCTTTCTGAAATTTAAATTCAAATGAGTGCTACATAACCACCCAAAAATGTGTTGAAAGGATTTACAGATCAATCCATGTAACAGTTCCCGATTGATGGGTAGGAAGAGAAGGAAAATTTCAATCTCTGGGGAATTTATTTCCGTTTTCTGAAAATATCTTGTAGAAAGGCTCCTTAAAATAATTTGGAAGGACCTAGTGAAATGTATATTTTGCGATGATGAATAGATTGGTTGATATGGAATTCCGATAATATGAATAAAAAGGAAATATGTGGTGATTCTTTTGTGACTGATGCAATATTTATGATTCAAACTATGATAATATAGGGAAATGAAAAATCGACATCAACCAAGTGACGGAGGTTAGAGAGAGAATGGTTGTTCAGAAGAACAAAAGTTTGGTATGAAGATTGTAGAGGAGAATATTCAGGTATAAAATATTAGATTTTTTGAAAAATTTGATAATTTTCCATTTTTAGAGGCATAAATCGAAAACTATTCCATGGATTGATCTGTAAATCCTTTCAGCGCACCTTCGGGTGGTTATGTAGTACTCATGAAAATTTCTAAAAGATCGATGGAAGGGTTCAGGAGAACGCGTGCGCCAAAAAAAACAACGCACGGACACACACACACCGACAATGACCGACTAAGATAAATTTTTTGCGAGCGAAGGATGGTCGTGGAAGGAAAAGTGTGACCTACAATAAAGAGGTCACGGCGAGAGGAACAAAATAGTTAAAGCCGAATCCGTGAAAGTGGAGATTTTTAGAATGAAAAATGGATTAGAGTAAAAAATTCGGTGAAGAATCTCTTGTCACGAATACAACTCTTTCTCTTTGAGAAATCAAAAAAGGTACGTGGTTCGGGGTCTGAGCATTTTAGTCATGAAACCTATGAAAAATAATCTGTCAAACATTGTACATATAGGACAAAATTGGAGGATTCTTACTGCCCACACAGCATGGGAATGTTTCAGGGAAACGTTTCAGTGGAATATTTCATCGCAATATTTCAATGATTTCTCCCAGGATTCTTGCAGAAACATTTCAAGGAATGTTCTTGTAATATTTCATTGCAAAATATCATGAATATCTTTCGGAGAGCTCCTCGAAACATTTCATGGAATATTACTCAAAATGTTCCAGAAATATTTTTCGGAAAAATTTTGGAAAGGTTTCTGAAATATTTCATTGCAATATTCCATGAATACGACTTCGAAATTTCTTGTGGAATGTTGCACAACAATTTTGGAGCAATCTCGTGATGATAGACTCTTGTGGACTTACTGAGTGCTTTCCGGATGATTTTTGAAAGGTTCTTAATAGCCTCCTTGGAAATTTCGACCCAATTTGATAACAAAATTGTTAAATATGGAAATTCTGGAAAACAAAATTATGATGCATCTACATGATTCGTTTTGGTAAAATGAAAAGTTTTGCGTCATCTCTGACTTGGAATTTCGTTCCATTCCCTCTCCTCTGAATTTCACCTGTTTCGGTAGACAGTCTTCTCTCCCATTAAGTCTGCGAGAGAACGAATTTACCATTTTCATATCAAGAATTTGGATTACAATCCTCATTATATGTATCAGATCGCCAAAAACGAATGAAATCCAATCACCAACTCATTTCCACATCTCAAACACTTGCGTCTAGCTGAATGAACGTTTTGAGCCACTACGTGCAAATACGTAAGTAGCTCAGTGAACAAAGTTGCAGACTAGTAATCCGAAGATGGCAGGTTCAAAACCCACCGGCCATACTCATGTACTGCATTACCACATCATATCCATACCTCCACTGATCACAATTTCGGGAGGTTTGATCGTCAAAGGACAAATCTGGATGTAAATACTCTCAATTTGGAAATGGGATTTTTTTGCTCAGTCATCGCAATATTTATCATCTCGAATTCCCGCAAATATTTCAATGTGATGTCTCTGAAACGTCCCTGAAATGTTTCTGAAACAATACTGAAACATAGAAAGGTTCTTCAGGAGGAAGGTTTCCAGGAATATCTCCTTGGAAGCTTTCAGAAACATTTTCAGCCGCGGGCATACCTATATTTCAGAAATGTTTCAGTAAAATATTCCTGATATGTTTTCCGAACCGTTTCTGAAATGTTTCCATGCTGTGTGGGTGGGTTGATTACTCAGATGCTGGGCCTGATGATATACGCAGGGCCTCAGAAATCACAGCTCGCGCAGGTGCTATTTCGACCGTTACACCCTCAGTCTTCCAAGAAACGAAAGATGACTCGACGGGTCGGCCTCAGACTCTTATGCCACGACTCGATAGAATACGTGTAGGAAAATTAGAATGAGTTGATTCGGAACTTGGCTGTCGGAATGGAAGACACGCGCACGCTTTTTAATAAGATTGCACGATAATGCCCATATGTCTTGTACAACTGAAGTGATTTTGGATTCAAAATGCGACGAATTAGATGAATAGACTACTCAGTGTTGAGAAGGGTGAACTGGTCCCTGTTCGAAATTCTTCACCAAACTAATTTTGCTATGTTTCTCACCTCGAAGTACTCTCAAAGGAGAGTGAAAACTTGCAGGCGCCCTGGTCACCCCGTCTTCGCAGAGTCTGTCACAATCGCTCATGAAACTCCTGAAACTCTTGTTTATATCACTTCCCAACTCCAGATGCACCTCATTCGGCAGTTCATATACAGAAATTATACAACCGTGGCAAAAACGAATTTGAAAAGTTCGCAGGAACACGCAGATACTCAATTTCCAATCCCCAGATTTTTGGACATAAATGAGTAAGTTTGCGCGATAATGCCCATATATACTACGGGTATGATTATGATTTTGAGCAAGATATAAGGGTAGTGTGTGAGCACGGACTTTGGTGGAAACCCCCTCGCGATCTCACAGGGCGCTATTCTCCATTTGCCATTCAAACAATTAAACTCATCTCACTTGGCATTATGAAGACAACTTAAATTCTGTGAAAATTCCCAAAATGAGCTCCAAAACGAGTGCAAGCGAAAATTATCAAGATGCATTAGACGTAGAGAATTACAGGATTTCAGGTGGGCAATAATGGGTGCACTCACTATTCGACATTCTCAGCTAATAAGTTCATTTGCCTCCAACACCCACCTGTAACGTGGAGATGAGAAAAAGAAAAAAAAATTGCCCTAGGTGAGGCTCGAACCCCAGCTCTTCGGATCTGTATTTGTGAAGAGTTGATCTGTAGATATAGCAGGCCACGCCGCGAAAAACGTCGGAGCGAGCGAGCGACTCACTCGCTCAAACTGCTCATCGAACCGAGTTATTTCGTACATTTATGAGCAGCTTACTATATGTCCATACAGGCTTCCGTAAATTCCAGTGCAAGAGCGTATTTAAGCCTCTTATTCAGCGCTTTGTGTTGTTTGTGTACACACATGCGTATACGCCAGTTCACACACATGTTATCCAGTACGAGCGCCACCAAGCGGCTGGCTAAGCGCCCCAACAAGAAGTTTCCGCGCCTGTTCGCAGTCCGCGTGGCCGCAAAAAATACATGGAAAGTAATGGGAAGAGTGGGGGTAGGTCTGCCCGCGGCTTGCTCCAATGCCCGCGCATGCGCGCTTCACTCCCATTGCTTTCCATGTATTTTTTCGCGGCCCCGTGGACTGCGGACAGGCGCGGAAATTCTTGTCGAGGCCGTAACATAACTAGCCCCCCCCCCGTTCGTTATCCAAGCTGCGGGCTAGCGGGCTCCAGTTTCACTCGAGAACTGGGCTGCACGCTGGGCTCGGCTTTGGGCCGGACTCAGCTCTGCTCAGCTCTGACTCGTCGTCACGTCCATAACAGGTTAAGATTGGTTAGAATCACAGGCGCAAGTCTAGGTGCAATTATATCGGTGCTAGTGCAAGGCAGTGCAAGGTGTTAGACTGGTTCGGATATCTATCACGTCAACGATATTTCTTCTACAGTTTTTTCAGAACCTCACATGTATAAGAGTACTCCGCTCTTGTCTCAGCTCTTGGGCTAGCAACAAAGAGTTGCCGGCCCAAGATGAATGTTCACGTTCTTATTCGTACCCATCCGTCTCGCTTACGTTCACCATCGTTGAGACAGAAACTAACTACGAATCAATTTCGTTTCGTTTTGTTTCTTCCAACGAAATTTTTGTTTAGTTTCGTTTAACTGAAACGAAATTAGAGAAGATTAACGTTTCGTTCCGTTTTTCCCAACGAAACTATAAATCCTCACCCGGGCATTCAAACAATACAGTACTCATTGTTACAAAGTCGTCCCAGTCCAGCCAGGGAAACTAGTGTCATACGCCGCGTCGCTAGCAGTGTGCAGATGCTTTGCTGACTTGGAACACGGTTGGCAATCGTTTACCTTGGGGGAACAACCCTTGCCACCAACTTGAATAAGTTCTGAGAGCATTGCAACTCTCACTCAGTCAGGGATTTTTTGACCATGTAGAGAAAACACGGCGAGTCGGGAGGCCGAAAAAGTGAAGATCGCATGAACCTGGGAAATTCATGTGAACATGAACATGTTTTGGCATATTTTCAACGTCATTTTCCGGAGAAAATCAGAGGAATTTGCTTAGGGATCTCAAAATAATGTCGATTCTTCTGTTCCTCCACCTCATTTTCCGGTAGAATCGATCTCTTTCCCTGTGCCACAACTCCGAATAAACTCTGAGTGATTACTCAAACATAGATATTTGATGTGAAAGAGTCTGAACTTTCGAAATTCGAAGTAATAATACAGATCTGATGCAGTCTCCGGGATTTTTCTCCATTCAGAAGCAGAGCGATGCATTCTTCAACGATAGTAGCATTAATATGGAAGATCCCGTTCCATCATCAAGAGGTCATGACCGAGGAATCTTGATAACTATGTAAAGGATATCATTCAATATGTTTGAATTCCATTATGTTGAGTGAACAATATCAGTGGAGTTGTATGGAAAGCAATAGAGAGCGTTTCAACGGTATAGATAATATGCATCGGCTGTTTCTATAAGGTCTCCCACACGTACACGTACTCCCGATTCCGGAAGATACCACAACACTGAAGATTTGAAGATGAAGGAGAGATTGCAATTTGAGGTTCTTTCCAAATGTTGGCCGATGAATCAATAATTGTAGCTGAAAATTAGTTGATATAGCTAAAATTCAGCTACAGTAAGATCCGTGTCAGTAAAAATCCATCGACTGAAATATCAGCTTATAATAGTTGATTCAGTCAGCTAACAGGACTGGGATCTCGGCTAATAAAGCTGAGTTTTCGGCTAAACGATTTTCGTGTTGTGCCGTGTACAGTGTCGTGATCAGCATTGGATCGGAAGAGATATAATGCAGGAGAGCCTAATGATAGAAGGCTCGGGCGCGTCGTGCCGTACCGAGCGAGAGGCCTCGCGTGTAGGTAATCGGGCCCTTCTCTTCTCCGTTCCGCTCCTGACGTTACATATCGATATACTCACAACGCAAGCAGTGCAAAGCAGCGCGCTGCTCCGTTCTTGAAACTCACTTTGAACTCAATCTATTCAAAATCTTAGTCGTCAACCTATAAATTTTCTCACACCATTGAACGTGTCAGGTAAAATAGTGTCGATTTATTGTTTCATTACCTATGATGAAGGTTGAGTTAACGCGTGTACACTGCTCAACTTGCCTAGCCCATAAGGATACGTGTATAAGGATTCTAGGATTCTCTCTGCCAAATGGTTTCTTCCGCGATTTTCATCGTCAATTTCCTCGTTTCTTTGTAGATTATGATTCCTCATTAGTTTATCTATCATTATAAGTCACTTTTACGCAAGTTTATAGTTTAGTCAAAATTCGCGCGAGTCTCCTTAGCAGCAGGTGGCCCGCTTTACAGACATTATTTGGCACTGGAAACTGGATAATCAAACTCACCCGAATGCACTAAACGATTTCTTACGAATTGCTTTCTCTAAAGAGAAAGCTTTGTTTTCGGCACAGCAAATTTTTGATCAATTGTTCCTGTCAATCCAATATTTTCTTCAACAGAATTCCTCTCATCACAAAAATGCTTCAACCATCTTGTTCCTCTCGCCAGAATCTAGCGATTGTATAAGTAACACTTTCCTTCCTTAAATCTCCCAAAACCTCCCAGGGACTCATCTCCGCGTCCCTTTGCATGTGTCTGTGTGTGTATGTATGTTGCTTTTTTTCCGCCACGCTTACTCTTCTACACTGCACTTTATCGATTTTTGCTTTTCCCTGAGTTGTGTAGAATCACTCAGAGATGAGACCAGTGATTTGGCTGCTCTCCTCTCCCAATCGAATTTGATTCAGAGGTTTTTTGAGGTAAAATTGGTAAAATTGTGTACTTTCATAGTAAAATATCTTTTTCCAACTTGATCTTGCGGCAATTTGGGTTAACTAGGCCAGGTTTTTTTGGCTTGATCCATCGATTGGTTAATACCGAAATTCCATTCAATGTCCACAAACCTTAATTTTCAGAAAAAGCGAAAATTTTCAACAAAGCTTCATTTTATTGGAACCAATTGTATCAAAATTCCGTCTCGACCAAATTACAGACATTGCTAAAAATACGCTGCTAAATGAGATTAGCAGAATGCTTTCTCTTAGCGAAATAGTTTAAGAGGTTCACTGAAACTAATGAGAAATTTGCAAAACTGATCAAATTCCAAAATGATGATTGGGATTCCTACAGAATAGTTTTATTTTTTAATCTAATTTAATTGCATTTCATATCACACTCACAATCCAATGATTGGATACAACCAATCGATGTAGAATGAGGGAAAAGTATCTCTCTAGTCCATTAAAAGATGGATAGATTAGTTGTAGAGGGAGATATGAGGATAAAATGAATTTTAGCTGCAATTTTCTTCTAATATTTTGGGTTATTATTACGAGATTCACTATTAGGGGAATTAAGATGACCTAAACTGGGGTTCTTCATGGAAGATATGTAGTCTGGTTGAGGGAAAATTTTGATATAGTTGGTGAAAAGATCATAAAAATGGAGTTTTTTTGAAAAAAAATGTGGATTTTTCGGGAATAAATTGGATTTTCAATGTATTTAAAAGGATTTTGAAAAATTCGGTATCAACTAATCGATTTAGAACGATGAAAAAGTATAAACTTAGTTGAGTAAAATTTGTATATATTAGTTTAGGGGGTGGGTAATAGCGGAAAAATGAATTTTAGATGCGATTTTCTTCTAATATTTTGAGTTATTATAAGGAGATTGCCTTTTAGGGGAATTTAGGTGACCTAAACTAGGGTTTTCCATGGAATATATGAAGTATGGTTGAGGGCAAATTTTAATATAGTTGGTGTAAAGATTATAAAAATGGAGTATTTTGAAAAAATTTGGATTTTTCGGGAATAAATCGGATTTTGCATGTATTAAACGGATTTTGAGAAAATTCGGTATCAACCAATCGATTTAGAACGATGAAAAAGTATCAACTTAGTTGAGTAAAATTTGAATAAAGTTATTTAGAGGAGAGATATGAGGAAAGTATGAATATTGAAGAAAATATTTTTGTATATTTTGAGTTATTTTTTTGAGGAAAATAGTTATCGGGATTTGGGCTACCTAAAGTGAGGTTTTTTTAGCAAAACGTGTAATTTGGTTAAAACAGAATTTCGATAGAATAGGTCTAAACATGCTCAAATTGCTGTTTTTGTTGGAAATTTTGGTTTTTTTATAAAAATTTACGTTGATGGAGTTTGAATGGAATTTCGGTATTAACCAAAAGATAGATTGAGCCAAAAAAACCATAGCCTAGGTAATCAAAATTGGGGTAAGGTAAAGTTAGAAAGAGATATTTTAGTATGAAAGTACACAATTTCAGCGATTTCACCTCAAAAAACGTTTCAATTAAATTCGATTTGGAGAGGAGACCAGGCAAATCACTGGTCTCATCTCTGAGTGATCCTATACAACTTGTAGGAAAGCGAAAATCGATAAAGTGGAGTGTAGAAGAGAAAGCGTGGCGCAAAAAAACAACACATACACACACACACAGACACAAACAAAGGGCCGGAGAGATGAGTCACTGGGGGGTTTTTGAGGATTCTAAGGGGAAAAGTGTTACTTACAATCGTTAGATTTTGGCGAGAGGAATAAGATGGTTAAAGCACTTTTTTGATAAGATGAATTATGTTGGAGAAAATATTGGGTTGAATGGGAGTATTTTGAAAAAATTTGGATTTTTCGGGAATAAATGGGATTTTGAATGTATTAAAACGGATTTTGAGAAAATTCGGTATCAACCAATCGATTTAGAACGATGAAAAAGTATCAACTTAGTTGAGTAAAATTTGAATAAAGTAGTTTAGAGGAGAGATATGAGGAAAGTATGAATATTGAGAAAAATATTTTTGTATATTTTGAGTTATTTTTTTGAGGAAAATAGTTATGGGGATTTGGGCTACCTAAAGTGAGGTTTTTTTAGCAAAACGAGTAATTTGGTTAAAACAGAATTCCGATAGAATAGGTCTAAACATGCTCAAATTGCTGTTTTTGTTGGAAATTTTGGTTTTTTTATAAAAATTCACGTTGATGGAGTTTGAATGGAATTTCGGTATTAACCAAAAGATAGATTGAGCCAAAAAAACCGTAGTGTAGGTAATCAAAATTGGGGGAAGGTAAAGTTAGAAAGAGATATTTTAGTATGAAAGTACACAATTTCAGCGATTTTCCCTAAAAAATCGTTTAAATTAAATTCGATTTGGAGAGGAGACCAGGCAAATCACTGGTCTCATCTCTGAGACATTCTCTAGAACTTGTAGAAAAGCAAAAATCGATAGAGTGGAGTGTAGAAGAGAAAGCGTGGCGCAAAAAAAACAACACACATACACACACACACACAGACACAGACAAAGAGCCGGAGAGATGAGTCACTGGGGGGATTTTGAGGATTCGAAGGGGAAAAGTGTTACTTACAATCGTTAGATTTTGGCGAGAGGAATAAGATGGTTAAAGCACTTTTTTGATAAGATGAATTATGTTGAATAAAATATTGGGTTGAATGGAAAAATTGATCAAAAATTCGCTGTGTCGAAAACAAAGCTTTCTCTTTAGAGAAAGCAAAAACCTCAGTTTAGATAGCCCAAATCGCCCTAACTAGCTTCCTCGAAAGAATAACTCAAAATATACAAGAATATTTTTTTCAATATTCATTCTTTCCTCATATCTTCCCCTCAAACCGACCCATTCAAATTTTAATAAACTAAGTTGATACTTTTCCGTCATCCTAAATCGATTGGTTGATACCGAATATTTTAGAAATTTGTTTTAGTACAGTCAAAATCAAATTTATTCTCGAAAAATCCAAATTTTTTGGAAAAACTCGATTTCTATCATCTTAACACCAACTATATCAAAATTTCGTCTTAACCAGACGATATATCTTGCACAGAAAACACAAGTGTCGGTCATCTGAATTCCCTTAAAAGGGAATCTTGTAAAAATAGCTCAAAATATGAGAAAAAAATGTCATCCAAAATTCATCTTTTGCTCGTATTTCCCTTTACAACTAATTTATTTACCTTTTAATGAACTAGAGAGATACTTTTCCAGCATCCTACATCAATTGGTTGGAACCAAATTTGATTCAACTACGTTTGAGTCTGATTCGAATCCAATTTTCACTCCAAGAATCGAAATTTCCTCCAAGAACTCCATTTTCATCATCTATCTATAAACCAGCTGTATCGAAACTCCGCCTTAACCAAACGATTGTTTTCACTTGTAAAACTAGAGCCTAGATCATCTTAATCACCTTAAAAGTGTTTCCCGAGAAAATGAATCAAGATATACAATCAAAATTTCATCTAAAATTAATTTTTCCCTCATATCTACTTCTGAGTATGAGTTGCGTCTGAAATGGATTGGACCACGAGGGAAATGAAACATTTTTTGGGAATTCCAATCATGGTTTCGGATTTTGGTCAGTTCTCCAAATTCCTCATCAATCCGAGTAAACCTCTGAGACTATTCCGCTAAGAGAAAGCATTCTGCTAATCTCTTTTAGCAGCGTATACCAGAGACAAATAATCATCACGAGATCCACAGAGCACGAAAGGAAAACGTCTCCGAACGTTGTATATCAATGCATATCACCCTCTGTAGTAGCTGATTCAATCAGTGCTATCATCCTAGCTGATTCGCGCTGAGAGAGTAGTACATTGCTTGCCTCTGACATCCAACCTTTCACGGCTTGGATCTTTTTGACTTCATCGACCACTGACGATGCTCCCTATTTTCGTTCAGTGCTCTCGGTTGCGACGTATGACACACTAAAAACTTCGAGTGAGTGAGCTCCGTATGAAGCTACACTGTGATAATTCTCTTCGGAAAACTTTTACTAACTGGTTACATCGAGAATTGAACCAGCTGGCTGAATGGGATATTTCCCCAATTGCTTGAAAAAATTGAATGAATTTTTCAGTTCACTAGCTGGTTGAATTTTTCATTAAACAATTTGATTCAAGTTTTTTGGAAATAAATTCTCACAGTGTATGTAGAGGTTTCATGTTGCTGAGGGTAAGTCCAAAATCCCAAGCACCCACTTTCAGGTGACGCAACTCTCGAGTCAGCGGAGTTCGACTCATTAAAGATTCACTATAAGTACACTATTCCCTTATACATTCAAGAAATCTGTCTTGAATCATTTCATATTTCCCACCTTCAGGCAATACTGCTCATTAGGGTGACACTTATTTCCCGACCCCCCTGGATCCTTCGCGCACGTGCGGATATTTCAATTTCAAGATAAAACTAGATCGATAAAATTTTTTTCAGATTTTTAAAGGTAGCCTATATAGTGTCCATTTTGACATACATTTTCGATTTTTTTGCAGTTTTGAGACGTTTTTCGACAAAATTCGTCAACTTACCACTCCGTAGCCTACTCACTTCGATAGCTCAGACGATTTCCTTTAAAATGACCCCTTATCGAAGTCGATTCGACGCAGGGATACCAGAAAAACACGCTGGACAAAATCAAAAGCATCGCAGGCGATCTCGACCAATTTGCACGGATTTCCATCTTGGACTTCACCTCATCCCAAATGATTCACTACTCCGGTCCCATTACATCGAATTGACTTTTGGCAGTGGTCATCTTGAAGGAAATCGCATGGGCTATCGATTGAAAATATTATCAAAACCGTAGAAGATCACGCATGCGCACGAGAACTCGAAAACTGCGATAAGAAGTGATTTTAGGACTGTATTTCTGCCGTTCTGGCCCCGTTCTGACCCTTGAATTCAACTGAAACTAACCGCTCCGTGCGTTGAAAGTTTCCTAAGACCATCACAATCAATGTTATTCAGCTCGGTTTGCTTCATTCTACTTGTATTGCAAGTGCTTGCCAAGTAAAGCTGACGAATTTTGTCGAAAAACGTCTTAAAATTGCAAAAAAAATCGAAAATGTATGTCAAATTAGGCACTATATAAGCTACCTTTAAAAATCTGAAAAAAATTTTATCGATCCAGTTTTATCTTGAAATTGAAATATCCGCACGTGCGCGAAGGATCCAGGGGGGTCGGGAAATAAGTGTCACCCTACTGCTCATACTTGGATGATTCCGGGGGAACGGTTCCCTCGATTGGTCAAATGTAATTCCAAAGTACGTAGCTGACGCCGAGATAAGTTGCGATTCATCACATCTTTCGGAGGTTCTTGTATGACTCGGCCAACAGAAGTTTCATTTCATGTTCTCAGAATACCCCAATAACAGCATATGTGGGTATGGTATATTGATTTTGGTCGATTTGACCCTATACCTCACAGCAATCCAAGCCACACATTATCGAGCTTCGGCGATGCCAGATCCGTGTTCAGCGACCCTATCATACCCCTTCAATCACCCTCTGTTATACCACATTTGATAAAAAGAGCTCAATTTCGATCGACTCCACCCTTCTGTCACCCAATCCTACTCAAGCGAGCAATCCCATCAACTTCCCTATCCCCGCAGCCTCTCACAATGCTCAGCACGCATTACTCCTGAGCTTTTTTTGTAATAGGAGTTGTGAAACATATCAAGACCAAGGATGATACTACCAACACCGTCTATGTATAAGTTTTGGAACGGAGTTCCTTTACGCTCGTCTGAGGAATGAACTCGCGCGCGATCAGCTGACCGACACGGCCCCGAGGAACGAGATACGATGCAACCCACCATACGATGAAACAAAAAAGCGACACTTTTGCGATATAGGTATACTGCTTGCGCTAAGCAACCGCGCGTGCATCAGCATATGAGGATATCTCTGAAACTTTTGATTTTCGGCCTCAAAAAGTTTCACAGGGGTGGAAATCGAGATATGCGGCTAAAGCTTGTTATTGAGCAAGCACAATGGTTCAAGTATGAGGATTGTATGCAATCGGGTGTTAGAATGTAGCAACGGGAGTCAGATTTGGAATACACCGTGTTTCAGAAGGTGTGTACATGCCTTAATAGGGTGTGAGAAAAAATTTTGTTTTTTCAGAAAAGTTTCTCAAAAAGTTTTGTAATAAGGTGAGTGTACCCAACTTGCCTCTGTACCCAACTTGCCCCCATATGCCGATCTCAGGAATGGGCGTTCGTTGACCTTCCCGCATCTTTTTTTACGTTTGTTATGTTAAAATATGAGAAAATACGTAATTTTCATCGATCCAGGATCATTTCTGCGTTCTCCAGAAAATATAAAGTGAGTTTTCCATTTTTCGTGTTTGCACGGCTAAGAAATCGAGGAGGAAATTGCATTCACTAAAATCGGTGTCAATTTATTTTCATTCGAACAATCTTGACGTACCTTAGCGCATTCGATTCCTTGTCTCAAGACTTTCAAAATCCGCACTCCAGGGTTGCAAAACTCTGATTTGGAGCGATTTTATGTACAAAACACGAAGATGGTTTGAGAATCAAGAGGCCGACATCGGAGTGTACCCAACATGCCCCCATATGGTTATCTCGAGAAGGCGTACCGTATGGCTTTTTTTTACCACTCAGAACGTGTTTATCACGTCGAAATAGGTCGGAAACGATGTCTTGGGCCAGCTAAAAGCTACAAATGTCGCTGCACGGTGATCAAAACGGATCAAAGCGATTCTATACACTTCAACGCCGATTTACATTGTTTTGAATGATGGGGGCAAGTTGGGTACACACTTTTGTAAACTCTCAAAAATCACCTTTTAGGAGAATTAAAACAGCTCGGCTCCACTATATCCAAATTGAACGTATCTTAACTCATTCTGAAGGTCTTGAAACAAGCTTTGAAATGAGCTAAGGTACGTTGGAAAATATGGAGATAGGCCAAAGTTATTAAGAAAATGGCTCAATGGGGGCAAGTTGGGTGCACTTACCTTAGTTTCCAGATTTTGTAACTTCCAAACGAAAAAGTCACTTTTATCGTTACGTTTGTAATGTATGGAATTCTGCGGCAATTGTTTGTTATGTAATGATTCAACTCTAATCATTACATAGCGGTATGTAACATTACTGTGATGCCTTCGAGGTTATGAGATGTTTTATGTGTACTGAATAGAGGAAAGAGCTCGAAATCATCCCGGCAGCATAGTACGGTAAGTTGAAAAAGATTCCCCAACTTAGCGTACGCTAGACCCAAGTTTGGGACTCCACTTCGATCATGGAAATTTTTCGCGTGCGCGAGAGTTTTCCAGCTCAGCCACCGCGAGACTCAACATCAGAAGCTTCGCTCGGCCATGGAAAATTCGCAAGTCCGCCAAAAATTCTCAACTTAGCATGCGCGAGGCTAAACATCGAAACTTTAGCGATTCACCTCGGCCATAGGAATTTCTAGAGTGCGCGAGAATTCCCACACTCAGTGTATACAAAGACCGGAATCAGAAGCTTATGCCGGTCATGGAGAATAATCGCGTGCGCGAAAAATTCTGAACTCAGCGCACCCGAAACCCAACATTTGGAGCTTCTCTTATCCATGGGAAATTCTCGCATGCGCGAAAAAATTCTCAACTCAGAGCACGCGAGGCCCGCAGTTCACCCCGACCATGGAAATTTCTCGCGTGCGCGAGCATTTTTCAACTGAGCGTACGCGAAGCTCAGAATCAGGAGCTTCTCTCGGCCGTGGAAAATTCTCACAGGAGCGACATATTTCCCAATTTAGCCTACGCGGGTCCCAACATCAGAAGCTCCTCTCGGTTGTGGGAAATTCTCGCGTGCGTGAAAAATTTCCCAGCTTAGCGCACGCAAGACCAAGATAGACATCTGATGTTTGGCCTCCCGCACGCTAAGTTGGAAATTGTTTGCGCACGCGAGACAACCGAGAAGAGCTTTTCGTATTGGGTCTCGCGCACGCGAGGAATTTCCTTGATGAAAATGAATCCTGACACTTGAGTTGCCCGTACGCTCAGTTGAGGTATGGTCGAGGTGAATCGCCAAAGTTTCGATGTTGAGCCTCGCGCACGCTAAGTTGGGAATTTTTTGCGGATGAGCGAATTTTCTATGGCCGAGCGAAGCTTCTGATGTTGAGTCTCGCGTAGGCTGAGTTGGACAACTCTCGCGCACGCGAAAAACTTCCATGATCGAAGTGGAGTCCCAAACTTGGGTCTAGCGTACGCTAAGTTGGGGAATTTTTTCCAGCTCATCGTATCATGCTGCCGGGATGATTTCGAGCTCTTTCCTACATTCAATACACATAGAACATCTCATAACCTCGAAGGCATTACAGTAATGTTACATATTGTTATGTAATGATTAGAGGTGAATCATTACACAACAAACAATTGCCGCCAAATTCCAAACATTACAAACGTAATGATGAAAGTGACTATCTCTATTGGAAGTTACGAAATCTGCAAACTATTACAAAACTTTCTGTAAAAATTCCTCTGAAAATACGAAATTCCTTCTAATCCCCTGTTACGGCATGTACACACCTTTTGAAAGACGGCGTACTAAATGCTCCACCAATGGTTCCATCTGTTCTTGATGCATTTTTCACAAAATTGCGGCTGCACAGCCCTCGTTCAAACGAATGGTACTCGTGGAGCGTCCGAAGTCTCGGTGGGTGGATATTGGTATAATATTTTGAAGGTATTTGTAACATGTTCAAAGTGTTTGAAGGTCTGTGCCCCCCCCCCCCCCTACCGCGTGCGTGCCTTCCAAAAAGCTGTGCGATTAGGCATCACGGTGCTCTAGAAATGAGTTTAACCCAAAGGTGCTTGCCCTTCAGAATTTCTTCTCCACGCTTGAAATACATGAAAAATGTGACATTTTCCCGCAAGAACAAAAATCCTAACCACTCCTGTTTCCGAAAAAAGTCCATTTTAAGATCCTTCTATGGAAAAATGAATTCTTACGAGATGCTCTCTCAGCGCGAATCAGCTAGGGTAGCTGGAAATCAGCTAGTGATAGCTGATTCCATCAGCTAACGTGGACGGATTTTCACTGATTGAATCAGCTAATACACAGGGTTATGAACGATGATATACACCGTTCGGGAATGTTTTTCCCTGCGCACTGGGTGTCACGTGATACATTCTTGGCTCTAGTATTAGAATCGTTCGTGCGGTGCAGTGGGATCCATTTGATTACCCGATTTTTAAGTCCCAAGTAGTGCATCAAAAGTGGGCCACCTAGATCGAAAGTGGGCCACCTGGATCGAAAGTGGGCCACCTGTATCGTAAGTGAGCCACCTGTATCGAAAGTGAGCCACCTGTATCGTAAGTGAGCCACCTGTATCGAAAGTGGGCCACCTAGATTGAAAGTGGGCCACTTAGATCGAAAGTGGGCCACCTGGATCGAAAGTGGGCCACCTGTATCGTAAGTGAGCCACCTGTATCGGAAGTGAGCCACCTTGATCGAAAGTGGGCCACCTAGATCTAAAGTGGGGCACCTGGATCAAAAGTGGGCCATGTGCGTGCCGTAAAAAAAGAGGCGTGCCATGCCGCTTTTCACCGCTCGGAGGCGCTGAAACTCATACTTCCTATAGCACGTTATACGCCTCAGCCTCACCTTCCGAGCAGGAAATAAAGATCTCTCGATCTCCATATACTCATGTTGTCGTCATATCAGGCTCCTTCTCAATATATCTTCCTTCGATCCAATGCTGATCTCGACACTGTATAGTGTATACGGCACAACACGAATATCGTTTAGCTGAAAAATCAGCTATATTAGCTGAGATTCCAGCTGTGTTAGCTGACTGAATCAGCTATTATAAGCTGATTTTCCAGTGAACGGTTTTTTACTGACACGAATAGCTACTGTAGCTGAATTCCAACTACATTGGCTGATTCTCAGCTACAATTACTGATTTATAGCTGATTATTATCAGCTATATAGGGCCTCCAGTGGCTCAAAATGAATAAATATCGAATGAATACGCCTTAGTTCGTCGTGACTTGGTCTGAAAGAGTCGTTAACGTGTTCATGTCGATATCAGAACCCGGATTTGTGGAGTTATTTCATCAGAATTATCGATTTAAGCGTGATTTTTGTGTTCGCTGATTTGATCAGCAGTTTGACGTCCCATGGGAGCAATAGCTGATATTTCAGCTATATAATAGCTGATTGATGCTGAGAGAGTGGACATTCGCCTCAAGGAAAGAGCGGTCGTAGAATTTCATCCATCCTCAACTTCCTCACATGAAAGACCTTATAGATCCATCAAATACCACTTCTAGAATTCAATTCATCGGGAAATGCGTCATGAGGTGATTTTGGAGGGGAAATAAGTTAGTCCACCGTGATGATGGGAATTGGCCACACTCTACATCCGTAGTGTCCTATCATGGGGACTGGAAAAACAAAATCATCAACGGAAGTGACCATACTTTTAAGTATTTTTGGACTGTGACTCAACTTCTACTCCATCCAGCGACATTCTTCAGGGTACATTGTGAGTGGTCTCATTGAAACTAAACATCTTGAAACCAAATCTTGTCATTCTTTGCGGAAAACTTCACCAGTTTCGAAATATTCGAAGTTGAGAGTCGTATTGGAGTTGCGGATCCTTGAAACTCTTACATTATTCCTCGATCTGGTTGACGAATATCGAGAATGACGAGCTGATCCATTTTGGAATTGAAATAGTTCTGCTGGACACAACTCCTGTAGATTCCTTACACCTGCTATTTTGATCCAATTTTGATGGGAATGATGCAAGAATCAACATGTTGAATGTGACTTTTGACTCATGATTATTCTGAAATTAGTTGGGTTTACCGAAAGGAATTACAGAACTCGATTTCAACAACTTCAAGAGATTTTCGAGGGTGTATCCTCGAAAATGTCAATACGGCGCGGCGTAACAGCTGAGTCACAGTTCAGAAATGATCGAAAAAAAATGATACCATGCGTTGAATATTTCGTTCTCCTAATCCTTTTTTTGAGACAAGCGGTCTTTTTATGAGCTTATCGTCATTTTTCATTTCCTTTCTAGTCTTTTGGTCTCTCTGTCACATGCAGGGACGTAGAGTGTGACCCATTTCCTTCATCCCAGTGTACTAACTTATCTTCTCTCCAAAATCGCTTCATGATGCATTTCCCTATGAATTCAATTCAAGAAGTGGTATTTGATGGATCTATGAGGTCTTCCATGTGAAAAGATTGAGGGTGGATGGAATCCTACGACCGCTGTTCCCTTGAGATGAAGGTCTATCTCGCAATAATTCATCTTTTCATAGAATAATCTCAAAATGGACTTTTTTCGGAAACAGGAGTGGTTACGATTTTCGTTGTTGCGGGAAAATGTCACATTATTCATGTATTTCAAGCGTGAAAAAGAAATTCTGAAGGGCAAGCACCTTTGGGTTAAACTCATTTCTAGAGCACCGTGGCATATTGTACGTACGTTCTCTTTTTCGTCTTATCCGGTTCCTTGGCCCCTCCGTCAAGGCACATAGGTCTACAGTAGCTCAATTTCTTCGTTTTTTCATAGAGAATACGATAAGTATCCTCCAAAGTGTCTCTGGATCACGCTCCACAAGCTGTAACGTCTGAGGCGAGTCAAGAATTTTTTCCCAAAAATCTGCGACACTCACATCTCTACGTGTCACGGCTGAGCACAGTGAGGCACACCCTTCTCCACTAGAAAAATCATGACTTTGGACCATCAGAAATCAGTCTGAGAAGTTACAGCGTTTGATCAGAAACGCTTTACTCACGAGAGCCTGCCAAATTTCAAAAGTCTGACGCTGTGACACGTAAATCCCTCGATTTTCGGGTGTTTTCTCGCACATGGTCGACTCTAGTATCTACCCACATCCACCAATCAAGCTCTAACTTGTTGATCACTTTCAGGACATTCAAACGAAGGTAGTTTGACAGGTTAGACCTGAAGGAACGTCCTACAACCAGTTTGGCTCAGCTGTGACAGCAAATGTCAAAAGTTTCAGAGATATCCTCATATCGCACGATCAGATGCCGAATGCCGAAATTCGTCTGCTATGGTCTACCGTCTGTGCATGCAGCACTATCAAGAGGCGCGATAGTGCCTCGCTGGCGAGTATGAGCAGACAAAAAATCGAGCGAGGCGCTGTGCCTTATATACTTCGAATTGGGGGTTTTCTAACCTCACACATTTTTCCCATCTTACTTATTTCAACCACCCGGGTGCACAAAGATCTCCTGCCTCTCTATTCAGGGCTATTTTAATACGGACTCACTGTTGGTGTCATCAATTTTCCGATTTTGACCGCTGGGACTTTTATTTTGCTTCGCCAATTTTCACCACCTCAAAAAAATTATCCATTCGATTTGTTTAGACCTCGAATGCAGCTTTGATTTGTTTAGACCTCGAACGTACAACTTCGATTCGAGAACTGTCGACGAGCGAGTGAGAGAGAGGAGAGAGAGCAACAGAGAGAAGATCCGTCTGCTTTGTTCACATCGCCATGCATCGCGGTGCCGCACACTCAATTAGTGCATGCATTATCTTGTTTGGACAAAATAGATGCAAAATGTGTATGTTTTTATGGAAAAAGGAGCTATTGAGAGTTTGAGAGTAAGGTATTCTTAAACGCGGTATATTGTGAGAACCTGTGCAAGATGTATGCTGGGATTCTTCGCCCCATCAGATTGGGAGTTTATAGATGCAACTTTGAAGTCTTGCATGTGATGCAGTCCTAAATGTCTTCAGTCTCCAGAAAAATCAGTAAGCGTTTGCCAAGTACATAAGAATATGGCTTTGTGGTCCAATAAGTCACTTCATCTGCGTTAATACTTGTGATATTGCTTTCCATGTTTTTTTTTCTAAACATTCAGTCAAATCTAAATGAATAGAGATTGAGCGGGCATTATTTTACTCTTGGTCTACTGATATTACAATCAAGAGTCGATATCGCTGTGAGGACCTGACAATACATTTTATTATTTTGTCTGCTTTTGAGAAGAAAGAAGTATTAGAAAATACAGAGCAATGGCAGGCAGAATAAAAACAATAGAAAACAAGCTGCCCATAGCAGGCGCTGTAATAGTAAGCGGATTAGGTCTTACATTTATCACATGGGAGATACTATTGACTATCAGTATCATGCCAATAATTTATCGAATAATACTATTCATTCCTTGCGCAAGTCAAAACGAAGGGAACATCGAAGAAAACCAGAAAAACACAACACCGGCACGAGCGATACAAGCGTTCGGCGCAATGGCAACACCACACGGAACAACAATCAATACAAATCGCCAGAGACCAAACGAAGCCACGAGGATGAGAAAAGAAATCGAGCTGAAGATTTTAGAGCAAGGCATCATCACAAGAAAGAAGACGCAAGTAAGAATAGCTCAAAATAAGAATAAGACAAATGAATAGACATAAATACAAGGGGACATACAAAGTAAAAGTCATGAAATTTTCTCGGCCCTCACACGTGAGTCACGTGAAAATTTTACGAACATGAGAATGATGATGGTATAAAAGAGATGATTGAAAATTCTCCCGTTCCTCACACGTGAGTCCGCGGAAATTTTCAAATGACCAATTTCACAAAATGAAGGACCACGTGAGCTGCTAAAATTCCAATTGTATATTGCTGTACTAGGCAGGGAAAGAATTCAACTTTCATATCCCGGGTGCCTGGCTTTCACCTTCACCCCGGCTTTACTAGGCAGGGGAGTTGGATTTACGTAACTGTGTGATGATAATGCCGAGGCAGGGCCGAGGCACGCAACAGTAGTTGCCAGTATGTGACAGGTACTGAACAAGTACGTGACGGATTCTGGAGCCCTCGCTCAGAGAGCCGCGGGACAGTAAATGCGTGTATGAGCCAAGTACGTTACGAGTACGTGACGGACTCTGAGAGCAGGTCATGGGGTACCATGAGGCAGTAGCTGCCAGCACGTAACAGGTACGGGACGAGTAGGTGACGGACTCCGTGAGTGCAGCTGGTCCAATCCAACGTACCTTGAATGGCGGTGTGTCCTGCTACGTAATTATCACGTAGTGAATATGTGATGACACCAACGCACGCTGGGAATCAGTGAAGTGCTGTAATGGCTGGCATATTTGAAGGGATGATACAATGCAAATTAGCCATGCATACCACAAATTAGCTGACTAACGTGCCATCGCTACATATAATGAATTCACAGTCAATTGTAGATGATATGCGGGATAGAGTGTCAAAAACAATTCACATATAATCAGAATACTCTCCAATCACTCTACCCTTTTCAAAATTTAGCCGTCCTTTCATCAAAACGATTGTATTCAATTTGAGAAATGGCATTTTAGGACTGATTATAGTTTTATAAGGTACACAGATTGTGAAGTCAACGTAATGAGAGATTGAACTTCAGGATGGGAGCATTAAGGTTGTCATGGATGGCCAAAGGAGTTGGTTTTTTGAACTCTAAGGGTAGGCAATTTTTCTTCGTGATGTGAGCCACATACGTTTTTCTATCGACGAGTAATTGGGTGGTCGAATTGTGATTGATAATTCCCTAATGGAAATGGCATCAAATTGGAATGAATGAATGAATGGATGAATGAATTGAAGCTGAAGCAGAAAGGAAAGGTGGCTATGCAATGCTGTTCTGCGGATTTGATATCATAACTTCTCAATCATACTCCACAAAGTCTATTCCGGTTGATCCTTGGGGAAGGCCACAATGTTCGCGAATACACGTTGCGTTATCACACATGCATCTGAGAGGAATTTACCCATAAAGAGAGTCTCAGATTAAGCTCATCTGTATCTGATTTTATGCACATGGGTGTTTCGGCAAAACTTATGAGATAATTATCGAATGAATCATTGAGGGTACCTCCATATACATTCTTGCTGTCCCAAATTACAAACTTCTGAATGATATTCGGATTGACATCAAATCTTGTTTGACGGTTGAAATGTTCCACGAGCCATTGTAATAAGTTTTATGCTGAGAAATTCATATTCATAGTAGTAGTGGGTGGCTTCTTGACTTCTTGATTTCTTCTTGAATTCTGACGCTTGAGTGAACCGCGAATTTAGTTTGTACGTGCAAAAATACATAAAAAATGATGGTTGACACGATGATCAAGATTACGGGGACACCTTCCGCTTCATTCGATCAGTTTGAAAAATGACCTAACGGAGTGGGAAAAACATGTGTACTTCAGTTCTGATCGATCTTGGAGGACTTTGTCCTCCATATTCGAAAACACGAGGACGATCAACAAAGGTCACACATAGGAGAAAGAAGCCTACTTGTTTGGAATTCTTCAGGGCTCTTCATCCATCAGAAAACCTCGTTCGGAAAACTGCAGAAAAGTTTTCCCTTTAGCACGCGCAAAATGGCAAAAACTGTGAACTCAAGCGTAACTATTTGAAAAATTTTCCATATATCGGCCCACCATAATGTATATGGATGAATTCACCTAGAGTTGATATTTTCAGACCCGATTAAAGGCGGCATTGTTTAACCATCACTTTCGCTATGGGCAAGCGTGCCCCATCAATTGGCAAGACAAATTCTTCACTGGTTGCTCCGGTATTGTGATGAATATATCGCGTAGGACTTCCATGAAATAAATAGGTTTTCTTTGAGTATATTAAATCGCTAACCCATCACATTTGCGAATCTGGGTGTTGGAAATAGAATGGATTACTTTGTGAATCCAAAAAACACAACTTCGCGTATCCAACAGCGCACTAGAGAGTCGGTTCTCGATAAGAGTCCCTCTATCATCGATTATCCTGCTTCCAGCGGATCCATTTCCGTCTATACTTCTTCCATATTATGTTCACCATATCTTCTCGTGGGTTTAGTTTACAATAGGAGTTTCTCAATGAAGACTCTGATTTTGATAATTAAAAAAAGAGTATACAGATGTATGTACGTTTTGAAGATTTCTTCATTATAAGTGATTGTAGAGCTCATATTACATATATTGTGAGAATACTTATGAATGTATCTCGTAATGGTGGTGAATGGGCCATTTTTACAGTTCAGATATCCAAAATGTTGAAAATAACCTCAAAAAAGCACTGGATACATCTGAATACGAAAAGTAATGGTTGACGCATACTCTATTGATGAAAATACCTGTGCTTGACTTTATTCGAAGGGTACAAAGGCTACTTCTTGACACACTGTGCGTACAAGTGTACTTTGCGTACAGTTTGCTGATTCTAACTCACAGTTCATCAAAAAGTATAGTTCGATACAGGGTGTAAAATCTATTTTTCGATTGGCGTAAAACAGTGTTTTACGCACGGAAGTTTTCATTCACTTTACGCTCAGTCCGTCGGAAAACGTATTTTGATACTCGGGTGTGAAGTTTTTTTGCTTCCCTCGTGATAATTTCGACCCTCCCCAGGGCTCGGGCCAAAAACAATCACTCGAAAAGCAAAACCAAACTTCCCACCTTCGAATCGAAAAATACTATTTCGCGTCATCGTGATCATTCCGATCCTCATCTGGGGCTCGGACCAGAACCTTATCACTCGAACGCGAAGGATGTTTTCACACCCTTGTACCGAAATGTACTATTTGGCTTCGAGATAACGGTGAAATTCACCTCTAGACGTGATTTTCTTGAGAATGCCATTAACTTACAGTGAATTCGTAAAACTATCAATGAATATTTTCTCAGAATTTCTTATTAATATGAGCTCCAAAGTCACTGAGGAAACCAAAAAAGACACTTTCACTCTCTGATTGCCATAGTGTCTCACTGTTGCAACTTACATTCGTTCAAATCTGAGCGTCGGATGAAAAACAGCTCTTCTCTTCATGTTAGAAAATACGACGATGTCAAGAGTATTCGACTTCAACGAAGGTTCATCGTCTGAGAACCAGGCAAATTTTGTCTTACACGTCTTCTGCTGCACGAGCTATGTTGACACATGTGAAACTGTTCAAAGTTGGATATTCAACCGCTCTACAAATAATTTCGTATATGATTGTGATTTTTGTGTGTTCGCGAATCGTCGAAATCTTAATCGTGGATTTATCAGAGGCTCAACTCACATGGAATTATTTTCCTATCTCTAGCAAAAGAAGTATAATCTAACCTATTATAAACATCAAAATGCATCGGTGAGCCTGAGAATTCTGCAGTTCAGCTATGAATGATGCTTGCTGTGAGATCAAATCCCGCTTCAGACGGAGCGTTTGCTCATCTTGGAGATTTTCATCTCACATTTGTTGCATCTTGCGGTATGAATGAAATCAATCTGACGGTAAGGATTTCTTTTTGAAGTGAAGGTAGGGATTTCATGAATATACACAGACATACCTCTATATACCCTTCCCTTAACTACGCGAGTGACATCATTTCCGTGAAACCCCATCCGACTTCCTCCTTCGATTCTGTGGGTGCAAGTTGGCATGTTTCCAAATACTCGCCAACCACTTTTTGATCCTACATTAATTTACAAACATGAATTATCAAGTTTGTAAATCCAAAAACTATTTTCTCGCAATCATGTGCGTAAAGTTAGTGCGTAAAGACAATTTTTTCGGTGCGTGAGGAAAAACTTTACGCATATCGAATTGCGGAATAGTATATTCCGCACCGAGTTCATGCGGTTGTAGCTCGCTTCTGAGCGATCGGTTTCCGACCCGAGCCGAAGGCGAGGATTGAAATGATCGCTCGGAAGCGGGGAACCTCATGTGCAAGGCGCGAAAGTTATTTTTCGCAATTTTGTAGGCACCCAAACATCGGAAAATTGCGGAAAATATCGTATGAAACGACTTCGATACTTTATGCACTCGAGTAACACTTTACGCACTGTCGAGATCCTTTACGCACGAGCGTCAGTGAGTGCGTAAAGAAATCTCAACAGTGCGTAAAGTTGTTACCCTCGTGTGTAAAAATTTCCGGCAGTGCGTAAAGAATCGAAGTCGTTTCGTAATATACTATTTCCCGGATGATGATATGTTATGATGATATATTATCGATCATCATATAGTTGGGGAAGAACAGGCATCGACTACACTTACACTGACATGTTCAATTCCATAGTTCGCGCGATGAGGTAATTGCAGAGATTTGAATCGAGATTGTCTCCTTCTGAATCAGGCTGATCCTTCACTGGTGTACTGCTGCTAATGATAGCTATAGTTTGAATCACCCGTTGTGGGGATGATGCACTCTGTAACTCTATACGTATCATCTGAGAAAATACGGAAAAAAGGTATTGTTCCGAGAGAAAGAATTCCAAAAAAGGAACCAAAATTCTTCGGTGAAAAAGCATTGCTTGTATATCAATGGGCTTGATGTACATTGACAATATATGAAATTGGGTGGTTGTTTGGAACTTATATTTGAGAATATTGGCATTTCTTCACTCAACTTCTCAATGAATATTTGCAGCAATCTTACCAGTGTCTCCTTCGATGACTACACATTGAGCCATCAGTAACAATCAAACGGCAAAAAATCACCTCGCAATTGATTGTAGCATCTCACTCTTTTACCTGAAGGTGAATATCGCTCGGAGACCGAGTAAGATGGGAATCACTTTGAGACATCCTCTCTTATCCGAATAAAACGCAAGTTTATTCGGAATCTGAATGAAAACTCTCGCTGGAAAATTTTGAGAGGCTGTACTGATTTGCGTTGTATCAATCCTCTGAAGGTGCCAGTTGTTACAGCACTTCACTGATTCCCTGCGTACGTTGGTGTCATCAAATATTCACTACGTGACAATTACGTAGCAGGACACACCGTTATTCAAGATACGTTGAATCAGACCAGCTGCGCTCACGGAGTCCGTCACATACTTGTCCCGTACCTGTTACGTGCTGGCAACTACTGCCTCATGGTACCCCATGATCCGCTCTCAGAGTCCGTCACGTACTCGTAACGTACTTGGCTCATACACGCATTTACTGTCCCGCGGCTCTCTGAGCGAGGGCTCCAGAATCCGTCACGTACTTGTTCAGTACCTGTCACATACTGGCAACTACCGTTGCGTGCCTTTGGAGCGCCTCTCCAAAATTCATCACATACTCATTCCGTACTTTGTAGGTAGCAGCAATTACTACTGCGAGTATTGACAGGTACGAGCCAGTACGTGCAGCTATAAGCCAAGTAGCTACAGTATGGAATATTAGCTATTTCCCCCTTGAAGATTCTTTCTCGGCAGCAATATTTCTGCATCAGAGGGATGTCCAATTACATTATCATCATCAATAAACGCTTGTAAACATGACCTCTATAGGTTATGTCTCTTGTGTATGTTTTGCATGCATTTCCTTTGTATCGCACGCACGTGGAGAGCAGCGGCAGCCCTAGAGACAGCAAAAATCGACAGCCGATTGGAGCGCTGCGCTGGCAGCAAGAATCGCTCTTTCGCGACCGGAATGAGGCACGGAAGGACGTACTTTCGTGCCGGGAGGAAGGAAATGACCATTTCATAGTAGAATAGGAAGTTACAATAGGTAATACAGGATATGAGTAAATAAAAAGGGGTGCGAATAGAATTAGAAAGGATGTAAACTTGGAGCAAGAAAGAATGTTAGATTCACGTAGGCATCATGAAAGCTCAGAAAATTATTCGAATTGATACAAGAGAGCTTATTTTAGGCTCACACGATCAAAACACGAAAGAAAAGCTAATTTGGACCCATTGAAGATGTACCATCTCACCCCGTTCATGTTCCATCTTACCCCGCATAACCGTTCAATCCCGCCCCTGGCTCCCCAATGGGTCGGAAAAATCGGAAAAAATTATAAATCAACATGAAAACGTTAGAGCCGTACAATAGAGACAGGAATTCTCAAAAAAAGTCAGTAGCCACAAAGTTAAATCCAACCCCCACCAACCCCAACTATCCAAAACCACCCCTTTCCACTAAGGACATATCTCGGGACCTCCCAACACACGATTCCGATGAGCAGTAGTAAAAAAAACTGCTCCAAACACCCCCCCCCCAAGACCCCCGCCCCCAAAACTCAATCGACAAAGCATGCCCACACCAGAAACCATCAAAAATATTCAGGAAACCACTCCTAACAAAACAAAATCCAAACCAACCCAACCACCCCCTCCCCCCACCGACACCATCCCGCAACCACCCACTGAGCACATAATACTTACGTGAAGTAAAATCATGGATGAGAACTGCATCAGCCAACTCGTACATAGGTTGTTACCTACGCATATGCATATACGAATGACGACTGTAGAAATAAATATATCCATATAAATATGGAGGTATACGTGAAAAGCGAGCCGAATCAAAACGTTTATGTATATATATATATATATATATATATATATATATGAATCATTTCGGAGCATTTCGGCCAGAGGCGTCACCAGGGGGGTCTGGGAAAAATCCCAAAAATTTTTTTTTCATCAATACTATGTTTAAAAGGTACAAAAAAATTATTTTGGGATTTTTCCGAAGCCCTACACGGGCCCTAGGGCCCACAGAAGGTCCATTTTAGGCCCTTTTTTGGCCTCTTCCTGGAAAATCATAGCTCGGGCTAGACTCAATCGTTTTCCACGTACTTGGGCGCATGTCCTTTGTTAAGACTAGTACTTTTGAGAAAAATGGTCCGGAATCAATCATGCAGCCTAGTAACTTCTAGGAGCTAATTGCTGAGAGCAGATTTTAGCGATTTTTGGGCCTGCTTCAAAGCGATCTAGCTCTTACTAGACATGTGATAATCGACTTCTGCAGGTAGTCATTTCGAAGGTCTTGAAAAAACCTACAATTTGACCACCTGCAGAAGTCGAATATCGCACTTTTTATAGGAGCTATAGCCGATACAAGTTGAGCAGTTTTGTAAAAACGCCAAGCTTCAGGCTCAATTTAAAAAAATCGTTTCTTTTCTTTCGACGCCAAACCTGTGCGAATATGTTTTCTGATAAAAATACTATCAATTAGAACAATAATCTGGGTGGGCCATTCAATTCTCGATCTTATTCAGCCAATTTAAAACACCCTCTTTTGACTTTTTGCTTAGAATGCCAACACAGGCATGGCTCGCATATGCTTCCATCTGAGTTATTGTGCACCAACCTGGGTGGAATAACTTCCCAAAGTACCCCAAAATATGTGTAAGAACTTCCGGAGGCGAGCCTTAAGCCAGAAACGAGCTGGAGGTTCAATCCATCAGGTCCAAAATGGGCATTATTTCGTCTAATTTCGGGCAGGCGAGCGAGGGCTCGATTCCCCGTGTTTCTGCTCACAAACGAGACGCGTGGCTAGGATGGGAATTCAAACATGTTCCTCCGACTAAAATGACCATCTAAATACGATCCTGGAGTCAATTTAGCCCTAAATCATCGTCATTTTGCAGTAGAGGCGCGAAATCTGTTATTACATAGTCTAACGCCGTTTGAGGATTGGATATCCTAGGCACGAATTGACCCCAGGATTGTGTGTGAATGGTCATTTTGAGTCGGGAAAACATGCTTGAATTCCCATTCTAGCCACTCGTCTCGTTTGTGAGCAGAAACACGGGGAATCGAGCCCTCGCTCGCCTGCCCGAAATTAGACGAAATAATGCCCATTTTGGACCTGATGGATTGAACCTCCAGCTCGCTTCTGGCTTGAGGCTCGCCTCCGGAAGTTCTTACACATATTTGGGGTACTTTGGAAAGTAATTCCACCCAGGTTGGTGCACAATAACTCAGATGGGAGCATATGCCAGCCATGCCTGTGTTGGCATTCTAAGCAAAAAGTCAAAAGAGGGTGTTTTAAATTGGCTGAATAAAGTCGAGAATTGAATGGCCCACCCAGATTATTGTTCTAATTGATAGTATTGTTATCAGAAAACATATTCGCACAGGTTTGAGGTCGGAAGAGAAAAAACGATATTTTTAAATTGAGCTGAAAGTTTAGCGTTTTTACAAAACTGCTCAACTTGTATCGGCTATAGCTCCTATAAAATGTACGATAATCGACTTCTGCAGGTGGTTAAATTGTAGGTTCTTTCAGAAACCTTCAAAATTCAGACCACCTGCAGAAGTCGATTATCACATGTCTAGTAGGAGCTAGATCGCTTTGAAGCAGGCCCAAAAATCGCTAAAATCTGCTCTCAGCAATTAGCTCCTAGAAGTTACTAGGCTGCATGATTAATTCCGGACCATTTTTCTCAAAAGTACTAGTCTTAACAAAGGACATGCGCCCAAGTACGTGGAAAACGATTGAGTCTAGCCCGAGCTATGATTTTCCAGGAATAGGCCAAAAAAGGGCCTAAAATAGACCTTCTGTGGGCCCTAGGGCCCGTGTAGGGCTTCGGAAAAATCCCAAAATATTTTTTTTGTACCTTTTAAACATAGTATTGATGGAAAAAAATTTTTTGGGATTTTTCCCAGACCCCCCTGGTGACGCCTCGGGCCGAAATGCTCCGAAATGACTGATATATATACGTAGGAGTAGATATACGTAAGTCATAAACAATGAATGAATTGAGACGATCTCGATACATGAGGAAAGGAACGGATATAAAAATATATGTATATATATATATATATATATATATACACACTATATTGAGGTGAAAGTTAGAAATATGCTGTGTACTTGATGTGAAGAGTGGATCGAGCGGTTTAATGCGGCGCGCGCGAGTCGCAGGTTATGGTTATATGCCCTCGGCTCGTCGCGTGTCGCATCATGAAAAGTGCAAAGTTCGGCAAAACGTGATCGCGCGATGCATTCCTTGCGTCATGCATCGAGCGATCGGTCTTGCAGAACCGACGACAGGGTGATTGACCAACACGGGCAATCACCTATGGCGTCACACGTGTGAGGCCGGGACCCTTGGCGCCCTCGCCAAGCCAGCCGTATCGCGATGTTTGTCTGGTGTTGTACATGAATCGTTATATCCATTGTATACATATTACAGGTTTTCCTCATGAATCCGATGGTCTAAGGTATGATTTTCTTTGGGGTTGATTTTCCATTCTGGATTTCCCTCGTTCATTTATATCCAATGTTTCTCGTGACCTTGTTTTATTTCATTTGCCGTTCGTATCCCGTATTTGACCTGTAATATTCCTGAAACTGGATGATTTTTGAAATTACTTCCCTTCCATAATTCTTACTGTACTTTGGCCGATTTTTTCTGTCGATCAATACTTCTTGATATCGCTACGATATTATTGAACTGTGACTCAATATTTCGAACAATATTTCTCGATATTCTTCGATATTTCGAACGATATTTCTCGATATTTCTCGATATTCTCAAAATATTCCGGACAATATTTCTCGATATTTTTTGTGGCATCTTCAGTAATTGGAAATACCTGTTTTCCATGAAGAAGATGGGAAACTCGTGAGTGTTATGTGATGTGTGTGGTGGGGTGTATTTTTCCGTGACAGTACTTCGTCGTGGTATGCATCTGGACCGACATAAAAGTGCGCAGATTCAAGTCTTCGTGCCTGAATACGATAACGAAGGTATGTAGTATCATGTCACCTCAGCATTGCTTCCTTCTTGTCCTACTCCCTTTGTAGTTCTGCAGCTTATTGATATGTGGCCTCATGCTTCAGTTTACTCAGTGCTCCCGTCGTTAATTGATCTGTCGATTTTTTTTGATTCTCATTGTCATGAACCGTGAGTTGATCTTTTTGGGCTTTCGGGAGTGTTTCGTGTTCGTGTTTCGATTTTCTCAATCGTGTTCTTGTGTTGTTTTCTGTTTCATGATTTAGTGTGTTTGTTTTCCCAGGTATCGAGCTCTTTGCCGAACGTGCAAGGCTCTATGCCGTGTTGGATGCGTCCGAGCCGTGCTTGAGGGCCGCCCACTTGGCCTTTGTCGCCCATCCTCATGATGATCGTCTGCGACACGACATCGTTTGCGCCCAGGCCATCCGCGCTCGTGCGCCAGGAGTACGCTCGCATCTCCGAGCTCATCCGGAGCCGCGTCCCTTGCGGGACTCTGCCTGACTCGGAATCGATTTTTTACGAGCATGGTATCCAGTATGATGGTGCCGTTGATGACGTTCCTCGTCTTGTATGTGGGCAGGTGAGTTTTCTTGATTTCTTTCGTTCTTTTCTCCTCTTAACTTCTTCCTAAGTCAAAGTTTTCTTCTGTTCAGTCCATCCATGTCGTGTCTAGGGCCGCTCGTCCCAAGAGGCGTCGGGGTGTTTACCCCTTTCAGCCGATGCAGATTCACGATATTTTCCTCCTTGACTGTACTCGATGTGGGGTTGTGTGTATTCACAAAATGTTTTTTCCTTTTTCTCCTCTCTTTTTCCCCCCGTCCGTCTTATTCTTCCCTTTCCATTTGTTATAGGTCGGGCATCTGGTGTATCGTATTACCCGATCGTCCCTTTTGACCTGGGTATGTGACCACGACCTCGATCCCAGCGGTATTCCCTGGCGCATTTACGAATAAAATTACCGTGTAGTTTTTCTCAAAATATATTTTCACCGTTTTTTGTAGTATTTGTATAGTGATCTGTTGTAGAGTGTCCATCCTCCATGAATATCTCGATTTCCAATCCTTGAAATCTCCTGCTCCTCTAATTGTTCTTCTGTCATTCGTTTCCCCGAGAAATTCTCATTCCACTCATATATATATATATATATATATATATATATATATATATATATGTTACGTGCAAAGTCCGAAATTGTGCACTCCGGGGAGTGCACAACGATGGTTTGTGCAAAGCCCGGTGAATCGGACTTTGCACAACGGGAGTTATGCAAATCCCAATATACTGAGTTTTACACAGAGGATCGGTGTGTATTCTGCGATGTATAGAGGTGAGTCGGGAAATTGCTAATAATATGGATTCAAATCATGTTTACAGCAGTCAGTCTCGCGAGGCCAATCACATCGACACTTATTTGAGGTACAAAATTATGGATCCAAATAGCGCTGATTCATTTCGGGATGATTTTAATTCTAAACTCAACTCAATCATATTGAGGGATGATAGTAGTTTGATTAAGAGTGCAGTGGACTATCAAAATCTTATCGCAAGTGCCCTAGCTGCCAAAAATAACAAGAATAAATCGTCGCTTGACTACAGGAGACTGGCACGATACGATGTATTGACTGTTGGCGATACATCACGATTGATCATGCCAATGAAAGCAGGTGACGAAAGTGACGTAAAATACTACGTGCAAAATTCAGAAATTTTTGATATTCTGATGGAAATTCACGTTGAAACGGGATATGGAGGATTCCACAAGATTAATAACGCCGTGAAAGCCAAATATGTTAATATAACTAGGTTCATTAGATTGTAAAAACAAGTGGCCAAGCGTTATAAGTATCTTATCTCCAAAATATCTCGCTATATTCAAGAATTATTCCTCGTGTGAATTGACGATCGATAATTTTCGCAGAGACTATTGTAATTTTTATGTTGTAAGAAAGAATTGTCTTTCATTGTTCAAATTCTCATGACGCGTTTCTCAAATTGAACGTATTCACAATAAATGAGTCTCAGCATTATTTATTTTGATTCTGAAGGCACCGTTGGCATACTAAATAATTGGCATAAGTAAACATTGGAAGAAGAATCGACTCTTCATGTCGCTCATTAAGTGTTAGAAATTTCCCGACTCACCTCTATACATCGCAAAATACACACTGATCCTCTGTGTAAAACTCAATATATCGGGCTTTACACAACGCGAGTTGTGCAGAGTCCGATCCACCGGGCTTTGCACAAACCACCGTTGTGCACTCCCCGGAGTGCACAATTTCGGACTTTGCACGTAACATATATATAGTCAATGAGCAGCTCGAGTATGCTGACGCTGCATATAGCTGGGTGAAGAAGAAGAGTTGGCCTGGATGACTCACCATTGTTTTTCTGTCTGTCGTAAGTGCGTTAGACTACTCATAATTATTGAACTACCGAAGCATTTCAGGGGCCTCTGACCTATCAAGGACACTGACAAGCCAAACGAGCGGTAGCAAGTGAGGCAATAACGCTAGTATTGATGATATTCCAAGGTCGAAAATCATATATCATATTATTACATGACTCGGCTGATGCAGGCTAATTTTAATCGACGGATCCGCTGATCAAGTAACATAGATCGATATTAGATTACTCCAATTCTCAAAATTTAATGATTAAGATGATTAATCAATGATATTGAATTCGTAAATCGGCATCTGGAGGACTAATTTTTATTTTTCTATTGGTGACCCCGGATTCGAGGCCATCTTTAATGAGAAGAAGACCCCCGGTTCGATCCTGGGTCCAGGCATTTTTTTCACGATGTCATTCCAATGCATTTTTTCTTTGATTGACATCTTGACGATCAAACCCCGATCGATAATTTCTCATTGAAAATGGCTTTGGATCCGAGGTCACCAACAGAGAAATAAAAATTAGTCCTCCAAATGCCGATTTACGAATTTAATATCATTGATTCATAGAAGAGGACAATTCAAGTTCGAAAAAAGTAATTTAAAATGATTAATGATTGAAATTAGCTTGCATTAGCCGAGTTATGTGAAAGTATGATTTGAAATCCCCGCGAGCGATTGAGTCCCAATCGTTCGTATCGTTCGAGACAAAAATTGATTTTAAGGTCAAAAATGATGGAATTTACTCCAGCTGTGACTAATGGAGACTATGAAGAAAGCATCACCCTCCTGGATGCAGATAAAACTGACTGACGTTCCAACACAGATGTATCCACGTATGACTTCATCGGCGCAGAAAGGCCTACTCTTGGAGGTATTCTCATTTATTTGTAAGGTTTCTAAGAGTAGACTGACGGAATTCCATCTATTATTCGAGACAGGCTAATCAAGGAAGCCTTCGGGATTCCGTTGCGATTGATCAACTCGGAGATATTTCTGAATCAGAACAACAGCATGAGTTTCAGGATACAGTCAACATTACCGTCATGTGATATGTTACTACAAAATCCGAAGATCCCAGAATTCTAACAATCATTATGGCTTTCTTGCGTTGCGGCAGAGCATCGTATTATGCGTTGCTGCTCAGCATGTTTATTCTCTATCCTTGAACGGATCCTCAAGGTAGCCAGCGTTATTGCAAGCTTTTGAAAATAATTTCGAAGAACTATGGGGAACTTCAAACTTGAAAGGAGAGCGTTCTCACTGATAGGAGAATACTGAGTTAGTTCCTCGAAAAAAAAATCAATAAGGGTACTAAATACGAACGAAACATGTGGAAATTATCCTGCAGGAATAGTTACACTACCGGTCAAAAGTTTGTGCACACCTAAAAAAAAATTTTCGATTTTGCCTACCCGACTGCTCGGATCTCCTTGGTCCAAAATAACTGTACTTGGGCTCATTTTGTAGTTTTTTTCCAAGTACTTTAAGAGCTATTTGGTAACTTTCCTGCGCAGCTCAATGGATTTTCGCAAAACCAATCTGAAGCCTTGTAGAATTTCATAAGAATTGGGTCATTATGCAAACCTCCGCAAGTCTGGCGTAAATGATGGATTCGGATGATTCAAGTGATTCAAGGAGCATCTAAAAGTTAAAGTCAAGAGCTTCAGAATCCGTTTTCCAAAGTTATTCTAGCTTGTTTCCGGTCCGAGCTGTGGCTGTTTTTGTAAGGGAAGATTTTTCTACAAGAAGAGTCTCAAAAACCACGAAAGGTGAAGGAATCGGGCTCACGGTGGTATTCTCCTGAGTTTTTCCAAGTTTTTCCTGTGGAAAAATGAGTCAATTCATAATTTTTCAACGACTGGTCCTTTTTTCGAGAGGAATCATCCTCTACAAAAAAGTCACAGCTCGAACCAGAAACAAGCTAGAATAACTTTCAGAAACGGATTTTGAAGCTCTTGACTTCTACTTTCGGATGCTCTTCGAAACCACTGAATCCATCAATTTCCGCCAGACTTGCAAGGGTTTGCGTAATGACCCAATTTTTGTAAAATTCTACAAGGCTTCAGATCGATCTTGCAAAAATCTACTAAGCTGCCCAGAAAAAATACGAAATAGCTCTTAGAGTGCTTGGAAAAAACTACGAAATGAGCCCAAGTAAAGTTCATTTGGACCAAGGACATCCGAGCAGTCGAGTGAGCAAAATCGAAATTTTTTTTTAGGTGTACACAAACTTTTGACCGGTAGTGTAACCTCATAACTAGAGAGTACTGTAGGGTTTCCACCGAAAAACTGGGTTAGAGACCTACTCAATGACCCGGTGAGTGTTGATTCACTCAAAGAAGTGGGAGCGTTGAAGAAGGAGCATACTTAAACCCCATCGGAATGAAGATACGAGGATATCTCTGAAACTTCTGACATTCGGCCTCAAAAAGTGTCACAGCGGTGGAAATCGAGATATACGGCTAGAGCCTGTTATTGAGCAAGCACAATGGTTCAAGCATTCGCTGTGTCCACCTATATTTAGCGGGAAAAATTCTGACTGTAGCGCTCGCGGTGGCCGAACATGACACGAAAAAACTGGGGCCAGCGACGGAGAACGGTGATCGGAAGGGATCGCATAATTCGCATCACGTAGAAAATTATCGCGATGAGCCGCGTTAGCTGACAACATGCAGCTAATGTTTTTTTGCCTGTCGATGGCTGTTTGTTTGACTCTATATCCCACGCCACTTTTCATCCAGTCACATAAGCAACTTGTGTTTTGGAACAACGTGGGCGTAGATTTTTTAGTTTGATCGAACTACTGCTTGAGGAGCAGAGATTCATAACCCATATTCATTCAATGATACAAACTATTTGCAGAATCTTCAACGGTTCCACATCACTTTGATTTTGCAGAAAATTGAGGGCTGCAGGAAAGGAGAGCATGTGGAGTCGTCGAAAATCGGTCGACAAGGTGACGCGATACTTGCATGTAAGGGAGTGTATGTATGTGTGTGTGTGTGTGTGTGTGTGTGTGATCTCGGTCGTGCTCTTGTGCCCCCGTCCTCTAATGCGTGGCAGAGCCGCTAGACGGCACTTGGAAACAACTTGGACACAGCGAATAGGTATTGCGTGCAATTAGGTGTTAGAATGTAGTAACGAAAGTCAGAATTGGAATATACTCAACGCTCCATCACTTGTTTCATCATTTCTCGGTCGCATTTATTATAAAATTGCGTCTGCACAGCCCTCGTTCAAACGGATGCTACTCGTGGAGCGTCCAAAGTCTCGTCGGGTGGAAATTGGTATGATATTTTGAGGGTATTCGTAACATGTTCACAGTGTTCAGAGGTCCGTGCCCTCCCCCCCTACCGTGCGTGTGCCTTACCAGAAGCTGTGCGATTAGTCATGTTGTACGGTCAATCTCTTTTTCGCTGTATCCGGTTCCCTGGCTTCTCCGTCAAGGCACATAGGTCTACAGTGGCTCAATCTCTCCTATTATTGATGGAGAATACGACAAAGATTCTCCAAAGTGTCTCTAGATTACGCTCCTCGAGCTGTAGCGTCTAAAGCGACTCAAGAACTCTTCCCAAAAATCTGTGATTCTCACATCTTAATGTGTCACGGCTGAGCACGGCGAGTCACACCTTCCTCCAACAGAAAAATCGTAACTTTGAAACATTAGAAATCAGTCTGTGGACTTACAGAACTTGATCAGAAACGTTCCACTCACGAGAACCTGCCAAATTTCAAGAGTCTTACGCTGTGACACGTGAATTCTTCGATTTCCGGGTACTTTCTCGCACATGATTGACTGTAGTATCTCCCCACATCCACCAATCAAGCTCCAACTTCTTGACCACTCTCAGGACATCCGAACGGGGATAGTTTGACAGATTAACCCTGGAGGAACGTCCTATAACCAGTTTGGCTGAGCTGTGACAGCATAAGTCAAAAGTTTCAGAGATATCCTCATATACTGAGAAAGACAAGTTCAAGTTTATTCTTCCGTCAAGTTGCCAGAACTTGTTTATGGATACTAATTTTTGTAGACAGTGACCGGAGCTCACCTTTTTCTGACTCCAAAGAGCATTGATAGACGGCTTCCCTCGGCGAAAATCTGACTGATCTATTACGTCATCATGGACTAATGACGCACTATGAATCATCTCAGATATCATAGCAACACGACGTTGTGATGTTGAGAGATCTCTGTGGAGAAAAGTTTGTAATTATGAGAACAAGATTTGCTGATGTTGGAAGAATCTCGGATCATCTCGAGCGAATTTGGTGAGACCCTAGAGCAAGTTGGATAAGTCCATTTTCAGCCTCGGGACTCGACAAACCCCCGGGCTTCAGTCATCACTTGCAGTAGCGCGGAGATTGCACATCTCCATTTCGGTGGCCACAGGAGTCACAATGCCCGGAAACTCGGGGCAAGGTGGCGCTCTGGATGATCCACAACGGAGCCTAGACCCTGGCCTCTTAGAAAGCCTAGAAAAATCCCAGCCCATCGCCGAAGGTTGGGTTCGGCCGTGTGCTGGCAGCTGCCCCGACATTGGTAATCAACGAAGAGGGATGGATTATTCCCCAACCACTCATGACTCAAGAATAGCTCCTTTTTGAGCGCACCCTCTCGCTGAGATGGCTTCTTTTTGAGCGGTATCAGGACAAAGCTCTGCCTCACTCCCACGGGAACAACCGGGGTAGCGACCAAATTCGGGTACTTGGTAGACGAAAACCAAACTCGCCTGCAGGCCTATCTTCGACTTATTTATTGCTCTTTCAAATACTCATAGTTTCATCTCAACTCATCCTATTAGAACGTACATGGGTTTGTTGGTTACAATTTTCACAAAAACCCCAACTAAGAATATTGGTTAGCACCACAACTCAATATCTAGTGACTCCAAGGAAACAATGGCTCAATACTTATTACATCGGTTTGAAGTCAACCCTCGGAACGACTCAGCGTTACCTGTGGAGGGGTACTCCTATCGAAAATTCTCTTGAAAGTCTTCGGTAAACCTGCAAGATCATCACGTCTGGGAATCCACTACTCAATCCTCCCTACAAGACGGTATCTTTGGAGGACTTCATGTATATAGGCCAAAATATGGTCTATGCGTTTTGACCCCAAAAGTCCTGGAAAAGTTAGCCTTTCGAGACTGAAAATCAGTACGGGCGTCATTTCCTTCGGAGATAACATAACTTCCCCATTCAAAATACGTCGACAACACAATTTCTCGTTGAGTCCCCGAACATTCAAACATCCCCGTGGCTAATCTCAGGGGCATGTTGTTGTCTATCAAAGAATACAACTTTCCACTACATTCGCGTGAGAGAGAACGATAGGCTAGGAGATAAAAAATCAATCAAATTCAAGATGTTTCGTGGTTCTCGAGCTCAAATAGCGATATATTCGAAAACTGTGATGGCCGTTAGTTTACGCTTAGGAATTAGCCACACATACTGGGCAAGGTGCAATGCCCATCAGATTTGATTAGATTGTATATATGGTACTGGATCTTTGCATGCTTCTGGATCTGCTGCTAATGGGATGAGGGAGTGCGCCAAAATTATGAGGCATCATTCTACAATTGATGATATAAGATGAAAATGAATTTTTCTTATCTAACAAAAAACATTCATTTTTATATGATGAATCTATTTTCAAAATTCATCTAATAAAAAATACAAGATGCTTCACGAGCACTTCAGGCGCAGGCGCAAGAAAAGCATGGGAGTGAAGCTCCGAATAGAGATAGAGAAACTTGAGTTCGCACGCTGGAATTGGGATTTTTAGATGGGATGGTTGAGATGTTTTTGGATGGGATAGATGAGCCCTTCCGTCCAGCCCATCCATCCATCCATCCCATCGGCACATTCTATCCATCCATCCCAACCATCCCCTCCATCCATCCATCGCACCCATCTATCCACCCCATTCTACCATCCATCCCATCCGTTCATCCCATCCATCCACCCCATCCACCCATCCGTCCATTCATCCATCCAATCCCTCCATGCATCATATTAATCCATCCCATCCACCCATCCGTCCGTTCATCTATTCATATAGACTAACGAATTGTATCTGTTCCCTGCAGGACAGGCAACACGCTTGGTCGTCCATATGAGAATGTGTTACTTCCCGTCGTTCACAAGAAAAAGTGTTAGTCTTCGTCGTTGATGAGAAAAAGTGTTAGTCTTTGTTGTTGATAAGAAAAAGTGTTAGTCTCCGTCCTCAATCAGGAGAAGTGCCATTCTCCGTCGTTGATAAGAGAATGTACCAGTATCTCTCGTTCGAAAGCGGCTCGGTGTTACTCTTCGTAGGAGCCGTTGACATTATTACATTGAAATATAAAAAATAGTATTTTCTACATTTTGAGGTCCCTCAAAAGTTAACACGGGGGAGGGAAAATTGAAGATCTGGAAAATCTTCAAAGGATACACATTTCCTATTCCAGGCGTTTCTCTGGAAAACTCCGCCCTCTTCGAGTAGTAATGCACGGTAGGACGGAGAATATGATTTGAGCACTTTGAGCCTACGATTACTTCGAATGCAATTCCCCCCAACATCCCAAACCAAGAAAAAAGCTCTATCTACATATTTCGAGATAAAAAAAAATTATCGCTGTAGTGATAAGCATGACAAAGCCATTGCAACTTCGATGCAATAATGATACGTGCTACGCTCAGCTTCAATGTTTTGACCCTGATGAATCACTTCGCTGTGTGTCGCGGAATACTGGAATACGGCAGCGGACCAGGATATTGAGCGACGAGATGTCATATGCAGGGAAAACGGTCATTGCCACGTAATAGATATGTAGATAGGGTAGTGTTTGGGGTTCAAGGATACAAATATAAGTACACTGTCTATTCCACACGCGCATGCATACCATTACAAGTGTGAACAAAATACAGGCGACACGCTAGAGACCATACAACGAGGCAGCCTCGTCCGCTGCTGCGCTTGCATTCTCTCCTTTTTTTTCCTTTCGAGGTGGTTAGAGGGCAAAATCTGCCTCAAGATCCCTCGGATCCGTCGCCAGACACCGGACTGGTTCAGATTACGTGGACTACGCATAGTCCACACAGGCAATACCAGGCGGGACACGGGTTTGGGTGGGACCCACCAAGAAGTGGGCCCGGCTGTGTAAAATCCCTCTCCCCTTGATTTCCGATACCTAAAGCATCGGGCGATCAAAAAGGAGATCCACCTAGATCTACCATCTCAGCCCAGAACCGCGTGAGCATTAATTCAGGATGAGTGGCATGTCTCGCTCTCGATTGCAAGCATTCCTCTTCTCTATCTTCTCTCTTCGGTCACTTGTCGGCATCTTCTACCTTCATTCTTCCTTTTCCCCTCTCTTTCTTCTTTCTTCTCTCTTCTTTCTTCCCTTTTCAGTCCATCATATTTCTCCTGGAACTATTTGGACCTCTCCTGTTTAAATCGACAGACTCACTGAAATTCGCCTGCTTCGAGGCGCCTCACTTCCTTCTCATTCTCCTCCTTACGGGTCATCATCAGCTTAATGTATCCAGTGACTCTATCCCATGTTCCCTGGTTGCGGAGCAAGTACGGGACGAGATTGTCAAGTGTTAGTTGAGCACCCAGCCATTCATCCAACTCGGTGCGCTCTCTTCGGGTGTCGTTACACGTGAACAGGGCGTGTTCAGCGTCATCCAAGTTGTTCCCGCATGCCTGACATGCTGGGGATGTCCTCTCCTTGAACCGGGTCAGGGAGGCACCGGAGCAACCGTGGTCACTCAGTGCCTACGTCGTCCAGTAATCTATCTCTCCGTGGGTGCGTTCCACCCTCTTGGCTAGGTCACGGATCAGCCGATGCGTCCATCTGCCATCTGCAAATGGCGAATCCCACTCAGTTTGCCACTGCTCAAGAGAAGGATTCCTTCTCGTTGTCGCGGATGATCTCCTTCAACGTTGGGGTGAGCACACGATGGGCTCCGATCACTTCTTGCCGGTCCCAGATTCTCACTCGTTCCGCGACGAGCAAGTGGATGGGTGGCGTTCCCGCCAACACGCAAGCTGCATCTCCTGACACGGTGCGGTAGGCACGAATGCTCCTCAGAGCCGCTCTTCGGTGGACGAGCCCCATCCTCTTCTCGATGACGGCCTCCTCTACTCTCTTCCTCCACACGGGTGCACCGGAGAGCATGATGGAAGTGCTCACAGTGTTGAGCAGTTTATGCCTCTTCTGTTTCGGTCCTCCGATGTTCGGCATCAGTCACTGGAGAAGCGTTCCGACCCTGCTTGCTTTCTGCGCGGCTCCTTGGATGTGCTTCTTGGACGACCACTTGTCGTCGAGCCATACACCCATACATTTCAGCTCTGTCTTGCGTGGTATCTCTTGCCCGTTGATATAGAAATGAGGCAAGCCGAACTTACTCCGCCTCGTGACCACTATGGCTTCGCACTTTGAAACAGCCAGCTCTAGGAGCCGGCTGATCATCCACTCGTCCAAGGCCGAGGCCTTGTAGCCGTACTGAAGACAGTTACAGCACCGTGGAATGCCACCTTTTTCGCGGATCCCGACTCTGCCCCATCCAACCTTGGGCTCCTTCCAGTCCAGAAGCTGTTGGGCCAGTCTCGTTGGGATCGAGACGACCGCCGTTTGGGTACCGCGGTAGCCGCCCCGCATGGACTCGACCACAACGGTTTCCTTCTCGTTCTCTGGTATGGCCCTCGCGAGGTCATCCTGGACTTTGGTTTTGTCGACATCGTAGTCGATTCCGAGCACCTCGAGAGTCGTGCTATTTGCTAGACAGTGGACAGCTCCTTCTTGCCCGACGACTGGTGCCAAAGCTGCCTTGACGGCGGCGGCGTTGATGCCCTTCTTAAGTTGAAGGAGGACTTGGCCTTCCTGGGTCTTGCGGATGCCTGTGACTTTAGAGCCCACTTCTTCATTAAGGTCATCCGTTTTTATCATGCGCAGCATGCCTGCGTAGCTTAGCCCACCTTGGTTGGCCGTAACGAGGACGGCTTCGGGCTTCACCCTTTTTCGCTTCATCTTCGCCTTCTTCCCAGCGGGGCCATTTGTTCTACCGCTCTTCTTCGCCCTTTTCGCATTCTTTTCCGATAACACCTCCTGCCAAGCCCCGTCGTGGTTCGCCATGGTGGGAGTCGATGTCGAGCGCGGTGTTCCGAGACCTCCCGGTGGAGGTTCACGTCGCATCCCCTTCGAACTGCGTTGTTGCCCCGGTCGCGATTCCGGTTTCCCTGCCCCCTTCCCTGGTAGCCACGACCCGACTCGGTCGCTTTTTTTGTTGCCGGAGGCTCCACATTTTCCCTCGCTTTCAGGGTCTTTTCCGTTTCGAGGAGCGTTGTCTCGAAAGCAGCCCGCTTCACCTTGTCTGTCGCGAGTAGGCCTTCAAACGCGTGGCCTATCTTCTTGAGCTCTTCAATGTCACCCTTGGTCCCTTCTGGGTTGCTGGAAACAGACTCGGCTATCCCTATAACCAAGTTGAAGTGCTCGAGGAGGAGATATGTCTTCTCCTCCATCTCTCTCCGGCACGTTTTCAGGTCTTCCCATTTCCCCATGTGATCGCCTGCCTCGTTTCTACTCTTTTGTCGTGCCGCATCTCCGGATGAGACGATAGAGTCAATCTCCATCCCATCAGACTCTTCATCGTGTACTCTCTTGTCGAGCGCACCGATTCCGGGAGTTAGGATTGTTCCGTTCCCGTGGGACCCTATAGTGGAGTCGGACTCGCTCGAGTCTGAGGTCAAGTTGACGACGTCACCAACCCCGTTGCTAGGTTGCGTGATCTGGATCCTGATTGCGGGGTTGATCTTCAGGAAGTTCTCTGCCGCCTCTCGTGCTTCTGCTGCAACCTCCGCGTTCATCCCTCATTGGCTCGGGAATGTGAGCTCTGATTGTTTGAGCACTCGCTTCTCTGCTCCGTCACTCGGGCCCCTTCTCTTCCTGCTAAGGGTGAGCTCGGCTTCTCTATGGTGTAGGTTTTTCTCTCCCACTCCTTCCGCCTGCAGCGTATTTACATCACTTGTAGCTGTACGCGTAATTCCACCAGCCAAGGGTGCCACTGGTGGCACGTTTTGCATCGTTGCCCCCCCCCCCCCCCCAAAGATCCGGATGGGGCCCCGCTTTACTTGGGGAATTCTGGCCGTCAAACTGGACGTCATCTTCTTTCTACTTTCTCCCAGGGCCTGGAATCGCAAGCTGGCCGACCCCGGACAAGACCAGCACGGGTGTGATATTCTGTGTGATGCGTGTCCTGTATAATGTTGGTATGTTTGTATGGTGCTTGAGCAGGCGTAAGTATGGTGCGTGTAGAGTGTAGTGTGTGTGTTAGTGTAAGTGTAGGACTCGGGTCCGGAGGGGCGTCGCTCCCTCAAGCTTCAAGTACAGCCCGAGGGTCACACTCAAAGCCCCCTACGGGTTCTCTCTTTTTTTTTTGAGTGGAACATAAAAGAGAATCTGATGACAGGACATCCTTATTGACTGTCCTACCGGCAGACCATGAGCGCTTTCATTGTGCCCACCCGGTGAACCGAATGAGCATGAATCCAGCGCCCGTGTGCCCTGAGGGCTGAAACCTTCTGCTCTCAGCCCTACAGTTGGCAAGCTATCACTGCAGAACTGGGGGCAGCCAACCACTATCTAACCAACCGACCCCGGAACGGCGTAAGCATTACTTCAGGGTGGGAGGCGTATCGCACTCAGGATCGAGCGAATCTCTTTTCTCACGACTCGCGGGTGTTGTTGCTCCTTCTTCGATCTGTTCCTACTCTTCTTTCTTCGATCCTCTCGCTTCTTTCTTCTCTCTTCTTTCTCCTTCCTTCTCCCTTCTTTCTTTCCTCTTCAGTTCATCATAGTCCTCCTGGAATGATTTGGACCTCTTCCGTTTGAATCGGCAGACTCACTGTGATTCGTCTGCTTCGAGGCGCCTCACTTCCCTTTCTTTCTCCTCCTTACGGGTCATCACCAGCTTAATGTATCCGGTGACTCTATCCCATGTCTCCTGGTTGCGGAGCAAGTACGGGACGAGGTTCTCGGGTGTTAGTTGAGCACCCTGTCATTCATCCAACTCGGCGCGCTCCCTTCGGGTGTCGTTGGACGTGAACATGGCGTGTTCAGCGTCATCCCAGTTGTCCCCGCATGACTGACATGCTGGGGATGTTCTCTTCTTGAACCGGGTCTGGTAGGCACCGAAGCAACCGTGATCACTGAGTGCCTGCGTCGTCCAGTAGTCCATCTCTCCGTGGGTGCGTTCCGCCCATTGGCTAGGTCACGGATAAGCCGGTGCATCCATCTGCCATATGCAACTGGCGAATCCCACTCAGTTTGCCACTGCTCAAGAGTGGTTTCCTTCTCGTTGTCGCGGATGATACCCTTCATTGTCGGAGTCAGCACTCGTTCGGCTCCGATCACTTCCTGGCGGTCCCAGATCCTCACTCGCTCCGCAGCGAGCGAGTGGATGGGCGGAGTACTCGCCAATACGTGAGCCGCATCTCCTTACACGGTGCGGTAGGCACGGATACTCCTCAGGGCCGCTCTCCGATGGACAGGCCCCATTCTCTTCTCGATGATGGTCTTCTCTACTCTCTTTCCCCACACGGGTGCACCGTACAGCATGATGGAGGTGGTGACAGATGTTGGAGATCTGTCTCCCAACCAAGGGGAGAGGGATATTACACGGCCGGGCTCACCTCCCGGTGGGCCCCACCCATACCCGTGTCCCGCCTGGTATGGCCTGCGTGAGCTATGCGTAGTCCGCGTAAGCTGAACCAGCCCGGTGTCTGGGGACGGATCCGAAGGATCTTGAGGCAGATTTTGCCCTCCAACCACCTTGAAAGAGAAAAAAAGGAGAGAGAGAGATTGATTGATTGATTGATTGATTGGTGTTTTCATTGAGGGCAGGGGATGAATCCCATGTGCCCAAATTGCATAAATTACAATGAAAGATAGATATGTGTATCCTACCGTGGAGCTCAGTTTGAAATATTGAGAATTTAGACTTAGATCACTGAATAACTCGAAATAGACATTTCTAAGAATATGTATGATTTGAGAAAATGGAAGAAGAAAATTACAGGTTGATAGTTCTAAAGCAGGGCGATATTGCACATGCTCATCAATCCAAAAGAGAGAGAGAGAGAGAGAGAGAGAGAGAGAGAGAGAGAGAGAACCATGGCTCGACGACAAGTGGTCGTTCAAGAAGCACATCCAGGAAACCGCCCAGAGGGCGAGCAGGGTCGGTGCGGCGCTCCAGCGGCTTATGCCGAATATCGGAGGTCCCAAGGAAAAGAGGCGCGCACTTCTCAACACCGTCACCACCTCCATCATGCTGTATGGTGCACCCGTGTAGGAAAAGAGAGTAGGGAAGACCTTCACCGAGAAGAGAATGGGGCCTGTCCACCGTAGATCGGCCCTGAGGAGCATCCGTGCCTACCGCACCGTGTCTGGGGATGCGGCTTACGTATTGGCGAGTACGCCGCCCATCCACTTGCTCGTCGCGGAGCGAGTGAGGATCTGGGACCGCCAGAAAGTGATCGGAGCCGAACGAGTACTCACTCCGACGATGAAGGAGATCATCCGCGACAACGAGAAGGAGACCACCCTCGAACAGTGGCAAACTGAGTGGGATTCACCATGTGCGAATGGTAGATGGACGCACCGGTTGATCCGTGATGTAGCCAAGTGGGCGGGACGTGCCCACGGAGATGGACTACAGGACGACGCAGGCACTGAGCGACCACGCTCTGTTCACGTGCAACGACACCCGAAGAGAGCGCGCCGAGTTGGATGGATGGCTGGGTGCTCAACTAACACCTGAGGACCTCGTCTCGTACTTGCTCCGCAACCGGGAGACATGGGACAGAGTCACCGGATACATTAAGCTGGTGATGACCCGTAAGGAGGAGAAAGAAAGGGAAATGAGGCGACTCGAAGCAGGCGAATCACAGTGAGTCTGCCGATTCAATTAGAAGAGGTCCAAATTATTTCAGGAGGACTATGATGAACTGAAGAGGAAAGAAAGAGGGGAGAAGGAAGGAGAAAGAAGAGAGAAGAAAGAAGAGTAGGAAGAGATCGAAGAAGGAGCAACAACACCTGCGAGTCGTGAGAGTAGAGAGTCGCTCGATCCTGAGCGCGATACGCCTCCCACCCTGGAGTAATGCTGACGTGGTTCCGGGGTGGGTTGGTTAGATAGTGGTTAGCTGCCCCCAGTTCTGCAGTGATGGCTTGCGAACACTGTAAGGCTGAGAACAGAAGGTTCTAGCCCCCAGGGCACACGGGCGCTGGATTCATGCTCATCCGGTTCACCGGGTGGGCAAAATGAAAGCGCTCATAGTCTGCCGGTAGGACATCCAATAGGGATGTCCTGTCATCAGATTTTTCCTTGTATTCCACTTCAGAAAAAAAAAGAAGAAAGAAGAGAGAGAGAACCCTGGCCTGGACGGCATTCCAAACAAGGCTCTGAAACTGGTCTTCAAGTACAAGCCTGATTCACTCCTCGACCTCTTCAACATCTGTCTGAGCGCGGGAACTTTCCCGGATAAGTGGAAACGCCAGAAGCTGGTCCTGATACTTAAGGGTCAAGGAGGTCAACGCCCTCTCAGCATGCTCGACAATATCGTGGAGGTGGTGACAGATGTTGAAGAGGTCGAGGAGTAGATCTGGCTTGTATTTGAAGACCAGTTTCAGAGCCTCGTTTGGGATGCCATCCAGGCCAGGGGCCTTGCCGTTCGGCATTCTCTTCGCCGCTATGAGTAGCTCTTGCATAGTGAAGAGCGGGATGGGGTCTTCGCTCTCCGTAGGGAATGTAACTCTGGGTTCTCCTGCTGGGAAGAGGTCTTCCACAATGGTGCGCAATGTTGCTGCATCGGTCGGTGCTGGGTTGCCCCTCCGGGGTCGGACCTTTGACATGACCACGCGATATGGCGTGCCCCAGGGGTCTTCGTTAACCATGTCGCACAGTTCACCCCAGCACTTCTCTTTGCTCCTCCGGATGGCTAGAACGAGAGCCTTCTTTGCTTCTTCGTACACTCTGTCATCTTCCGCCAGCGATGGTCGTTGCAGCTTCCTTGATCGCCATGCGGTCCTCCTTTTCTTGTTGCTCGTTCTGCGTAGAGCCTTGATCTCGACGGTGATCCAGTACTCTGGTTTCCTCCAGAAACATGGTGTTGTCCTGCGAAGCATCGACGCGTCGCAAGCTCTCGTGATGGCGGATGTTACCATCGCCACAGCCTCGTCCGAGGCGGAGTTCATCGGGAGATCTCCGACTGTTTCTATCGATTCCCGGAATTTTCCCTCGTCCAGCTTCCGTACCTGCCACCCCGTTGGTCGCGGTCTGCGTGTCGTCTGTCTCTGTCCGTCAGTCCTAAGTCGAAACCGAATATGTCGATGGTCACTCAGTGTTTCCGTGTCCAGAACTTCCCACGATGTCATACGTCCCATGAGCGACGGGGTCATGAACGTCAGGTCGAGGACCGATGATGAACCTCCCTCCCGGGACCGAGTGTCGTGACGGTAATAGGTGATAACCCCCGTCTCGTTCGCGAGCACTAATCCCAATGCCTCCATGGCATCAGCGAGTATTACCCCCCGTCTAACGCGCGGCCCCCCGCTCCAAGTCGGTTCCTTGGCTTTGAAATCTCCCGCGATTATAACTGCCCCCCCCCCCCCCCCCATTGCCTCACATCCTCTTCTAGGTCGTGGAGCTCGTCTTCAAATTCGTGCGTCTTGAGCGACGGCGAGTAGTAGCAGCTGTATACAGCTGTGCCCCCTATGGTCTTTCGAGCATAACCACGGCCACTAACAGCTGGTTCAGTCTCGCGGATCGCGGGATTCGTGATCTGAATTACAGCGGTCCGCCAGTGATCGAATGTGGAACGGGAAAGTTCGCGCTCCCGAGGCGGTTCGGAGATGATCAGAACATCGATACCCCCTTCTCTGGCGGCAGTGTGTAGGAGGTCACAAGCGTCCCCGCTTCTCCTGAGGTTGGCTTGGATTAAGTTAGCCATTTCTTCCCCCCCCCCCCTGCGTCTATATGTCGCCCTCGCGTTTTGGTAGGCTGTGCAGTTGCTGGAGCCCGACCTGTGGTCAGATCTGGTTCCGATAGCCACGCAGCTGAGGCATTTTGGTTTCTCTTTACAGGTAGCGGCGAGGTGTCCTGGTTCACCGCACTGGAAGCAGAGTTTCGGTTGACGTTCCTCTGCCTTCTCTTTTTTGCAGCCTGAGGCCTTGTGGCCATACTCTAGACAGTTATAGCAGCGTGGGATGCCTCCCTTCTCGCGGATTCTCACTCTGCTCCATCCCACCTTGGGTTCTTTCCAGTCCAGGAGGCGGTGAGCGAGCCTCGCTGGGATGGACACAACCGCTGTTTGGGTGCCTCGGGAGCCGTTTCGCAGGCTCTTGACTATTATGGCTCCATCCTCGTTTTCTGGTAGGGCCTTCGCGAGGTCCTTCTGCACTTTAGTTTTGTCGACATCGTAGTCGACTCCGAGAACCTCGAGGGTCATGCTATTTGCGAGGCAGTGGACGGCCCCTTCTTGCCCGACGACTGGTGTCAGAGCCGCTTTGATGGCTGCAGCGTCGGTGCCCTCCCTCAGTTCAATGAGGATTTGTCCTTCCTGTGTCTTGCGGATGCCCGTGACTTTAGAGCCCACTTCTTCATTAAGGTCATTCGTCTTTATCTTGCGCAGCATGTCTGCGTAGCTTAACCCACCTTGGTTTGCCGTGACGAGAACGGCGTCGGATTTCGCTCTTCTTGGCTTCATCTTTGCCTTCTTTCCAGCGGTGTCACTTGATCGAACGCTTTCCTTTGCCCTCTTTGTATTTCTCTTAGAGACCACTTCCTGCCAAGGCCCGTCCTGCTTGGGCCTATTGGGAGTCGATGTCGAGCGCGGTGTTTCGAGGGCTCCCGATGGATGTCCGCGTCGCGTCCTCTTCGTATCGTGCTGTTTTCCTTGTCGCGATTCCGGTTTATTCGCCCCCCTTCCCTGTGTGCCGCTTCCTGACGCGGCTGGCCCAGAGGGCTGCGCACTCCTCTTCATTTTGAGGGTCTTCTCCGCTTCGAGAAGTGTGTTCTCGAAAGCCGCTCTCTCCCCTTGGTCTGCCGCAAGTAGGCCTTCGAGAGCGTGGCCAATCTTCTTGAGCTCTTCATGTCGCCCTGAGTTCCTTCTGGGATGTTGGAGGCAGACTCGGCTATCCCTATGACCAAGTTCAGGTGGTCGAGGAGAAGATGAGTCTTCTCCTCCATCTGTTCTCGGCACATTTTCAAGTCCCTCCATCCTTCCATTAGATCGGGGGCCTTGTCTCCACTTCTTTGTCGACTGGCCTTCTCAGGTGTGGGGAACCGATCGATGTCCATATCCTCCGGTGTTTTTTGACCTTTTTCGAGTCCAGGGTCACAGTCCTTGGATGTCAGGGTGTCTTCTGACTTCTGGGACTCCGTGGTGGTGTTATAGTCCCCTGAATCCGAGCTGGAATCGGCGGTATCGTCTCCCTTGTTCTTGTCTTGCGTAAGCTGGATCTTGATCGCGGGGTTGATCTTCATCAGCTTGTCTGCCGCCACTTGCGCTTCTGCAGCAACCTTCGCGTTCTTCTCTCTTTGGCTCAAGAATGTGAGCTTAGATTGCTCCAGCGTTCGCTTATCTACTTCCTCACCCAGACCCTTCCTCTTCGTGCTGTTCGGGGTGAGGTCTACTCCTTTCTGGTGTTGGTCCTTTCCTCCAACTATCTTCGCCACAGGCGTATTTCCATCGCTTGTAGCTTTACGCGTGAGTCCACCAGCCAAGTGTGCCACTGGTGGCGCGCTTTGCATCGTTGGCCCCCCTCCCCCCCTCCAAGATCCGAATGGGGCCCCGCTTTACCTGGGGAATTCTTGCCGTCAATGCTGGACATCTTCTTCTTTCTTCTTTTTCCAGGGCCTGGAACCGCATGCTGGCTGACTCCGGACTAGACCAGCACGGGTGTAGTGTGTTGTGTGATGCGTGTTCTGTATAATGTTGGTATGTCTGTGTAATGCTTGAGCAAGCGTAAGTATGGTGCGTGTAGAGTGTAGTGTGTGTGTTAGTGTAAGTGTAGGACTCGGGTCCGGAGGGGCGTCACTCCCTCAAGCTCCAAGTGCAACCCTAAGGTCACACCCAAAGCCCCCTACGGGGTCTCTCTCTCACTCTCTCTCTCTCTCTCTCTCTCTCTCTCTCTCTCTCTCTCTCTCTCTCTCTCTTTTTTTTTTTTTTTAAGGTGGTTAGAGGGCAAAATCTGCCTCAGGATCCCTCGGATCCGTCCCCAGACACCGGACTGGTTCAGCTTACGCGGACTACGCATAGCCCACGCAGGCCATACCAGGCGGGACACGGGTTTGGGTGGGGCCCACCGAGAGGTGGGCCCGGCCGTGTAATATCCCTCTCCCCTCGATGTCCGATACCTAGGGCATCGGGCAATCAAGAAGGAGATCCACCTGCATCTACCATCTCATCCCGGAACCGCGTGAGCATTACTTCAGGATGAGCGGCATGTCTCGCGCTCGATTGCGAGCGTTCCTCTTCTCCATCTTCTCTCTTCGGCCACTTGTCGGCATCTCCTGTCTTCATTCTCCATTGTTCCCTCTCTTTCTTCTTTCTTCTCTCTTCTTCCTTCTTTCTTCCCCCTTCAGTGCATCAGATTCCTCCTGGAATCATTTGGGCCTCTTCTGTTTCAATCGGCAGAGTCACTGTGATTCGCCTACTTCGAGCCGCCTTACTTCCCTCTCTTTCTCCTCTTTGCGGGTCATCACCATCTTGATGTATCCGGTGAGTCTATCCCATGTCTCCTGGTTGCGGAGCAAGTACGGGACGAGATTCTCGGGTGTTAGTTGAGCACCCAGCCATTCATCCAGCTCGGCGCGCTCTCTCCGGGTGTCGCAGCACTTGAACAGGGCATGTTCGGCGTCATCCCATTCATCCCCGCATGACTGACATGCTGGGGTCGTCCTCTTCTTGAACCTGGTTAGATAGGAACCGAAGCAACCATGATCGCTCAGTGTCTACGTCGTCCAGTAGTCCATCTCTCCGTGGGTGCGTTCCGCCCACTTGGCTACGTCACGGATCAGCCGGTGCGTCCATCTGCCGTTCGCAAATGGCGAATCCCACTCAGTTTGCCAATGCTCAAGGGTGGTTTCCTTCTCGTTGTCGCGGATAATCTCCTTCATCGTCGGGGTGAGTACTCGTTCGGCTCCGATCACTTTCTGGCGGTCCCAGATCCTCACTCGCTCCGCGACGAGCAAGTGGATGGGCGGTGTACTCGCCAATACGTAAGCCGCATCTCCTGACACGGTGCGGTAGGCACGGATACTTCTCAGGGCCGCTCTCCGGTGGACAGGCCCCATCTTCTTCTCGATGATGGTCTTCTCTACTCTCTTTCCCCACACGGGTGCACCGTAGAGCATGATAGAGGTGCTGACGGTGTTGAGAAGTGCGCGCCTCTTTTCCTTGGGTCCTCCGATATTCGGCATCAGCCGTTGAAGCGCCGCACCAACCCTGCTCGCTTTTTGAGCGGCCTCCTGGATGTGCTCCTTGAACGACCACTTGTCGTCAAGCCATACGCCGAGGTATTTCAACTCTGTCTTGCGTGGGATCTCTTGCCCGTTGATGTAAAAGTGGGGCAAGTCAAACTTCCTGCGTCTTGTGACCACGATTGCTTCGCACTTCTTGACAGCAAGCTCTAGGAGCCTGCTGATCATCCACTCGTAGACTCGGGCCAGCGCCTCGTTTGCGCGTCTACCCAAGAGTTCCTCGTTGTCGGACCAGACTATGAGCCCCGCGTCGTCCGCGAAAGCCACTATTATGACTCCTTCGGGCAGTTCAATAGACAGTAAGCTGTCGTACTGGGTGTTCCAGTTGAACGGCCCGGAAACCGATCCCTGTCCAATTCCGGCGGACAGTTCCCGGATCTCTTGTCCCTCGTCGGTGTCGTACACGAGTGTCCTGTTCCGCAGATAGTCACTCGTGATGGCTAGTAGATAGGGCGGCACTTTACCTGCTTGGGATTGATAGACTCGCTCCCAGCTCGCGCAGTTGAACGCGTTCTTTATGTCCAACGCAATAATGGCACAGAATCCTCCTCTTCCTTGGTATGGGTTCCCTACCGACGCTTGAACCCGCTCTTGGACCTCCTCGATCGCGTGCACAGTGCTTCGTCCCTTCCGGAACCCAAACTGCATTGGTGATAGCCCGCCGCTCTCTTCGTAGGCTTTTTCCACCCTGTTGAGCACCATCCTCTCGTACATTTTCCCGATATTGTCGAGCATGCTGAGAGGGCGTTGACCTCCTTGACCTTTAGGTATTAGGACCAGCTTCTGGCGTTTCCACTTATCCGGGAAATTTCCCGCGCTCAGACAGTTGTTGAAGAGGTCGAGGAGTAAATCTGGGTTGTATTTGAAGACCAGTTTCAGAGCCTCGTTTGGAATGCCGTCCAGGCCAGGGGCCTTGCCGTTTGGCAGTCTCTTCGCCGCTATGAGTAGCTCTTGCATAGTAAAGAGCGGGATGGGATCTTCGCTCTCGGGAGGGAATGTCACTCTGGGTTCTCCTGCTGGAAAGAGGTCTTCCACGATGCTGCGCAAGGTAGCTGCATCAGTCGGTGCTGGGTTGCCCCTTCGAGGTCGGACCTTGGACATGACCACGCGGTATGGCGTACCCCACGGGTCTCCATTAACCATGTCGCACAATTCACCCCAGCACTTCTCTTTGCTTCTCCGGATGGCTAGAATGAGAGCCTTCTTTGCTTCTCTGTACGCCCTATCATCTTCCCCCAGTGATGGTCGTTTTAGTTTCCTTGATCGCCACGCTGTTCTCCTCTTCTTATTGCTCGTTCTTCGTAGGGCTTTTATCTCGTCGGTGATCCAGTACTCTGGTTTCCTCCAAAAGCATGATGTTGTCTCGCGAGGCATCGATGCGTCACAAGCTCTGGTGATGGTGGTCGTCACCATATCCACAGCCTCGCCCGCGGTGATGTTCATCGGGAGATCTTCGGCTGTTCCTATCGATTCCCGGAATTTCCCCTCATCCAGCTTGCGTACCTGCCACCCCGTCGGTCGCGGTCTGTGTGTCGTCTGTCTCTGTCTGTCAGTCCTAAGCCGAAACCGAATATGTCGATGGTCACTCAATGTTTCCGTGTCCAGAACCTCCCACGATGTCATACGTCCCATGAGCGACGGGCTCATGAACGTCAGGTCGAGGACCGAAGACGAACCTCCCTCCCTGGACCGAGTGTCGTATCGGTAGTAGGTGATAACCCCCGTCTCGTTCGCGAGCACTAATCCCAATGCCTCCATGGCATCAGCGAGTATTACCCCCCGTCTATCACGCGGCCCCCCGCTCCAAGTCGGTTCCTTGGAGTTCAAATCCCCCGCGATTATAACTGGGCCCCCCCATTGCCTCACATCCTCTTCTAGGTCATGGAGCTCGTCTTCGAATTCGTGTATCTTGAGCGACGGCGAATAGTAGCAGCTGTAGACTGCTGTGCCCTCTATGGTCTTTCGAGCGAAACCGCGGCCACTAACAGCTGGTCCAGTCTCACGGATCGCAGGGTTCATGATCTGGATTACGGCTGTCCACCAGTGATCGAATGTGGATCGAGAAAATTCGCGCTTCCGAGGCGATTCGGAGATAATCAGAACATCGATCCCTCCTTCTTTGGCTACAGCGTGTAGGAGATCGTCTGCGTCCCCGCTCTTCCTGAGGTTGGCTTGGATGAAGCTAGCCATTTCTTCCCTTCCTGCGTCTATATGTGGTTCTTGCCCGCTGGTACGCAGTGCAGTTGCTGGCCCCAGATCTGTGGTCAGATTTGGACCCGATCGCCGCACAGCTGAGGCATTTTGGTTTTTCCTTGCAAATTGCAGCAAGGTGCCCTGGTTCGCCGCATTGGAAGCAGAGTTTTGGTTTCCGTTCCTCTGCCTTCTCTTTTTTGCACCCCGAGGCCTTGTGCCCGTACTCTAAGCAGTTATAGCACCGTGGGATGCCACCCTTCTCGCGGATCCTGACTCTGCCCCATCCAACCTTTGGCTCCTTCCAGTCGAGGAGATGGTGGGCCAGTCTCGTTGCGATCGAGACAACAGCGGTTTGGGTGCCGCGGTAGCCACTCCGGATGGACTTGACTACAACGGCACCCTTCTCGTTTTCTGGTAGGGCCTTCGCGAGGTCATCCCGCACCTTGATTATGTCGACATCGTAGTCGACTCCGAGAACCTCGAGGGTCGTGCTGTTTGCTAGACAGTGGACAGCTCCTTCTTGCCCGACGACTGGTGCCAAGGCTGCCTTGACGGCGGCGACATCGGTGCCCTTCTTGAGTTCAAGAAGGACTTGGCCTTCTTGGGTCTTGCGGATGCCCGTGACCTTGGAGCCCACTTCTTCATCGAGGTCATCCGTTTTTATCCTGCGCAGCATGTCTGCGTAGGTTAGCCCACCTTGTTTGGCCGTAACGAGGACGGCTTCGGGCTTCACCCTTCTCGGCTTCATTTTCGCTTTCTTCCCGGCGGCATCGTCCGATCTACCGCTCTTCTTTGCCCTTCTCGCTCGTTTCTTTGACACCACTTCCTTCCAAGGCCCATTCTGCTCGGGCCGATTGGGCGTTGATGTCGAGCGCGGTGTTCCGAGACCTCCCGGTGGAGGACCGTATCGCGTCGCCTTCGAACCGCGTTGTTTTCCCGGTCGCGATTCCGGTTTCCCTGCCCCCCTTCCCTGGAAGCCACTACCCGACGCGGCCGGTTTTCTTGTGACCGGAGGCTGCATATTCCCCCTCGCTTTCAGGGTCTTTTCCGTTTCGAGGAGCGTTGTCTCTAAAGCAGCCCGCTTCGCCTTGTCTGTCGCGAGTAGGCCTTCGAGCGCGTGGCCTATCTTCTTGAGCTCTTCGATGTCACCCTTGGTCCCTTCTGGATTGCTGGAAACAGACTCGGCTATTCCTATAACCAAGTTGAAGTGCTCGAGGAGGAGATATGTCTTCTCCTCCGTCTCTTCCCGGCACGTTTTCAGGTCTTTCCATTTCCCCATGAGATCGCCTGCCTCGTTTCCACTCCTCTGTCGTGCCGCATCTCTGGTTGAGGGGATGTGGTCAATCTCCACCCTATCAGGCACCTCATCGTGCACTCCCCTCTCGAGCAAACCGTTTTCAGGAGTCAGGATTGTTCCGTTCCCCTGGGACCCTATAGTGGAGTCAGACTCGCTCGAGTCTGAGCTCAAGTTGACGGCGTCATCAACCTCGTTGCTGGGTTGCGTGGTCTGGATCCTGATAGCGGGGTTGATCTTCAGCAGCTTCTCTGCCGCCTCTCGTGCTTCTGCTGCAACTTTCGCGTTCATCCCTCGTTTGCTCGGAAATGTGAGCTTTGATTGTTTGAGCACTCGCTTCTCTGCTCCGTCACTCGGGCCCTTTCTCTTCCTGCTAGGGGTGAGCTCAGCTTCTCCATGGCGTAGGTTTTTTTCTCCCGCACCCTCCACCTGCAGCGTATTTCCATCGCTTGTAGCTGTACGCGTTATTCCACCAGCCAAGTGTGCCACTGGTGGCGCGTTTTGCATCGTTGGGGCCCCCCCCCCCAAGATCCGAATGGGGCCCCGCTTTACTTGGGGAATTCTTGCCGTCAATGCTGGACATCATCTTCTTTCTTCTTCCAGGGCCTGGAATCGCATGCTGGCCGACCCCGGACCAGACCAGCACGGGTGTGGTGTGTTGTGTGATGCGTGTTCTGTATAATGTTGGTATGTCTGTGTAATGCTTGAGCAAGCGTAAGTATGGTGCGTGTAGAGTGTAGTGTGTGTGTTAGTGTAAGTGTAGGACTCGGGTCCGGAGGGGCGTCACTCCCTCAAGCTCCAAGTGCAACCCTAAGGTCACACCCAAAGCCCCCTACGGGGTCTCTCTCTCTCTCTCTCTCTCTCTCTCTCTTTTTTTTTTTTTTTTTTTAAGGTGGTTAGAGGGCAAAATCTGCCTCAGGATCCCTCGGATCCGTCCCCAGACACCGGACTGGTTCAGCTTACGCGGACTACGCATAGCCCACGCAGGCCATACCAGGCGGGACACGGGTTTGGGTGGGGCCCACCGAGAGGTGGGCCCGGCCGTGTAATATCCCTCTCCCCTCGATGTCCGATACCTAGGGCATCGGGCAATCAAGAAGGAGATCCACCTGCATCTACCATCTCATCCCGGAACCGCGTGAGCATTACTTCAGGATGAGCGGCATGTCTCGCGCTCGATTGCGAGCGTTCCTCTTCTCCATCTTCTCTCTTCGGCCACTTGTCGGCATCTTCTATCTTCACTCTTCATTGTTCCCTCTCTTTCTTCTTTCTTCTCTCTTCTTCCTTCTTTCTTCCCTCTTCAGTGCATCAGATTCCTCCTGGAATCATTTGGGCCTCTTCTGTTTCAATCGGCAGAGTCACTGTGATTCGCCTACTTCGAGCCGCCTTACTTCCCTCTCTTTCTCCTCTTTGCGGGTCATCACCATCTTGATGTATCCGGTGAGTCTATCCCATGTCTCCTGGTTGCGGAGCAAGTACGGGACGAGATTCTCGGGTGTTAGTTGAGCACCCAGCCATTCATCCAGCTCGGCGCGCTCTCTCCGGGTGTCGCTGCACTTGAACAGGGCATGTTCGGCGTCATCCCATTCATCCCCGCATGACTGACATGCTGGGGTCGTCCTCTTCTTGAACCTGGTTAGATAGGAACCGAAGCAACCATGATCGCTCAGTGTCTGCGTCGTCCAGTAGTCCATCTCTCCGTGGGTGCGTTCCGCCCACTTGGCTACGTCACGGATCAGCCGGTGCGTCCATCTGCCGTTCGCAAATGGCGAATCCCACTCAGTTTGCCAATGCTCAAGGGTGGTTTCCTTCTCGTTGTCGCGGATGATCTCCTTCATCGTCGGAGTGAGTACTCGTTCGGCTCCGATCACTTTCTGGCGGTCCCAGATCCTCACTCGCTCCGCGACGAGCAAGTGGATGGGCGGAGTACTCGCCAATACGTAAGCCGCATCTCCTGACACAGTGCGGTAGGCACGGATACTCCTCAGGGCCGCTCTTCGGTGGACAGGCCCCATTCTCTTCTCGATGATGGTCTTCTCTACCCTCTTCCCCCACACGGGTGCACCGTACAGCATGATGGAGGTAGTGACGGTGTTGAGAAGTGCGCGCCTCTTTTCCTTGGGTCCTCCGATATTCGGCATAAGCCGCTGGAGCGCCGCACCGACCTTGCTCGCCTTCTGGGCGGCTTCCTGGATGTGCTTCTTGAACGACCACTTGTCGTCGAGCCATACACCGAGGTATTTCAGCTCTGTCTTCCGTGGAATCTCTTGCCCGTTGATATAAAACCGGGGTAAGTCAAACTTCCTACGCCTTGTGACCACGATTGCTTCGCACTTCTTGACAGCGAGCTCCAGAAGCCTGCTAATCATCCACTCGTAGACTCGGGCTAGCGCTTCGTTCGCGCGTCTACCCAAGAGTTCCTCGTTGTCAGCCCATACTATGAGTCCCGCGTCGTCCGCGAAAGCCACTATTATCACTCCCTCTGGCAGTTCGATAGACAGTAAGCTGTCATACTGGGTGTTCCAGTTGAACGGCCCGGAGACCGATCCCTGTCCGATTCCGGCGGACAGTACCCGAATCTCTTGTCCCTCGTCGGTGTCGTACACGAGGGTCCTGTTCCGCAGGTAGTCACTCGTGACGGCTAGTAGATAGGGGGGCACTTTACCTGCTTGGGATTGATAGACTCGCTCCCAGCTCGCGCAGTTGAATGCGTTCTTTATGTCCAACGCAATGATGGCACAGAATCCTCCTCTTCCTTGGTATGGGTTCCCTACCGACGCTTGAACCCGTTGTTGGACCGCCTCGAACGCGTGCACAGTGCTCCGTCCCTTCCGGAACCCGAACTGCATTGGTGATAGCCCACCGCCTTCTTCGTAGGCTTTTTCCACCCTGTTGAGCACCATCCTCTCGTACATTTTCCCGATATTGTCGAGCATGCTGAGAGGGCGTTGACCTCCTTGACCCTTAGGTATCAGGACCAGCTTCTGGCGTTTCCACTTGTCCGGGAAAGTTCCCGCGCTCAGACAGATGTTGAAGAGGTCGAGGAGTAGATCTGGCTTTTCAGAGCCTCGTTTGGGATGCCATCCAGGCCAGGGGCCTTGCCGTTCGGCATTCTCTTCGCCGCTATGAGTAGCTCTTGCATAGTGAAGAGCGGGATGGGGTCTTCGCTCTCCATAGGGAATGTAACTCTGGGTTCTCCTGCTGGGAAGAGGTCTTCCACGATGGTGCGCAATGTTGCTGCATCGGTCGGTGCTGGGTTGCCCTTCCGGGGTCGGACCTTTGACATGACCACGCGATATGGCGTGCCCCAGGGGTCTTCGTTAACCATGTCGCACAGTTCACCCCAGCACTTCTCTTTGCTCCTCCGGATGGCTAGAACGAGAGCCTTCTTTGCTTCTTTGTACGCTCTGTCATCTTCCGCCAGCGATGGTCGTTGCAGCTTCCTTGATCGCCATGCGGTCCTCCTTTTCTTGTCTCTCTCTCTCTCTCTCTCTCTCTCTCTCTCTCTCTCTCTCTCTCTCTTAGGAAGGATGAGCACATCACTCCGTTCAGGGAGAGCTTGGACTGGCTGCGTACTGATTCGCGGCGAATGTACTTTGCAGGCATTATTATGTATAAGATCATGCACATGAGGGAACCTGGTTATCTGTCTGCAATGTTTCCCAGGCACCAATCCCAGCGCCCAGTGCGGGGAGATGCAAACGAGCAGGAACTCAAAGTGCCTAAAGTGAGACTGGAGTATGGAAGAAGATCTTTCCAAGTTACTTATGAGTCACATATGCTTCACCTCGTTGGCAAAATTCCTACACACCATGCCATTGGAAAAGATAAGCTTTTACATCACACCTGCCTCGACTTATTCCTCGTTCGCAATTCCTCAGCTGTGATTGAGTTCAAAAAGTCTGATTCGCCCTTTGCGGCAGGCCATGACTCTGTTGAAATTACTTACGACATTATTCCTCCACCTATTCCACCGAAGACGATCACAGTCAGGAACCTGTCCAACATCGACACTAGACAACTTACTGAGCTAATAAACACATCACTGTCTCACAGCGATTCCTTCAACGTGGCAGGCCAGTTATCTATACCAAATCAGAGCAACTCTCAAGTCGCTCTCAGTCACAACCTCCACAGATCTATCTGTGCGCATCTCCCTGTAAATATTCCCCCCCCCCCCTATAAGTAATAACCCTAATAATAGTAATGATAGTATTAGTACTGCTTTGACACTCCTAGATCTGAGTTCACCGCTTTATCAAAACCTTGCAAAGGGTCATCTCGACGATGCTGTTTCCTCAATCTCTAGAGCCACTCTTGACGCCTATAATCAGCTGGCACCCGAAAGAAACTTCACAGTCACCTCTCCAAAAAAACCTTGGGTGACAGCTGACATTCGGCGTCTCATGAGCGAACGCGATGCAGTATATCGTCGTGCTAGCCGCACCAATTCCCAAGTTCTACTAGAAAAATATCGTGAAGAGCGAACAGAAGTGAAGACCAATCTGGATGTAGCTAGAAGTGAATACATAAACAATAGAATAACATCGGCTCCTGATGCAAAATCTAAGTGGAGTGAACTTCGCAAGCTAGGAGTGATGTCCCGTCCCATTCCATCTCCTCTGAATCTTTTCAATCCTCGAGTTCTTAACTACCATTTTGCGAGTGTGGCCAGTTCTGGTGCCCCGCTAACCGAAGACGACATAGAGCATGTTTGTTCCATCCCCATGCCAAGTAACATTCCAGTGTTTGACTTCACTCCTGTGAATGAAACAGACGTCATACAGGCCTTCCTTGCAAGTAAGTTAAAGGGTGTGGGTGCTGATGGAATATCTTCGTCAATGGCAAAGCTAGCGTTTCCTGCACTCCAACCTCATCTTACAAGCATTATCAATCAATCAGTTGCATCCGGGTACTTCCCAGATGCCTGGAAATGCGCCTCCATTATACCATTATCAAAAGACCTGCACCTAAGACACCCTCCGGTACACGTCCCATTGCACAACTATGCGAATTTTTTAAGACACTTGAAAAAATAGTTCATCAACAGCTTACAAGTCACCTAACTCGTTCAAACCTTTTTCAAGAACGCCAGTCGAGAATCAGAGAACACCACTCCACTCAAACTGCTCTTCTCGGGGTACTAGAGGACACTCGCAGAGCCATTGATCAGCGAATGCTCACAATTATGATATCCTTTGACTTCTCGAAAGCCTTCGACACCCTCCTTCATATTAAGCTGCTGATCAAACTGAGGAAACTCGGCTGTAGTGATCGCGTGATTCGATGGTTCGCGAGCTATCTAAAGGACTGCTCTCGAAAAAATCGCTAAGCTACAAGACTCCTCGAACAGAAGCTCTGAACCAGTCGTTCGTAATCTCTGCCTCGCGACTATTGAATCAACTCCCCTTCCTAGATTTTGATGTAAGCTTAGATAACCTGAAAAGGATTTTATTCAACACGCTGTTGAACCTTGATCGAAACGACTGGCTAGATCGCGCCTCCCGCGAAGGCCTTGTGCCCACACCCCCTGCTCTTATTCATCTCTTTGATTTATAAGCCACCATGTTCCATTTTTCGACTCATTTATATAGTTCATGCGAGCTCTCGGCGCTAGGAATTCAATATTTAGTTGTAAACAATTTTTAGTTGTAAGAATCTATTATATAAGTTCATATAATTTTACAGTCTTTCAGAGTTTTAACAATCTAATCTAGCCAGCAATCACTATCCAAAAGTCACCTGTACTGATCTCTATGACTCAGATGTTTACGAATACTACAATGTAACCTCTCCCTAGGCGAATGGGAATTTATCCCCCGTCCACAATAAATATCAATCAATCAATCAATCTCTCTCTCTCTCTCCCTCTCTTAGGAAGGATGAGCACATCACTCCGTTTAGGGAGAGCTTGGACTGGCTGCGTACTGATTTGCGGCGAATGTACTTTGCAGGCATTATTATGTATAAGATCATGCACATGAGGGAACCTGGTTATCTGTCTGCAATGTTTCCCAGGCACCAATCCGAGCGCCCAGTGCGGGAAGATGCAAACGAGCAGGAACTCAAAGTGCCTAAAGTGAGACTGGAGTATGGAAGAAGATCTTTCCAAGTTCAGTGTGCTCATTTTTAGAACTTTCTCCCTTCGGGTATTCGGCAGCTACAGAAAATTTCATTTTTTAAGGGGATGGCGTATACCGGCCGGAATTCGTCTGCTAAATTACCTCAAAATCGTATTCAAAGAACTACGGCTCTAAAATTCATCGAATCGATCCCAAATTTTCCAGAGAGTTAGAAGATCCTCGTGGAAATGGTGGAAAGTCAGTGATTTCCTTGGAAAAGATCTGAGTCAGTCGAAAACTGTCTCGAATGTCGAAACTCTTTGAGGTTAGGCTACTATTATACTCACAGTGTAGGATTTCTGTGAGCTGGATTGCTCCATGAGGGACTTTCCACCAATCCTACGGTGATCTTCTAACTGTATGAAAAATTTGGGATTGGTTCGATAAAATTTGGAGCCGTAGTTCTATAAATACGAGTTTGGGGTAATGCGAGTAAAATTCTGTATCGCGAAGTTGAGAACTGCATTTTATAAGTTGGCAGCATTGCCGAGGTCTCTTGTTTTGATGTCGGCTGCTAGCAGACGTATCGAATAATCGCAAGGCGCGTGCTGTTGCTCGCATGCTTGCTTTTTTCGGTATACCACAAATCCTCGTAGTCGGCGTTTTGCGAGGAAATCGTGGCTTCCTGGTGGAGATGAGAGTGTCCGGGTCGTGTGAAAGTGTGACAGCTATGAGTGTTTTGTGCTGTGCTGAGTGTGCTAGTGTACAACCGCCAATGCTCGCATCCTGCGGGTGGGATAGGATGCACCTGGGCTTCTACCGCGGCCACCTTCTCTGGCACGGCTTCGTTATTCTCCAGAATAACACAAATCTGGTCCGTGACCATCAAAAAAATGTCTTGACGGAGGAGTGCAAGACCTTCTAAAAGTTAGCGAGACCGAGAGAAAACCTGCTGTTTGTGTATTTGTAGCGTGAGTGATGGTTCATTACAGCATGTTTTTTCTCATCTAAGTGCATGCAATTGCTTTCGTCAATTCTTAGATTTTCCCCCCAAATCCATTGAGAGAAGTTTTGAAAGAGTTTTTGGATTAAAAATAATGTGATAAATATGGAATATTGTATGCAAGTGGAATGGAGTTGAATAGTTGTCTAGAAGTTATTATAGTTGACTTGGTGAATATCGTGGTTCAGAATCCGCAAGTAGCATCAACCTCGAACATTGCCTCTGACCTTCTTATTGGTCTCTTGTTCCTTAATTATTACCCCTCAGCCACCTGGAGCTCTGAGAGAACTCCATTTCCCATTTTCACAGTTCACCAAGATGCATGATTGGCATGCACTCATGGCAAGAAATTATGGAGTTAGATTTTTAGTTGTGATCAGCAGTTCCTTAGGCTTTCAGAAATAAGCTGAATTATCTTCTATATTGTAATGATATCATAGACAAAAAAATATTTATGAAGAGCTTGCTTTCCTATAATCACACGATTGCAGTGACACGTTATACATTGTTGGAAAAGACCATAGGTCAATTAAATATTTGTCAACTCAATTACCCAGATTCTTGATGACGCAAGACTATACTTAGTTTCAATTTCAAATTCTTGAATCATGCAAGATAATTCAAGTTCAAGAATAAAACTTATAACCCTCTAGAAGCGATTTTATAGAATAATTGATTTCCTCTCAATGACGGTTTATGTAAGTTCTTGGTGGGCGAACTTGGATATCTTTTTATGCATGTGAATTTGAATGCTTTTTAATGAATGTACATGTTATCAAATAAGACAATTCAGTTCATGTTGATGAACACGGATGCAAATGATTATTTATATGGGAGGACCAACCTGCTGTCCGGAGAATAATCGATTCTCTCTCAATGATGGCTCATATGAGTACTTGGTATGCAAACTTGGATATTTTTTTGTGCATGTGAATTTGCATGATTTTATGTGTATTTTCCAATGTGTGCATCGCATTGACGCTGATGGATACAAATGGAGATGACTATCTATTTGGGAGGATCAACCTGCTTTCCAAGGAAGCTCTGGATCCATTCTCGTTTCTGAATATGAATTTTGGAATTAACGGATGGTGAATCTCAAGAAGGATTTGTTTGGGTGAATCAACCTGCTATCCGATGAAGCTGTGGATGCATCCTTGTTTCTGGGCATGAATCTTGAAATTGGCTAGAAGGATCTGTTTGGGGGAATCAACCTGCTTTCCAAGGAAACTCTGGATCCATTTTTGTTTCTAAACATGAATTTAGGAATCAACGGATGGTGAATCTCAAGGAGGATCTGTTTAGGTGAATCAACCTACTTTCCAAGGAAGCGCTGGATTCACTCTTGTTTCTGAACATAAATGTTGGAATTAACGGATGGTGAATCTCAAGGAGGATCTGTTTGGGCGAATCAACCTGCTATCCGATGAAGCTGTGGATGCATCCTTGTTTCTGGGCATGAATCTTGGAATTGGCGGATGGTGAATCTCTAAAAGGATCTGTTTGGGAGAATCAACCTGCTTTCCAAGGAAACTCTGGATCCATTTTTGTTTCTGAACATGATTTTAGGAATCAACAGATGGTGGATCTCAAAGAGGATCTGTTTGGGTGAATCAACCTACTTTCCAAGGAAGCGCTGGATTCACTCTTGTTTCTGAACATGAATTTTGGAACTCATGGCAAAAAAAATTTTTTTGCATCGATGGCAAATTTCAATAGATTGATCTTCTGCTTTTGATGAGGAATCCTGAATCACTGATTAGGAATGCCATTTTAGTTGAAAAATGAGTATACCCTTTTCGTTTACATGAATCTTTGAATTCATCTCGTTCTGGGGAAAATGCTGTCTTATTTGCGAATCATCCACGTTTGTGAGCGTGGATATACTAGATGCAGAGATATAAATGGTGGAACCATTCTGGTTTGACGAAATCTGGAATATTTTCGAATCATTCGAGCTAGTCTCCAAATCGTCTACTTGTGCGCTAGAAAATCAGAGCTGCCAACAACAAAAAACTACATATGAGAAGCTCATTCTACGTGTCACCATCTACACTTAGAATGAGCTACTAGTATGAGCCCGCCTGATAACCCAAGAGAGTACGACATCCCCTTAAGCAGGCTTTGAAAGAATTCATTCTATTGCAACCCTCCCAGAGGATTGACGTGGACAAGAGACAATTAATCAATCTTTGATACGTCTGAGCTCTTTTCTTTGGTATTTCATTTTTATTCTTTTTAGAGTGAATTGTTGAGTATATGTGACCTTCTGTCACTGGACTGGAGTACTCTGTAATATGTAACCGGGCTGCTGACTTTTAAGGAACTGTTTAAATTCTACTTTATCTATACCTTTGTGGATTTCTCGCGCACTCTGTACAATCTGACTAGTCACGAATTGTGATATATGTATGATAAATCCTTGACCAATTTTATACGATTTTGTAATATATGTATTTCCGACGCACGTCATATGTAACCGTATGCAATTGGATATTTTTTGTCTACGGACGAATAAAAAGGAATCAATCAATCAATCAATCTCTCTCTCTCTCTTCCACAAAGATCAGTTCTGGGCCCACTCTTGTTCTCCATCTTCATCAATGCCTTGCCCCGAGTCTCACGATACACTAAGCACAATGATATACGGCGATGACACTCAAATTTATAGGAGCTGCTACCGTTTTGAGATTGTACATTTGTACATTCTTTCATCGATGCGTATATATATATATATATATATATATATATATATATATATATATATATATGAGTCATCCTGGAGCAAGCTCGACAAAACTGTCACCAGGGGGTGTGGGAAAAATCCGCAAAAATTTTTTTCTGTTAATACTGTGTTATAACTGTGTTAATACTGTGAATAGTACGAAAAAAGTTTTTCCAGATTTTTTCGCCCCCCCCCGTAGGCCTTAGGGCCCATGGAAGGGCCATCTCAGGCCCTTTTTGCCTCTTCTAAAGAGGAGGCTTTGTATCCGGCACAGCAAATTTACTGAATTTTTCCATTTGACTCAATACTTCCGTCAACAGAATTTCTCCTATCACAGGGATGCTTCAACCGGGTGCCTGAACTCAGCACAAGCATTTCCGCACAAACACGAATGAACCATTTGATATTTTATTGCTTTTTTATTGCTAATTTATTGCTGTATTGCGGAATTTATTGCTCTTCATTTTCTCGAATTATGAGTGCTTGTGCTGAGTTCAATGTGGACCCAGCACAAACATTGGGTTTTCGCCGACCTATCGGAACCTAACTTAGCTTATATTTTATTGCTAATTTATTGCTCTCAGAATCCGTTTTGATCATCCCCTTAGAGCAACTCCCGGCGGAGATATGAGTGTTTGTGCTGAGTTCAATGTGGACCCAGCACAAACATTGAGTTTTTGTCGACCCATCGAAACCTGACTTAACTTATATTTTATTGCTTATTTATTGCTCTCAGAATCCGTTCCGATCATCCCCTTAGGGCAACTTCCGGCGGAGATATGAGTGTTTGTGCTGAGTTCAATGTGGACCCAGCACAAACATTGAGTTTTTGTCGATCCATCGAAACCTGACTTAGCTTATATTTTATTGCTAATTTATTGCTCCCAGAATCTCTTTTGATCATCCCCTCAAAGCAATTTCCGGCGGAGATATGAGTGCTTGTGCTGAGTTCAATGTGGAGCCAGCACCAACATTGGGTTTTTGCCGACCTCTTACGCCTTGATTAACATATACTTTATTGCTATTCCATTGCTCTAAGAACCTCCGTCGGCTATTATCTCAAAGGTGCGACAATAGACATTCGCGTTTGGACATGGAGGGCCCGACAGCCCTCGGTGGCGAGGTTGCAGTGGCGCAGGAGCCGCGAAGTCGTGAATATCGGGACCACTCTTCTTGGCATGTTCTGCATACTTTTGGGGCCACTGTGGAGAGTATTTCACACAGTTTCGCTCTAGCTGACGGAAGCTCAATGGAATAGTCCAATTTATCATTTTTGGAGAGAGATGCAGCAATGGCATTTTGGAGCAAATTCACAGTATTTGTGACGCAAATCCCCTACAAAATCCTTGGGTGGTCGACGAAATTAATGAGGTTCCCAAGAGCA